>OZ007593.1:125743031-126943031 GCA_963931845.1 Maratus michaelseni | reverse complement strand
TTGCCGCAAGTAGGCAATAAAAGTGTCCAGATATTCTCACTGATTTTTTTTTTCAAAATGCTTTCCTTTTTAAATATCTTGCAAGTTTTAAAGAATAGTTTGGAGTAAATCTTATCAGCGTTAGTTCAATCAAATTATAGCTATATCTGTGCCAGCGGGATATCTGTCTATGAAAATTACAGTAGAAACATGAAAAAATCTTAAATTTCAAATATGACGAATATAGAACATATTTATTGGTGTAAAAAGAAGCAAGTAATTTTTGTGTAACAGCATGTGAAATTTCCTGAGTTCCGTATAAAAAAATACAAGCTATTCGCTTTTTTGAGAGTATACCGAAGCGTCTCAAATTTCATGGGTTTCACAAAGCTTTTATGAATAAAAAATATCCAATATTGAATGCATAAATATGTACGAAAACATTTTATGTTTATTTGATTTATTTATATGATGGTAAAATAAATTTTCATATAAATATGTCTGAGATATTTCAAAGGGTACTTAAATTTATGTCCAGATATTTTCGACGATTTCCTAAAAGTTCTTCTTTTTTTTAAATATTTTGCAAGTTTTAAAGGATATTTTTATGCAAATCAAATCATATCAGAGTTACTTGAATCAACTGATAACTATGTCTGACGCATCAGAATATCTCTTTAAGAAAATTACAATAGAAGCCTGGAAAAATTTTAAATGTAAATGCTGGTAAATATGAAATATATTTATTGCTTTTGAAAAGTTTATACTTATATCTATATATATATATATAACAGTATGTAAAATGTCTTTAGCTTAATTTACGAAATATAAAAAAATAATAATATACTGCAGAATCATGAATTTCCTGCATCGGACAAAGAATTTTATAGATAAAATATGATAAAATACTGAACATATAAAGAATATGCGTAAACATTTTACGTCTATTTGATTTTTTTTTTTATCTAAAGGCAAGGCGAGCGACCGGCCGTAAATCTTAAATGGAAATGAAATTAATGAAATCTCTAATATAAAATATAAAATTATATAAGAGTTACTGGCATTCATTGACATCGAAGTACATTGATATATTATAAATAACTCGTACTAATACGTGTATGCTAAATTTCAAGAAAGAAATCAACTCAAGTGCGAGCAGGACTCGCACACCGATGGTTCCATACCGTTATGTTATCATTAACCGTTACATTTTTTCTTTAAATGTGTTTATAAAGCCTTCCTTCGTGCCAAATTTCAAGATTCTGTGTCAACCGGTAGTACCCTATAGGTTTTACTCTCAAAAACACACCCCAAGCGTAATGGTAAGAGTTACTGACATTGAAAAAAAAAAAAAAAATCTGGACTCCACTAGACTTTCCGAACACTTTACAAAATACTATGCGTTCAAATAAATAGTAATATAATAATAAATAAAAACTTAGATCCTAATTTTGCAAAGAAGCAATGTTTCTACTTGTGAAAAGGACCTCATATTCTAAAGAAAAGATTCATTCATAAAGTCCAAACTTTTTCTTAAATTACGACGTAATTTTCAATGAATTTTCATTCCACCCGTGCTGAAATTAAGACCTGTTAATTAAAATAAATATTGAAATTAAATTTATATAGTCATGCTAATGGGAGTTTTAATTTGTTTTTCCCCACCAGCATATAATACTTAATTTTCCTTACATTTTTATCAGATTAATAAAACTCTTCTAATTTGTTTCTTTGCTTTTAAGAGGGAAAAATGCTCTTATGGTGAAAGTCATCTTATGGTGAAATATGGCTGTCGTATCAAAATAAAATGAGCGTGAACAATAAAAATATTCCATTGAATAATTGAGTAAAAAAGAAAATACTCACTTTTTTTGCCAGAAATTGGTTAAAAAAGGGTTTAGATAGGGGAGATGGGGGATGAATGGGACAAGGGATGGATGGGACGCTTTCAATATTTCAAACAATAAAAAAAAAATTTTAGTTGCTTCCTATCCTCATAGATTTCACTACCATAGTGTGCTTCAGAACCAAAAGCAAGAGCACATGGCTGTTTTCAGCTTTCTTCAAATTTGCATTTTCTGAAAACTCTGCTTAAAAGTAAATTTTTTTACATTTGAAGTTACTTAAATATCTTATGCAATATAAGCAATTAAGATATGTTGTAGTTTTTTATTTAAAGGCTCAATATTGGTAATAAAAATGAATGCATATTAACCATTGTGACAAAATAGCTGACAATTGAATATATGCATCATGGGGATGATTGGGACATTTCAAATTGGGCTGGGATGGGACTGCTTCATTCGTCCCTAGAGGATACAGAAATTTTTTTATTAACTAAATAATATTATATAGGTTGATAAATTAATACTTTATGGTAATTATTCTTTTAACATTTCATCCTCTTTGTAGCCATCGTCTTCAGTCCACCGTTTATGGGCCTTTTAAGTCAAAGCTGAGATGAGTCCAAGATCATTGACTAACAAATAATCCTAGAGATCATATTACAATTTATAATCTCTCAGCTTTTTCCAAGGCGGCATTTTTGTTCAGCTTTTAGTCTTTAACATTGAATACGGGGAGGAAAATGTTTGTATCCCATTCATCCCTGCTGTGGGGATGATTGGAACATAAAAGAACTTTTTTTTAATTTAATTTATATATCTGTATAATAATAATCTGGAACAAATATTGTGCATAAGATGTAGTCAAACACTTAAAGTTTGACATGTGATATATAATATTGATAATAACTTATATAAAATATTTAAAATAAATATTTTTGTGAAAATGTCCCATTCATCCCCCATCTCCCCACCAAACTCGTTGTCCGATTTGTATGAAAATGAATACAGCTCATGCGACAGTGCCCTCTAACGTATTCACCAAGCGGACTCTATCGAAAATATAGTTTTGGCGCAATCCTTTTCATTGATACATACCAACATCATCAAAAAACGGCCAAAAACGGACTCTGGGAAACAGAAAACGTAAAATAAAATACCAACATATACGCATACATACACGCATGCATATATGCATATGGAATCATGGTAAAAATAGCGAAAACTGATTCAGGGAACCTCAAAATACAATCATTTCTATTAGAATACTTTCCTTACACAATATGTGTACGGAAAGTAGAGGAAAGGTTTAGAATAAATATCGATGAAAAAATGCATAAATGAGAAACTTATAAACTTTGCTTCACATATGTTTAAGATATGGTTAATCACAATGTGTTTAAGAATTATTCGTCTTTTTTTTTCTTTCAAAATTTTTATAATAAAAATAGTCATGATTATTTTCCTCAGAGGTAAAAAGAGGTAACTTTTTGTGAACGCGAAGATGAAGATATTTCTCGAAATTCTAGCTGACATTTATGTATTTGGTGAGGACAACTTCTAAATGTCTTTCAAGAAGGTACTTGCCTCAAACTGGCAATAAAATTTGGCGATAACAAAGCATGTGAAAATGGAGTTTTCAGCTACAAGGCTTTTAAATTTACTTTCAACATTTTAATTTAGAATATAACTTATTTGCACATATTCCTATTAAGAAGAGTTTTCTAGCATCTTTTCTTTGCTTATGGTCATAAAATATATATTTCCTTATATGCTGAATAATACATTACTTAAATCTGAAAATAGAGAATTAAGGTTGTAGTGGATTGGCGACTCCTCATAAAGGCAGTCGTTTGTTTTGATCGAGATCGTATTGTGAAAATAACATCTGTGTGCGTGCAGTTACATCCATACTCTCTTTTACTTTAATTTTCGACGAATACATGCGTCCTTCGGAATTTGTGGGTTTTCTGCATTTCGCAGCGATTTTATGCAAATTTCGGCTTCTCTGGTCAGTTGGCAATGTATTTAAGCAAGTGAAAGTGTATGTGTCATTGTATTGGGTGGCATCTCGCCCTAAGAAGAAGGCCAGACTACTTTTGACACCAGAAGGAAGCTGAACGCCGGTTCTGATGGTTGCTTAGATCTGAAGTTGATAAGATAATATGTTAAGTACAATAAAATTATTTTTGTGGCCACGGGATACTTTATTTAGCTAGTTTGACAGCTCGTACAGGAAGCGTTAGATGGCGGCGCATCGCTACGGAAAGAGTTCTGAAGTAGTAACGTCAGTCCTTGTCTGTATGTAAGTTAAAGCTTCATTTAATTGACATTTAAGTATTATATATTATAGTTTACTACGTGCATTGCTGGAGTGTGATTATTCAGCTAACAGTGTTTAATCGGAGTTCAAATATTAGTAAAGGAGACTCACCCACCATCCCCTTCTTGAGAATTTAAAGAAAAGTTGATTTTAACTTACTTCTTGTCTTATCACTATGCTAGCCAGCACGTCGCGAGGTAACTTCACTTGCCTTGTTATTGGAGAGAACCCCTCATTTATGTCCAGATATTATCGGTGATTTCCTCAAAATGTTTAGCTTCTTACATATTTTGCAAATCTTAAAGAAACGAAAATATTATCAGCGTTATTTGAATCAAGTCGAGTCTATATCCGTCCCAGTGGGATATCGCTTTAGAAAAAGTAAAATATAAATTGCAACGAAATTTCAATACTAAGGAATGCAGAACGTATCCATTGGTATAAAAAAACAAGCAATTTGTTACGTAACATCATTTACAATTTCTGAGTGTGATATAAGAAGTATAAAATATATTCGCTCGTTTGACAGTATACTGGAGCATGCAGAATTTCATAGGTTACCCAAAGTTTTTTTTATCGATAAAAAATATAAAATACTTAATGCATTAAAATATACGTAAACATTTTAAGTTTATTTGGTTTAGTCATATGCAGGTTAAATAAATTTTTTAAATATATATATCTGAGATGCTTTAAATAGAATTGTAAATTTATGTCCATGTATTTTCGAGTATTTCTTCAAAATGTTTTGCTTTTTAAATATTTTGCAAATTTTAAAGAATCGTGTAAATCTTATCAGCATTATTTATAGAAACTTAGAAATATTTTAACTTTCAGTACTGATAAATATTCAACATATTTATCCCTCTAAAAAAAGACAAGTTATTTTTTTTTTATAACAGTATAAAAAAAAATGAGTTTATTATAATAAATACAAGATATTCGTTCTTCTGGCAGTATAGTGAAGCAGCTTGAATTTTATGGATAACACAGAGATTGTTATAAATTAAAAAAGAAATTATGAAATACATAGTAGATAAAGAATGTTTGCATGCATTTTATGTATATTAGATTTATTTATCTGAAGGTAAAAGGAATTTTTTAATAAATATGTCTCGAATATTCTTACCGGCGAGGGGACGTGAAAATTGTTAATATAGGACAGCGCTATTTTCTTTTTCTTTTTTGGAAAGGGGGGGGGGCAAGCAATAAAATTTAACCTTTTTATATTTTCAAAATTTATTAAATCTTATCGTCATTACTTGACTGTATCTGTTTCAGTGGAATATCTCTTTAGGAAAACAACTTTAGGAACATAGAAAACTCTTAAACTTCCATACTAGCCAATATAAAACATATTTTTTGCTCTAATATATGCAAGCAATTTCTTATATAACAGTATGTAAAATTTCTTAAGTTTGATATAAGATATTTGCTCTTTAGGTAGCAAATAAAAATATTTTGAATGCCATGTATCAGAAGAAATTTTTTATAAATAAAAAATTTATATAAACATTTTAAGTGAATTTGATTTACTTATCTGAAGGTAAAATCAATTTTTACCAAACATGCCTGAAATTTTCCATAGGGACTGAAGCGTGTTCATACATTTGATCCAAAAGCCCTTGATAAGCAATAAAATTTAAACTCTTAAAATTCCAACATTTTGTACTATATTATTCATTTAAACAGCTTAAAAGTTGTATATTTTCATTATTTCTCAAAACGTATTCAGTAGGTGCTTAAGCCTCAATTGTATGAATTATTTGAAGTGGTAGAAAAACACTTTTTCTACTTAAAATAGATTTTAAATGGATTATTAAGTACAAATAATACTAAATTTTAAGAACAAATATTTCATTTATTAAAACACTACAAAACAAGCCTCACGTGAGTTTTACACGCACTAAAATGTTAAGTAGTTTTGTCATTTTTTAATTCTGGATACAATAATACAAAGTAGAAACTAAAAACCAGTTTTCATGACTCTCTTCTTTAAATCCAAGAGCATAAATTATTTGAGAAAATCTTCTCTCATGCATAACCGAAATAAATTAACCAAAGGCGAATTTTCCAACTGAATATTTAAATGTAAAACATAATACCTATTTCTGAATTTCATTCTACTATTGAACTTCGTGGGGAAATTTATACATAATAAAATAGTAAAAACTAGTCGTTGGGGGGGGGGGTCACCGTAATACTTACCCATCATGGATATGCATAATGTAAAACATTAAAATAAAAAATGTGTAAACTACTTATAAAATGCATTGCAATTCGAATGAAATTGTAGCTTGATGACGTCATAAACTTTGAAGGCTCGATTACCGAATTGCTTAAAAGAAACATCCTTATAACTCCAAAAACAATAATCCTATTAACTAGCGGTTTATTGTATCTGATTAAGCGTCTCATTTCCAATTAAAATATATCTTTGAATTGAAATGTGGATGAAATACAGGTTCATGAAAAATCGAAGAGTGTGGAAAATAGGATTACAAATATCTCGGTAACTCATTATCCGATCGACTTCATGCTTTATGCAAAATTTATGTTTTTTTATTGTATTTTATATTCACTCCTTAAAATAAACAATTTCGAAAATTTTTATATACCTTTTATCAGAACGAATATTTCGAGAGTCCGAAAAAAACAGTTCCGGGTAATCGAGGTTACTGAAAATCAATAGGCTTCTTCCCATTATTACATACTAAGTACATTCCAAATTTCAAGTCTCTATCTCAATTTGTTCGGGTAGATATAACGTTTACAGACACACAGACACACAGACGGACGGCAAAAATTTTTTTTCTAAAAATATGTTTTTCGGAATCTTCAATGTCTGAAACGTGTAAATCCGTCAAAAAAAATTTCGATTTTTCAAAACGATTACAAGACTTACCCTATACATGATGGGTAAGTAATAAAATATGCATACTTATCTGAGGTTATGTCTATTATACACCAAGAATGGGAGAGTTAACATGCACATTTTTGTGCAGAATAATATTTTGTTTATCAATGGAATTATTTTATTTTTATTGTACATCATTCTGTTATAGTTCCAGGGAATAATTTTGCTCTAAACTGATTTCATTATTACTTGAAATCTGAAATGTAGTACCGACCCCTGATTATTTTCAATCACTGAATAATATATTTTTAAAATAAACATACCTGACAGCAGAAATATTTTTGGCAACGTCTAACATTTATCTCTTTTAAAAAAAATAACGACTTTTGAGTATCTTTTATGGAAAAAATCTCCTCCAGGAGGGCCATAAAATTTATGCTTGAATATCCTTCATGATTTCGCAAAATTTCACACTTTTTAAATATTTGAAAAGTTTGGAAAAGTAGCTCATGAAACTCTTATCACTGTTGCATTATAATATACGTACGGTTGGTTGCATTTTAAAGGAAGACTTAAAATTTGAAAAGAAGTTTATTTAAACGTATGCAATATGAATACTTAAGGGTTTTTTTATTTTTTTTTAAATAAAAATAAAGAAAATGGATTTAAAAAAAAAAATTCCTAAAAGCTGTGAAACATTCTTTGTTCGGTTGTATTTGTATTTCCATTATTTAGTTTGAACATCTCTTCCATTTGACAAAAAATATTTCCTAAAATCCTTATTAAGCAATATTATTAGTTCAAATAAGCGTTACGTTAAAAATCAATACGTTAAAAGTGATATTGTTATTTCTTTTCAAAATATTATTAGCGTAACTTTCAAGTTTTTACATTTCATTTAAAAATACAGTGTGTTTCAAAACTATGTAAACGATTTTTTATCTCATTGTATTTTATTGATAAACTGTCAAAATAGATTCAATTTCACACATGTGTAATTTAACCATCTAAATTTAAATGGCAACATTTATCGTTAGGTTAACTAACGTATACTCAACATAAGCCATTTTTATTATTCTGCACATGTTAGCTACATCTCCTAGTAGAAAAAGTTGATAGGCCAAGAAAAGGCCCTTCATCTGCAACCAATGAAGCGTCAATGGTCATCATCGCAAACTCATCCCATAAGATGAATTGTCATCCAAAACCTATCGGCAGACTTTGTGATATTTACGTATTCTTCGGAACTAAAAACGGTACAATGTCTTTCTTGGGAATCATTCCTCGAGGTACTAGTAATGTTGTCTGGATGATTTTTGAAGAAAAATAAAACTGGAGAAATAGATGAAAACGCAAGAGAAATATAACATCCTGAATATTCTGAAACTTTTGGTGAACAAAACTCTTGTCATAGTTTTAATATTTGTAAAATTCGATTTACATTCACTGTAATCATGTTAGTCATGTTACGTATTATTTACGTACTGCGTATTCATCTTATCGTTTTGCTTTTGCTTTTGCTTATATTAATAAAAACATTTTCAACAAAAACATTTGTCCAACATTCACACTATTTAAAAAGACAAAAGAATTTCTCGTCAAGTGTTGTTTCCATAGGATAAACCAAACTTTCTCAACTATAACTAGTTGAAAATTTTACGTTAAACGTGACAAATGAGGTGCGTTCTTACTATATCTAGTTTTACAATGTAAAAAAATATTCGTTATTATTTCAGTGAAATTAATTATATCGTCTGTTATGTGCGAAATGAGAATACCTTTCTTTTCTCTTATTGCGTACGCCACATTTACACATGCGAATTTTTTTTCGACGCGCTAGATAGCGCTGCAAAATTCAACATGGAGATCTTGCTTTGCGAATGATTACCTCCATGATTTAATATTTCTATGATACACGATGAAAGAATCTCTTGTGTTTATTTACTTTAATGGATATTGGGATAAATATTATGCTTAACCTAATTTTAACTGAAGTTATCTCAGAATCTATACATTTTTAAATGTAACTCATCTCTCAAACAAACAATTTTTTTTAACGATCTTTCTAAAAATGTAACTTTTATGCAATTTTATTCGAAAAAATAATTTTGAATAAAAATGGGTGCCTGGCATAGGAATAAAGAAATGGTCAGCCCGTATTTGTTTTCCTCAGTCACATGACATGCGCTTTTATTATACGAGGACCCCAGAAGCCAAAGGGTATAAATATCAAAATTGAAAAAACAGAGCTAAATGCACAGGCGATCTGGAAATAAGAATATTTGTTTGTACGTAAAGAACTATATGTGATTTTTTAATTATGTGCTGCGTTCTGGAGGTCAACTACTTAAGCATTCGAAACTTGTACCCCTTGTTATCATTATTGATTTATTATAAATTTTAAAAAAATGTACTCCATCTTATTTACACAGTTATTGAAATAAGAATTCAAAAAACACTATTAAATAAGCAACAGTTTCATATTTATTTCAGTCAATTACTATTGATTCAATACTTTGAACTCAATTTACTCCAAATCGAAATAAATTTGTCACTTGTATCCATTGGCTTCTAGGGTCCTCATATAGATTATATATGATAGGAGTTAATGGAATGAAGAAAACTTTTATTAATATCTTTTTAAGTTTTGATTCGATTTTTATAAAATTTCAAATGACTCGACAATATTCTGAAACGATTATATTTATTAAATTTCAAACCATTCGGTTGGGTAGTTATTGCGCTGTTATATGCGGACAGACGGACGGACGGACCAGGCGACCACTATAGGTGCTACATATTTATATAATTACAAACGCACCTAAAAAGGATTTTTTATATTAATTTTTTAACAGTTTCAAAGCAGCATGACTACGGCTGTAAACAACAATATTTCTTAAAAGGATCAGTAAATTTTATTCCAGGATGCCTTATGTTGTCTGAAGAATATGGATAAGGAAACAGAAGAGAGAGGGAAGAGTAACAGACGTATAATCTTTTAAACATTCTGAAACTTTCGATAGAATGTGTTATTCTTGTTATCCACAATCTTGTTATTAACATTTGATGACATTCTTTTACGAGCAACGAAAATCTCATTAGGCTATCCAATTTATATTTGCGCAAATATTTGAGAATTGTTTCGCAACACTTAATTAACGCAGATGCTTTGGAATATGTGAAAATACTCCTACTTATCCCTGTTTACGAACCGATAATTTGTCTGCTTGGATGTTATTCTTAGAATTTGCCAATTTGAATATTCCTTGGCAGGCTTTTGCGGTACTTACTCTTCCACGGAACTAAAAATAATTAAATGTCTTTTATAGAATCATTCCCTTAAGAAAGTAATAAGGTGTATTCCGGAATAAATGAATGATTTTTAAGTGAAAAGGAGTACCAATTGGAAATCATCAGAAGTTTAAAATATATAACCATCCGCACATTCCAAGAGTTGAAATGAATATAATAATTCTTGATAATTGAAGAATAAGATTCTAATTATTTTTGAAGATGCGATGCATTATTTTTTAACATTTTATATTTTTACATTTAAAATTTAAATAATAAATAGATAAATGGATAACCACCACGGGAAGTTAACCCATTAACTGCCGAAACTATATGGGCGGAGTCTTGAATGTTTTTTACTGAAATTCGTTTGCCACCAAAAATTCTGAAAGATAATATTCAGTATATTTAATCGCAAAGTTTTTCTCATTAAATAAAGTATATTTTAACATCTCTATAATAAAACTGTAAGTCATGTGACTGTCCTCAACAGTTCCGGGATGCCGCATCGCTTTTTCATATGCCAAGCGGCCATTTTTATTCAAAATTATTTTTTCGAATAAACTGCATAAAAGTTACATTTTAAGAAAGATCGTTCAAAATAAAGGTACTTTTCGGTTAGCCGGGCGCCAGTGAAATGTATATATCTATATATACATATATATGTATACATACACACATATATGTATGTGTATATATATGTATATACATATACATGCATATATAAATGTGTGTATGTATATATATATGTATATATATGTATACATAGATATATAAATTTCACTGGCGCCCGGCTAACCGAAAAGTACCAAAATAAATTAATATTTGAGAGATGACTTGCGTTCAATTATGTATATATTCTGCAATAACTTCAGTCGAAAGATTCGCAGTTCAAATTCTCTATTCATAAAAGTAAACAAAAAAAAGATTGATTCGTCGTGAACATTTAAAATATTAAATCATGGAGGTAATCATTCGCAAAGCAAGTTCTCCGCGAATGAATTTTTGGACCGCTGCCTCGCGTCAAAAAAATAATTCGCACCAGTGAGACAATCAAAGTTTACCATAATTATGTGCTATACAACTCAACTTTCGGACCTTTTCTTGACGTAAATTGAACTCATGTAATAATATTTAATGAATCAGATTTTTAGCATTTTTAAAATCGCTAATACAGCTTTTATTTATCGCGTGTACAAATTAGAAATGATACTTTGATTTTGAAATCAAATGTTTTGATTTATGATATTATTTCTTATTTATTTATTTATTTTCTCTTTTAAATGAAAAGTGTGAAGTATTTTAAATTTATGTAATATAAGCATTTTAGATTAAAGTTAAGTATTTTAAATGAAATGAGTGACAGGTTTATAATTTAAAATTAAATTAATTGTAGTATGAATGACGGTGATGGGAACGATATTTGGCGAATTATCATCTGCTCCCGGCTAACAAAAATACTCATAATTAAAAAAAAGAATAAAAATAAATAAATGATAGTTTGTTGTAAATAAATATTGATATACATATCAAAAATAATTTATAGAATTAAAATAAAAAATAAAAGTAAATAAACAACAATTTCCATAACAAAGTTTTCGCCAAATTGGCGGGGGAGGGGGGGGGAATCGCGCCAACGTGCGTATGTGACATTTGTGCCCAAAAAATATGCGAAATGCTACCATGATCGCAAAAGTTCATGATTTGTCTATTAGAATCTTCCGATTTGGCGAAGGATTAAGGGAAAATTAAATTATGAATAAATGTAACGTGTTGCAATGTTTAACATACAAGGGAGACCAAACTGGTCGCCAGTGGCGGCTAGTATTAAAATAGTGGTAGCTTGGCAGGTTTTTTTTTTCATGCACTTTTATTGTGAATGGTGCAAAAACGCACCATTAGCAGGGAATGGGTTACGCTTGAGAGATTTATAGCTTTAGTGCAAGTCCGGGGAGACACACATATTACAATTCAATTTTCGATGAAATACAGTTTTACATTTGATTTGACTTGACTTTCGTTAATATATATATACATATAGATAAATAGATAGACATAGATATCACATGTAGACATATACAAATACATATACACATACAAACACACACACACATACAAACACGCACATATACAAATACAATTACACACATCATACACGCACACATGCATATACACATTAAAAATCAAAGTAAAGGGAATAATACTGTGATAAAACAAAAAACAAAAAAAAAAGAATAGAAAGTTAAAAAAGGAGGAAGAAAAAAGTTTTGAAAAATTAAGTAATTATAATAATTTTAAATATTTAAAATGTTAATAAGTTTTTCTGAGATCTGTAGTATAGCCTGTTAGCATTTTAAACATGTGCTACCAAGAAGAAAATAAATTAAAAAAAATACGTCAAACATTCTTCAATTCTGTAGAAATTTGATTTTTATTAAATAACACCTTCTTCCACTCGCATCTTTAATTCGTACATTTAATCTAGCATTTAATCTCTTTTATAGCATTTCGTCTAGCATTTAATCTATCGTGAAACCCTGTTGCCACCAAATAGATCGTCATTATGCTACTCTTTTTTTTTTTACGAATACTTGACCATTTTTAGCAGCAGTATGTTTAACTACTGACTTTTTTAAAATGATTAACTTACTTAATTATTGCTGTTTCCGAACCTGTAATTTGTGTGATTGGTTGCTATTCGTAAAATTATCTAACCGAATTATTTCTTAACAAACATAATGACATGTACATCTTCCTTGGAACAGAAAACCGGCAATTGACTCTCTTGAGTATTATTCCCGAAAGGGAATCAATCACATTTCTTCCGGGGTATCAAATGTATTTTGTCAAGAAAAATAAATAATAAAAAAGAGAAGAACTGTTATAAAACTCTATCCTTCTAAAGGTTTTAACAATTTTGATGAACATGGTAATTCTTGTCGTAGAATTTAAATTCTGTTAAAATTCATTTATGTGCAGTGAAATAGTATAAATATTTTTCTTTTATCTGTCTATTGGGTAAAGCAAAAAAAAACTTCCGTTATGACTGTAAGTTATGCTGATGTTATGTTGTTAAGCAGAAAAATCGGAGAAATGTAGCAATCAACTGCGGTGTATACTTCAGCAATGCTTGCGAATATGATGGCATCACTTCCACACACATACATGCGCGCGGCACATTTACATGCACTCACATATGTCAAATTGTAACAATGTGAAATTTTGCGAAATATATATATAACCAAGTTGGAAGACCAAAATAAAGGCGAACTTTGAGCTAACTGGCCAATTTTCTGAAATTCACATTAAAGCCAGTTATTACGCCAAATTTCTTTTATATTGACAGCTAATGTTAATTGAAGTCCTGTGATACTTGACAAGTTTTCATCTGATTGCAATTACAGTTCCCTGATATTTTTATCATAAATTTATTCATTATGAATACTGTTAACGAAAATTTTAAAAATAAGCTTATACATTACAAGTTGCAAACCTGAAATTTGTACATAAAATTTGTACATACAATTATTAATTTTTCATGTGAAGTAGAATAAATGTTAAACGTGTTTGTTTATATTTCATTTAAGGTGGATGAGGAAAGAATGGATATGAAACTAACCTAAAAATCATAAAGTCTTGTAGTGGATTAAAATCCTTAGTTTATGAGAATTACTTGAACAAAATAAATAGATTTAATTCCAGTTACTCTTACCATCAAAGTGTTTTCGCTCTATTTTAGATTACACTTAAATGTAACAACAGTTAAATATTGTTTGTGGAAATACTTTCTCATAGGATCAATCAAATTCATTTCTGGAAGTTTGAATGATTTTTGAAGAAGCCGGAAGAAACAAGGTAATAGACTATCCTTTTAAACGTTCTAAGACCTTCGATGAGTAGAGTAACTCTTGTTGTATGGTTTAACATTTAGGTGGATTCTTTAACGTGCAACGGAAATCTCATTACCCTATTCTTTATTTTATCTGAAAGCCCAATCTGAAATTTGAACAGCAGTTAATTAACTTCGGGTAATTTTTTTAAATATTACAATATACTTACTTGTTGCTATTTCCAAGCTAATAAATTATACATGCATTTGGATGTTATTTTTTCAAGAAAACCCTTTTAAATGAGTCCGTTTGAATTTCTTAAATATATTGAAACTACCCATTAGGAAAACAATATCGGGTTAATATTATTTGTATGGCTATGTCTTTCCCAATATTGGCAGGAAATATTGCGCCAATATTACGGTGTTTGCATTTTGTGAATATTGGCAGGAAATATTTAACCATTTCATTGCCAATATTTCTAATGTAAAACCACTTTTTCTAGAACATTCTATTTTAACTCCAAATATGTCCAATATAAAGTCAATATTTCTATAATTAACAGCTTTTTATTGAAAATACTTCCATTTTAAAGACAATAGTTAACCAATATTGGTATTTCATTGGAAATAATCCCCATCTGCCGCGCATGCGCGGTAGTGTATTACTGCTTATTTTACTGTTTATTACTGTTAATTTTACGGTATAATACTAGCAGCTGGGATGCTAGTATTATACTGTAAAATCAACATTTTTCTTATTTCAGTGTGGTAATTAAATTTGGGTTTTAAGATTATGATATTTTCGAAATCATTACATTATAAATGCTTAATATATTATATGCAGACAACTCATCGCCTACATGGAATATTTATTAATTGTTCTGCTACCATTTTACATTTGAAAATACTTGATGGTTGTGATTGTGCTTCGTAGGATATAGTATAATGTATGTAACAACAGTATACCGTCAAAAGTGTATTATTTGCAGCCAAGAGAACTTTTTAACTTGACTTTTTATATATTTTTTTTGAAAATTATGTGAAATATGGTTACTGAATCACTGAAGAAAACCACCTGAAGAGTAATAATTAATTGCATGCATCGAATTAACTCCAGTTAGAGAAACGATCGAAAAAAAATGGCCCTACAGTCCAGCACGGCACTGTTTTAGCTTAAATGGAAACCTGAACTAACATGTGTACATTTTATAGCTTTTTCATTGCTATTCAGACGATAATGTGCTAATGTTTACGAAATATATTATTCAGGACATAAGATTATACTGGAATATATTTTTATTAAAAATGGTTGATCTCTGAGTCTTCTGAGAATTTGCTGGTTCGGGTACTTATTGACAGATGGATGTGGTATTTACACTTCCGTCAAATTATAAAAGTGATAAAAATGTTTTTACATGAATCATTGCTTCGAGGAATTAAAAGGTTCACCCTGGTATGTAAGCATTATTTTTAAAGGAAAAGATAAGTAAACTCAAATAGAATTAGGCGTTACAGAAATATAACATTCTAAAACTTCCCTGAAATAAAATACAGTAAAATTTCTCCCCGTAAGTTTCGGAAACCTATTGATTTCTAAGGTGTCTAGTTGGTTATTTTTTTAAGAGATCAAAAACGTCCCTAGAATCGCCAGGTTGCACTGAATATTTGCAAACGTTTTTTCTATATCAAAAAACATTTCCTAATTTCTTACAATTAACCCAAAGATTAAAAAAGGCTTTCTTGATAGTTCTTATGATAGCGTTTAATCTTTATAAACCATTTTATAAACAACAAAAAACTCACTATGCTGCTCCGTTTGTTATGAATATTTAACAATTTTTAAACCTATTTTCTACTACTGGCCGCTTTGGAAATCTTATAATACACTTATTTATTGCTGTTACCGAACCTATATTCCTATGTTTGGGTGTCATTCCTAATACACGCTGAATGGGATATTTCTTAGCAAAATTTACGATATTTACTTTGCACTTGAAAGGGAAGTGTTTTACCCTTCGAGGAGAATCATTTCCCCCGAGCGACCAATCAAGTTCATTCCGGGATATCGGATACTCTTTGAAAAGGAAGAAAATTGGGATGAAGGAAAAAATTATAGAGATATATCCTTCTAAATATTCCAAGACTTCTACTAAACTTAATTATTCTTGATAATTCAGATGATAAAATTTAACCTCTAATAAAATTATTTCATAAGCAATGAAAATTACAGTATCGTTCCTTTCAAATTTGTGGGAAAATATTTGTCATATCCCTTATTTAGAGTGTTGATGCTTTATCAAATGTTAAAGTACATTCATTTATTGCTATTTTTAAATCGATAACATGCTTATATGTTACTTTTAAACTTTGCTAATATAACAGAGTAAATTATTCTTGTGGCAAATTTTAACCACTTTTTCAGCAGCAACGAAAATTACATAAATTTGTTGTTTTAATATTTCTGAGAATACTTGACAATTGTTAATAACAATATTCTTGAATACTGACACTTTTTTAAATGTTAAAATGCTCTTATATATTTCTGTTTCCAAACTGACAATTTGTATGATTGGGTGTAATTCTTAAATTTCGTTGATTGGGGATTAAAAAAAAACGTCGATAAAGTATGAATAATTACAATAATATAACAGACTAAAAAACTAAACTCCACGGCACTACGATCCATGTGACATAGTTGCCAAGTCTCCCGAGTTTTAAATACCGCTATTTTCGAATCGTAATCTTCGTCTTATTTAAGCGCATTTTTCTGCGCAAATTAAAGCGGATGTTTCTTTTTGGAAGTAGTGGTATTATAAATTTGGAAGGTTTGGCAGATCATAAGAGGTCATAGCCTAAGGTGCTTAATTCCCTTTTCATAACCACAGCGATAAGATGCCATATATGGCCTTTGCCCACTCAAGCGATCAACCTGACATAGAAACTCCAGGGTTTAATTCTTCAACCAGGTTTTGTATTTATTTTATCGACCCCGAAGGGACAAAAAGTTTAGTGAACCTTACCGTAATCTAGAGGTGAATCGGACCTGTAGTGTAACTTGTAGAGGATTTGTCATGAACATAGAACTAAAGAAGGACTTCTAACGAAATAGTGCTAATATCAAGTCGCGTCTTTGGAACGAAATGGCAGCTGCACAGTTATGCGCACATTTCTGCGCAGCCGGCGAGAATCCCTGCTAAGGCAGCGTCGCCTACAACATCAAACCGAAACTGTATATCAGATACCCACCAGACGACAGACAGTTTGAAGAAGTAGACGAACTGGTGATGTATGGAGCAGCTGTCCTACACATGCGCCACCTATTTGAGACATTTTTCCAGGAATGATTTTCATCTTGGAAAGGCTATTTCGTTAGAAGTCCTTCTTTAGATCTGTGTTCATGGGATTTGTAATGCCCGTCCACTTTGTATAACATTCTAATCCTTCCAAAATTTTAAATAGAGTAATTCTTGATAGTTTTTTCCGAAGAGTTTATTATTTCACAAAATCTTTTACGAACAAAAATATTATATTGTGCTATTTCTTTTTCTGTAAATATTTGAAAATGTTCATCAACAAATTTTTGAGTATTGACCCTTTTTGAAATGTTAAAATTAACTTATTTATTGCTGTTTCCGAACCGATAATTTATATGCTTTGGTGTTATTCTTAAAATTTTCTGTTTGGGCTATTTCTTAACAAACCTAGCGATATTTACATCTTCCTTGGAATAAAAAGTCGGAACTGCCTTTCACGAGAACCATTCCCTTGATGAACAAATTAAGTTCATTAGGGATATCGGATGTTCTTTGAATGGCTAAAAATGAGGAATATTAAAAAATAAATAAATAAATTATAGATATATATATATATGTCTAAATAGTCTAAGACTTTTATTGAACACAATAATTCTTGATCATTCTGGTGATAGGATTTAACCAATAATAAAATTATTTAATAAGCAACAAAAATTGTAGCATGTTATCCCTTGTATTTTAGTGCAAAAATATTTGACACACTGTTCACCTAGTCCTGAAGCTTTCTGAACTGATAAAGAAAACCGATTGTTAATTACTTTTCCTAATCGATAATATGCTTATATCTTAGTTTTAGATTTTGGTAACATGATTTCTTACATGATTTTCTGATTACTCTAAGAATTTCATTGGACAAAGTACATCTTAGTGATTCTTATGTTAGGTTTCAACCATGAAAAAATTTTCAGCAGCAGAGAAAATTGTATAATGATATTGTTTTTTAAAAATTCTGAGAATAACTGGGCAATTTTTAGCTGGGACAGAAAAAAAACTGTGTGAATAAACCCAATAATAGAACATTTTGATACTTTTAATAATTTGAATACAATAGTTCTTGTCATTTAATTTAAACTTTTGCGAAATATTTTACAAGCAACAAAAATTCCACTGTGCTATTTCTTTTTCTGTGAGTATTTGACAATTTTCAGCAACAGTATTTTTGATTACTGACACTTTTTGAAATGTTAAATTTTAATTATTTATTACTGTTTCCGAACATATAATAGGGGACGGTGGCCTAAAATGATCCTAACGGGCAAAACAATCCACATATGTTTTTTTTTCAGACAGGTCACGCTATCTACAGGGTAACACATAAACTAGTTGTGATAAGAGAAGAAGAAGCAATGGCGGTATTTAAACGATCGTAGTATTACGCGTCTCAATAGAATTCTTTGAAAATTTGGGTTTCATAATATCTGTTATAAACACTAACTTTCATATTTATTTAGATATACAGTCTTTCATGTACAGAAATATGACTTGGTTTACTTAATGGAGTATGTTTTTAGATGTGAATTACACTTATGTATTGTCATAATTACTTTTATATCCTTTATTTTGCCGATAAAAAACAATTTACAATTATTTTTAAATGAAGGGTCATTTCGCCCTTGGGCGATTTTAAAATGATCCTTTGGACTCTTTTTAAAAAATCTGTTTTTCTTGTTACTCAATTCGGGTTTAAAATATTATTAAAGTATGTTTATAATGCAAAATATAGTGTAAAACATATTAGCAAAGGGGCAAAGTATTATTTAAACATTTATGTTATTTTACCCAAGTTTTTCCGTTAAAGGGATCATTTTAGGTCACCTTCCCCTATATATGATTTGGTATTAATCCTAAAATTCGCTGACTGTGATATTTCTTAACAAACATAGCGATATCTATATCTTTCTTATAACAAAAAATCAGGAATTGTCTCTGTCGAGAATCATTCCCCCGGGAAACCAATCAAGTTCATTCTGGGATAACAGAGATGTTCTTTAAAATGAAGAAGTGGAAAAGGAGAGGGAAAAATCATAGAAATATCCTTCTGAATACTTTAAGACTTCCGCTGAACATAAAATATCTTATTGTTTCTGGTTATATCATTTAACCTGTAATGAAATTATCTCATAAGAAGTAATAATTGCTGTTTGCCTTTTTTTTTCTTTTTTTTTTTTTTACCAACAAGGATTGCTATTTATTTATTGCTATTATTTTTATGTATATGATAATATTTGACAAATTTTCGCAACAGTTAATCAGCTGCAGATGTCTTAAAAAATCAATAAATTTACTTACTTTTGCTATTTACGACCCGATAATTAAATGATTTGTGTTCTTATATTCTTAGAATTTGCCGTTTCTCGTATTTCTTGCCAGACCACTGTCATATTTAGTCTTCGTCCACTGTATAAAAAATAAATAAATAAATAAATAAATAAATAAAGACAAATAAATGTTCCTTAATTTAGAAAAACATAAAATAATAATGAACGAAGATATACAAATAACATCTTCCAAGTTACCCACAACTCCAAAAAGCGTTCTTTATCTTTAGAAACCTCAGAAACTACTATATTTTTTAGACTTAAAGAAGCACTTATAAAAACAATGTTTCTTTTGCTGCCAGTCATTTTCGGAAACGTTTCCGAATATTTTTATAGTGTATTAATCAGTTTTCTCAACCCGGAAAGGTTTTTGAATGCTATCCATTCTCAAGTAAACATTTTCACGTTCAACAAGCATATTTTACAGACAAACATGATAAATTAACTGCATTACCATTAATATTATTTCGTTACTCTTGCATGTTTAAATTTAGTTACGCAGCTGAAAATGTTTCATTGAATATGGATAGCATCATAAAAAGCGATATTCTAGCTTGACAAAACTGTTTAATACACTGTAAAAACTACTCAGAAATGTATCCGAAATGCAGTGGCAGCGAAAGAAAATTTGTTTTTTATAAATGTTTCTTTAAATTTCGAAAATACATTGGATTCTGAAGCTTCTAAAGATAAAGAATGCTTTTCAAAACCATGGGTTACTCTGAAGAGTTGGGTTTAATGTATATTTTCGTTCGTGGTTTTATTATATTTTCGAGATTAAGAAAGGTTTGTCTTTTTGAACAGTATAGGAACTAAAAGTGGTAAATATCGTTAATAAGAATCTTTACCTCGAGGGTTTAATAAAGTTCATTCCGGGACACCTAGATAATTGTTAAGATAAAGTGGAAAATGCTGAATGAATGGAGAATTACAGGAACATATTAGTCTAAACATTCCACAACTTTCAATGAATAGAGCGATGCTTGATAAGCCACTATGTTATCCATTTTAAATGCATATTTGGAAATATTTAGCAAGTTTTTGTTTTTTATTTACTTTTATTATCTGATCGTTTTTCAACGGCTGATACATATAATTATTTACTGCTGCCTCAGGAATGATCAGAGCTTATCAAATGCGGTCGCCAGGTCGCCACTGGCTACCAAGTTTTTTGAGCTGGCGACCAAAATGATTTAATCTTTCGGTGTGATTTCTGTAAAAAAAAAAAAAAAAAAAAAAAAAATGACAAGAAATTTTTTTTTTGTTCCCACTCCTACTCGTGCGCGGAAAGCAGTGATCTTCCACTTCTCTCATACTTTTAATGGATGAACCAAGTTTAAGAGACATTTTCCAACTCATGCACATAAAACACCATTCTTTTCAGCTATTGCCAGCTAGTATATGTCAAGTGATTAGAATGTGGCTGGGGTGGGGGGGAGAATATTTCAATAAAACAGTAAGAAATAGTGCCAATCCAGTCTCTGTGGCATCTAAAATTAGATACAATGCTAAAAAATGCTCGAGTTTTTTTTTTTGTTGTTGTTGTTGTTTTTTTGTTGTTTTTTTTTTAATTTGATTTTTGTGTTTATATAAGTTGTCATCATAATATATGTGATTATAAGTGATTACAAGTTTTATAAGTTTCATTAGAAAATATAGTTTATATTATCTTTCTAAATCATGTACTATTTTAAACTATGTAACTAATAATTCTAAACTATGCTTTTTATTATTTTTTCTCAATTAATTCATAAAAAACTCTTGCGGTTTTTTAAAATCAATGACGGGGAGGAGGATGGGGGTAAATGTTTTTACTGGCGACTAGTATTTTATTGTGGCTACCAGATTTTATTAAATTTGTAAAGCCCTGGGAATGATAATTTATATACCAGCTATTATTCTTAAAAATCGCTGATTGGGGTATTCCTTATCAAAAATTGCGATATTTACGTATTACTTGAAACTGAAAGCCAATAACTGTCTTTCAAGAGAACCATTCCCTTCGAGGGACTAATCAACTTCATTCCGGGATTACGGATGCTCTTTGAAAGAAAAAATCGAGAGGGTGAGAAAAATATTGTAGAAATAGAACCTTTCTAATTTTTTAAGACTTCCGAACATAATAATTCTTGATAATTCTTGCCATAGGATTTAGCCTTTAGTGAAGTTATTTCGTAAACAAGGAAAATTGCAATTTGTCATTTCTTTTGCATTAGGGAGAAAATATTTGAAATGTTTAAATACACACATATATTCGTTGTATTTGCAAGTCAAAATTGAATAATTTTTCTCTAACAGGTCAAATTTGATCTCCAACTTCAACGAATATAATGTTTCAGGTTGAAACTTCT
Organism: Maratus michaelseni; assembly: GCA_963931845.1. Classification (NCBI taxonomy): domain Eukaryota; kingdom Metazoa; phylum Arthropoda; class Arachnida; order Araneae; family Salticidae; genus Maratus; species Maratus michaelseni. The sequence continues at coordinate 126,920,922 of OZ007593.1, read as the reverse complement.
CATGTATATGAGATATAATTATTATCCATGGTTGAATGGAGTTCCATGTGTACTTAATTGTACATCAGTAAAAAACTGCCGAAGTGGCAGATCCCATGATATCAACATGTGGATGAATTGTGTCAGACTGGATATCGTCTGGATAGCACAGTGATTAGAGCATTGGCAAGTATAGCGAAGGACCCAGGTACGAATTATATAATATGCACGCACACACACATATAACGCGTGTCCTAAAATAGACTGATTGATTTTAAAATTCAATAACTTGCAAACGGTGACGGATATTTTAAAAAATCTTGCAGGAGAGTAATGTATGATATCAGGAGTTTTTTACACCGATTCCCGGTTTTAGTTTCAAATAGCACCGATAGATGGCGCTGAAAGCAATAGGCGCTCAATCGAGGCCAAAACTGAAATTACACAACACTGAAACGAAGGAAGGATGTTAAATATATGGAGTGAGTCTCATTCGTCAATACAATGTTTTTCTTAGGGCCCGATTACGGACCCACTCCATATAGTTAACCTCCTTCCCTCATTTCAGTGTTGGGTGATGTCTGCTCCTGCCTCGATTGGACTTCTATTGTTCGCAGCGCCATCTGTTTCTGATAATTCGAACTAAAATCAGGAATCACAGTAAAAACACTCCTAACATCTCACATAAACCATCTTGCAAGATTTTTTTTAATATCTGTCAATGTTTGCAAGTTATTGAATTTTAAAATCAGTCAGTCCATTTTACAACATCCGGTATATATATATATATATATATATATACATTGCTTTTTCCGTATCGATAATGTACATAAAAAATTATACCTTGGCTAACGAAGATAATTCGTTTCAGAATTACTTCGTTAGCCGAAATTTTCGTTAACAGAAATAGAATTCCATGCCCAATTCAAATGCATTCGGAATTCGTTATGTTAGCACTTGCATTCAAAACATTTGTTAACCAAATCAATATTTGTTATTTGATTCCGAATAAAAGTGAAAGAGATCCTCTTTAGCCAAAACATTCGTTAACCGAGGCATTTGTTAACCGAACTATCACAATATATTACTTTTAAGTGACAGAGTTTCTTAATGATTGTAATCGTCAAAACAGAATTCTGCTATTTATCATAAAAACAACACGACTATGAAAAAAAAGTGTTGTGAATTATAACTATGCACGATTCTTCATTAATCACGATTACTTTCATTTATTGATACAAGGTTTGTTACATCTATTGTAACAACACTGTTTACAATCCTTGTAACAACCCTTTTAAAGCTGAGACATTTGTTAACCGAAGTATCACTATATATTAATTTTGAGTAACAGAGTTGCTTAATGATTGTAATCACAAAAACAGCATTCTGTCATTTATTTATGATAAAGGCAACACGATTATGATAAGAAAATGTTGCGTTGTGAATTAGAATTATGCAGGATTCCTCATTAGTTACTTTTACTTAAAAAAGGGGGGTGGGTTGCATCTGTTGTATGTATTGAAAGTCATTGTAAGTATGTATGTTATTAAATGAATCTGAATATATAAGATATTTGCGAATATGTGAGATGTGTATATCTAAGTACAAAAATAGGGGTGAAATGGATAATTATGCAGCGATAATCAATTAAAGATGAAGTATTCAGCATGAAATTAATTTTAAAATGGGAAAGTATTTATTATATCTTAACCAGTTTGGTGAGTAAATTAAATGTAGTACCAGTTTCTTCCTAGCTTCTCTCTCTGTATCTGTCTGTCTAATTCTTTGAATAAACAGTACAAAGATTAAACTGTAGAATTGTTTTTAAATATATTTTGAAATGCTTGTAGATTTTATTTTTCAAAACGCATCATATATTGCACAATAAATACATAAAAATTCATAAATATTCAAAAATCTGGTAAGCATTTTAATGTTTTTTATACGATTATGCAGTATATTTTGTATTTTTTATGTCTTAGCTTTATAAAAAAAAATTTGGACATTAAAACCCAAACTCAAAGATTATGCCAAGATATTTTTTTTAGATCGGCTTTTGTCTTGTTTTTTTGTTTGATTTTAGATTCTAACCCTATCATTCTTATTCAAAATAATGCTATCCTACACTTGAAAACTGTCCAAAACTTAGAAAAAGTACTGTGTTCAATAAAATAAGATTTGAACTCTGTTTTCCGCATAATTTAAGTTCTAAAATTTCTTTGAAATATTTTTTTCTTTCTTTGCGTTTAAAGATAAACAATAGAAAGCATTTTTAGAATAATAATTACATTGATGACCTTTATTCTGTAGAATTTGTAAAAATTGTTTTTCATATAATACTAAAGGAAAAAAATTTGTTAAAATAGACTAATAGAAGAATAAATTAAAATATTTGTTTTTAGCTTAAGTTTTATAATGTCCTCCTTCTAATAGATAAATCATTCTCAAATAACAATATAAAAAAATAAGTTGTTTTTCTTTTAATGTCTCAGTTGTTGGCAAGTAAAATATGCATCAATTATTGGCATATAAAATATGCATCATCAATTGTTGGCAAATGAAATATATGTCATATACAATGTCGATGTTTTTTCATGTTGCCAAATGTATATATATAAATAAAAATTGGTATATAGCCAATATAAATATTGCTAACATGACTATCTAAAAGCAAAAAACATTTAATTTTTTTAAACATGTTTTGTTTATTTTATAACATAAAGCTGAGAAACACAGTCAAAAATAATATATAATCCATTTTTATTGAATGTGACTTGTAAAGTAGTCTTTCGAAATATTGTTTAGATAAATTACTTCACATCCAAGAGCAAATTTGTGTAGTTAAATATATTTAAGCCATTTCTCACATTAAAATTAGCTATATATCAGATATGAAATTTTAACTACATTGGTAATTGTTAAAAACAGTTTAAAACATTACTATAAAAATGCGGCATTAATTTTAGTTTCACAAATAAGCATTATCCTCATAAAATTACTTTTCTGTGAAAAACATGCTAAAATCGGTTTAATAATACAGTGTTATCAGAAAAGAATCACCGATTACAAAATTTAATATTTTTATAATTACAAACAGAAAATTAGAATTAATATGTTGGAAATTTGGATTTTCCCTCAGTTGAAGGAAGATATGCAAAATTTCATTTTTCAACAAGATGGTGCACCTCCCCATTGACATTTGGAGGTTCGTAAATTTCTAAACAGAGAACTTGCACGCCGTTGGATTGGTCGCAGTATAGCCGATGATTTGGTCCTACACAGCTACCCTCCTAGGTCACCTGACTTAGCCCCTTGCGACTTCTTCCTTTGGAGAAATTTCAAAGATCTTGTGTTTATACCACCTTTGTCTACAACTTTGCCTGAACTTAAACAAAGAATTTATTATGCTTTACAAACAGTTAATAGTGAAACATTGCAGCGTGTTTGGCAAAAATTGGCATATCGCAATGATATTATACGGGTGACTGAAGGAAGTCATATCGAACAATTGTGAAAAAAAACAATGACAATTGAAAAAAATGAAAAAAAAATGAAATGAATGAAAAAAAAACATTTTTTACAATGACATATTAATTATATTTTTCTGTTTGTAATTATGGAAAATACTAAATTTTGTAATCGGAGGATTCTTTCCTGATAACCCTGTATATTTCTAAATTTTATGAAAATTTGTAGCAATTTTTTGAAGAGAAGGATGCTTATAAATAGTCAGTCACGAAAAAGAGTCAGCGCAATACTTTAACTTTTCTTAAAAATAACAAATGTGGCATCTAATTTTCATTTTCATGGGTCCAGAAATATCTAATATCAATATACAACAAATAATTTTAGTTTTACATATCCTATAATAATCATTGACATCATAAAATTACTTTTCTAGGAATAACATGCTAAAATCTGTCTAATAACGTATTTTGAAATTTTATGAAAAGTCGTTGCAATTTTATGAAATTTTATGAATACAAAATTAGTATGTCACCAAAAACAGTCACTGTATTATTTTAACTTCATTTAAAAATATTAAATGTAGCATGTAATTTTGATTCTCATGGTCCAGAAATATATAATATTTTATACGACAATTAATTTTAGTTACGATCTCTAATATATCTACGTTAATTCTAATATACGACAATTAATTTTAGTTTCACATATTCTATAATAATCATTATCATAAAATTACTTTTCTGTGAAATCGTGGTGAAATATGTTTAATAATATACGAGGTGGAACCTGTCGAATTTCGACGAAAGAAAATGTTTAAAAAGGAACTGTTACATTGTTTTCTAATAAACCTACAAAATGAATTACAATAAAAATACATCTTGCTTTCAAACACTTAAAGGATATATTATTTTAATTTAAAGTTACCAAAATACTATTTCCATGAGCTTCAAATGTTCAAATTATTTAAAAATTAATCTTTGTTCGTATGTGTAATTAGTAACATATAATGAAGGTAGGTAAGTAATTATGATGAAGTTATCATTTGAGGCTGTGATCTTTGATATTATGGAATGAAAAATTAGCAAAAATGATTTCACTTTGACACAATCAAAGAATTTTTTTCCCCGTGAAATCTAAACCTAACGTCATTTTCACCATCTCAAAATTCATATACGCACCTCTCATATCGGTATTCACCCTTTAAAAAATATTTTAACATGCAATAGGTTATTAATAAATATATTTCCAAACTTGAAGTCAAGTTTATCAGCTGCAACTTTGCATGTGAACATTCGAACTCTTGACTTGAGGTTCTAATATCAGTACCGTCGAGTAAACATTCCTGAAATTTAGGTCTTTTAGACACATTTGTGGTAAAATATTTAGTTTTATCAAAGAAAATGATCGTTTTATTTTAAACATGGCGTCATTTTCAGTCACTGAAACATTTTTCTTACAGTGTCTCAAACTCAATATCAACGGAATAAAAAATATATTGAAATGTAGCGACTTTATGAGGAAAAATGCGAGAGTTTTTAGAGCGTGGCGTCATTTTTTGTTCAATTTTTTAAGTTATTTTTAATTGTAATAAGAAAATGGCATCAATAAAGATAAACTGCATTATTTCTCTTTTCTCTACAACAATGGAAGTAATCCGATGACCACCATTTTGAAGAAATTTCAGAAAAAAAACATTTAAAATTACATTTTAAGTATAAAAATGGGAATATTTTTAAAAATAGCAAGTGCGGACAAATCTACATATGAACCGCTTGCAGTTAAAAAAATAACTAGTAAAATTGGTTAAGTAGAAAGCTCGAGGCAGATGACTAAAAAAACAGCCTTGTGTTAGATTTTGAAATTTATGAAAATTTCTAGCAATTTTATGAAGGGAAGAATGCTTATAAATAGTCTATCACCAAAAACAGTCGGTATAATATTTTAACTTAATTTAAAAATACTAAATGTGGCTGTAATTTTGATTCTCGTCGGCCCAGGAATATATAATATCAATATACAATAAATAATTTTAGTTTTGCATATCCTATAATAATCATTTTACTTTTCTGTGAAAAGCATGCTAAAATCTGTTTAATAGCATATTTTTAAATTTTATGAAAATCTGTAGCAATTTTAGGAAAAAAAAGAATGCTTATAAATAGTCTGTCAGAAAAACTGTCAGTGAAACGTTTTAACTTCATTTTAAAATATTAAATGTGGCATGTAATTTTGATTCTCAGGAATCCAGAAGCATCTAATATTAATATACAACAAATAATTTTAGTTATACATATCCTATAATAGTCATTATTATCATTAAATTACCTTTCTGGGAATAGCATGCTAAAATCTGTTTAATGATATATTTTGAAAAGTTATGAAAATTTGTAGCAATTTTATGAAGAGACAAGAACGAAAAATCATGCGTCAAGCATAGATTATGTAACACTTTCCAACGCTTCCAAAATAATTTTACAAATCATACCGTTTAATAAGCTAAAAGATAACATCTAAGTAATCCGAATACTTTTATTCAGCCCTGTATAGGATCTATAGATTTGTATATATACTACATAGGATGTTAAATTTTAGTTCAGTTAGGAAACGTGTAGCACAGTTTAAAATTCTCCGTCTGGAGTTAAATAATACGGAAATGTGTTCGCGAAATTTTGTGCGTCCCTGTAAATGAACGATGACTGCTGTACACACACTATTCTGTAGTAAGCCTCTTGAAATACACCTTAGTGATATATATAAATTTCATTGCGTTTAAAATAGGGAAACATTATTTAAATAAACCGCAGACGATTTTTCTCCATAGACGTAATGTAACAGAATTCTTTTGACTGTCCCTGTAGAGTAACTATAAGTGCTATGCACACCCTATTCCATATTAAGCTTCTTCTATTGCACCTTAGTGATATATATAAATTTAAATGCGTTTAAAATAGTGAAACATTATTTAAATAAACCGTCAATGATTTGTCCCCATAGACCGCAATGTAACGGAATTCTTTTGAGTGTCCCTGTAAAAAAACTATCAGTGCTACACACTTCTGTTGAAATAGGGAACATGCTATAGATAACGACTATAACATATAAAAATTGCAGAGCAATCCGAGCATATTTACGGGAGTTAGAGCACGGACAGACGGCAGACGGCCAGACGGCAGACGGCAGACGGCAGACGGCAGACGGCCATACGGCCAGACAAACCGAAGTCATAAACACTTTTCAACTAGGTTGGAAAGTGTTAAAAAATGCTCATAAATAGTCTATCACCAAAAACAGTCGCTGTAATATTTTAACTTCATTTTAAAATATTAAATGTGTCATGTAATTTTTATTCTTATGGGTCTATAAATATATCTATCAATAATATACAACAAATAATTTTAGTTTTACATTTCTTATAATAATAATTATCATAATAAAAAATGTTATAAAAAATCAGGCTAAAATCTGTTTAATGATATATTTTGAAATTTTATGGAAATTCGTAGCAATTTTATGAAGGAAAAAAATGCTTATAAAACGTCTGTCACAATAACAATCACTGTAATATTTTAACTTCATTTAAAATATTAAATGTTTCATGTAATTTTGATTCTCATGAGTCCAGAAATTTCTAATGTCAAAAATATTTTACGATTTGAAAACTTTGTTTTAACGATGTCGTTTACATTTTTTTCTCTGTCTTTCTCCTTTTTTTAGGCGTTGATGGAAAGTTATTTAAGCAACTTTTCCCATTTGAAACTGAAAAATTCTTCAAAAAATGTCATTCTGAGAGTTTATAAAAAGGAAGTTTCCCTCATGGCTTAAGCGTCCAAATTGCGTCTTAGATATTTGTTTTAATAAATCTATTTTCATTTCGTTTATCAGCAAATACTTTTAGACAATTAGATTTAAGTCTAAATAAAACATTTTTTGGAAAAACGTTTTATATAAATTTTCTTTCGTGATTTGAAAAACTTGGTTTCTCAAGTTATATATTCAGAATTATACGTAATTATATTAATTTAGACTTAGTCTGATTAATAATTTTTTGTTGAATAATTTTATGTTGATTTATCTTAATATTCGCCTTTTTAATTTAAAAAACTTGATTTAAAGATTGTGTATTTAGATTTTAATGCAATTTTAATTAAGATTTCTTTTGATGTTCTTAATAAAAATATTTATGTTTATTTATGTAAATATTCCTTTGGTATTTGAAAAATTCGATTTTAAAAATTCTGTATTCAAAGTTTAATGTTATTTTTATTTTTTTTTTCTTTAAGGATTTTTTAATAAGTAGTTTTGTAATGATTTATCTAAATAATTCCTGGATAATTAAAAAACTCGATTTAAAAAAATATGTATTCAAAATTTAATGCTATTTACACAGAATTGAATGAAATTTTGATTAATTTAGATCTCTTTTGATTTCTGGTTTAATAAATATTTTTATGTTGTATCTTATTATATTATTTAATTTATTAGTAATCATTTTCATACTGTGTAATATAAGTTAAAAACCGTCTTTACAAAAATATTTTTATTGATTGTGATCTCTATTAATTAATTATCTCGTGCCTTGCCATCTCAAAATAAATCGGTCTAGTACGAGTATAACTCACGCTTAAAGGGTTCCATACATTAAATTTATTAATTTCTATTTATTAATTAATAAACTCCTAGTACCCCTAATTTCTTCATAATTTTAGTTTCAGTAGATTCGGAAAGAGGAGTGGGGGGGAGGGGACATATTTTTCCAGTATACTTTTGACGATATCTCTGAAAATATAATACCTAAAATTAAAACAAATATATTTTTGAGCTCGATGTTACGAGATTTTTTCGAACGATACCCTACACGATATATAAAAATAAAGATGCTTTTAAGTAACTTAATTAATGTATCGGCTAACTACAGACAATGTTTTTTCGAAAATCATTATCAAATGTCCTTGGATGATTCTGTATTGATAGATACATCGACTGCCCGTCAACTTCCCCGCTGACCGCCCGAAAAGTAAAGTTTGTGTGCAACAGAAAAATGCGTTTTTCTCAAAAACTATGTTACCTGGGAAAATCGCTATAGCTTTCCTGCAAGGTTGAAATAAACTTCTACTACCCCTAATTTTTTCATAATTTTAGCTTCAGTAGTTTCGGAAATAGAAGAAGGAGTGGGACATATTTTTCTGGTGCATTTTCGACGATATCTCTAAAAACATAATACCTAAAATTTAAACAAATATGATTTTGAGTTCGATATTACGAGATCTTTCACACGATGCCCCACATGATGTACAAAAAGAAAACTTTTTTTTCAAGTAACTTAATTAGACCTCGAAATATTTGCAATGAAACGGTAGCACTGTAAGTATTGGCTTTGTATTGAGAATGTAGGCAATAATATGACAAAGTGTACCTTACCAATATTGGTGCAATATTTCTAAAATTTTGAGCAATGTCGGTATTGCAAATATATGTAGAAGTAGGTTATACAGGGTGTCCACTCTGAACGATGTCCAATGGCTAATTCATAAACCGTTCGTCATAGACATATAATTCCAATTACAAAAACGTTAAAAATGAGGTAAAGAAGTATTTTAAAAGTGATTTGGGTCAATAAAAATATTTTTTTAAGTTGCAAAATTTAAATTTTTATACGCTCCCCCGGTCGTGTAAGTTATATTTAGTAAACATTTCTTATTACACTAAGAAGTAAGACAAAAAAGTCCCATTCTTCTACGATTAAAACTGACCGAGTAACAGCTGTTTAAAGTTGAGGCATATTTTTTGCTGCGAAGTAGGGGTCATTCACAAATTTACTAGAAATATAAATAATCTTCAGATATAAAAAATATATTTAAGTTGAGAGTAAAATAAACAATACGATATAAATTTGAAATCTATTGTCATTCTGACCTATTAAAGAAAAATATACAAATTTTACTAAAAATATAAATGAAAAAATAGCAGATTTTTTTTAAAAATGAAATGTTGAAAATCAACAGTCTAAGTATTTTAGAAAATGACGCATATTTTAAAATGCTATTAGATTATCTAATCTAAAACTTAATTAAAAAAAACCAAAGTTATCTTAAAACTTGCTCGAAGTGACTTCCTTCGGCTACAATGCAGAAATGTACACGTGAAATAAATCCTTCTAATACTTTAAGCACTTTGTGTACCTTCGAAGCTTGGTCCAACTTATCTATGTTTAGATGCAGAAAACTGATATAAGTCATGGAATTCAAAGTTTCATAACTCGATCAATTTTAGTGTTAGACGAATGGGACTTTTTTTTGTCTTAATTGTTAGTGTAATAGGATTTTTTTACTAAATATCACTTGTAGGACCGGGGGACCGTATAAAAATTAAATTTCGTAACTTTTTAAGAAATGCTTTTATTGATCCAAACGACATTTTAAATAATTGTTTACCTCATTTAAAACATTTTTGTAATTGGAACTACATGTCTATGACTAACGGTTTAAGAAATAGCCATTGGACACTGTTGAGAGTGAACATATATAAAGACTTAGAAGTAAACTGTATATACCAAAACAATCTTTATTGACCCAATATTGTTTTCCTACTAAAGTATAAAGGTATGATACAGAACAGGATTTTTTTAGGGAAGGGATAACATCAACAATTTACATTGTAATATCTAAATATTTTAAATCAAAATTATCTGCAAAATTTCCTAAACTTAATTTTACTTTATTTTAAAATCATTTTATCCAATGTCATTTAGTGATACGTACATAATTTTAAACATATATACGTTTAGATTATACAATGAATGATTAATACGCATCTTTATTTTCTTGGGACCCATTTGGTAATAAATATATAATGAAGAGTATTTATATAAATAAGCAAATACATAACATTACATTTGTCTTAAATTAAATTTGAATTGCCTATTATTATTTTTTCGAATAATCACAATTTGTAACTGTTAAACTTGGAAAATGTATCAAATGTTGTAGAAAATAAGAAAAAAAAATGTATAATTTCCAGAAAACTAAAAACCATTAGTCTAGGTACTGCATGATTAATATATATAATTTTCAAACTTTCTTAACAGTATAGAAAATAAATAAAATAATTTTGAATACTTTTTTCTAAATTAAATCTTACGGATATATTTCAATAACATACATAAAGTAAAAAAGCAGTTTTGAAAGCATATACTTAAAAAGTTAAAAAATACATAAGTATTATATAATATTATCAATTAATTATTAAAATGGGGAAAAAATTAAATATTATTAAAAAAAACTTGAAAATTATATTTATTGTCAATAAAAAAATAATCAAAAATAACTTTGTTAATAAAAATAAATATTATTTCGTAATACTCCAATTTATATATTAGAGATTTCATTAGAAATTTTTAATAAGTGTTTCCATGTATAAATCGGAAATGTTTGTCTATATAGTTCGAAGGATAAAAGTTCTGCACTTCAAACTCAACAAATGATATATTTTGGCGGATATATTAAATCCATTTGTAACTGGGTGTAACTCGTTTGAGTTCCTATTTATTTATTTATTTACTTGTGGTACAGTGATTTTTTTTTTCCAAATTTAAACTTGAATATTCGAAGCTATTGTACTGAAAAAAAATCTCATAAGTAAATATACATTTGAAAATGGAATAAGAGCAACTTTAATAGCACCAGAAATTTCAATTTCAATGCAAACTAGTTTCGGTAGCACTTAGCATACCGTCCTCAGTGCGGAATTTTCTCAGATATATAGGAGAGGTGCAGATTCAAGCGAAAGGTTTATTGACCAATGGAAAAACGGGAGACTCCGGGCTCTCTTATATATCTGAGCAAATTGCCGCCATTATTTACACTGAGGACGGTATGCTAAGTGCTACCGAAAGTAATGTGTATTGAAATTGGAATTTCTGGTGCTATTAACGTTGCTCTTATTCCATTTCTATTACATTGCACCATGTACTATCTTATTAAATATACATTTGCTTATTTGAAAAAAATAAATAAATAACCATTTTTAACGGAGTAGTGACATTTTTCTTTTAATACCATTTTTCTTTGTATTAGTCATATTATCTTATAAATGATAAGATATTCCTATCATCTAATTTAATGAAACTGCAGAAATAAACAACTTTTATTTATTTTTTTTATTGTTCTAGAAAAGCATTTACATAGCTTGAAAATATTTTATTCAAATTCAGTTGTGAAATAACTCATTTTTCTATCACCGCATTTTGTAAGACAAAGCCAACGGTGACCTATTTTTTTTTTTTTTCATTTCTTCTGGATGAAACATTATTTTTCTTTAAGAATTTCGGTCTTTATATTCGTTGACGATCGTTCCTCCTATTTTTGCGAGGAGCTTGTTGCCATAGCGACATTAAGCTATGATGAGACTATGACACCATTTTTTCCTTGAGCAAAAAGCGCAATTATTTTTGTTTCTTCTCGAAGAGTAGAATGTGTGAGAAACATTGACCGCATTTTATCCATGCTTTTACAGACTAGCAGAAAACATTTTTCATGGATAAATTTAATATATCCATTAAAATCTGTCATTTTTTATGACGAATAAAAGAATAAATAATAGTGTCTTATTAATGGTACGATATCGCTCTAACCTAGTTCAATAAAACATCCTAAATAAACTATATTTTACTTTTTTATTATGCATTAGAGCTCGAAAATGTTTGATACAAACACTGTCTAGAGAATTTTTATTATTTCATCACTGCAGTTTGAAAGACAAAGCATATAAACGTTTTCTAATGTTTTATTTAACATAAAACTTTTTTTTTTTTCAAAATACAGATATAAGTGCTTAAGTGATAAAACAAAACACAAGAAGGCTTATAAAAACCTTTTAATATAATGATCGACATGTTTCGAACGCACAAATGGCGCCATTCTCAAGATCTACAAGATAAACAAAGTATTCGCGCAACTTTTTTGAAAATAAACTTGAAAAATATAAGCCACGAGATCATATTTGTAATAAAAGCAGGTGCTTAAAAATAGTCCACTGTAAACGAGAAAATTAATATTTTCTTATTGCTTTTTAAAATTGAAAAACAGTTGGTGCCAAATTTTAGGTAATTCAAAAGAGGGGTATTCATTGCATATGTTCTCTTTACGCATATAGATTCGCGGATAATAGATGGGAAATAAAGTCTTGATTGATAAATTATTTTACTATTCTTAAAATCTATTTTTAAAGTGTCGCTCCTATTTACAAATTGATTTTAAGAATAGTAAAATAATCAATCAAGACTTTATTTCCCATCTATTATCCGTGAATCTATAGAAATCTATATGCGTAACGAGAACATATGCAATGAATCCGCCTCTTTTGAATTACATAAAATTTGGCACCAGGTGTTTTTCAATTTTAAAAAAGCAATAAGGAAATATTAATTTTCACGTTTACAGTTGACTATTTTTAAGCACCTGCTTTTATTACAAATATGATCTCGTGGTTTATCTTTTTCAAATTTATTTTCAAAAAAATTGCGAGAATAGTTTGTTTATCTTGTAGATTTTGATAATGGCGCCGTTTGTGCGTTCGAAACATGTCAATCATTATATCAGAAAGGTTGTTATAAGCCCTCTTGTGTTTTGTTTTATTGCAGTTATATCTGTATTTTAATAATTATTAGTGATTTTATTATATGACTGTTTTTTTAACTTCAAGATTTTTGATCTTTATATCCGTTGACGACCGTTCTTCCTACTTTTGCAAGGAACTCGTTGCCATGGCGACATTAAACCATAATGAGAATATGACATTATTTTTTCCCTTGGGCAAAAATGCACTTCATTCTTTTCTTTTTCTGTTTATCTTTCATGAACAAATGTGTGAAAAACATTGACCACATTGTATCCATGCATTTACAGACTAATGAAAAAAATTTTATGTGTAGATTTAATAATCCTATTAAAAATTTCTGTTTTACTTTTTTTCTTACGTACAAAAGAATAAAAAATAGTGTGTTGTGAATGACACGATATCTGTGTCACGCATTTTAATAATAAACTACAACTTTCACTTTTTTTATTTTTACACAAAAATATATACAGATTAAAAATTAGAGAATGTGCATTCTTCCATCACTGCATTTCGAGATAAAGCGTAAAGTAAGTAGCCTTTCTTTACTTTTATTTCTTTTCATATGAAAGTTACTTTTTTCAAGATTTTCGGTATTTATATCCGTTGACGATCGTTCTACCTGTTTTTGCAAAGAACTCGTTTCCATGGCGATATCAAATTGTTATGAGATGACACAATTTTTTTCCCTTGGGCAAAAAAGCGCAATAATTTTTTCTTTCATTTTACTGAGTAGAATGTGCCACAAACACTGATTGCATCGTATCCATACTTTTACAGACTATTAGAAAATATTTTTCATGGATAAATTTAATAATTAAATTTTCTGTTTTCTGACGATTAAAATTATAAATAATAGTATCTTATTAATGATCCGATATCTCTTATCACCTATTTCAATAAAACGTCAGAAATCAACTACAACTTTTACTTTTTTTATTATAATACAAAAACATCCACAGCTTGAAAATGTTCCATCAAACACTGTTTAGAGAAAATACATTCTTCCATCACTGCATTTTGAACGACGAATCACACGGTAACTTCTTTTTTTTCCTCTTCTTTTATATAAATGTTATTTTTTCTTCAATATTTTCGGTCTTTATATCCGTTGGCGGTCGTTCTACCTATTTTTACAAGGAGCTCGTCGCCATGGCAATATTAAACTGTGTTGAGACTATGAGACCATTTTTTTTTCCTGGGGTAAAAGAGAGCAGTCATTTTCGCTACTTTTTGCAGAAATGTTCGTAGAATTTGTTTGCAGAATGCGTTAGAAACATTGACCTCATTGTATCCATGTTTTTTCAGACTAATAGAAAATATTTTTTTCATTAGTAGATTTAATAATCCCGTTAAAATTTTCCGCTTTTCGCGAACGATTAAAATAATAAATATTTTTAATTGTTTTGAGCTCTTTTATATGAAGAAAGTTTAAAATTTGTCGTGGAAAAAATAAATTCGTTGAAATATCACCATGTATATTTAATACATTTTTTTAAATATATATTTAAATATTTGATATAAATATTTGATAAATAAATATTTGATAAATAAATGATAAAATGTAGTAAACAATAATCGTCTGCTAACGAGAATATTCTACCTGACAAAAATATTATCTTGTTAAAATTAGATTTTTGAATGACGTCAGAAAGTTTATAATTTGTTGGATAAAAAAGCAATTTTTTGAAATATAAACATTCTAACAACAAAATTCTTTTGTTTGTTATAATTAGATGTTTTGAATATTATCATGCAAAGTTGTTTGGCCATATTAGCCACTTTGAAACTTAAGCACGAGTAAAGCGTTGAGTATTTTAATCAATCTAGTTGTCGGTAAGTTTTTCTTTTTTTTTTTCTAAGTTCGTGAAATTTATTTCGTATGGTTACTTAAAATAGAAACGACTGTTGAAACGATAAAAACTAACTCCATTCTTATAGACAAATAATTTGTTTAAATATCAAAATTTAAAGATATCATAATTCAGACATTTAGGTAATTTTAGATAATTAAAAAAAGGCTGATTCATTGCATATGTTCTCGTTACGCATATAGATTCACGGATAATAGATGGGAAGTAAAATCTTGATGGATAAATTATTTTACTATTCTTAAAATCAGTTTTTAAAGTATCGGTCCTATGAAAAAAATTTATTTTAAGAATAGTAAAATAATCCATCAAGACTTTATTTCCCATCTATTTTCCGCTAATCAATAGAAATCTATATGCGTAACGAGAACATATGCAATAAATCAGCCTCTTTTGAATTACCAAAAATTTGACACAAGGCGTTTTTCAATTTTAAAAAAGCAATAAGGAAAAATTAATTTTCACGTTTACAGTTGACTATTTTTAAGCACCTGCTTTTATTACAAATATGATCTCGTGGTTTATATTTTTCAAGTTTATTTTCAAAATTTTTGCGAGAATAGTTTGTTTATCTTGTAGATTTTGATAATTGCGTCGTTTCTGCGTTCGAAACATGTCAATCATTATATTAAAAGGTTTTTATAAGCCTTCTTGTGTTCTGTTTTATAGCACTTATATCTGACGATAAAAAATAACTCCATTTCTATTGACAAATAATTTGTTTAAATATTAAAATTTAAAGGTATCATAATTTAGACATGCTGCCTTTAATTGTGTAAAAAAAGGGGGGGGGGGTTCATTCTGCAGTATTTTTTTATTATTATTGTTTGCTGTATTTAACTAACAGTATACAATTAAAGATTGTCTAATTCTATTTATTTTGAAATACATGTATAAATAATATTATTTAATGATTTACACTGAATCATGTAATCATTTTTTTGTACCAAATATTCGGCCGTCGAATAAAGAATTCCTTTTTGTCTGAAAGATGGATATAATAAATACCCTACACACAGTTCTTATTTATTTCTCAGTTAAAATGTATTATTATTTATATTTTTAAGAAATTCACCTTGAACAAATTATAACACTTTAAAGACGTTAATTTAGACAAATATTCCCGGGGTCTGCTAGTTTAAAAATATAATATCTCATGTCTCAAGTGTATTTTTATTAAAAATACATTCTTTAAATAAAGTATTTTGAATTCTGAAAATTATTATGAACGATGAAATCATTGGATAATATAGTTCTTATAATAGTTTTACTCTTAAATGGCCTTTCTGTTCTTAAACAATATGTTTCAAGTGGAAAAATTCGCAAAAAAAAATATCAAGTTGCGGAATGTTTTTGCATTTTAGCTTTGACAAATCTTGTAAGATTTTTTTAAATTCCATAATTAATTGTACTTCACTTTATCCTTTGGAATATAATTCTGGCAATTTTTTTAATGAAGGCAGTTTTGTTGGAAAAACATTGTAATGAAGATAATAGTATAAGAATTTTTTATTTTGTTACTAAAAAAAAAAAAAAAAAAAAAAAAAAGGGCACATTTAAGTTAGCCAGGCGCAGGTGATATATCGCCAAATATTTTTTCCATCACCATCATTCGTATTGCACTCATTTTATATACACTGCTCAAAACAATTAAAGGATATTTGAAGTTTTATATAAAATAAAGATATAAACGAAATTTTTTTTGCCGAAAATAGAAGAAGAGAATCACAAATGCAAATTTTTCTGGTTTTCAAACTGTGGAGTATGCAAATTTTGAGTTCGACGTCAAAAACGTCGCTTCAGCGGCAGCGAATGAAATTTGACTTTCAACTGGATAAAAGAGAATGAAGACAAAGATGATCGGCATTCAGTGATTGCTTTGTTTCGATGAGTACGATGTCTCTGCGAAGTCATTTGACAGATTCAGAAGCTTGGAGAATTGTTGGTAGGTTAGAAGGGGGCCAAATTCAAGCCGAAGTAGCGCAAGCCATTGGAGTGTCACAAAGTGTCATTTCCAGGATCTGGAAGCGTTTTTTGGAGAGTGGATGGGCAGGCCGAATACCAGGGCAAGGTCGTAGACGGGCATCAACGCCCAATGAAGATCGGTATTTAGCGTTAACAGCTCGGAGACACCGAAACATGAACGCTACTCTTCTCCAACAACACCTTCGCTCGGCTACAGGCACCACGATTTCAACTCAGACTGTCCGAAACCGGCTCCATGCTGTAGGTCTGTATGCTCGCCGACCGATGGTATGTGTTAGATTAACATCAAGGCATCGTCGCGACCGCAGGGAGTGGGCAACCGAGCATGTCAACTGGAGGAGAAATGAATGGAGCAATATTCTGTTTTCTGACGAGTCCCGTTTTTCTGTGCATCCGGATAATAGGCGTATTTTCATCTGGAGGGACCGTGGCAGTAGGAATAATCCTGCGTTCGTGCACGAAAGTGTAAGATTTGGCGGTGGAGGAGTGTTGGTGTATGGTGGCATCTCCATTGACGGGCGCACTGACGGGGGGGGGGGGGTAGTTGAACTGAAAGCAAGATATATGACAAACGTCTTTGTCATAGGGATGAGATCCTCAGACCTATTGTAGTCCCTTACGTTGCAGCAATCGGAGATAACTTCATTTTAATGGACGAAACTGCAGGCCACATCGTGCAAACCTGGTGGAGGATTTCCTTTTCGAGGAAGGAATCGTTCGAATGGAATGGCCAGCGTGTTCTCCAGACATGAATCCAATCGAGCACGTTTGGGACGCTCTAGGAAGACGAGTTTCTGGCCGCCAACAACCCCCACAAACTCTCCAAGAACTGGAAAGAGCTCTTCTGGAAGAGTGGGGCAGAATACCCCAACTCGTCATTAATAGCCTCATTGAGTCCATGCCTCAAAGGTGTTCAACGTTGCTGGCCGCCCGTGGAAACCATACCCCCTACTGAAAATGATTTTTTTTGAAGAAAACACCTTTTCTTATTCTTTTTTTCTCATATGCACAAATTGTGTTTTTTTCCTTTTGCACACAAATGCGCAATAAAATGCATTTTTTTCTGCCAAACATGTGTAATTTATTCTCATATAACCTACTATGTCTGTCGACCATGTATCAATCAGCTAAAAAGTTTCCCAGATACAAAATCTACCTAAAACTGCAATATCCTTTAATTGTTTTGAGCAGTGTATAATGTAAACCTATCACTCATTTAGGTAGATTTCGTAAGAAATACTACCTATTTTAAAGTACAAAAGAAAGAAAAAAATAAGAAATAATATCATAAACCAAAACATTTTATTTTATTATCAAAGTATTTGAGTACATGGAAATTAACAGCTGCTATTGACGATAAAAAAAATACAATTGGTAAAATTTGCGCCCGGATAACATCAAAGTACCAAAGTACATGGTGTAAAGAAATCGGCAAGCCAACAGCCGGATCTGGGCTCTCAGTGTCATTAAGAGCCAGGGAAGTCGAGAGGTACCCACAGGACTATAGAGTCTGTTGTCTTTGATTCTGAGTTACCCACAGATACGTACTAATAGCCAAGGAAGTTCGGATAGTCCGGACACCCAGGGCCTGATTACTAACGGGACACACTTCCACCAGTAAAAAAGAATAGAATTTTTTTTCTTATTCATGGCTGTAATTTTGCATGAATAAGGTATTTTAATAAGATGAAAATTTATATTAAATTTTACTGGTGGAAGTGTGCCCCGTCGGCAATCAGGCCCTGAGGACACCCATAGAAATGGCGTGTCCAAAGCCAAACCCAGAATTTGCCGGATGTGCTGTTGCTTTACCAAAGTATCCAGTGATGGAAAGTCTGTCAAAAGAGGTTCCCTAAGTTTAAAATTTAGTAATTCAATAAATATAAATACGAAATTAATGGTATTTTTATCATTCTGTATAAAGTAATTTAAAAAATACTTTACATTTTTATCAATAAACCTGCATTAACTCAAAATGCAACATTGCTCAAATAAACTTCTAAATTAAAAAATGCAAGAATTTTTTTAGAGGTTCAATAGCTAAATACAGTGGAACTCCAGATATACGTTACCTGAGTTGTACGTTTCCCTCACTTATACGTTTCAACTCAGCGGTCCCGACCACTTGCCATTAAAAATTAGCTGAGTTATACGTTTTGAATTACACATTTCCCTCAGTTATACGTTACGTTTTTGCGTCCCCGGACGAATTTATTTTTCATTTATCCATTTTGAAACCGGAAACACTGACGACGAGGCCGAGGAGTCTGATTTGAAAGATCCCACTCAAACTTCAGAGCTGATGTAAAAGCTTCTGACGTAGTAAAGCGGTTCGTCAGTAGTAAAAGCAATAACCATAAGGCGGCTGCATTATTAAAAGAAATGCAAAAATTGCTGTTCATTGTCAGCTCTGCCGAAAAGAAATAACAAGAATAAAAAATTAGTGATTATTTCAACAAGATTCAGTAAACTACTGAAATGTCTTTTGATAAATGATTTATATGCCAAGGCGATTCCAACGATTTCTTTTAAGTGCTCTATGTCTATTAAAAAGAATTTTAATAAAGCTTTTATGATAAAATAAGTTCATGTGTACTTCTCTTATGTACTTGTTTTCTTGTCATTTACATTTCCAAACATTTATGTCATGGTGCAGTACTACTTAGGAAACTTTTGTTTTCAATATAAAAGGTAGAAAACTCCTCAGCAGATCAAAGTTTTCACGATATATCTTAAAAATTGTTCCGGTAAACCATTGAGTTGTACGTTTTACTGTTATACGTTTCGTTAATCCGGTCCTGGGCAAAACGTATAACTGGAGGTCCACTGTATAAATACAAAATGAATGCTGGGATATATTTGATGCTGTTTTACACGTAGCTTGGGGATTCTTATACTTTGAAACATCGCAGCGACAAAAATTGAACTATGTTTTTAATTATTGTATAGAAAATTTATGAGCTACTTCATAGACATTTCATTTATTTCATCTTTATATTTATTAAGTTAATGCAGGATTGAATTTTAACGTTATGGATAACCTTAACGTTGATTTTTTTAAGTTAGGGAGTTTCTTATGCAATACTCTATATATAAGCTAAGAAAGTAAGGGGGAATATAATTAATACTCTAGTAGCAAAACCAAATTTGGTCAGTATAGCTTGTATTCATTATATCTTAGACAATATTTGTAATAATAGGACAGGGAATATAACCCAAATGTTGGAGCTCAAATGACTTCTAGAAGCTCAAACTAATATATATATATTTGTTTTTGTTTTTGTTTTTGTACTATGTATATGGAATCTATATTGAGTGTGTTGGCGGGAACACTATTGTTGTCAATTACTTATTATATTTTAATTCATATTTTCAAAGTTTTTGTTGGTGTATCGGTAATGTTTCATTAATAGTTATATATATATTGCTTTATTTTTTTTTTTAATTAAGTTAGTTGCTGCAAATTCGTAACAAAGTAAACTTTATAAGCTTTTTTCACTCAAATTTGAAAAAAAATATATCTTTAGTTTTTTCGATTTTGTTTTTCAGAAGACGTTATTTACTGTACTATTTTTTTCTCTTTATCATGAGGAAATTATTTGGCCAATATTCGTCCAATAATGGGTAGAAATCTATTAATATTTCACTACAAGCATTTCCATTGTAAAGGTAATATTTCTGCAATATTGGTGTTTCATTGCAAGTATAGCAAATGGAAAATTATTATTTCTGTAATAGTGGCAGTTCATTGTATATATTTGCAATCTAAAGCGAATATTTAATCAATATGGGTATTTCATTGGAAGTTCTTCAAATAAATGCAATATTGGTGTAATAAATGCAAGATTGGGCTCCGGTATAATCAATATAGTCAATACCGATTTGCTATTAGGATATCATAAAAATTCTATAATGAGATCGTTACTTTCTTGTATTAGTTTATTCACTAGTATCAACAGAATCAGAAAAAAGTGGCAAAAAGATTTTTTTTAACCACTAAACTTTCTAAAATTAACTTTGAAACACAAAATGTACAAAAAAAAAAAAAAAAAAAAAATTATTTATTTTGTTGTTGTAGTTGTGATTTATATAATTTTGAAAATTGATTTTCAGTTAAGAGATAATAGATCAATCGATTTTACTAAATGCCATGCGTATAGGAAAGAATGCTATCTGCTTTAATATTTAGAATTACACTCTAATCACATTCAAACGAACTTCATGGGAACGCAAATATCTGATCGATACAATGAAATTTCATTATAACATTTACGTTACACATTTTTTTTTCTCGTTTTACACAATTAATTGATTTCAAAATGCTTCTAACTAAAAGTACAAAATAATATGATTCTTTAGTGAGGTCAGTTACATAACTTTCATTATGTTTACACTAGTCTTGTTCAGTTTAGGTTTAATTTTGTTGTTCATTTCTTGACGCTTTATGTCCCGAAGGCATTTTAAAGAACTGTTAAAAAAAAATTTATTAAATTCATTTAACACATCGATTACCAGTAATGCAATTTAGGATGAGTTATATATACTTTATTTTATCATGTTCAGAAAACACTATTTGCTGTACAAAACAAAATTGCTTTTTAATGGATAATGTCTCTTCCAGTTATAACTACTCAACTTTCTAGATGCTCCAAGACATAGAGAAAGTGAAAAGTTTCAATTCTGAAAACGTTCTGCATTTATATTGCAAGGCCATAATATTTATAAGTACTATCAAGCAGGGCAGTCGCTCTGCCAAGCCAAGCTTAAAAAAACACCACACAAACATCGCCAAGAACTGGACTAAGACCGCTACTGCTTACTTACAGAAAGAAACTTCGCAATGTTAAATCGACAAAACATGCCAGATTAAAATATCAGATATCAAATAAACCAAGCGTCGCAGAAAACAAAAACGAAAACTAGAAGAATCTAATAAAGAATTTCTTCAATTTAAGACCAAACTCATCTTCATAAGTGATTTATAAACAGAGATATAGATTTTTTTTTAAAAACGTCGAGTTACTTAAAATGATCACTTTTTTCTTCGTCAAACTTTTTTTTTTCAAACAAGCTACAGACCTTAATATTGGGCAGAATAATAAATTTTTGGCCTTTTTGGACAAGTAATTACGTAATCTATGTGCTTTTATAAAATCCAGTGTAAAAAAAAATATTTTCTATCCTTAATTAGCAAAAAACTGTTAATTAACTTGACGATTAAAAAATTATGCCAAAACAGAGATAAAACCCGCCAACGACCATGTACCATCTGTATTACAATAGCACAAATCAGTAACACCACATCAAATTTCATCTATAAGGCAGCCATTTTCTTCTGAAGATATTTAAAAATAAATAAAACTTCACAATTATAAGAACACACATTTTATCAGACAATTAAATATGACTGCAAACTGTGGCAGATGACTGTTTCCAACATGAATAAGTATGAGAAATTGCCGGTCAAGGGTATCGGTCTGGGTGGCTCAGTCGCAGAGCGTCAGCACCATACGCATAAGGTCGCAGGTTCGAATCCTAGCCCAGGTCAATTTTTCATTCATGTTTGTTTAGTGTATTTAATTGTCTTATAAAATGCGTGTTCTTATAATATTGTAAAATAAAGTAATCAGACGTAGTGTTTATGCTTTAAAAAATATTTTAACCCTTTATCTACTGACGGTACTTTTAAGTACCATCAGAGAAAACTTTGTATAAAATTTCTTTAATATGTCTAATAATGATAATAAGATTTTGTTTTTATACAAAATACTTTCCTGGATCACATTTAGAAAGCACAGCAAAACAGTGAAAGCTAAATATTTTATAAAGTGGTATTTTTCTCAACCTTTTACATAAGTGTAGATCTTCTCTTTTTAAAATTGTTATATGAAATTTTTTCAACTATAAAAACCTTTCTATTTAATGCTAGGATTACAATACATTTATTTACATTGTTCCGATAAAGAATTGTGATATTTCCTTAACAGAATTTTCTGTTAATTAATCTAACTATTCTTGTAAATATTTCACAAAAAGAGCTATTACTACCGCATTATTAAATCAGTTTTAATGAAAAACCTTATCTAAATTTCATATTATTATAATATAAATTGTCTAATATACCTTCAGGCATCAAGGAAGATAATTATTGAGATTGAACAATTTGTTGATTCATAATTCGGTAGATAAAGGGTTAAATATATAATTTACGTTTTTAGAAAGATCTTTAAAAATAAATTAGTTTTTGAGGGAAGATGTACCTTCTAAAATGTATACATTAAGAGTTATCGGCATTTAAAATTTCTTTCCAAACGTAAACAAAATTTTTGAAATGAATTAAATGTGATTCATTTATTTCTAAAAAATAAAATAAAATAAAATAAAATAAAATAAAAGGTAAAGGACAGGCATTTCGTTCGCAGGAATACCTTTCACGTCATTTTTCTATAAATTAATGAAATCCAGTTGTTAAATTATTTTTGTTTTAGAAGTGAAGTTTCCATTTAAATTTATTGTAACAGTACAATGCTTAATTGAATAAAATAATGTAAATCTAAGAAACTGCTAAGAAATTCCAAACATGCACAGGGCAACGGAAAAAAAATAAATAAATAGATAAATAAATAAATAAATAAATAAAAATCAGCTTTCAGAAATTCTAAAAATTGTTCATATGTCTTAATTACAAGCTAAAGAAGGGTTTATTTCTATATTATTCTATATATAATAGTAATTTCAGCAAATATATTAAATTTCAATGCGATCTGTTTTAAACTTTTAAGATAGTTTATAACACATGATAAAAAATTCATTAAAAAGGATGGCGCGTCACATTTCGGGGAGAGGATGGGGAGGGGTGTCAACAAAATTAGGAAGTATAATAAGGCTATCTGTTTGAAACTTTACGATATTTTATAACACATAACATAAATTTTAAAAATTAAGCTGCGTCAAAAATTATAGGGAGGGACGGAGCGCGTTTTGCCTACATAAGGGGGGGGACACTTTTCTAAATTTTAACGATATCCATCATGTCACATATCGTTACAAAGGGCTGTGACCACTTATTCATGTTATGCACCACATTTTGCGCCCCCCCCCCCCGACACTACTCATGTGATATATTTTTCGAAAGGCCTGTGACCGCTTATTCATATTATGTATCTTCGGGGTCCATCCTCCCACTTTCACCCCAGCCCCAAAGGGGGCACTTTTCTAAATTTTGCCGACACCTCTCATGTGATATACGTTGGAAAGGTCTGTGAACGCTTAATCATATTATGCAGGGGGGAGGGGTTCTAAATTTTGCACATACCCCTCATGTGATACATCGTTGGAAAGGTCTGTGACCGCTTAATCCTATTATGCATCTCCGGTGTTCATCCCCCACTTTGTACCCCCAAACGCGATTAGCTTTCACCACCAGGGGGCGCTTTCCTATCTCTGTTTCTATGGGTCGGATCACGACAGGGTATGGTTTATTCGACTCGACAGCAATAGAGCTTTCCGGTTTTAGTTCGTTTTTTCACCACCAGGGGGCACTTTCCTATCTCTGGTTCTATGGGCTGAGGTCATCGAACCAAGGCGCCAGCCGTTAGGCATATGGACTGAATGCCAAGGTGGAAAGTCCCACGAACCATCGATCGCCCCCACAATGGCAAGAACAGGTATTTTAAAAAGAAAAGAAATATACACAATGAAATCCAACACTTAGATAGACAATAATGAAAAATACAGAATCAGTGTATGGCAACACTGCCCACTGGAAAGTATACAAATAAGCATAAAAAATTAAAGTACGTATGCCTAAACAAAGTTTTCGTCTCACAGCATAATTTCCTTTTAAGACTAGCTAAGTATACACAGAGTTGACATAATTCAGAGAAATAATTCATAAATCATAATTTAACAAGAGATCATAATTCAATTAATTCTCATTCAGAGTAAGAGTTCACATGCGGCACGGCAATCAAAGCAATAATTATGATGAATGCAACAGATCCAAATGCATTATTGCAAGGCTTAATATAGTCAGAGTTCGCTTGCAAATATTCTCTATAGTCTAATTTAAAAGAAATAGTTCACATGCTATACGGCAATCTAAGTAACAATTAAGATGAATAAAACAGAATTCAAATGCACTAACAGAATAAATAAGCCATCTAAAACTTATATTTTATAATTGAGTATTTTTCGTTCAATATATTATAATTTGTTTTTAGCTTGTCATAATTTTCTGTATTAAACAGCACCCTCTGAAAATTCTTTCTGAGTGTAACATCGAGATAATAATCGAAATAATGACTCATCATTGGGCACCGACCGAAAACGTAATGAACTACATCGCCCACTTTTCCGCAGTCACACAAATTTGAGCTTCGCTTTCCAATTTTATTTAAATATGCCGGAAAACTGCCATGACCCGTAATATAATATTGAGTTATAGTTTTCGTACAAATATAGTCTCTCGAGACCTTATTGATAATGCGGAATGTATCTCTTCCAGCCGTTGAATTGCACCAATGTGTCTGCCAATTTGTTAATGAGATTTTATTATAATAACTCTTTACAACTGATATGGGAAAAGGTACTGCTATTTCTATATCTGCCTGGGAATTCTCAATGACTTCTTTTGCTAGCTTGTCTGCTCTCTCATTTCCCTGTAAACCAGTGTGTGCCTTAATCCATCCCATGTAAATATGTTTTTCTGGGTTTTTTATTAAAAGATCCATGATTTCCTTAGCGATAATGTTTAATGGGAAAGTTCTTTGTAGAGTAAGAATTGAAGACAAACTATCTGAGTAAAGCCTAGCTTCGTTAAAGTAAGAGTTACAAAGCCAAATTATTGCTTGTTTTATAGCCGATAATTCAGCCTGGTAAATAGAATTTAATGTATGAAGCTTCACCCTATAATCTCTGATATATCTTTTATTATAAAAAATTGCTGGTTCTATGGGGTGCATCGCGACGCGTTATAGCTCATTCGACTTGACATCTATAAGATTAACGATTTCAGTGCCCGAGGTTCATATAGAACAGATTGCGCTACCTGGTGATGGAAGATGGAACTTGAGCGTGCGCAGCACGACTGCTATACGGTGCCGAAGGCAGCGGGAACCCGTGTCGGAGGTTCGCTTGGTTAGAGGTTTATACAATTCAATGTGCAAATTAAGGGATTATCCGGTGCCGAAGTCAGCGGGAACCCGTGTCGGAGGTTCGCTTCGTTAGAGGTTTATACAATTCAATGTGCAAATTAAGGGATTATCCGGTGCCGAAGGCAGCGGGGAACGAGGTCGGAGGTTCGTTCGGTTCGAGGTTTATCTTATTCGAGGTTTTACAAGATTCGAGGCCCCGATGTAAATTTGGGGCCCGCTAGCGGGCGAAGCCAGCTACTGCTAATAATAAAAGCGTGGTATCACGTTTCATTTCAAATGCAGCGCTGACACGCTCTGTACGTATTCCATTTTTATTCATTTCATGGATAAGTCAGTGATATTTTTTAACGGAGCATAACAAGTATTATAACAAGCCACATTTAGTATGTTGTTTTTATCAGTGTAATTAGTTTAATTGAAAAATCTACTGATATTTCTAGTTAACCCTTTAAACAATGACTGAAAGTAAAATGTAATTTTTAATTATTTCTCACGTTTAGATTATTTAAATTATGTTTAATCTATTTAAAAAAAAAGAAATGATATCTACAAAAACAACTTTTCAAAAGTAAAAAAAAAAAAAAAAAAAAAAAAAAAAAAAAAAAAAAAAAAATTGTGGCTAAAAAATGGTGTGATATCAAATTTCCAAGCTATTATATTACTTATTTAACTTTTTTCCATTAAATAAGTTATAATATATATAAGTCGAGTGCCTACGTATATGTTAATAGAAATCGTTTTCTCCTGAACTAAATACATCCTAACGAGTTTCTGAAATTCAATTTTTTTTAAATTATGCATGATGGGCTTGGCGGCCATCTTTCCATATTTCAAAGCACCCAAATTTCTAAAGTAAATGCGTAATATGTTTGCAATGTAATATGTTTATAACAATTTCGAACTTCAGATTTTAACTACGGACAGATAAATTAGATAAGACTGATATTTTGAGAAATTGATTTTGACTAGTTTGAAATTATTAATTACTGTATAAAATAAATCATAAGATGAATCTTTAAGATAAGTCATCATTATCTTAAGACACAATTTTCAGAGCATACAAGTCTATAAATGAAACGCTTAAAATATTTGCTTAAATAACAATTTTGAACTTCGGATTTTAACTACGGATTTGGGTGCTTAGAATTTTGTGAATAATATGCAAAGATGGCCGCCAAGCCCATCATGCATAATTTGAAAAAAATTGAATTTTCAGAAACTCGTTAGGATGTATTTAGTACAGGAGAAAACGATTTCTATTAACATATACGTGGGCACTCGACTTATATATAACTTATTTAATGGAAAAAAGTTAAATAAGTAATATAATAGCTTGGAAATTTGATATCACACCATTTTTTAGCCACAACTTTTTTTTTTTTTACGCTTGGCCTTTTTTTTTACTTTTGAAAAGTTGTTTTTGTAGATAATAAGTACTAAAAACAATATTAGCATTTAAAAAATTCATAAAAAAGTGAAGGAATTGGTTTATTTGAATGCGGTTTGGGACAAACTTATTATCATGCGGGATTTTTTTTTTTTTTTTTTTTAATATGAATATATAGTGAAAATTTTTGTCAATAGAGAGCGTTCAACATTCAAATCTCAAAATTTCGTGGAAAATCACGTTTATTTGCACGCAGATATTTACACGTTCATAGCAGTAAATGTTCTACGTGTTCACCACCACAAGGAATTAGCTTTGCAAGCAACTGAGAACACCGCTAACCGTGGTATGTAGCATATCCGGATGGATGCAGGAGATTATGTGGCGTATGGCATTCTTCAACTCCACTAAGGAAGACCGACTACGGCGGTACACACAATTCTTTACCTAACCTCATAGCCAAAAATCAATCCTGTAACCAAACTGCGCAAAACGCATTTCGGCTTTTTTTTTTTTTTTTTTTTTTTTTACCAATTAAAAATCCCCAGCATGAGAATAAGCTTGTCACGCGAACCGCATTAAAATAAACCCCCCCAATTCCTTTACTTTTTATTATTTTTTTAAATGTTAAGAAATTTATATGATACCCGGTATTCCACAAAACTACTCAATTGTAAAAATAAATAATTAAATAAATAAATAAAGAAAATTTAATTCACGGTATTGCTGCAATAATTTTACAAGAAATGCCACTTTTTCAAGCTTAACGATAAAATCTCGTAAGTTGCTTACTTTTACAAGCAAAACACATTTATCTAAAGTAAAATACCGTTTTTTTTAATGGGGTTTTGCCTGAAATCCCCACTGCAGTGATTATATTGAAGCAATTTTTTACAGTGTATAAATACCGGTTTAGTTTATTAATTTTAATAGACGAAATCTTTCTAAGATTTATTTAGTAACTGCACAAATCTTCTAAAATTAGTTTAAAAATTCAGGATTGGAAGGCGATATTTTCATTAATTCATAATTTATGGCATAAAGGGTTAAATACGGATTTCGCCGGGGATCGCAAAAAGTTTTTGCTATAATAAGTATTTCATTCTATTGAATTTCGCTGTAACGGAAATCAAGTTCATACACTGCAAAAAAAGTGTTGATTTTACAGTATAATATTGGCAGCTGGGATGCCAGTGTTATACTGTAAAATCAAAAAGAAAATTATGCAGCGTAATAACACGTATAAAACTTCTTTTAAAAACACATTACTTTTAACAGTTTGTTTAGTTCCTTTTGAATCTCCTCTGTCTCAGTGCAATAAAATTCTTGCGCCTCTTTCAATTATTTTTATAAAATGCTTTACTTTTTAAACGTCTTTTATTTCGTTTAAGAAGATATTTCAAGGTAATAAAGTTTGCTGTAAAACACTTAGTAAAAGTTCTTTTGCAGTGAAATTGAAAAAATATATATGTAAAATACATATAAAATATTTTCTTTTTTAAAAAATACATTGTCTTTAACAGCTTGTTTAGTTTTCTTTAAATTCCATCTTAATACAATGAAATTCTTTCGTATATTTCAATTTATCTCTAGCAAATGCTTGTTTATATATATAGAGAGAGAGAAACACCTTATATCTACTTTTAAAATATATTTTGAAGAACTATAGCTCATAACAAAGATAAAATTCTAGAAGATTTCTAGAAACTTTAACTAAAAAGTTTATGTATCTTTGTTTATTTTATTTATTTAATTGCATTATTTGCTGTTTTATTTTTTTTTTCATAGGAAAATATTGATATTTTTTTATTGTTTCTAATGCAGGTTTAACATTACTTTTAACAGCTTGTCTAGCTTTCTTTAAATTCCCTCTTATTAATGCAATAAAAATCTTACGCATCTTTCAATTAGTTCCATAAAATGCTTTACTTTAAAAATGTTTTTTATTTCCTTTAAGAAGTTAATTGGATGTAATAAATCTTTCAACAAAACAAACTTTAGAAGCTTTTGCATTCAAATTTAAAAATTGCATGTATAATACAGTGTGGTCATAAAGTCTTTCCCTGATTACAATAATTTATTGCACAAAAACTAATATAATTAGGCATATGCTTGTTTCAATATGTTGTAAAGGCATTTATGGAGTTTTTAATGCAAGTACTTACGTCAGTAAATTTCGATCTCAGCTCCCTTGGTAGCTCGAAGAATGTCAAGGCGGTACTTCATTTCCCGCCACGTACTGCCTAACATTTGGGCTGTCACACTAGACACAGCTTCTGTGATCCTGACCTTGAACGTTTCAATATCTTTAACTGGTGTTGCAAACACTCTGTCCTTCATGTACCCCCAAAAGAAAAAATCTAGAGGAGTTGGTCCATCTCTTCCGATCCATCTTCCAGGACATTTGTCATCAATGAACTCACGAACGGCGGTAGAGACAGGACAAAAAAAAAACTTAAGAACATGCGTTTTCCATGATAAAAATTTTACATTCAATGGTTATTTCGTAATTATTATTATTATTATTATTTTGTAATCAGAGAAAGTCTTATGACCTCTGTACATCTAAAACAACTTCTTCTTTAATAAATACATTTCATTTACAAGCTTGTTTAGTTTTCTTTCATTTCATCTTAATGCAAGAAAATTCTTGTGGGTGTAAAGGTTTATATATATATATATATATATATATATATATATATATATATATATATATATATATATATATATATATATATATATATATATATATATATATATTGTGTGTGTGTAATTTAGCTAGCTCCATAAAATACTTTACTTTTTATAAACGTCTTTTATTTCATTTGAAAAATATTACAGCTCGCATTTCAAAATCAAACTCTTAATTTCTAGAAAAACTTCTAGAAGCTTAAATTACCAGAAAAAAAAAGTATTATTATAATTTTTTAATTACTTTATTTGCTGCAAATTCGTAACAAAGTAAACTTTATAAGCTTTTTTGCACTCAAACTTGAAAAAATATATATATCTTTAGTTTTTTCGGGGATTTTTTTTTTTAAAAGGCGTTATTTACTGTACTATTTTGTTCTTTATCTTGAGGAAATTATTTATCATTTGTAATAAAGATAGTTTAACACTTTTTCATTCCTTGTAAAAATGTATGAATGTAAATTTCGTAAAAGAATTCAGAGAAAAAGAAAATATGTCTTTCATTTCCTTTAAAAGGTTAATTCGAATAAAGCTCGCCAGAAAACAAACTATAAAAACTCTTTTACAACCAATTTTTTTATAAAATACAGACAGCTAAAAAAGAAAAAGAAAGTGAAGTCCCCATACTTTTTAATCTCCAAAATGTGTCTTCTTTTAATTTATGTTTAAAAATAATAATAATAACTTTGGGGTTGTCTTCATACTGAAATTGTACCAAACCCTGAAATTTTCAATACGAATACTTAATTTTTACGCCCTATTTGACTTTAGTGGTAAATTTTACTTTAGGATACCAAGCTGGAAATCATTTAGTCAAGTAGTTTAGGAATTACGAAGATTTAAAGTTGGGGGCTCCTAATGTTAAATTCATTTGTAATTGTTGTAAAACGTATTGCAAAGCGGGAAGTTATTTAAGCATAACTCAAAAACTATTTTGCGGAATGAGGTGTAATTTTGGATTCACATATTTGAAGCTTTTGGAAATCGATTTCTGTTTAAAAATTCATAGGTTAAAATTGATATTTGTTCCAAAAATTAATTTTTTTAAAAATCAAATAATTTTCGAAAAAAAAATTATGAATTGTAACCTATGAATTTTTTAACAGAAATCGATTTCTAGAAGATTCAAATATGCGAATCTAAAATATCACGTAATTCTGCCAAGTAGTTTTTGAGTTATACTTAAAAAACTACAGGCACTGAAATTAGTTTTGCCACTATTAATAATTAATTTAATATTAGGAGTTCAAAACTAAATGCGCATAAACTTCTTCACCGAATGACTTCCCGTTAGGTATCGTATAAGGTAAAATTTTCTTTAAGAAAATCCCTCTTAGCAATCTCACCCCTCCAGAAACCAAGGGCATTATTCAGTAAACAAAGCTTTTCTCGAACAGCACACTGGAAATACCTTTAAAAAAATAACATAAAATAAAAAAGAAGAATTTTAGGATAGAAACACAAATATTTTCTTATGAGCTGTCTATAACCTATGAAATATTAACAGTGTGAACAACTGAAACTCCTTGAATATTTCACAACAGTGGTGTAAACACTTTTCTTAACGTTACAATCAGTGTGCAGTGGGCTTTCATTTGTCCAGTTATCCGAACTGGGTTTGGTCCCAACAAGCTCGGATAACCAGCACTCTACTGTATATTAAACCATTGAAACATTTTTTTATTGTCTTCATTGATTTCTGAAAATTTAAATAGAAAGAATATATAGTATTAAATTAATGTAGATAAATAACTTATTTAGCAGTTATAGTTTAAAATTATAACAAAACATATCAAATTTCATCTTTTTTCAAAAAATGCTTTAATATCGTGTTTTATTTTTTTCTCCCAAATTCCATGTTTAATGCGATAAAATTTAAGTGTTTCTTCCAGTTACATCCATAAAATGCTTTAATTTTTAATCACCTTTTATTTTCTTTAAGAAAATATTTCCAAATTAATGAAGCTCACATAAAACAAGTTTCAGAATGTTTTTTTACACGCATAAGATAGAATTATCTAGATTATATTTTTAAATTGCGTTAATCATAGTACTTTATTTTCGTTGTTTAGAAAAAAAAAACTCAGATAACACTTTTTATAGCTTGTAATGAAGATAGTTGAGCAACATTAAAGATACCTAAGTTTTATTCCTTATAAACATTTAGGTATTTAAAAATCAGGAAAATAAATACACCATGAAATAATTTCTATGCTTGTTTAGTATTTATAAACAATGAGACTTCGTGGTAAAGTATCTTTTAAATTCACTTATATCCGAAATAATCTCTGTAACATAAAATTTTAAGCAAAAGCAATTAAAGTTTTCAAATTTTTTCTGTTTTGAATTATTCAAATTATAAAATCATTTTAAATTGCGAAAATAGATAATGTTCATTCTGTGTTTAAGTGACATTTCGACAGTATAAACGAAGTAGGTTCAGCATGTTTTAAAAAGTGTCCTTTTGTTTTTATTTTTATTTATTTTTTTATTTTTTTATTTTTTTGAGGATCAGATATATGTGTTAAATTACTTTCTCATTTAAAACAAGTTGGAAATTGTACGTCAAACGTGACAAATTTTTTGTACTATAAACAGTTTCAGTGAAATGAATTATATCGTCTGTTCTGATATGATTAATTTCCGTAATAAAATAAGTACATTTTAAGTTGGCAACATTTTATCTTTTGTTGACATTTACTGAAAATTCCAATGAGAAACTTAAGCCTAGCTTTGAAAATTTCAGAACTTGAAATCCATATTTAGGGTCTTTTCCCCTTTAATATCTATTTCTTCGGAAACATCTATCCAAAAAATAAGATTATACGATTGCTATAAAAATATTATATGATTGCTATAATTAAACAATTTTAGTATACAAATTCGTTTTTTAAATTCAGTAATACGGAAGCAACATGACTCCATCTTAAATCACGTGAATTACCATGTCAATCTAGAATCATTACCTATCATGGGATATGATTGAATTTATTACGTATGATAGGATTTAATAGAATGAAGAAAGCGTTTATTAATAGCTTTTTAAGTTTTGATTCGTTTTTCACAAAATTTGAAATGACTCAACAAAATTCTGCAACGCTTATATATATTAAATTTCAAACCAATCGGTTGGGTAGATTTTTCACTGTTATATGCGGACAGACGGACGGACCAGACGATGACTATAGCTGCTACGTATTTATATAATTACGAACGTAGCTAAAAAGATATATTTTAGTTTATATATAACACAAAAAAAACTTAATAAATGAATAATTTTATTTAGTGGGAATATTTAATATTTACTTACCTGTTTATGACTACTTACCTGTTATTTACCTGTTTACGATCTATTTAAGTCAGTTATGTTCACTTTTCTAGAAAAGGGGTGTTCTAGGTATCTTCTGTAAATTTTATATGGACATACTAATATATTCTTTAATAATAAGAAGTAGAAGCATTTTTCATTTTTCTCACAGAAGAAGTGAATTAAAAAAATAATTACTGTAACTTTCAAAAAATCGTAGGAAAAAAAATAATATTTTCATGCACGTCTGAAATGTTATAGCTACATGCTACAGCTGTAAAGAAATAAATTAGTTATTCAAGCATGAAAATTTTAATTTTTCTAGCTTTAATAGATTTTATAAAAAGTATTACTGAATATGTAAAAAAATGCATTATGATGAAAGGTAAAGAAAAAGTATTTACATATTTGTATATATGTGTGATATAGCTTCGTTATGAACTTAAATCTCCTTTTAGAGGTTTGTCCATTGTGAAACTACATAAATTAGTTATTTGTGGAATTGTCTGCGACTTTATTTATTTATTTATTTATTGTTATTTTGTTTCTGTTGTTGTTTTTGTTTGTTTAAGCAGAAAATTGAAAATGTGAAGCATTTTATGTCATTTGTGGCTTAAACTAGCCGAAACCTTATCGAATAGGACGAGTGGAAAAAATAATTATTATGTTAAATAGAAAATTTTCACTATTCTATTCACTGGTAAAACTCTTCATTATTATCATACACACATGTAATAAAATATTTCAAAAATACTTTATTTTTAACACTTTCTAACATAGTTTAAAAGAGTTTATAATACGATTTGGATGTCTGCCTGTCTGTCTGTGTTCTAAAATATCATAAATCTACTCAGATTGAAATGAAAGTTTTATATGTTATTGAGGTTTACTATAGAATGTTCGATATGGAAAATGACGTATGCAGCATTTATAGTTCGTTTACAGGGACACACAAAAGAATTCCTTTGAATTACGGTCTATGGGGGGGAAATCATTTGCGGTGTATTTTAATGATGTTACACTCTGAGGTGATGCTTGTTACAGAATA
The DNA here is from genome assembly GCA_963931845.1 of Maratus michaelseni. Classification (NCBI taxonomy): domain Eukaryota; kingdom Metazoa; phylum Arthropoda; class Arachnida; order Araneae; family Salticidae; genus Maratus; species Maratus michaelseni. The sequence goes on along the minus strand of OZ007593.1, from coordinate 126,886,418 downwards.
TGATGGGAATAGCATTTATCGTACATTTAGAGACACTCAAAAGCACTTGGTTGCAGGATTGACTAAGATCGATAATTGCTATAGATCATACAGGGCTACACGAAAGAATTTGCACACATTACCGAATATGGACAGCAATTGCTAAAAATGTATTTTTACTGAATTGTGTGTTTTTTAAATTACTTATTTAGAAATTTCCTTTCATTATATGAAAAAAAATGATTTTTTTTTAAATAATATTCTGCTAATGTTACAAAGTGTTTGGTATTCTGTGCCTGGTGTCTGATTATTCGTTCTTGTTATTGTTATTTTAGTGAATTTTCAGATTTAAGAGAGTAAAATTAGCAAAAGAGGTTGAAAAAAATAGAAATATAACGAAAACATTATATTGCCGAACAAAAATAAAATTTATTTAAAACGTATCATAATTCGAACATATAATAATTCATGTCAAATTTGTTTTTTAATCAAATACAACTTTTAACGCCATGTTTATTTTTTGCCAAAATTCTTTGTGTAACAAGAGAAAGTTCTTGCGTAACTTGCATTTAGTTCCGCACAATTGTACGATTTAAACGTCTTTTATTATCTTTAAAAATACATTTTCAAGTTTCAAGTACTAAGGCTCGCAAAAAGTAGTAAAGTCTAGAATTTTTTGCTCTGAAATTTTTATAAGAATATCTTTTAAAAACTCTTTTAAAATGCAATATTCACTAGTTTTTTTTTTTTGTTTTGTTTGTTTTTTTTTTTTATGAGAAAATTTCGATAAATCTTATTATTATCTTAAAATGCTTGCTTGAAATTCTTTGATCTCTTGTAAAAATTTAGAAATATAAATTGAAAAAATAAGTGCACAGAAGAGCAATTTTGATCACAATTATTTGGTAGTTTGTTTTATGTATTGCTAGCTGACCCTCCCGGCGTTTCCCAGCACGTGACAATAAAATTAAACAAACCTCAAGTTTGTATGATTTTATATATTTAACCCGATTTTGTATGAAATTATTTATTTATAAGTGCTGCTCACGCGACGGAAAATCCTTTATTTCCACCTTCCGCGAACAGCATTCTGATCTGAACGAACCTCCTAAACGTGTTTCCGCTGCCTGCGGCACCATATAGTAGGCGTACTGCTCACGCATTGCAAAATCTGTTAGTTCCACCTTCCGCCGATAGGGGGCGCAGTCTGATTCAAGCAAACCACCTTCCGAACGAAACTCCGACACGTGTCCCAGCTGTCTCCGGCACCGTATAGAAGGTGTTCTGCGCACGCGCTGCATTCGACACGGGTACCCGTTGTATCAAGCGAGTTCAATGAACCAATTCCCGTCGAAATCGGGCCATAGAACTCTAGAAAATAACGCGCCCCCTACGGTGGAAGCTGAAACTAAAATCTGTAAAGCGATCGAAAACCAAGTCGAATCATCCATAGAGAATGTGCATGTTTGTCAACAAACCGGTTCCTCCCTAGTCAAATCCGCTTATGGTAGCCAAAACGTTCCCCGCTCAATGCACTGTTTCCTATGAGAAAGCGAAATTTTTGCATTTAATTATGGACCATATCTATTCTAAAACAAATTTTGTTTTAATAGATTATTCGCAGAATTTAGATTCTGTTGCTAATCAAGATTATTTAACTAGAAAATTTTACCAGCCAGCCAATTGAAAATTGTTATGACAAAATGTATGCAACTGGATAAATAGTTAATTACTAATACTACAATGAATTTTCATTTTCTCCCCCCTATAAAATTAAGAATATGAAAGCTTAGTATAAGATAAAACAACATGTTTACATCGTGATAAATTGAAAAGTTTCAAAATATAGCTAACTACTACCGTCTGCAATTTTTCAAAGATTGTCTAAAAATCCACTCGCTAGCGGTAACTAAAATGATGTATTTCCATACTTCTGAGTATAGATTAATGGTTTTGCATAAAAACAATTAAAAATTTATGTATGTAATTTTAACATGTTGTATTATGACAAGGAAATCTATGAAACTGAAGCATGTGTTTTGTCAGAATTCGGTTTTATTAGCTGAAATAATTTTTATACTAAATAAACACTCCTTAGGTTTTTAAAAAATATTTTTACGATTCTAATAATATGTATAAAAACAGGAGAAAACAAAAAATCGACTTATATGAAACATTTAATGAAGTACTATACGGCGATATTTTTTTTAAAAACATTTTACTCTTTTTTTTTGTAGAAGAGAAATGTAGTTTTTTTGTAGAAAAATATAATTTAATCTTAAGAAAAAAAATGATTTGCCATGTTTTAAAAAAACTTACCATTTAAAAAGCATTTAATCAGGTGTCGATGCAGATTTTTTTTTTTTTTTGGGGGGGGGGGGGGGAGGAGGTGGCATTTTGTGAAAAATAAAAAATAAAAAATTCTGAAATTTGTTATATTTTTGTGAAAAATAACATTTTATAACAAAAGATGAAATCCAGTTACTCAAAATCGAACCAAACATATATTAATAACTAGTTGACCAGCGCTCGTGATAATAAATTTAAAAAAAAAAAAACTCAAGTTTTCGATATCGAGTAGAATGAACTAAACTCAACTGTTGAAACCGAGCCCTTAGAACCCAATAAAAAAATGAGTCCTCAGGCGGTGGAATATGCCCCCCTGTAAATTTCACGAATTTCCTTTAACATTAACGCGATATTTAATTTACGGATGAACCCCCCCCCCTCTTTCTAAACTTAACCCCTTATCTTTAACAGCAACGCGATTTCTAATTTACGGCTGTGGTGAGTAAACGTAAGTTGATGCCGAAAAAGAAGATTAATATTTTAAAAAAAAATCCTTGACAGCTCGGCCTACAGGCACAGGTAAATTTCGAAGACGCAGACTGAGGGCAGCCTATTTATTGGAAATGCAGAAGAAATGACCTTTTTGCCATGATGCGGCAGTTGGAACCGTTCACTTCGAAATCTACCTGTGTCTGTAGGCGGAGAACACAAAGATTTTTTTCTGTAAGGGTTGGTTCTATAAAAAAGCTTGTCAATATAAAAGTTGTAGATAATATTAAGAGGATTTGTAATAAATTAGCGGATTTGATAACTTGTGAATTGACAAAGTTATGAATTTTTTTCTTCTTAAACTCCCAGTCCCCCCCCCCCCCCCCATGAGGCCATTTTTAATGATATCAAAGATCTGTCATATATAAATTTTCGGCCCTTTTCCTAGAAGTAATAATAACTTTAAACGGATTCGATACGTATTATAATTAAGGTGTTATGGGTAACGTAGTGGGGCCCAGGGGCCCGGATCTTATCCGAGAAATTTTTCGGTCATTCATGTAGTAGATGGAAATCCTAAGAAGTTATTAGAAAAAAAAGCTAGCGAATTGGACGATTTTTAAGGGAGCTATAGTAGGGGGCCCAAAAGAGGCCGCTGATAGTTTTGAGCAGGGCCCTAAGATGAACGGTCCTAACTGGAATGTAGAAATGGGGAAATAACTAAATGGAGAAAACGCCCCCAAAAACGAAGATCGGATTAAAAGGGGACAAGGTATTAACAATTTAGGGAACAAAAACTTCGAGGTGCCCGGATCTGCTCCAATTTTTTGTTGTTGTTGTTGTTGTTGTTGTTCATGTAGTAGCTGGAAGTTCTAAGTTGTTAAAAAAAAAAGCTAGTGAATCGGACGATTTTTAGGGGAACTATAGTAGGTGGCCCAAAAAGTGGCCAGCTGATAGTTTTGAGCAGGGCCCTAAGATGAACGCTCCTAACTGGAATGAAGAAGTGGGGGAAAAGTTAAATGGAGAAAAGGCCCCAAAAACGGAAATCGGATTAAAAGGGGACAAGGTATTAGGGAACAAAAACTTCAGGGGGCCCAGATCTTCACCAAAATTTTTTTTTGTCGTTCATGTAGTAGCTGGAAGTTCTAAGTTGCTAGAAAAAAAAAGTTAGTGAATCGGACTATTTTTAGGGGAACTATAGTAGGGGGCCCAAAAAGGGGCCCGCCGATAGTTTTGAGCAGGGCCCTAAGATGAAGGGTCCTAATTAGATAGTAGCAATGGAGGAATAACTAAATGGAGAAAAGGCCCCACTAAGAAAATCGGCTTAAAAGGGGGCAAGTTATTAACAGTTTAGGAAACAAAAACTTCAACGGGCCCTGTACCAGGCCCTAGGGGGCCAGGGTCATAACTAGAACGTAAAAATGGGGGTGAAAGCTAAATGGTAAAAAGGCCCCCAAAACGATGAGGATCGGATAAAAATTGAGCGAATTATTAACAATTTAGGGCAAAAATCTTAAAGGGGCCCCAGGGGGCCGGGGTCTCAAAAAATTAAAAATCCGAGCCTCAGATGCATGAGGACCTACCTTGGACTATCCGCTGCAATTAAGAAAGGTAAAATTATATGAATAATTAATTAAAAAAAATATGAATAATAAGCACATAACACAGCTAACTATACAATAGGCATGCATATGTTCTGCCTAAGGCTCTCTAGTTCTGCCTACCCTTCGTTCTTTACGGCTTCGTGACGTCACATGCACATTCTCTATTCCTCGTTGTGATCGGGCCCATGGAGCCCGAGATAAGAATGCACAATTGGAGAAAAAACTTTGTAGGATTGCTTGCCAGGGGGCGATTGATCGTAGACTACTCAAAATGTTTATCAAACGCGTGCGTTCTTTGCAAGATTAAATCGCGCGAAAAATTAAAAATTTCTAATTAATATTTCGGAAAGTTGTGGATGGAATTTGTTGAAATTGCGATTTTTTTTAAAATCTAGATCTGCAAATTTTCGTGTCGAAAGACCTAATATTAGCCCGGCGTTTTTCGTGAAAACCTAAAATATTTCTTTACCCTCCCAACTTAGACCTCATGGTGTAGATAAAATTTCAAACAATATTATTCATATGGGTAAAATATTTTTTCTTAAAAAAAAAAAAAAAAAAAAAAATATGAAAGCATAATTAAATTTATCCTTTAAGGAAACAGAAAGGTTTGAAATGACAAAAAATGTTTATTTTATTGTTATTATTTTTATGATTTTTGAACCTTTAAGAATGTCGTACAGTTAGTCCGATAGGAAATGTCCTAAAATTGCGGTTCTAAGAGCAGTAAATGTTGAGCCGCGAAATGGGCGACACCTGAGAAGGGCAGAATTTTAACCTCATTTGTATCGAAATAAACGTTTTTCGGCGGTTTTGCCATGATAAGTTTTGAACAAGTTAACGGATTTACATGGTTCTTTTTTTAAAAAAGAAAATTAAATTCGCTTCAAACTATACCTGAAACAAAGAAAAAATTTCAAATTATTAAAACAAAATATGATTTTTTTTTCTAATTTTTTATTTTTAATCTTTTTCGCTTTTGTTGTTGTTGTTGTTGTTGTTTTAAGTATAATCGAGAGACAACGTAATAAGCAATATGAAAAAAAACTGATATGACTCAAAAATCTGTCACTAACAAAATTAATTGTGAAATGACCTAACAGAACAATGTGTCACTTAACAGTTATTTTATAACAATTTTACGACTGAAAGTTTTCCATGCATTGTTCTAACGTAATGAAATTTTTAAATGTGCTTTATGTTTAATGAAAATAGGGAAACACATTAATTTTAATAGCTGTTAGGTGAAAAAAAAAGGTTTTATGGATGCTTTGATATTTTTCAAAAGGAAATCATTATACCTTTTTTTTTCTTTTAGCAATCAAAAGAAAGAAATTGTCTTTAAATACAATGTTAATGTGTGGATATAAATACTAGCAGTACATTTCACTAAGCTATTCCTGAGTTTTTAAACTTCCTTCCGTTTTAAAAGCTCTGCCGTTTCTCTTTAATGGGATTGGTAATTAACTAATCCATCAAAAATTTTAACAGTGTCATACGTTGAAAGACCAAAGGACAATGTACTCTCTTCAGGTTACATAAAGAAATTAGTGGGGAAACGCTCACGATAAATTATTTGTTCGTGATCATAATAAGCGCTAAAATAGCCTTTCCGAAACTAATTTATCAGTTTTGTTAATCTTTAATAAATAATTTTGGATAAATTATTAAGAATTATTTTTATGAAAAGTTGTATAAATTTTCCTTCAATAAATTCTTTTCTTCTATAATATCTGAAATGTAAACTGTCTACATTTTACTATGTAATTCTTGTTTGACAATATCAAGCTTGAAAACGAATATAAATTTTCTTTTTAAACTAAATAACTTTTTAAAAAGTCGTAGTTAGTATTTTGACACTAATCGAAACTATCAAACATCAGTAATATTTATATGTTTATTTAAAGAACAATAAACAGACTTCCAAAAAATATAGTTGTTATTTGAAAAATAATTGTAAAAATAAAAATAAACCGCAATAATCATATCAAACTTTTAAATAACTTTTCCTTAAAGAAAAATAAACAGACCTCAAAGAATTTTACCTTGTATTTAAACAGTAGTTGTTAGCAATGAAACAGAAGCAGCCCGCGGTAATCGTATAAAAAATTTGAATGTATATTTCTTTTTAAAAAATTAAATTGACTACAAAACATTGTCGCACTAATATACAGGGTGTTTCAAAACTGACCGGTATATTTGAAAAATCAATAAAAACTATACGGGCAGCGATAGAAATACACCGTTTGTTGCAATATGCTTGGGACAACAGTAAATTTTCAGGCAGACAAACTTTCGAAATTAGTTACAATTTTCAACAACAGATGGCACTGCAGTCTGGAAAAATCTAAACCACGATATTTTCCACATATCCACCATGCGCAGCAATAATATGGCGTAGTCTCTGAACGAAATTACCAGAAACCTTTGTAAACCTGTGACTTCTTTCTGTGGGGACACTTGAAAGACCAGGCGTACCGCCACAATCCAGAAACAATTGAACAACTGAAGCAGTACATCTCTTCTGCATCTGAAGCCATCCCGCCTGACACGTTTACAAAGGTTTCTGGTAATTTCGTTCAGAGACTACGCCATATTATTGCTGCGCATGGTGGATATGTGGAAAATATCGTGGTTTAGATTTTTCCAGACTGCAGCGCCATCTGTTGTTGAAAATTGTAACTAATTTCGAAAGTTTGTCTGCCTGAAAATTTACTGTTGTCCCAAGCATATTGCAACAAACGGTGTATTTCTATCGCTGCCCGTATAGTTTTTATTGATTTTTTAAATATACCGGTCATTTTTTTAAACACCCTGTATATGTTTAGCATTAACTAGAACAGACACACGGCAGTATCCACAGTGATCATACCAAATCTGAAAATGTATATGTCTTTAAAGAAAAATAAACTGTTTCAAAAACCTGTAGCTGGTATTTGAACAGTAATTGTAGCAAACAAACCTCACTAATAAGTAGTAATCACATCAAACCTGGAAACAGATATTTCTTTAACAAAAACAGTTTCAAAAAATGTAGCTGGAATTTGAGCGCTATTCAGTAATAATTTTCAGAAAAACTAAACAGGTTTTAAAAATTGGATTGCAGTATTCGAATAGCAATCGTACAGACTAAAAAATGTATGCATATTCAAATACACAATTTAAATTTTTCTCAGAGTTCTTATGTCAATAGTAGAACTTTGACTTTACGCTAGCCATTTTCAAAATGGAATTTATTATTCTCTATCAGCATCGAATTGCAAGCCTCATCCTTTTTAAGTAGATTATAAAAGGAAAAGTTTAAATGTTCATTCAATACAATTGATTACCGATTATCCTACATTCACGAGATTAGAGATAAGTCGAACAACAAGGAAAAATCATGCATCAGACATAAATTGTGAAACACTTTCCAACACTAACAGAATATTATTAAGAAAATTCTTTTTTTAGTACTATGATATTGCTTATTTAGTTCTTCTAAATAAGAAATTTAAAAAACTCATAAGTAAAAAACATTTTCAGCACGTGTTGCCCATATCTGGTAATGTTTGCGAATTCTTTCGTGCAATCCTGTATATGATCTATCGAATTTATACACACCAAAGTATGTAAAACACTAAAAATTAAATACGTTTAAAATGCATATCACATTGGAAAACTATACTTTCAACAACTCTAGATCATAGTCACTCCTGTAATCAAATTCTTTTGCGCGTCTCTGTACATGAACGATAAATGCTACGCACTCCATCTTTAAAAGAAGACATGTTGTAGTGCACCTCAGTAATCCTTTTAAATTTCATTATTTTCAAGTATCATATCATCACTAAAATGCACCGCAAGCAATTTTTTCCCATAGATCATAATGTAATGGAATTCTTTTGTGCATCCATGTGAACGAACTATAACTGCTACGCCTTCTATACTCCAGAAAATGCATGTTTTAGTCTATCTCTATGATGCTTATTAATTTTATTGTATTTTAAGTATTGTAACACCATTAAAATGCATCGGAAACGATTTTTCTTTATAGACCATAATGTAACTTAATCTTTTGTGTGTCCCTGTAAACGAACTATGAATGCTAGACACTTCATTTTCAATACCGAACATTCTATAGTACACGTCAATAATATATAAAATTACATGGCAATCCGAGTATGTTTACGAGAGTTAGAGCGCGTCCAGACGGCCAGACACACAAACAAATATAATTCATAAACACTTTTCAATTATTTTGGTGCAGAGACCTTGTGACATTAAACCCTCTACAAGCAACCAACAATTTTTCAACTATGTTGTAAAATTGAAGCCGTAGGATAAAGAGGAAGACATTTCAAATGCATTTTCAAACTATACTAACATTAAACTATAATTAGAATTGCTATAAATGAAGTAAATAGCTACAATCATAATATAAAATAAGTAAATGTTATCTTAAAATGAATATTATAAATAAATTATGTATACGTTTTTTTCTTTTGTTTTGTTTGTCTTTTTAGCTGCGTCCGTAATTATATAAATATGTAGCACCAATAGTCGTCGTCTGATCCGTCCGTCTGTCCGCATATGACAGCGCAAAAATTACCTAACCGAATGGTTTAAAATTTAATATATATAATCGTTGCAGAATTTTGTTGAGTCATTTCAAATTTTTTGAAAATCGAATCAAAACTTAAAAAGATATTAATAAAAGTTTTCTTCATTCTATTTTATCCTGTCATACGTAACTGATTCAATGATATCCATGATAGGTAATGATTCTAGGTTGTCATAGTGATTACGTCCTATTTAAGATGGAGTCATATTATTTCCGTATTACTGAATTTAAAAACCGAATTTGTATACTCAAATTGTTTAATTATAGCAATCCTATAATCTAACAACAGTTTTTTGGGCAGATGTTTCGGGAGAAATAGATATTAAATAAAAAAAAGAGTCTAAATATGAATTTTAAGTTCTGAAATTTTCAAAGCTAGGCTTAAGTTTCTCATTGGAATGTTCAGTAAATGTCAACAAAAGATAAAATGTTGCCAATTTAAAATGTATTTATTTTATTACGAAAATTAATCATATCATAATAACAGACGATATAATTCATTTCAGTGAAATAATAACGATGATTTTTTTACATTGCCTTGTACTGGATATTTGTGCATTGAGAATTGTAATTATTTGTTTGTAAAAGTGTATTAAAACTTAATTTCTTAAAATTAATTAATACCTATAATATGAAAATCTACACACAAATCTACACATATGAAAATCTACACATTTCCATTCAGTGTAATTAATTTTACTAACTTTAATTCCTGTCTACATATTTCTGCTTGCAGAAATATTCTTCTAAATCACTGAAATCATATTAAATTTTTTTGTTCTTCCCAACATATTCCCAACCTGGTGTTAATTTTATTAATTTAAAATATACAGCACTGTTGTATAATTATCCCTTTCTTTCATTTGATCATGGGTAAAGCATTAAACATCCATTTTTTGTTACCAGTTTGAGCATTTATTAAATGTATAGAAAGTGTAAAATCAGACAAAAGTAATTTGGATATGGGCACGGACTGATGAAAAAACTATAAAAACATGTAAAAAAAACATATATATATATATATATATATATATATATATATATGTCCAAAAGAACTTATAAAATTGAAATATCATAAAGGAGGGTAAGTCATAAAGGTAGGGATTGCTAAAAAAAAGTTTAAAAAGGAGGGATTAATCATTTACGCATTTATTTATCTTACACGTGGCACCTTATTCTTGTCTATACTTGTATCCGTTTTAAAATGTTTTAATAATTATTTATTACTAATTAATATATATTTTAATATTTTTAATAATTGTATTTTACTAGTTAACATCTATTTTAATAATTTTATTTATTACTTATTATTAATTAATATGTATTTAATGATAATGATGATTTTTTCTTTTTTTATTATTATTTTTTTTTTTCGTTATGCTTCCTTTATCCTCTTTTCATTTCTTCATAGATTTTTTTTATAATGTAATTTCATTTGTCGATTTTTAAACAGTGACTTTCCTATTAGCTTACATTTAGGTAATGTTATTCATACCATTTCTAGATGGCAGCACTTTTATACGTATCATTTTTTATTTTTTCTCCAAAATGGCACAAACTAACTTGGATCTGATTCCGGTTGTATCTTTCTCAAGTTTATTTTACTTGAATAGATATCTTTAAGTTTATTATCTCCTTTTGTTGAATTTTCTTTTATTTTTTTATTATCTCAATTTTTTTTCTATCATTGGTTTTTCGATATGTTATAAGGAGCTTAATATTGTCGTTTTTAGACTTAATGCTGACAGTATCCGATGAAATAAGATATCTTTACTATGAATTATTCTTGTGAAGCTCCTCTGACGAATCCATAAGAGATTCATAGTTCTCCTATTTGCATTTTCAATTTGCTGTGTTTAATTTTAGTATTATCTTTTGTATTATCTTTTCCCTTTATTTTTACACATGCTATTTCATTTTAATTATATATATATATATATATATATATGAAATGTAACTCTCAATTTTCTAGGAAAAAAATAACATATTATCCTATTTTAAATAACAATGTATCTAAAACATCCTATTAAAATTAATTTAAAAATATCAGTTTGATTTGTTTCATAGAATAGTTAAAGTAATTCCTCCATTATTTTAAAACTAAGCATACGTTTCCTGTAACAGTATAATAAATCATATTTATTGTATTAATGCGTGAAATATAATGTTTGAAAGAAAAGAAACAAATTAGACTGAACACTTTCAAACTGAACCTTACAATCGAATTAAAACTGATTACAGCTATTAAAAACAATTTCAAGCTTTTTTTCCATATATTCCCTTAATTTAAATGACAATATATCTAAAATATCTTCTTTCAGCATACTACTTTTTTTAAGTACTTTTAAAAATTCAACAATAATAATAATAATAACAATAAGCATCACATTACCACGTACTTAATTTTCAAATATGATTTTTTTTATCTGATAGGATATTTGAAGTAATTTCTCTACTATTTTAATATTAAGCATATATTTTCTGTAAAAAATAAATGTAATATATGATACTAATATGCGAAATATAATTGTTGATATTCCAAAAACAGAAAGAAAAAATAAATCAAATTAGGGCAAAAATACAAGTGATTGGAATTTGAAGATATATTCCTTTAAAAATAACACAAGTTGTTTACATGAAAAAAGTGATTAAAGCATAGTTAAAACTATTTTCTCCACTGTTAGTCGTTAGTTTAAGCACCACTTTCTGTGGATATAATTGAATAAAACGCGATATTTAACATGTGATTGTGCCATTACAATCTAATGCAAGTAAAATGTTCTGCAGTAACTAACGGTACAATCATTTAGGGTAGTACACTTTTATTCTCAAACACTTCGAATTTTGAATCCGTGAGTGTGTATTTGTTTGCTTTGTTATTTTTAGATGAGTTATTACGTGACAGAGTTACTTATTTTTTTCAATCGCCGAAAAAAACATCGTGCCATTTATCATAAAACTACTTCGATCATGAAATAAGTTTGTAGTGATTGTTGTTTTGTGGATTAGGAGTATAGTGGAAGATTTCTCATACTTGCCATTATTACTTTTATTTCTTATTATAATTATTTTATGTTTTGAATGTTGTTGTATATATACATATGCATGTACTATATTATGAGATATACGAAAGTATGTAAGAATGTTGTAGATGTATAAAATTTATATATGCAAACATATAGGTAAAAAAAAAATTATGTCTGTAAGCATAAAGATAAAGGGTTGTTATAATTGTTGTGTGTATTGAAAGTTGTCGTATGACTTTTTGAGGATAATTGAATAATGCATGCAATATTTAAAACAACAATGAACGTTAATGTAATGGTTATTGCTAGAGGGATACCGAAGTAAGATCTAGTTATCAAATGATTTCTAAAACATGTATTAAACTAGTATGCTGTAGCCATCATAAACACTTTCTTCTATATCATTATAATACATTAATTTATACAGCATACTCACACATCAACAATTATGGATATGAAATGTGATGTTTTTTCTTTAAATTTAGCATAGAATTATAGTGATAAATGAATAATAATAATAGAAAAAAATCACGCTATAAATTGAACCAATTGATTGTGGTCAAAATTAGGAATCTGTCCTCAAGCACAGTATACAAGCGCCCCCTATTGATTGATAAAAGTCAAAATTGAATCAACATATATTTATATCAAGGTTTAATAGAATATGTAGTGTGATGAAATTCTGTGTATTAGTTTTCGTGATATAGCTATCACAAAAATCGTAAAAAACATAGCATAAATGCGTCAATTGTTGAGTGATATACTCCCAAACCTTATCAGCATCTATTTATGTCAAGGTCTAACATAATATGAAGCTTGATGAAATTCCGTGCATTAGTTTTTGATATACAGCTATTTTGGAAATCATCGAAAATGCAGTATAGCAGTGCCACCTGTTAGGCGATATACACCAAAACCTTATCAGCATCTATTTATATCAAGGTCTAAGATAATATTAGCTTTGGTGAAATTATGTGCAATAGTTCTTGAAATATAGCTATTTTGGAAATCGGGAAAAATGTAGCATAGCCTGTTGGGCGATATACACCAAAAACTAATCAGTACCAATTTCTGTCAAGGTCTAAATGAATCTGAAGTTTTATTATATTCCGTGCAGTAATTCATGAATTAAAGTGCCCACAAAATTTGTGTCGCATACAGACAAACATTTTCTAAAAACAGTCAAATCGTGTTTAAGACCTTTTAAAACGTATAAATCCGTAGGTAAATGGAAAACGAAATTTTTCACGAATCCAATCCATTCTTCTTGTATACAGGAGAAAGCAAAAAGATGTGTTTAAAATTGATTTTATCTCCCCATCCTCGTGTTATTTTTTGCTATACTTTTTAAACATACACGATTTTTTTTAATATAAACGAGTTTCTACAATGATTTTTTTTTTCATTTATTTATATGCATTCCAACTGTGTAATATAATAAAACGCAGTGTGTAGATTCTGGTGCGAACCCATCCATACTATAATAATGGATTACAACAATGTATTAATTCCATTGCTGCAGAGGGGAAAAAATAATGAAAAATACTCAGACATGGGCTTTTTTGGACATATATATTTTTTTAATTTGCAGGTTTCTGCACGTGTACTTTGTTTAATAAACATACACGTGAAAAAAACCTGCAGATTAAAAAAATATAAGTCCAAAAAGCTATGTGTCTGAATATTTTTCATTATTTTTTTTTCCCTCTGCAACAATGGAAGTAATCCATTATTGTAATATGGATGGGTTCGCACCGAAATCAACACACTGCGTTTTGTTGTATTTAGAAGATTTTAAATCAAAATAACGATTTCTATCCACCGTCCTAGGACGAGCATTTTTACTAATAATATTTTATCTTTTAAAATGTATACATATATAAACGAGTGTAAACAATGATTTTTTTTTTTAAATCTACATTCCAACTGTGTAATTATTAGTTATAAGATATGAAATATACATTAAAAAAAAATTCTATAGTACAATATATGATTAAATATGATATTCATATCACAACGTAATATCACGTTTAAGAAACTTACAACAGACGAAATGTGAAAGAAAATAATTTTCAAAATCGAGAGTAGAGTCAAATGATACGAAAAAATCCCAGTGTACAAATAAAAGAGTTTTACAGCCACTATACTTCAGAAATTTGATTCAAAGAATGTATTTTTCAAACCATATGAATACATAAAACGAGGTTTTCTGGAAAAGAGTGAATGTGACTTTTCTTTTAAAACGGAGTTTGAATGTGAAATTGCTTTCTCTCATTTCATAAAAATGTGAGTCGATGATTTATTCAGCCGTTGAGTTGGGCGAACTCGGAAATTCAATCTTTGGGAAACGAATAGTCTCAAAATTAAAGAAGGTATTTTTCTAGTCATAAAGAGAGTATATGTGTACTGCAGTGCTCTTTTGAGAGAAATATGCCTTTTTTTAGGGAGAGAAAAGCATACTTATAGTCAAAGAAAGACTTGAAATGAGGAAAATGAGGCTTTGCTAACACATAGCTACAGTGCAAAAAAAATTCTTTATTTAACGGTAAAATACTGGCATCCCAGCTGCCAGTATTATACCGTAAAATTAACAGTAATAAACAGTAAAACTAGCGGAGCTTCGCCCGCCACGCTGGTTGGTTTATTCCAAACGGACCTGGAATTAAACGAACTTAGGATTGGGCGCCCCACTGTCTACGGATCCGGTCAACTCTGATTTAAATTTTAAAAAAACAAAAAAAGAAAATTTCATTTAGAATCCTGTAGAAACTGCATCAACGTATTTTTAAAAACTGGGATTGTTTTTTTATTTTTTGTCCGAAGAATGAAGGGTTTCTTTTTAACGAAAATCGACCCAGGTTCCAGGCAACAAATTGGCTTCTTGTAAAATTCATCTGAAGGAAAAAGCTGCCATGTCAAAGAAAGATAAAGTTTTTCTTCCCGTTGTAAGTGCGGAGAATGATGAATGGGTTTCTCATTGTGCGGGTTTGAACCGCTCCCTGCTCCCTTTTGTCAGACCCATCCCACTTTCAAACTATAGAAGGGGAGAATCCCCCTGGTATTTCCCCTCCTAATCCTGCTTTGAAAAAATGTTAGAGCATGTCCATTGAGGTCAATTTCATGTGAAATTTGAAAAAATGTTCTTTTAGCTTTAAATATATAGATAAGCAGTAATATGCTACCGCGCATGCGCAGTAGGATATTAATACTGGTAAATAACAGTATAATACTAGCAGTTGGGGTGCCAGTGGTATCATAATTATAAATGTTTAAAAGTTCATATAGGTTATTTATGCTCTGTGTAATTAATTAACTCAAAATAAGCTATTCACAATTTTTTAATGCATTTGAATGTCTATTTGCAATGTATAATTGTTTAAATCAATATAAATTGTAATTGTAATTATTTAAAAATTTATGTAGCTTACTTCTGTGCCGTGTTATTAATTAAATCACAATATATGATGCGTGCAATTTCTTAAAAAAAAAAAATGCGTTTACATCACTTTTTTCAATGTATACTTGTTTAAATGCATGAAGATTGTAATCTTTTAAAAAATCATATAAAATATTTTAGCATTGTGTAATTGTTTAAGTCAAAATAAATTATGCATATTTTTTTAATCGTTCAGATCACATTTTATAATGTATAATTGTTTAAATCAATATAAATCATAATTGGAATTGTTTAAAAGTTTACATTGCATATTTCTGCATTATTTATTTAAGTCAACTAAAAATACAACCATCTTTTTTCTCTTTTAAATAACGTTTAGATCGCTTTTTACAATGTAGAATTAAATCAATATAAATCACAATTTTAATACGAACGAAAATACTTTACATACATTTTCACATCCTTTATCTTTATATCAATATTTATGTTCTTAAAATGATTGTCAGAAACGTCACTTGTGAAATTACTATACATTCTTTTACGTCTTTTCTTGTTATACTACTATTTACGTTATTATAATTTGTCAGAAAAAGTACCCGTGAAAACATTAAGCCTTCTTTTCCTTCTTTTTTCGTTATACTAATAGTTACATTGTTGAAAATAATAGGCTGGAAAATACCTAGGAAAATACTATGCAATCTTTTCCATATTTTTTACTTATAATAAAATCTATGTTGTTAAAAATAAAAACAAAAAAATAAAAACTGGCAAAAAGAAAAACAAAATCTATCAAAATATTACGCATCCTTCAATTCTTTTTCTTTATACTAATATTTACATTGTTAAAAATAATTGACATGAAAATTACCTGTGAAAATACGACGCATTCTTTTCTATCATTTCTCTTTATACTAATATTTATGTTGTGTACAACTTCTATAAAATAAATATTGCAAGAAAAAAAAAAGCGTTAAATCATCTGTATTGAGTAAAGAAACTCACAACACTTTCACACGACAAAGCAATATAAATGTATTTTTGACTTATTTGCTTTAAGTTACTTATAAATTTTTACTGGATGACCATCTATTTCGACAAAATATCTTTTATATAAATCACTATGATGTAAGAGTGTTACAATGCGCTTTTATGGTCGCCTTAATATTTCAAGCTCAACGACTTACTTTTAAAAATTGGAACTGTAAAGGAAATGGAATAAAAGAAATTGGAAAAAAGACATGATTTATTAGTCTGTAATCCTATTTCAAATTTGTGTAATAGTTCTATTCGATTTATGAAATACTGTAAAGAAGATCAAACAAAAGTAAGCTTTGTATTGTTGTTAATTTTAAAAAAAATCAGTAACCAATTAATCCACTTATGTTGATCCACTTCTTTGTGCTATTTTTTTACATTATTTGTTTGCTTGAATTTCTTGAGTTTTATTTTAAGGAGGATTAAAGAATAATTTAAATACATATATTTCTATGTGTTGTATGTATGAAACTATTGCCAATTAATAAAAAACACATTGGGTATCATATTAGAAAGTGTCTCCCTAACATATTCGCATTTTGTAGCGATATATAAGTAGATAGATACTGAGTTGATTTTTTCAAAAAATATGTAATAGGGTTAGAAACTACGTTCGACCAGGCCATATAAACAAGTTATATATATCAGTTTAGTTCTTTATCAGAAATGCATTCGAAAATAATTAATTAACAAAAGAAATATTCTAATCATATTGCAAGTTTGAATAGTCAAGGGTTATTTCCTTATATATATATATATATATATATATATATATATATATATATATATATATATATATATATATATATATATATATATATATATACATATATATTTACATCAAAGTCCTCTTTCATCCTGTAGCACGGTTAAGTTTGATATTATTTAATAAATTGATAATTTTAACACGAAGATGCATTCAAAAAATTCCAATGCAAACCTAGCTTGTTGCCATTATTTGTGAGTTAGAATCTTAACTGAAAGCTCTTGTTTGTTAGGTCGGTGGCTTACGACGGAGTTCGTGACGGTAGATCACGCAATCTCCTCCGACCCAATCCGGAGGGAAAGTTGTGAGGAACAAACGAGAGCTTTATCGGCTGATTGGGTCGGCATTAGACCACGTGATCTGATCTCATGAACTCCGTCCTAAAGAGAGAGAAATAAACAAGAGCTTCTCAACCGGTATTGAAGTTGGCCGTGCCCAAGGTCTGTCTAGTGTAACAGGGTATTTAGTGTTTACCTAATGAATAAACTAGACGAAGCTTGTCCGGGCACAGGCGTTTATTTTAAGCCGTAGAATTGGTTAATGTGTCTAAGAAAAAGCAAAAAATCTATAATATTGAGGTAATATTTATAAACTGTTTTATAAAGCACAAAAAGACAAAACAAATGATACATTAAATGTCGTGCTAATATAACGGAAGCTGCAGCAGTCCAGGAGTCGCAACATCCTATTTATTTTTATGTATTTACTACCACTATTTCCAAATTATTATCTTCGTTGTGGTTTTCTTTACAAGTAAAATAGGAAGCTACCACGTAGATTATATTTTGGAAAATATTGGTGCCAAATATATAAAAAATATAGGACGCTGCGACCCCTAAGTTAGACTAAATTAAAATGCCCTGACGAGCTCATTTTCATGATTAAATATTGCACTGTACAAGGCTGACGAAAAAATCAAGCTGCGCGGTACGTTACACGAATGTCCTTTTTCGGACTGCTTCAGTCGCATGGTGTTCTTTTCGTAACGCATGTGCATAAAAGGCAGGAATGCAGGGACACGAAAAGAGCATCACGTGACTCTAGCAGTCCGAAAGGAGACGAACGCGAAACGTATAGCGGCAGCCTCTCTTTTTCGTCACCCTTGGCACTTTACTTACATTATTTGATGACGTCAGTTCAAGGTTAACAAGGTTAACGAAAAAGGCAGACTGCCGCCGTACGTTTCGCGTTCTTCTTCTTTCGGACTGTTAGAGTCACGTGATGCTCTTATCGTGCACCTGTATTCGTGCTTTTCATACACCTGCGTCACTAAAAGAGCATCACATGTTTCAAGTGGTCCGAAAAGAGACGAACGTGTAACACAGTGCGGCAGCCTGTCTTTTTAGTTAGCCTCGAAGGTTAATCAGTACTAAAACATGTTTTGATTTAATATTCTTTCAACTTTGTTTAATATTCTTTCAAATGCAACATCGTTCATATATCTATCGTTAATAGTTTTTATGTTATTAATTTTATTTGCGACACTGACGAGTTAACCTTAGTACCCAGGTTTCGAAACGTAAGACGTATCCTACGTCAGAAAACCAGAACCGGAACACTTTCTCTTCGAAAGTCCTCTTGAAAACGTTCCACTTCAAGCTTTATAAGTATTGCCTAGTTAAAATATACACATTAAATATAAAATTATATCCTATATCTATGAAATATTAACACTTCGTATCTATTCAACTATTTTTATGAAAGCTAATTAGTAAAAGAAAGAAAACAAACAATCTGACTTTAAACAAAAACATTTTGGGGGGAAACTAGACCGAATACTTAATTGTCAACATAGCTGAATTCGTATGAAACATTTTTAATAAATTTGCACGTTTAAATTAGATAAAAAATATCGCTTTCAAGCTTAAATCTGAAATCGAATCATACTTGAAATTTAAAAAGTAGTTAAAGTTTTAAACAATGATTAATATGGTATATCGGAACTATTAGAATTTTGTTACTAGTATTTCACGGATGAAAAAATGTGAACTTTTAATTGCCTAATTTGACGATAAAAGTAAATCTAAGTTAAAGCATTTTAAAAGAATAAACAATAGTTAAAGTAGTAATAAAAGAATATTGGACCAGTATTTTTTATAATGGCTATATATTGTTTATTACTATATATTGTTTGCAATATTGACAAATTATATTGCCCCAGCATTTGATTGTTTATATTTTATTAAATATTGCTAAGAAATATTTCTCCAATTGATGGACGACATTTCCAATGTAAAATCAATATATATGCAATATTGGTTCTTCATTACAAATATTTCCAATGCAAATCCAATATTTAACCAATACTGGCAAGTATTTCCAATGTAAAATCAATATATATGCAATATTGGTTCTTCATTACAAATATTTCCAATGCAAATCCAATATTTAATCAATACTGGCAGGTATTTCCAATGAATTCAGCATTGGGCCCTAATATAACTAATATTTTTATGCTTGTGGTGTTTCATTAGCAGATTCATAAAAGTATTAAGAGAATACTTTATCTAAAAGAGATTAAAAAAATTATATTTCAGAATTTACTATAAAAGATTATCCAAAAAAAAGTAAGTTAATTTCTACTTTTAAAAATAAAGACTAAAAAGGTAGTGCATCTATTTGAGATGTTTTAAACTGCAAATGAAATATCTTTTCGCTTTTCATAAAAACGCCTCACCTATTATTCAGTAGTTCTTCTGGTTCTGTTTTGCTTAGAAACCATAAAATTACATCGTCTCTCACTAAGGAAAAGAATAGCTATAAAAAAGGCCATAAACACACGCATGGTTTTCACTGATTTGTGTAGACAACATACAGTGTTCTAGACTTCACAGAATTGGGCTTCTTTGGAAATAGCCATTTTGACAACTATTTACAACGTTCAGGATTACAAGAAAAAAGTATAAACATGCTTTTATAGCAAGGATACGCAATTATTGCAAATATTTCATTATTTTAATATTGATTTATGCAGATTTATTGCATTTGAAACGTCATTTTGATTATTCGTTTTGGTATTCAATTTTTTTAAATGTTAATGTAAATAAATCAAGGATTTTGATTTAATTGTGTTATTTAGTTATATACAAAATATTTGACCACTCTTCACTAAAACTTCAACCCGTCCTTGTAGCATGTGCCCTGATGTAATACACTGGATTTTCTGATAAAAAGTTTGCTCTTTGTCAGAAGCCCCAGTAAACTTTGCATTTTGCCTATTCATGGGGGAAAAAGAAATTTGAGAGTCTTTGAATGAGACATGATTTTGGTCGCCAGAAAGGCCGATTCCAGTATATCAGAAATCGCTAACTTCGTTGGATTTTCTCGTACAAGAATGTCTCGCGTCTTCAAAGAATTGCATCCACGCCAAAAAATTTCTACTGAAAAGAGGAACTGCGGGCGAAAATTTCTTGTGAACAATAGCGGTGCCAGATGACTAACACATATTGTTTGTAACAACAGAATAGCTATAACACAACAAATTGTAGAGCAATATAACTCAGAATCATCGCAGAGCATATAAGGTATACTTTACTAGATGAATCTTAAAACCGATCTTAAGAATATAAGTGTCAGTGAGGAGTGGTCATAATATTTTGGCTACTCAGTGTATATGCAAGTAATAAATTTTTAAAAAACTATAATTATTTTGTTGCTTAAGTTTAAAAGTATTGAAATACCTATTAGATAAAGCATACGTATATGTAACTATTTGAAGTGTAAGCCCTTTCTTTACAGGACACCAGCACCACCGACACATGTTAATTTCTTATGAAGAAACTAATTAGAAGAAGAAGATTAGAAGAAATTAATTAGTTTAACAAAATAATTGTTCATAGTTTAATTATTATTTACAAGCTATCACTTTTCTTTCAAACGAATGCAAATTAATTTAAAAAATATTGACTAGTTTCAGATACTTTTTTAAAATAAGGTCATTATAATGTGTAAGTTCATGTCTCAGATTTTAATAATATTTATACGCTTTAAAATAAAAGCTTCTAAACTCTTCCGCACAAAAAATAAAATCAACGATATAACTAAACGCATACTTAAGTTATATGTCAATAATGGCTCGCATATTCTAAATTATTAAAGAATTCTCTAGTTTAAAGTTAGAAAATACCATTATCATAAAAAAACACAAATGAAGCATGAAGCTAAATATGCTAATTACGTTTAAATTTATACATTATTTAGATATGTTTATCATGTAACAGCTTTTATTTTTCTAAAACTTTCTAAAACTAATTAGATGGACTATATTTACTCACTACGTTTCTGGCGAATGAAATGACAACGCATTGAAACTTGGTACAATACCTCAGATAAAAATTACTATGGATTTTATAACCCTAAAAATCAATAATGTCATACTTATTTTCCTAACCATGATGCATCATAATATAAATCAAAATTACTGTCGCGAAATAAATCAAAAACGCTGTTGACACTTTTTATAATAACTGACGCATTAAAACTTGTTTTATGATAGAAAGGTCGATGGGGACTATCCTAAAACTATTAAAACTAGTTAGACTATAGAGTATCTGTTTTTACTATGTAGGCACTTGAAAATGTTTTTAAAGGACGAAACATCATAAAGCAAAAGCTATTGTTTTCAAATACTATTATTCAATTTATAGTTAATATAACTATAACAATGTTTGAAAATATTGAATGTAGTACACTTTACAAGATTATGCAACTATTTCATTCAGTTACCCTCTTAATCTTACACTGTGAAATTTTACGATTTTTAAATATCGCTATTTGCAAATAAAAATATTTGTTTTTCTTAATTTGCTTTATTTCGCTCCAATTAATTAAGAAGGTTACAATTTGGAAATTATGGTGCTCCGAAATAGGAAGGATTGGCAGCTATAATCTTGTTTCTTAACTATTTATTTATGTAACAAGAAAATATCTTAATAATATGTAACCAATTTTAAGTAATATTTTTAAATTGGGAAAAAAAGGCAACTTCAGCTACGATTCAGCCTCATACATAAGTCATAATCATACTAAATCATATTATAAAATGTGTTTTGCAAATTCAAATACCATTTTCAAATCTTTGTCCTCATATTCTCATTTTAGCATACCTCAGCAAGTAATTTATAAGCCAATCGTTGCTATCCAAATGTGAGCTCGATGAGGTCGCTATCCAAAAACCTGTGTCTAAAATATGATAAACCTGTCCAATTCTTCTACACTTTGAAATTCTTGTAGTATAATTGTACTAATAAACCGATTTTAACAACATTATACGAACAGTTACAACCAATTCATTTCTCTATATAACAATTAGTTGCAACCGTAGCACAAAACCAATATTTTTACTATGTAGTTATTTTAGTTTTATTGAGGCTTAATATTGCTCTAATGTTGCATTCAGATTAGTGTTCGGGATGCATGTTCGGAAATATCAATGAAATATTAATATTGACTACATATTGACTTTACATTGCAAATATTTGCAATAAAATAGCAGTATTGCAGAAATGTTGACTTAAAATTGTAGCAAAATATATATTAAAATTTTGGCAATGAAATCGAGAAGTATTTCTTGCCCAAATTACATTGGCAAAATGTAAACACTCCAATGTTTGTGCAATATCTTATTCCAATATTGGACAGGGTATAGTCGATATAGAGGATATTGTCCCAATATTGTTTCGCTACTATTAGGAAACGGACAAAATAACTTTTGCTTTAATGTAAATAATCCTCAGGTGGAAGATACCTAGACATGACTAGATCTTTTCTTTTCATATCTATCTCTCTATCTCTCTGTCTCTCTCTCTTTCTCAATCCCTCTACCTCTGTCTATCTATGTACGTCTCTTCCTGTTTTAAATTTTATAGTCCTCTAGAAATAGCTGTATAAAGAATTGAACATTTCATTTGTATGGGATATTCGATATAAATATGTTTAGGAATACCTGATTTTATTCAACAATGTATTTTAGAACATATGCTGATTTAATTACATTCCCTTTTCATTAATTAAGAAAAAAACTTTTACACGATTATCAAATTAGGCAATATTTTTTATATTATTCCTTCAATTTCCTTACACTTTGGTCTGCGGCAAAATTTATCTTGTAACAAAAATAATCCAAGAAAAACTTATTCTCAAAAAATTGATAGACGAAAGAATAATGTGCCATAATCTGGATTAAGTTGAGAGAAATATTATATCTGTTTTTTCTCGACGTTCTTTTGGCTTTTTTTTCCTCATTTCCTAGTTTCCTATCTTGCTGTATAACTGCATGTGTATATAATGTATTTTCTTCTTTTTGCGCACGTAAAGTTCTTGCTGCTGATGTTGCCGCTACACATTTCACTTACCATAATTAATTAAATTAATATGATACGAGAATGTAATCAATATCCAGTTTTCAAAAGATATGCCAAGAGATATTTAATTCATATACGTTTGTACAAATTTATCTCAGTATTTTAAACCTTTTTCAAAAGATAAGCTTCGTAATCTTCACAAATGTGAAGTGTTTTCATAATTTGCTGGCTTCTATTATGATTATTACTATTATTGTTATTGTTATCACTTCAAAAAACGCAGTCTAGCCAGAAATCGTTTCGTTTGGTAGCCTCTTAAAGACTCAGAATACATTACATGTAGGCGATTCTTTATCAGTGTTTAATAGCATGATTTTTTAACGAAAAAATGCTTTTAGTATTATTAAATATTAAATTATGACAAAAAATAATTAAAAATCATGTTTTAAAAGCAACTAATTAAATAAAATCTGTTACATAGAATACAAACATCGCACTTTTTCAGTAACGTGACGTCACGATGTTAGGTCATTGCACATGTCACAATGTTAAACGGAAAAATCCCAAAAATGTAGCAATCCATTATAATGTATACGTACAGTAATACCAAAAAAGTGCTTTTATATGTATACTCACATGCATACATATGCATGTACATACGACATACATACGACACACACTTATGCCAAATATTCGCCCAGTTTGGGTAGCACCAAAAGCAAAGTCAATTTTCCGCTAACTGTGCACTTTGATGAAATTCCCAATGAAACAGTTATTAAACAAGCCACTTTGTTTATTAACAGCTAATGTTAATTGAAGTCTATTGCATTTGATGACCTTTTATCTGATTATATTAGTATATCGTGAATAAAATATTTTAGGGCAATTTATTATACACACCATCAAGTAGCGTATAGACCCACTTTTCGCTTAAATAACAACAATTAAACCCCATGTTAGTGACTCAACAAGATCTTGGAAATAAGCTGGAAGAAATTTATTCCTGCAGTCCATAAGTATTCGTAGTGCACCAAGCTTGGCTGTGGAATACGATCTAAAATGGAGCGTTCCAATAGGTCCCAAAAATTCTGAATACGATTCATATCTGGTGATCTGGGAGTCAGAGTGAGTGTTTTAAACTCGCTGGAAAGCGCTTTTACTCAGATATTCTTTCAAAGCCGAAATACATTATCATGTTGAAATATGGCATCATTATTCAGGAAATTTTTTCGTGAAAATGGAAGTAAATAATCACCCACTATGTTAACATACTTTGTACATCTTAAAGGTATGCGTCCAATGCTATGAGAAAAATGTAAACTTGTCCCAGACTTGACACCATCACTTGCCTGTTGGGTTCCCGCTTTATAAGAATATTTCGTCGCTTCGTGAGGTTTCCGCCTATCTGCATTCTTCTATCAGCATGACGAAATTGGTACCTTTATTCATCTGCCCAGATATCACATTTCCAATCAGCAACAGTCCAATATCTGTGAGGAAAGATGAATTCAAGGAAACCTTCCTTCCGGGGCACCAAAATGTCCACCCGAAAGATTTGTGTTTATATGCTTATCAATGAGCTAAAAGTGTAAATTTCCTCCGGGAACTGACAATTCCCTCCCCCTCCAAATCTGTAGAATTGCCTCTCGAACGTTAGAAAAACATTTGAATTCCACACTGTATATGAGATTGTGCAAACTTCAGAAGCAGCCGCAACTCTTTGCCCTCTAGTCAGAAAAGAGAAGCAATACGGTCGTTGGTCGTTAGCAGTTATATCCTGCTTTCGCTATACTTCGACGAACAGATTTTGTGCATACACTTGTAAAGGTACCTGCGTTAAATTATGAAATGATCTGTTACAAGAACGCCTTTCTATTCTGAAATATTATGCGACTCGGTCTCCGTTGACCTAACTGATTAATTACTGGTTTCTTGCCTAAATTTTTTCAATCAACACCGGTTTTTCCGTATTTCACATTCTGTTGATATACCCTTGGGAAGTTTAAAAAAGTTTTTCAAAAGTTTAGCGGTAGGTGAAATGAATCATGCGGCTCTGTAATCACCAAGTAGTCACCCGTAATCAAACTCACTTAAACCTAATCCTTTACCCATCACGGCTTTCTTTTTTCTACTGTTGGAATGTCTTATGTATACGCCACTCATTTCTTATTTGAAATTTCCAGTAATAAGTGAGTGAGAAATGTTTTTTTGAATTTGCATGTTCCCGATACTAATGTGTATAATAAATTGTCAATTCAGCGTATATACTAGAACATATTGAACGCGCAACAATTTTTAATTTATAATATCTTTGTAAGCAATAAAAAAATGTCGTCTATTTTAAAAAAAATTAATTTATAGCCCAAAACTCTTGTAAAATAACTTTTAGCTTCTTTTGAAATGTTTTTTATGCCTAGAATCATGTATCTGAGACTACTTTTGATATTTATTTATATTAAGAAATAGGATAACAATAATTGAAAAACAGTTTATGATGCATATTAACAAACAGCAGAAAATCAACTCTTAAACCTATCAATTTTACGCACATGATAATAGTTTGTCTAATCTATAAAGTAGTTTTAAATATTTTTTGTTCTCAAATAACTTAAACTATAGCAATTCATTTTCAAATATTGATGCTCAATCTGTTTTCTTTACAAAGATCCGTCAAATGAATCACTTTCTTATTTTGTTATTTTTTTCCTTCAAAAGATATATTTCGTGCCCATTAAATAAAACAGTACTAAAAAATTCTAAGTCTTAACTGCAACCGACACTGTTAGCCATTTCAAAATGACGTAATTCATTTCTAAATTGACCAAAGCAAAATTGTATCCTAAAAGAAAAGGAAAAGGAGCATGTACAATACAATGATATAAGGAAACATTAATTTGATGAATGACTAATAAAAAAGAATAAAATTAGTACTTTAGAAGTATTCCGCCGATATTTAGAGCTTACGGAAAAAAAGGGGTGAATTTCTTTTTCAGTTGCTCATAGATTGTCAAAATAACTTGATTGGTTGCGGTATTTGCGTAATTAAGAATGTTTAGGATGTGTCTAGAATGATAATTATTAAAGTTTGAAAGAGGTTCGTAAATATATAAGATTAATATAATTATGTAAAGCGTATGTATGTAAACATGCAAATAATTTATTGGTCATGAAGTATTCACTATGAAGAATTAATTTTAAAGCTTTTTCCGTTACCGGAAGCAGGTGATAAATCGCCTGATATATTTTATGGTTACAACTGTTTACGAGTTACAACAACAAGGGAGTTAATTATGTGCTAAAGTACGCTCGCTAAACTAGGCCAACTGGCTGTAAAAAACGATTAAATATTTTGAACACTAAAAAGTAGGAAAAAAATATAAATAAACTAGAAAGAAAAATCATGCGTCAAGCATAGATTATAAATCCTTTTCCAACATATTCAGAATACTGTAACAAAACTTTCCCGTTAAATAAGGTGAAAAATGCTATCTAAAAACAATTTGGAACACGCGTAACACATTTGAAAACTCAATTTCAGGGCGCTGATGATTTTGTTATCCTAAAAGTGGTATAAATTGCAACCATTCAGTACGCTATGTTACGATTCTAGATAATACACTGGTGGAAATTGAATTATGAAAACACGCTTTTTTAATCAAAACATTTATAATATTAACTAAAAATGAATGAATTTTCATACATTATACATACTATGTACAACAAATAATTTAGAAAAATAAAATTTCATACAAATTAATAAACTAAAACATAACATTAAAAATTAGATTTTAGTAACATAAAAATATGGAAATTGATTTATGGAAATGTCACATTTAATTGAAATTAATAATTAGTAAAGCCGCCTTTATTCATTAGTTTCTTTTATTCTAGATGGCATTGATAAAACAAGATTTTGGATGTATTTCTGATCAATTAGTTTCCAGTTTTGACAGATTGAAGTTTTCAAATCTACAAGTGATGTGTACTGCATCCCATTTGCATAAACCATTCGAACAAGCTGTCCCCAAACGTTTTCGATGAGGTTCAGATCAGGACTAATAGATGGATGATCTAAAAGAACAATATTCTGTTCGTCAAACCAATCTTTCATTGTATTTGAAATGTGAATACTTGCATTATCTTGCATGAAGATATAATCTAAACCATAATATTGCCATGCAAATGGAAGAAGTGAATTTTCTAAAACGAAACTATAATCAAAAGAGCTCTGGCGACCGTTTAAAAATACAATTTCACTTTTGCCATCATAAGCAATCGCTGCCCAAATCATCAAACTTCCGCCACCAAAATTTCTGCTGAATGTAGATTTCGGTTCTTTTCGGAGATCTCTCCAATAATACCTCAAACCATCTGGGCCATCCAAATTAAATCTTTTTTCGTCAGAGAAAATGACTTTCTTCCAATTGTCACCCATTGCCATGTACTTCTCGCAATACTGCAAACGCATCTGCTTGTGACGCAGAAGTAACTTTGGACACGGATTCATTTTCGACCATTTCAAGCTCCGGGAAGAATGTAAAATTTGCCTAACTCTTCTAGAAGTAATAGGCAGGGATAGATCTGCACAAATCTGCTTTGAACTGTGACCAGCTTTCGATGCAAGTTGAAGAATCCCCCTTTTCTGTCTCTTGCTTAAACGTGGATTACATTTTTTGTTAAAATTTTTGCCATAATTTGCTGGATCTTTTCTATAGTTATATATCACACCAACAGATATTTTAATTAATTTACTAATTTCCGGGACAGACTATGCGTCAATTTTACCTCTTTCTTCCTCAGACAAAATCTTTCGTTTACCCATCTCGAAAATTGTAAATGAAACGTATTGCTTTCACTGTAGAACGCTTTTTATGTCTACTTTGCATGTCACGTTACCTTGTTTTATGCAAATTTTTGTCACATTGCTTCGGAATAACCAATGAAATGTGATATTTCATAAATCAATTTCCATGTTCGCATATTACGAAAATTTAATTTTTGACTTTTTTTTATGTTTAATATTATGTGTGAAAATTTATTTTTGTAACAGATTTGTCATACGTACTATGTATATCCCATGAAATTTCATTCATTTTTAATGAATATTATAGACGTTTTTGTCAAAAAACCGTGTTTTCATAAATCAATTTCCACCAGTGTAGCAGACAATGGTGCCCATCACATTGAACGTCTTTTGTCGTCATTAGACGGATAAATTGCACTTTGAGTGGCCAAAATAGTATGACCACTCCTATTGCCACCTAGGGTAGCAATGGGTGGCAATGGGTGCCACTCCTTACTTAAAATCGGTTTTAAAATCGATCTAGTAAAGTATTCAGATATTCTTTGAGATGATTCTGAGTTGTATTGCATTATAATTTGTTGTGTTACAGCTCTTCTGTTGCTACAAACAATGTATATCAGTCACATGACACCTCTATTGTTCACAAGCAATTTTCGCCCACAATTCCCCTATTCGCTAGAAATTTTTTGGCGTAGATGCAATTCTTTGAAGACGTAAGACATTCTTGTACGAAAAAAGACAAGAAAGTTAGCGATTTCTACTATACTGAAATCGGACCTTCTGGAGCTCACAATCATGTCTCATTCAAAGTTATTCAAATCAATTTTTCTTTTTTCTTGAATGGGCCAAAAAGAGTGGTGCTTCTGACCATGAATAAACTTTTATAAGAAAATCTAGTTTACATCAGCGCACATACTTCACGGACGAGTCAAAGTTTTAATGAGGAGTGGTCATAATATTTTGGCCACTAGCTGTATAGTTCGTGTTATATATTATATATAAAGAAAGTATACACTCCTTAGTGATTGTTTTCTTTAGCTAACTTTCTTTGCTCCAGAAAAAAAATTCCATCTCTTTACGACATTCTCTAAATGCCACGACTTTCTGATGAATAACTTTTGCTTGTACAGCTCTCTCGAAAAATGTGTAGGGATACCTGGGGGGACATTTGGGACACCTGGCATTTTTAAGAGGTTATAAAAAAACTAGAAAAAAATTAATTTAATATGAAAGAAGATGATCACCATAAAGCACTAATTAGTGCTGCCAGGTGTTTCGATTTTCAAGGGTTCCACGCCCACATACCATTTTTTTCATTATTCTGCGTTAAACCCTTACAAAAAAGTATTTTCACAGAAATACCATTAAGTATCTTGAATTTTTAATGAGAATTTTTTTTTTATTTTTTTTATTTTTTTAGATTTTAGGGTAATATTTTTTATGATAGATTATTGATTAAGTTTTAAGTGGGCGTGCTATAACTTATCTCAGGAGCTTACGCGCTTTGTACTTTTTGCGACACAAGTGTTTTGTTTAGTTACGCTGTTACAAATGAAGGATATTTTATAATAGTAATAAAAGAGGTATGTAAGAAAAAAAATTATACATATCAATAGAAAAAAAATAAATTTTAATAATATCTGTAAGCAGAAAAAAATATCCAAAAACATGCGTTTTAAGAAAGTAAGTACCATTTGTTAAACATGAAACAATAGGGTTATTTCATAAAAAAAATATATTAAGCATGATTTAAAGGAAGAAGACAAAGATAAGATAAGAAAAGCTATTATTTAAAAAATGTATTATTTTAAAAAATATATTCAATTTTATCTTCCAAATTTTTCGTAAAACATTTTATGCCAGAAAGAATTTTCATAATGTATACAACTTTTCACTTTCGAGACCTTGGCATATTACACTATACTCCATTTTGTAGTTTTATCTTTACCAGTATAAACTTTTTTATCTATATCAATTTTATCTAAGATATATGTTTTATATTTTTCAATTTTTCTAGTTTTGAGTCATAATTTCAAAACTTCTATTAAATAATTTATGTTTGAATATGCAAAATAAACAATAACTTAAAGGAGAGTTCCAAGCTTGGTAATCACAGATTTTGATTATTTTTTTATATGTTGTAGGGTAAAAGCCCCATAGTCTCAGGTTCAATGGATTTTATACAACGCTCCTTAGTTCTCGAGAAATGGGGGTCTAATATTATAACATAACTTAAATACTTACTTTGTAACGCAATAACTGCGTTGGTCGTAGCTCAGTTGATATGGCATCTTCTCTTTGATCCGAGGGCCTGGGTTCGAGGCCGGAACGCGCTACGTTTGTTTCTCTCATTTTTTAAATAAATATACTTGTAATTATAATTTAATAATCTCAATTAAAAATTTTGTTAACATAATTAAATTTTAATTTAGCATTTTTGATGTTTAAACTATTATTAAACATTTCTCATCATTTAAAGAGATTTGAAAAAATTGGATCCATTATTGACTTTTTAAAATTCAAAAATCGTTACAAAATCATCATATTTACTATTGAATTATAGAATTATTCTCTCATCGAAATAAAAAAAAGAAGATATTTCAGATGCTGGATTATTTATTAAAAATCCATTGTTTTCTAATAAAATTTTACAGTACTTCAACGCATTTGTGACATCACTTTTCTGATTTTCATCAAATCCCGACAATTCAGATTCATCTTCTTGTGAATTACAGCTTGCTTCTTCCATTTTTATACGATTATAAGCTGTTATAGAATGATACGCACTTGTGCGATAAAGATTGAAAACAAGAACCACTTAACTCTACCAAACTAAAAAAAGAAATATCCAAAGTCTGTTGCGGTGTCCTTTAGTTACAATAAAATAAAACATAAATATGTTGTACTTTAATTCTTATGCTAATTTTTAATATAATTATGCTTTTTACTTTAAAAACAGGGTAGTGTTATCATCGCATTGACTTCCCTTGTTAAGGCAATTTATAAATGATGTTTCTTTACAATCACGAATTGACACAATTGTTCAATATCGTTGCATCGATAAAGCATATATGAAATACATTTTAAAAGTTATTATTTTTAAATTAACCGTTTAATGATGTTTTATACAACGATTTAGTTACAGATAAAAAAATAAGTAGGTTAACATTATAATTAATGCACAATATTATAATTTTTAATTGAGATTATTAAATTATAATTACAAGTATATTTATAAACAAAATGAGAACAACAAACGTAGTGCGTTCCGGCCCCGAACCCGGGCCCTCGGATCAACAAGAAGACGCCATATCAACTGAGCTACGACCAACGCAATTATTTCGTTTCAAAGTAAGTATTTAAGTTGTGTTATAATATTAGACCTCCCATTTCTCGAGAACTAAGGAGCGTTGTATAAAATCCAGTGAACCTGAGACTAAGGGGCTTCTACCCTACAACATATATAAAATAATCAAAATCTTTTATTACCAAGCTTGGCACTCCCCTTGTTAGAGTAACACATATCATTAGCATTATTACAGAAATAAACCATTAAACCACGAAATAATTAATTAATTTATACAGTGTGATTCATAAATATCGAAACAATAGGCTATCTCTTTAAATATTGCCCCTAGACACATACTTCCAATCGCAAAGTTTCATAAAAAAAAAGGTGCAAAATTTGATGAGATAAGTTGCAACTCCATAGGGGGTCTATTTGAGAAAATACAAAAATTAATTTTTTATACGGCCCCCGGAGGATAAAATTTCCAGTTAGGAAATTTTTCCTTATCTATTCCTGAATTAAACAAAAAAAAAATCCATCTTGATATCTGCAAAACTCAGAGAGATATGTCCGTTTTAATAATTCGTGATGTTTCAAGGGATCAGACACAAATTGAAATGCGTGTAATTCAAGAAACAATGTTACTGTAAGGTGTCCGGGAAACATTTATTTTATTTATTTATAGAGTTAGAATTTTGAATTTTTGTGATTATTAGCCATATAATTTGTAAACAGAATCACATCATAAAACTTCTTACAAAATAAAAATTCAAAAAAAAAATTCAAAAAATGCAGAGTAATTTAAAATTGTTATAACTGGAAATATTATTTGTCGAATCGAATTTTTTCCTTTATTTAAACAGAAATATATGTTTTAATTTTGATTCAGCATTTTGAAAAATATTAATTAAAAAAATATTTAAAGTAGCAATTAAAAAAAAAGATGCAACTTATTTTAAACAAATCATATTTTCAAAAGGGAATATTTTTTTTTCAAATTTGCCGAATTAAAATTTCAGTAAAATATTTGAAAAATATATATTCCAAGTTTGAACCTTTTATAGAGGTTATTGACTTATATAAATTTAAAGATAAGAAATGCCGATAAAAACTTATGATGTCGGAAATGCATTTAAAGTTTTAAACAAAGATTGGATCCTAATAGAACGTTTAAATACTTTTTAAAGGCTTCCAGGTGAGTAAGTAACTCTGTCCTGTAACTTCAATTTCTGATTACGATAGTTTGGCTCTCGGGTACAGATATTAAATTTGTTTAACGCATACCCTAGTCTCTCATACAAATCTGGTATACAGCGAAATTTACAAATTTAAGTTTATTAGAGATATAAATTTCTTTTATGCACTTTATGTTTCAGGTCGGATTTATTGATATAATACGAAAGAAAACAATTTTCATGGGCGATGCACTTAATTTTATTTAATTCATTATCTAGACAGGTGTCTGTGCATATTTTAGCTTTCTGCACAGGCCACAATTTGTACAAAAAATTCCCATTTTTCTTAAGATACAATTAAGATTATTTTAAAGAATACTACATACATATTTCTAAGAAAATTTTACAGTATATTTTAGATTACTATGTTTTCGCATGACAAAAACATAGCTGTCAAACATCTCGCTAATCCTCCGTAATATGTAGATTAATTTGAACCAGTTAACTACTTTAAAACTGGAAAATTTGTTTAATGAATCTTTTACTTATTTAATTTAAATGTTTTAAGTAGAATCATTACTTCATTCAATTGAATTTCTTAAAAGAGTTTCTGGTTCGAACACATTAAACCTGGGTCTAATAAACACACTTATAACAGAAGATTAATGGGATCTTTGCATCTATTAAAAAAATATGCAATAGCAACGTTAATGATTATTTATACTATTAGAGTGTTACATTCGAATAAAGATTTATTTTAAAAAACAATGTCGTTTGGAATAAATGAAAATTAGGTTTAAAAACATCGTAACTTTTGAAGCTGTATAAAAAAAGGTAGATTTTTGAAAATATTTCTGTGTAATTTATAAAATATGTTTCCAATGATTCCGTTAACAGAAGTTTCATTATCGCTCTTATTATTTTTATAAAACTTATTGCCTTCCCGACACGTCCTAAGAACAATAAAGACACAGGCCGGCACGATCCGGCCAGCGGGCCTTGCCGATTACGGCCCTAGAGCCAAGCTCGGCCTCATGCAGACCTTTAGCATATTTCTCAAACGAGTTTAACGTAAAAATCTGTACGCTATTATTTTATATCTAAAAGTTAAGGCATTGTCTTAGATCGACTTTTAGTAATGTGTACATTTATGGTCGATCCCTAACTTGCATTTCAAATGAACTGATATCGCGTCTCTCAGAGGTATGCTTAAGTGGTGTAAGTCACGAATTTTGGATTTTAATATCTCTGTGAATTTTGCAGATATCAAGATGGATTTTTTTTTTATTTTAGTCAAGAATGGATAAGGAAAAAATTCCTAATTGGAAATTTTATCCTACGGGGGGCGTATAAAAATTTAATTTTTGTATTTTCTCAAATAGACCCCCCATGGAGTTGCAACTTATCTCATCAAATTTTGCACCTTTTTTTATGAAAATTTGCAATTGGAAGTATGTGCCTAGGGGCAATATTTAAGGAGATAGCCTATTGTTTCGACATTTATGAATCACACTGTATACTCGCAAAAAGTTCCGTTCTACGCAAATTTTGATTAAAGACGCGGAATACCGCATTCAAAATCTAAAAGAACGGTTTTATTTCAAAGGAAAGTAATGAACTGAAAAATAGCAAATATATTCAGACAGTTTCGGTGCCGTATTTGAAAATTATTAAAGAAAAATCTATTTTTTTTCCGTAAAATTTGCGACAGCGCGGCCGCTGGAAGATTAACATTGTATTTTCTATTAAGATTACATTTTTATAAGATTCTATTGTATACAAGGAGATCTAAGTACGATTTATGGTTACATGAAACTGAAAAACGAAGATTACATTTTCTTGTCTAAAATTTACACAAGATTTTTATATATTATGATGTTCTTAATTAGTAGAAAAATTTGCCAATATTTAAAAAAGTTCTAGCTGATCCGTCTGCCGTGCTCAGAAATTAGTAACTTTCTTTTGTGGTTTCGATAAAAATAATCATTTTCGGCGCGCATTCTGTTCTAAACAAACCTCTTTCCGAACGAAACTCCGGCACTTGTTCTCACAGCCTACGGCATTGTATAGCAGGAGTACTACGCACGCGCTGCAATATCGTTTAGTTTCAATTTCTACCCCTGGGGGTGCTAAATCATCTTATGTAGTTATCTATATCTTAATTAGTTCATGTTAATTTGTATGAACCAATTCCCGTTGAAAAAAATACCAAACATTTTTTAGAACACTTTGGTCGAAATATGAAAATGCCCCAGGTCGATCACTTTCAACCACATATCTCCCACACCCCCCACAGCCA
This sequence comes from Maratus michaelseni, assembly GCA_963931845.1. Lineage (NCBI taxonomy): Eukaryota > Metazoa > Arthropoda > Arachnida > Araneae > Salticidae > Maratus > Maratus michaelseni. The sequence goes on along the minus strand of OZ007593.1, from coordinate 126,851,361 downwards.
CCGACATGCAACAACCATAGTGCGCGATGGGAGACTAGAGGCTACTACCACCCACAAATACTAGTGGTCTGCGCTGGGTAGTTGTGGTTGCAAAATGAAATATAGGAACACACATGTCTATTTAAATGTATATATAGAGAGAGAGAGAGATTTGAGTTTCTTCTGTGAGTGAATTGATTAGAAATAAGTTATCAGATTAAATGTAATATTGCTTAATTTTCATTTGTGATTATTTATTGATATACAAATTTTAATATTGCTAATCAATCCAAAAATTAATTATGTTTAGTTTACAAACTTCGGACTGTATATTTTAGGGGTTGTGTAATTCATATAAATTTAATGTAACAAAATAAAACTGATATATATTTTGCATATATTAGTCCTGATTGGGAAGTGCTCATCCCACTTTTTGAATCTTGTCACGTTATTTGCCCCATTGCACTTTCAACATTAGCTCTAGTACAGTGGTTCCCAACGGGGGGCGAACGCCCCACAGGGGGGCAATTCCAGATTTTTGTGAACTCATACCCTCTGAATTATTTTTGTAATGGTAATGCTGTAGACTGAAAATAAAAGTTACACATTCAAATTTAAAAAAACAAGTTTTTTATTCACTTTTTAAAAAAGTCTCCATTCAAAAGTTTTAAATACAACTCAACCAGAATAATTATAAAAAAAATTATTAAAGATATTTAGATACTTTTTTATATTTAAAACTTCTTTATAATTTTTCTGATTTATAAGTATTTTAGAATTTTAAACAACTTTTTCGACTATTTATTGAATGAGTTGCACTGCAATATGTCACATGGAAATCAATTTTAAACATGAAACTATTCAAGTGTATATTTAACAATTACTTGACGACCTTCCTTTAAGAACCTTTTATCACGTTTCATTCTGATTAGAAATTGTTGTGTAATTTAATCGCAGAAGTTCTGTGATTAAATAAGACAAAAATGTTTTATTTAAAATTATTGATTTGTCTAATCAAGGATTCTGAGCACTCTATACATCACGCATACGTGCCGACCGTTGCGAAGAGATTAAAAGTGACCCTTTATGTGCCAATGATACTTTAAACTACGAGTAGTATCAGATGATTATTAAAAATATTTGATTCATCCATTACCTTCAGTATGTTTCAGGATCAATGTTAAATGTTTTTTACTCTATCAGTTCATTCATTTAAATTTTTATAAGAATTATATTTTTTAGGGGGAGGGGGGGGCATCATCATTTTAGAGATGCTTTGGTGGGGCACTTCCAAAAAAGGTTGGGAACCACTGCTCTAGTAGAAATGCAAATACCACTGACATAAATAAGGCATTCGGATAAATTTTAGTGAAACCAAAAACATGTTGACTTGGGATACAATTTGAATAAAATTTTATCGTGAAAATGATATCCTATTTGTGTGCACGTTGCCTATAACTATCAATTTATTTTTGCATAAAAAAATATTAACAAAACTTGGTTGATGAAAACAATCGCAAGGCACCAAATCGTAAAAAGTTATTTTCCATATTATAAATAAGGCGATTTAAAAAGGGCATTCCAGGCAAAAGTGCATTTCTTCCTAAATCAAAAGGAAATTTTTCTCACTTGTGATGAAAATTTATGTTCATTTCATTACAGCATAATAAACGCAAATACAACAGGTATTGAATGCTGATATTGTGAAATAATAACTTAAATATCAATAAAATTTGATACGATAAAGTAATCTTTGTCAAAGTTTGATTGAAGAGAACTGTTTCGAAGCGCTGCACAGTGATGTAAAACCCCTGATTTCCATTTTAAAAATATTCGCTCATCTCATATACACGACTAAAAAGCCGTACTAGGAACCTTTCCTTATGTAGTGTTTTCATTTTGAATGGAATGAAACTAAAACCAAGTCGAAAACTTAAACCGTTTTCGGTATTGTGTTTCTCACCTTGAGTGCTTCTGAAAATATACTGAATCTGAATCTTCCAACTCAACAACGGTGGAATAAAGTGTGAATGTAACAAACATTGAAGGAAAAACTAGTGTAATAAATGTATTTTTTAAATTTATAAAATACAAAAGAAATTAATAAAGTGAAAAATGAGATACAAAAGGAAAAGAAATAATAAAGATGATATTACGCAAAAAATAACTGAAATTGTTCTTTAGCCGCATCACTAAAGTAGAAGGCTCTTAACTTTTAGTTCTGGTGTTAAGTAACTTATGTAAGGGTCTGAAGATATCATCATAAAAAGAAAACCGCCTTCATTTGTAGCTAGGGAAGATGTTTTCCTATTGTGGTGGGTCCTATAACATTTATAACCTATGTTACGACTTTATTGTGCCTCTTTGGAATGGAAACCAATGAGTAAAACAGCACATTCAGTCTTTTGCCTTCCGTGAAAAGGATTCGGTTCACAGCTGTTGTTGAGTAGTGCCATGAACAGACAGTGCTAGTTCAACTGTTTGTCCTAATTAAATATCGATTTCTCAGGATCAGTCTCTCAGTCACTATTGAGTGCCTCCAAGATTTCAATACAGCGTACTTTCTCTCAAATTATGGTCAAATCTTGTGATGTCTGTCACTACAGAAGGGTTGTTGAAAAACGTCTTGGTGTGTTTCCACTATTAGTTGTCTCTGTACCTTGCCGAACAATATCAATTTTTAAACCTAACCTTCTCCTTGAATTGAGATTGGATCCGTTTTTTTAATTTCTTCTTTAATACTTGCGTCTCCTTTGCTGTTTTCCATGCTTTGAAATCTAAGTTGTATCTAAGATGCAAAATGTGCTCCATAAACCGGATTCGTGCAAGTAATCGAGATAAACCAAACATCAGAGCGTTTTTATTGCATTGCTTACGCGGGATTTTTGACATGTTATTCAGTCCGGGACGAGTTCCTCCACAAACCACACAGTTGCTTGAAAAGATTGTGTCTGTCCCTATTTGGTGAAACTTTTCATCAATCATGGTTGAAATACAATTAATGGTGAACCTATACAACTCTAATGGTTTCCTTAATTTCACTGTAGTTTCATGAAGTTGCCTGATTTCGTTCTCACTGCGATTTTTTCACGTCGAATAAGCTCCGACGGTTCCAAGAACTGGAATTTCATTGGTCTGCAGTACCTAGTGCAAGAAGGCCGTAAATTTTTCCATACAACCTGATCGGTATTTACTTGTAGAATTATTTTCAAAGGCACTATAGATGTTAAAAATAAATTTGCATCTGAAACATTGGGATCTTCAAATCACTGCATGTAATCACTTTGCCCCGAAGCTGGTCACACTCACATCCATCGAAGCGCATCACACTCACATCCATCGAAGCGCATCACACTCACATCGCACCGAAGCCCATTACATTTTATATATGTATGCATATATATATATAATAAAATCTAATGAACGAAAATGTAGTAAAAACATTTATAATCTGAGGGGAAGGATTTTCAGAAAATCTCACTCATCAATTATTTTTTTTTTTTATATCAATCAGCAAAATACAATATACAGCGCTTTCCCGGTGAGTTTCCATGAGCAGTATTTTTGATCTCCGGTGGGCTCCAACTAAAATTTAAATACTCACTAAAAACAAATCCGTACCGGAGCTGAGCTCCGGTGCAATTTAAATACTGGTTCTACATCATAGTGGTGTGACGAAAATCAATGGGTTGAGTTGGTTAGTAAATCTGTTAACGGTACTTGTGCTGATGACTCTGTAACTAACATGTTTTCCAGGTAACATTTAATTTTTCTTTCAAAATTACGTGATACTTGGGAAATATGTCGTGTCCAATGTCCTTACAGCTTTTCCAATTACCTCGTACATGATATTTTGATATCTTAGTTTGAACTATGACAGCTAATACAGAGTCTGCGTCAAATGTAGATACAGATATTTCAGGTAGTGATGAGGCAGCATCAATGTCAGATTAAGAGTGTGTTTCCAACAACTCTTTAACTTTGTATTATTGAGCTCGAGAGTCACAAACCTCAAAGGTTTTTTACGGCCTTCCCCCTTCTATTTTCTTTATCTTCATTAGAATAACTTACAATAGGCAAGTCTACTTTGAATATTCCTTCTAGCCAATCATGATACTTTTCGAAAAAACAAACCTTTACTCTACACACACTCTGCTGTCTCCATTGAAATTCTAAAACAATTTCATATATTACAAAGAGATTGTAATATATGAAATTATTTAAAGATACCTTTTCACCACTTATAGATGGATAATTGTCGCTTTAAAATTGCACTAGACAGCATTCGGGGTTTATCAAAACCTCACATAACACTTTGTACGAACTCATGGTGTTAAATTTTAGCACGCCAAATAATAACTGCTTTAAATCCCTTTTTCTTAAGATAAAAATCTTCTCTTGTTTATACAAATGGAATCAAGAAACAAACAGTCAAAAGTAAACAAATAATGTTAATACAGGTTCAAAAGGACAACGAAATATTCAAAATCCAAGAGGCAACAATTATGAAACAATCGATTCCCTTAACAGTTATTACTATAATATAGGCAGATATAAACAAGTGATTTTATCATGGGAGTTACGTTTTAATATCTACTGTTGAGATGAGACGAATAAGCCTCATTACGTAGCTTAATGTCGCTAATTTTGTATTTCTTTTGATACTCACAACCACATCAAATATTACATACTTCTATTTACTAAGTTACAACCATTGTTATCTTTTTTTTAGAGTCCTCGAACGTAGAATGATACTATAAATAGGCTAGAGAGAGAAAACATAATAAAAATACATCGAAAAATATTCGAAAAGAGAATGAAACTTGAGCTATCAAGGTGAAAAAAGATTTTATTAGCATTCTGACACGTATTTGATTTTACGTAAGAATTTTTGTTACTTATTAAATATTGTTTTTGGTAAGGTTTTTGTAGAACGGTATTTATGGATGTAATATATAAAAAGCGAGTCAATGTTTAAAAAAAAAAAATCAAATTTTGTGGAGGTTTTCCACTTTTGCACCACTGTGTGCCAGGTGGGAGAAAGGACAGACCTGTGTAACCTTTCAGTAAGCATAGGGTCGTATCTCAGTTGGTGCCAAACAATGAAAGGCACCCTTTTTCAAGTAATTGGAAACACGTGAATTGAAACACGCGGCAATATTATATAACTATAGTAGTGATGGCGAGCCATACATAAGCCTTTATATATTTGATAAACATACGTCTGAAAGGTGGTGGAGATAGATCCACTACAAGATAAAAGCCCCTTGGAACTAAATTTAAAGGAAAACATAAATAAATAAATCACAGTAAATTTAGCATTACATTTTCCTGATGGGGAGAGGCCTATTTTAAAAAAGTGTCCAAGGGAAGAAGGCAAAAAGTTTTATGACGCTTACAATACAAAAAAAATGCACGCGTTAATGATTTTAAAGCAAAGTTTTTTTAATGGATTTTAATTTTTATTTTAAAGCAAGTACCAGAAAACAACTGAAGGAGACCACGTATGACAACCGTACTTTATGAGACGTAAAATGAAACAATTTATAAAATAATTCTAGAAAAAATTGCATTTCCTCCAAATTTCAAAGAGGAAAAAAATCTTTTATTATGAAATTTATGTGTATGACATTATGACATTGTAAAAATAAACACAAAAGATATTCCCCAATTATAACTTAAATATCAATAAAACTAAATAACAGACAGTTATCCTTGTCAAAGTTTGTTTAAAGAAACAGTCGCAAGGCGCCAGGTAGCAGAAAAGATCTTTATAAGATGATAAATAAAACAATTGATAAAGATCATTCTAGGCAAAAGTGCATTTCCTTCAAATTCCAAAGAGAAAAACGTATCTTTTATGATGAAATTTATGTACATAATATTGCAACATCATAAACATAAATACAAAAGGCATAACATGCTGGTGTTCGCGAATTGCTTAAATATTAATGAAAGAAATTGAACGAGTTCAGATCATCCTTATTAACGTAATAAAAGTTAACAGAAAAAATAACCTTTGGTTTAATTCCATATTCATTATATTAATTTAGGTTATAAAAGATTTATATACATCAAACTTTATTAGTTCTGCTCTATTGGGCACTCCTGAATAAGAAAAGGGGGAACACCACTTCTACTTTGGCTGACAAATGCTTTCATCAGCAAGTCTGAAAAAGTATACAAAACAAACCAATAAACAAATAAAGGAATTTTGGGAACATAACTGTCTGGTCGCAAACTTGGCGCGTTGTTTCATTGCCCCAGACAGCCTCGTCCTGTATGTAGTAGTACTCCTTGGCGCCAAAACTCCTAGCTCAGTGACTAGATGAAAATTTCCGGATCCCTCTCCGGTAACTATAGCAACCACGAGCAAATGCTCACGTGATCGATGGCCAAATGACGTCATTTCAAGTCACAATCTTTTTCCCGATTGCCGTTTGCCGGAGAGTAGGCAAAATCGAGGTAGGTAGATTCATTCCGGGAAATCTTCTTCGTACATATATTACACAATTCGAGTTTGTGTAATGATTCAAAATTCATTCATAGGTATTTTTAGGAAACTGCGATCAGATGATGAATGTATGGGATTAAATAATCTTCTTTCTTTCCGTTTACCAGTCTATTAAGCTTCTTTCATTTTTTGTTTTTTTGCTTTTTGAATCTTCTATATCGATATAAAAATACGTCCTAAAGATTACGGCATATGAGCGGAGTGTAATTCATCGATAATAATTGATTCAATCTTCCGGAAGTACTTAAGTTATTATTTCGACGCCAGAGGGAAGAAAAGTTGCATGTTTTGGGGCAATAGGGTGCCTGCCATTGACACTATCGTGCTAATATTTCAACCGCTTTGGTAAAGCATGGGAAAAATTGGATTTTTTTTAACAGGCTTCAAAAGATGAGGTTTATCAGCCCGAAGAAATATATGTATGTAAAGGGTGTGACAGGAAAGGTGGTGACAACTTTACGAGTAAATGTGTGATGAGTTGTTTGTCTTTTCCATTTAGAAATGATTCAACATTCATTCATAGGTATTTTTAGGAAACTGTGATCTCATGATGAGTGTAAAATTAAATAATTGTTTTTTATTAATTTGTGGGTTACTAAAAAGAATTTTTTTTTAATCTTTATCGTAGATATGAATGCATGCTCTAAAGATTAGGTCATATGAGCTGAATATAATTCATCGGTAATAATTGATTTATTCTTTTGAAAAATGCTTAAGTTATTGCCCCGACGACGCCAGAAGGAAGAAAAGTTGTACATTTTAAGGCATTAAAGTATCCTCCATTGACATGATTTATTCAGGTGATATTTCAACTGACCTGATAAGGCTTGAGAAAAATTGGATTTTTTTTTAAACCAACTTCAAAAAGATGATGTTACTTAATTTCGAGGATATATACACAGGGTAAACACAAAAATTGTGGCAGCTTTAAAAATAAATTTGTGTTATGTTATTTGCATTTTGAATTTGTGTAATGACTCAAAATTCATTCATTGACAATGGCGGATCCAAAGGAGGGACGATGGAGAGAACACCCCTTCCATGTGTGATGATAAAAAGCCGACATATTCCAAGCCGACATATCAAAGCTTTTTAATGGCTTAATTGCTTAAAACGAATACATTTTTCTTTTTTATTCTTTATTACACTAGGGAGGCTTGGCCCCCCTGCTCGCTACGCTCACCAATCCCCCGCGTAATCGAGCCCTAGCCCACCCCAGACGTAACAGTATATGTGTGTATATATTACACTGGCGCCCGGCTAACCGAAAAGTACCAATGTTTCTGAAAATACTCAAGTTCACGAAATTAACAATTGCTAAAATCAATTAATTTTATTTTTTCTGGCAAGTTAAAAGAAATTTTACCATATTTTTTACTTACATATAGACCGTTATTTAGTGCTCGATTTAGTATAGAAAAAATTAGAAACTGTGAATGTGTCCGCCGGCCTGAAATTGCCTCTTAAAAGGGTAAGAATCCAATGTCCAACCAACTATCCTAGCTGCTGAAAGCATGCTTCATTTGTAAGTTTCAAAGTGTTCGCTATTGAACTAATTTAAAAAAAAAAAAAAGAAAAAAGCAGTTCCATATGCAGTAAACATTTCTACAAATATCTGTTGCTGTAATTCTGGGCTTATAACGTCCATTGTCCACAAAAAATGTATAGAAAACATCAATAAGTCTTGGCAATACTTTTCATCCATGAACGGAAAAAGAATCGATTAATTTAAAAAGGAAAGAATTTTTTTTTTCTTTTTTTGAAAGACTGTAAAATAAAAATCTTTAACCAGTGGCCCGCTGTGTTTTTTCGAATTTTAAGAAAGGAACGTTTTCGAAGATATCGAAAGATTCCCGATGGGCCTTATTAGGACAAATTCATAGATGACAAATTTCCCGCTTTTTTTGCGTCAAATAAACCTGTTTAAAACTAGAAAACTTATTTAATAGAATATTTATTGTTTCTTGTTTCTATGTGCTACTTATTCGATTTCATTTATTCAGTAAAAATTTTGGTTCAAAATCTTTAATATAGCTTTTAAAAAAGCGTATAATTTGGTAGATATGGCAAATCATTTCTTTGGATAAAAAATTAACAAGAAATATTGAAAAAACACTTGAGTACACATAATTTTTCTCCACATCAACCGAAATATGAAGTGAATTTGGTCCTTCCATGCGGTAAAAACTGGAACTTTTTGAGACAGACAGTACCATTTTATGCTAATAGCCACCTATGGCAAATTTGTATACTTTCTCATGAATCATAACGGTAATGTGTAGCAAACGCAGTAATACTAGCGTCTTTTGCTTTCTTGAGTGGTAAACCTCGACAGATTACTTCTACTACTACTAATATTGCTAAATCCTATTCGTAAGATATTTAACTGTTTTTTTTTTCTTTGCATAGGATAATTGTTTTCGATCTCTAACCGGGTTCTTTTTTACTTTTTCGATTTTGGTTGCAGATCTTATGAGGATAGTTTTACTTTCGGAACTGGTTCCGAAACAGAAGGTGATCTCATAAAAAAATATATAAATTCTGCAACCAAAATTGAAAAAGTAAAACAGGACCTTGTTAGAGATCAAAATCAACTATGCTATGCAAAAAAAAAAAAAAAAAGTTAAAAAATATTGAAATTCAAACGAATAATTAAAAAAAAAACTCCGTCATAGGTTTAACATTAGCTTGTGAGTATCATCGCGCGACTAGCAAAGGCTGTTTGTTGCACTCCGATGCCAGAGGGAAGAGCAGCATGTTTTTAGGCATTGCGATATCCATCATTGACATTATTGCGGCGAGATGACATTTCAACTGCCTTGATGAGTCGTGGGAGAAACAGGATTTTTTTTAACCTTCTTCAAAAGATCAGTTTGATGATATATATACAGGCTATAACAGGAAATCTGACGACAACTTTGAAAGTAAAATGAATGTGCGTTGTTTTATTTGAATTTTCAGTTTGCCTAATGACTTAAAATTCATTCATAGGTATCTTTAAGAAATAATCATGTGGCGATGGATGTTCCGAATTAAATAATTGTTTTTGCTGTTACTCAGATACTGGGTAGAAAAGTTGCATGTTTTGAGTATGTTGGGAAATCTACCACAGACATTATTCTGTAAAGGGGATATTTTAACTGCTTTGATGAGACATGGAAGACATTGGATTTTATTAACCGGCTTAAAAAAAAGAGTTTCTGGGGGTTTATATTAAAAATTTTTACTAGGCAAAAATAAAAATAAATAAATAAATAAATAAAAGGAAGATTGTACTCGCCTCTGTGAGTAGGACCTGACCGGGCCGGCGCAACCATAGGGCAAACGGGACCCTTTCCAGTTGTAGTCTTGTTAGAGGCCCCAAACCTCACTATACAATTCAAAATAATGTTGCCTCTATGTAAAATAATTAATTTTTTGCTCTAAATTAGTTTTAAAATGGGTTTTGTGTGTGTGTGTGTGTGTGTGTGTGTGTGTGTGTGTGTGTGTGTGTGTGTGTGTGTGTGTGTGTGTGTGATAAAATCGAGTATTAACTTCATTTCTTACTGCCAAAGTATATAATTGTCGGGGAATGTATAAATTTGAGGATCCTAAAAGCAACCATGTACTCAAAAAATAAATTTAAAAAAATTAATTACGCACATTACATTTGAAAGAAGTTGCAAGGTATTTTTCATACATTTTATAATCTTAATTATAAATTTTTCTGTCATACATACGATTTAAAAATAATTCGCGGTCCCCGAATTTTATGGGCCCCGCGTGACGTTGCGCCGGCCCTGAGACCTGAATATCGCAATGGAAAACAGATCCTGACATTTAAAGCACTTCCAAAAGTCTCAAAAATATTAGTAGTTAAGGCGTTGGTACTTATTTTCTTTAAAGAGTACAAATTGAGATTCCAAAAATGTCGCGAAGACCCCCCCCCCCCCTAAGGGAAGCTTTGTTCCAAGGCTCCACATGGTGTTCGTCGGATCCTAGATGCGAAAATAAACAGTAGAATGCACTGATTATTGCACGGAGTAACTGAAGGTAGGGGAATATTTCATTCACTCAGTGTAAGGAGAATTTAGAATAGGAAAGTATAATGCTTTGTTAAGCTGGAGAATCCCTGATTCGAAACTCGCGTAAAGCGAGAGTTAATATTGGATATTTGAAATTGGTTACATATAGATTCGAAATAGGATTTTTATGGCGATTATCTCTTAAACCAATTATAATAGAACCATACTTCCAATTACAAAAAGTATGCAAATGAAGTGCAGCCTTTAGATATGGTATTTATTTTGCAAGGGACTGTATGTATATTAAATTACGAAATTTTTTTTTCTGGTCTCTAGGTCCTATCAGTTATGTTTAGAAAGTTTTCTCCATTTTCTAACAAGTAAAAATTCCATGTGTCTACTAACAAAATTTGTCGACTTCTGATGTTCTAAATTTTAGGAAATTTTGGAGCTTTCCGGCACAAAAAAAAAACAGAAAAACAGACAGACGATTTTTTAGTAGCCGAAAGCTCCGTAATTTCATGTGGGCCATCGTAGGGTAAAGAGAAATAGTAGCAAGTAACTCGATATTTATATGCTATAATTTTGAAGCATAATGAACACTCTTATTATATTAAACGGCACCAAAATTCTCCGCATAAATAATAATGGCTGATTTTATAGATTTCATTATAGATATATATATGAACACATGGCAGTGAAATTACCGTATTACGTTCCATTTCTTGGGGGATAGGGCTTGCTTTTAAAATTAAGTTATTCTATGTCTTACTAAAATATTAGTGTAAATTGTATATATATATATATATATATATATATATATATATATATATATATATATATATATATATATATATATATATATATATATATATATATATATATAGAGAGAGAGAGAGAGAGAGAGAGAGAGAGAGAGAGAGAGAGAGAGAGAGACCAAAAGAACAATGCACGAGACAAGAATCACCAAAATGGCTTTTTATTATAGTTTTTATTGATTTGCTATCTAGACAGTGGACATACTTTTTACATGTTTTCAATTTTATCTAATATTGTAAATGAATCCTTTATTATTCTTTATTATAAATCTTATAATCATCTTTCTTTTAAAAATCGTACGTGTTGTTGTAATCTGGTCACCCTATTTGGATTTAGGGTCAGATTTAATTCACATGTTTGTTCTGCAGGGAGACATTCTTAACACTTTCCAACAAACGGGAAACGTGTTTATGAATTCGGTTTGTCTGGCCGTCTGCCCTTGTGTCTATCCGCGGTCTAACTTGCGTAAATACACTCGGGATTGTTATGTAATTTATATATGTTATTGAAGTTTACTATGGCGTGTTCGGTACTGTAAATTCAGTGTATAGCATTCATAGTTCGTTTACAAGAGCACTCAAAAGAATTCCGTTATATTGTGATGTGGTAAAAATCTTTATAGTGCATTTTATTGATGTTACATTATTTCAAACATATTGAAATTGATATACATCACTGAGGTGCACAACACGACTCCTGCTATAGAATATGATGTGCATAGCATATATCGTTCATTTACAGGAGCGCACAAAAGATTTCGGTTACAGCATAGTCTATGAGTGATAACTGCTGGAAGTGCATTTTCAAATGTGATATACGTTTTTAAATTTAACTAATATTTTCATATTGCGTGGTGTGTACATAAATTCAATAGATCGTATATAGGCCTACACAACAGATTTCGTATTCATTTCCATTTATTGACGTTAATTTGCTTAATGGAAATTTTCAGCTATGTTATGCGTTTCCTAACTGAACTATTTTTTTGCAAACCATGTAGTATATGTGTAAATCTATAGATAACAAACAGGGCTGCGCAAAAAAATCGGATATTTTTTCCGACTATAGATCGTAATTGCTGAAATTATATTTCTAATGTGTTATGCGTTTTTCAACTTATTTACCATGACTTCATTTTTCACCATATTAAACGGTTAAGTTTTTGTTACAGTATTCTGAATGTACTGGAAAGTGTTTCATAATCTATGCTTAGTGCATGATTTTTCTTTCGTGTTTTTATACTTTACCAACGAGTTATTAGGGCGACAATGTAAATTTTGTGACACGCCTGTTTTTTTTTTTTTTCTTTGTTTTTTTTAAATCCGGAACTTTTATTATTTATTATTCTAAAATATGTTTTAACAGTATTTAGACATGCTGAAATAAAATACTTTGACTTAATATATATATATATATATATTTACACGTATTTGTACAGCCACATGTATTAAAACTTTACAAATGCTCATAATAATGAAAGTTTTGCTGGAATAAACCACTATTTATAAGTTAATCTAAAAGGGGAATAAAATCTTATCTGTATTTATATAGCTTCATTTGCATTTCAAAATAATTTCAGATTTTCTTCCATTGTTAAAGATTTTTAATGAAAAAGCTTTATTAGACTTTTTATTATATTATTAATGTTTATTTTTAAACTTCCACTAACCAGAATTCTGGCACATAAATTTTAGTTTGGGATGATTTTAAATATGATGATTGCATACTATTAATGATTAAATATATGTGTAACTTTTAGATTCTCATTCGCTTGCCAATTTCTAGAATATTCATTCCAAAGTTCATTGAACAGAAAAACTTGTTCAGTTTGGCAAGCAGCCGAATGTCTTGCTCTGTAGCACTTTGGACATGTATAATCGGGGTCTCGAATTTTATCATAGAATGTTATAACTTTTCTTCATTCCAAACACATTTAGTTCATTTTTTCAATCTATATAGGATTTTTTTTTTTGCGATAAGTTTTAACCGATTTCCAATATATGATATTATACTGCTCGTTTGTATGCCCGTTTGTATATTTATGCATGAATTTTCCACGTTTTTAGTGAAACAAAAATGCTGAAAATTCATAATATTCAAAGTATAAGAACTCGGTAAGTTTCGATCGTAGAAGAATGGAATGTTTACTTTTTTAATTGTTAAAGCATGAACAAAGTTTTTCTAAACATAACTTGTAGGAACCAAGGACAGTAAACAAATGTAAATTCCGTAATTTTAAAAAAACTGTTTTAGCGTAAATGAACTTTCATATGATGAAGAACAACATATGAAATATTTTTGCAATTGCAAGTATACCTCTAAAACTAGGGATTTAGGGATTAGCTATTAGCCAACGACAATAAGAGGCACACTGTATATTGGCCTTTGCTTTGACGAAATATATATATATATATATATACATAACCATTAATGAAACATTACCGAAACACCAACAAAAACTATGATATATATATATATATATATATATATATATATATAACCATTAATGAAACATTACCGAAACACCAACAGAAATGTGAAATTATGATTTAGTAAGTAATAATTTATTGATAACGAAATTGTAACCCCAACACAATGAATATAGATATTAAATACCCATTCAAAAGAAGAAGAAAATAAATTAAAAATTGAATGAAATAAATTGAATGAAATAAATTGAATGAAATAAATTGAATGAATGAATTTTGTGGAATTTATGCAGAATTATCAAGTCCCAAATGCATAAATACCACAAATAAAATGAAAGGTTTCATCTTCATATTAGCCAAAAAATTGCTAAAGAATATGATTTTGGAACGACCACTCATGACCACAATGAACATAGAATGAAACGTGTGAAAAAATCTTAAAGTTCAAAAATTAATACAATATAAATACAATATTAAAAAGGATAGAAACCTTACCCAAAATTATGATAGAAAAACATTATATTAGATCTTTAATTACTTAAAACAATGTGATGAAGATAGATATTGGTGCACAACACAGGCCTGAAAATATGAAGATAACTATGCAAAGGCAAGGCAATGAATTGCAAAAAAAAATTTCTAAATGTTGCCAAAAACATTTTTAGAAGATTAAAAACCCTGTTGCCAAAATAATTTTAGAAAATGAATTACTTGGATATATGGAATATTTTAAAGCATCATAAACCATGGTGCTGTCATCTATGGTATGGAAAGTGAAATTGCAGTGGAAAAATCAAAATGAAAAATGAAACCAACTAACTAAAGTGATAATAATTGGTTAAATAATATAAATGAAATTAAAATAAAATAAAATAAAATAAAATCACATTAAAGTAAAAATGGATGTAGTAATAATTAATACTATGTTAAAAAATAAGATGTAAAGTGGTAAAATTAAGAATTAATGATTAATACTACATAAAAATATATATATATGTACAAAGAAATAACATAGCCACTATTAAATAGCTTTGCCATAAAAGCAACATTATAAAAATTTAATTTAAATTAAATTAAAATACTAAAATATTTGAATTAAGATGCTATGGATTTAAAATTAATATTAATTAAATTTGAAATTAATAGTTACATATTATGTTTTTGCATACAAAGTTAAAAATTAAATACACATGATATAAGTGGTTAGGGAAGAACATTAATTAAAATTAATACATATATTATATTAGCGTTTAAGAGATTATTACATTATATTAGAATTCAATATGATATGTCCAACATAGGCATAAAAGTAAATACAATTAATCAAAAACATTCTTATTAATAATGAATATTAATTTAAATTAGTTAATAAAGATTTAAATATAACTACATTAATTCGCATATAAAAGTATTACATCATAGTCCATTAGAAAATGTGTATAAGCAAACGCATGTGTAAATCAAAATGCCCCTCCCCTCTTTTTTTTTTTTTTTTTTTTTTTTTTTTGTAAATATAAATTAACCATGCGTTTTTTTCCATACAACGCCGCCACTCACCTCCTCAATCCAACATCTACCCTATATATATATATATATAATATATATTCAAGTAAAAGGTGAATGTGAGAATATTCATAAAAGTATATCGTAAAATTGAGCGAACTCCTCAAAGAAATAAAAAATTATTTATATACTGGAAGTTAGTTTGACTAAATAAAAAATATCATAATCGGTACCTCCAAGTAAAAGCTATACGTAAATATTCCTTAAAATCTATAATAAAATTATATGACACCCTACGTCCAAGCAAGCGCTGTGTGAAAATATTCAGAAAATATTCGGCGTGGGAAACTCTCTAAATTAAATTCATGTTGGTCGATCACAGTTCCATAAGTCCGTAAAATTACTCTAAAAAGCAAAGTATATCAATATTTGGCAATTTTTTTATTATTATTATATAAATTTGAAAAATTCGTTGTTATCCGTTTTATCAGCTAACTTATAGTTGTTCTCTTGAAAATTTCATGAATAGTATATATAAAGCAAAGGTGCGTAATATGCCATAGTTCTCTAATATGAGACACGTCGATTCTAGTCACGGTAACTGTTGGTCTCTGATATTGACCTCGTGAATTACTTCCTGAGCCGTTGTAGAGACTATTTCGAAACAAAAAGAGCAGTTCGTTGCTGCCCGGCGTGGCGTGAGAGCGATTTAAACCTTTTTGCAATTTTGAGTTTTATGCAGTGTTTGCTTTGAATGAACTTATTTCTGTAAATGTGAGTGTATTTTGGAATTTTATATATAGATGATTTTATTTGTCATAAAATGAACTATAAATTAAGATAAATAGTCTTATGTTAAATTGAACCAGGAAACCACAAAGTTAAGGCTTTTGTTGACTAAACTAAGCTTCTAATATGAGATACCATGGGTAACGTAATATGAGATAATATCACGTTCAGGCTTTGCTCAACTGATGACATAATCTCCTTACAGAACACGACTGCAGCAATCAAAAATTTGCACAGGCCGTTTTTATGATAACAGGCACGATGCACGGAATGTTATCGCTAAGCTCAGAAGAAACTTTTTTGTGCCCAGGGTGTTGTAAATTGAAGCGCAAAACATAAAATAAACGTTATTGACCTATACAAATTCAAACTGTTCCTAAAATAGTCAGTACAGCAAATTTCTTTGGACTGTCTCATATTAGGACACCTTGTTTAAACTGCTTAAAAATGGTCTTTCTTTATTTCCTTCGAAGTTATATTTTAATAATGGATCTGTTGTATTGTATAATGATGCCGCTTACTCCCAACATTAAAAAAAATTGTACTTATTTCAAATCTTACTACTTAAATATTAATTACAAAAAGTGTATCTCATATTAGGCAACCTTTCCTCTATATATTTAGAAAAATAAAATAATATAATAGTAAAAAATACTATTCTGCTAAATAGTACTTAATATGATTATACAAGTAGATCCGTGAGAGGCTTTCGCATTGCAATCTTTGAAATTATTTGGTGATACGTTTTTACATTACTTTTGAATTAACTGCAATTTTTAATTAAACAGCGTGTCTTAATGAAATGGGTGTGTACTATGTCAAAACCCATTCGAAAACTTGTCGTTTGATACCCCAATAATCGTTGTGCGTTTTGCGTATGCATAGAAAAAAAGATATGGTGATAGTAGAAATAATATATAACATAATCGCTTAAAAGGAATTCGTATTTCTCCAATTTTCATTCTCTACGCTCTAATATTAAAGCTCCTGTTATTTTATTTTAACAAAGATCTTATTCATAGGATAAACTAGTATGTTGTCACCCGTTTAAGCTAGGGAAACCTGGCAGGTAGAGGCCTGGTCGACGGTCAAAAAAAAAAACTAGTATGTTGTTACCATCACAAAACTTTCTTCTATATAATTATAATACATTCATTTAAATAGCATACTCACACAGCCACAATTATGGATACGATGTGTAATGCCTTTCTTTGAATTAGCACAGAATTACAGTGATTAGTGAATTTAGTGATTGTATACTTTAAGAAATATAAATAACAGAAAAATCACACTTGGTAAATTGCATCAATTGATTGCGGACAAGATTAGGAATATTTCCTCAAACACAGGATACAAGTTCCATCTTCTGATTGATCAAAGTCAATATTAAGTCAGCAACTATTTACGTCGAGGTCTAACAGAATATGAAGTTTGGTGAAGTTCTATGGGTTAGTTTTCGTGATAAAGCCATCGCAGAAATCGTGAAAAACACAGCATAGCAGCGCCACCTGTTAAATGATATGCACAAAAACCTTATAAGCTTCTATTTATGTCAAGGTCTAACATAATATGAAATAAGATGAAACATAACATAAGATGAAATTCAGTGCATTAGTTCTTCAGATGTAGCTACTTTGGAAGTCACAAAAATGTAGCATAGCAGCGCCACCTGTTGAATGATATACACTAAAACCTAATCAAACCTATATATCTCAAGGTCTAAATGAAGTTTTATTAAATTTCGTGCAGTAGTTCGTGGTTAGAGCGCCCACAAAATTTGTGTCACATACAGACAGACTCGTGGACAAACATTTTCTAAAAAACAATCAAATCGTATTCAGAACGTTCTAAAATGTATAAATTCGTCAAAAACGGGAAGTCGAATTTTTTCACGAATCCAATACTTTCTTCTTGCATATAACAGAAGCTAAAAATGTTCTTTCATACGAATACTATGTTTACTACAATAATTTAGCATTTGTGAAAAGAAAATAAGTGAAAATTACGTCAATTTAGCGCCCCCATAATAACGTTATTCAGTTTTATTAATTTAAATTCACATTTCAAATTAATATTTAAAAATTGATGCACGTTTTATAAATAAATATGACGCTATTTTTGCATTTAAAAAACATATATTAATAACTCAAAATTTGTCGAAACTTTCCCTTGCTCACTTTCTTTCTAAGATGTGGCAACAGCATATTAAAAAACGTTTCATATGAAAGATATTAATTATTCTGCATTTAAAAAATGAAATTTCGAATTTAGTACAAATCTACACGGTTAATTGCTATACAAAGAAACCAGTATCGTTTTTTCGGTTATAATCCACTTGTAAAGAAAGTTAAAGTAATTGATTCAGCCATTTCATGATTTTGGTTGATCACGAAATCTATGATGTCATTTGAGCAAGTGGATGCTATTGGCTGTGCCTGAACCTATTTAATTTTTCCCTTACAGTTTTATTTATAAGATTGTTTAATTAACTGCAATTTTTAGTCAAGCAACGCGTTTTAACGAAATGTGAGTGTACTACTTCAGAAATCTTTTCATAAACTTTTCAAATGATACCTCGTTCCTCGTTGTGCATTTTGCACGTGCATAAAAAAGGGGTGTTGACAACAGAAATGATATATATGATTACGTACTTATTTACATGAATTTTAATTAAAAATAGGAATAATTAAAAATCTCAACCAAAATTTAGTACACATCATGTCAATACTGACACGGGTATTTATTATCTAACACAAATATTTACTTTAAGGATTAATTGAATTTTTTCGGCGCCTAAATTCAGAGTCTATAATTTTTCACTCAAAATTATTTAGTACATGTTCACATATTTATATGAAAGAATTAATGTAGTTTCGACATAACGGAGCACTGTTGAACATCACACATAAATAAAAATAGAAATAATTAAAAATTTATAAAGAAAATATTTTTCTGTCTTTGAAGCAGATGCGTATAAATTCTAAATAAAATTATGAAGTTAAAAATATTTTTATATGTATTTTATAGCTCAAAAGAAAACCAAAATTATTTATATTAGGGTCCAATCTTGTTCCAATACGGTATTAATCGAAAATACTTCCACCAATATTGGTGGAGTATTGGCTTTAGATTGGGAATATTTTTTTCAATGAAATGCCACTATTACAGATATATTTTCTTAATATTAGAAATATTTGCAATGAAGCGCAATATTGCAGAAATAAGTGGTTTTATATTGGAAAACTTAGCAATGAAATGGCAAAATATTTCTTGCCGATATTGGTGCAATTTTTACAAAATGTAAATTTCATAATGTTGGGGAAATATTTTATAGCAGTAATAGCTAAGATCTTGTCCCAATATTGTCCAAAATACAGCCAATAAAAACAATATTTGTCTAATATTGTTTTTCCAAGAGTCTTTTTTTTTTCAGTAAAAACAAAAATATGATTTAATTTATTTTTAAGTATACATTTTACCCTCCATGCGTGACGGTCTTTCTTTTAATTCATTAATAATTTCCTCTTATTTTTTTTTCCAATATCTGTGTTTATAATTTCAATTAAATGTCAACACACATTTAGTAAAGTCAATACCGAAGTAGGTATTTATTATCTAACGAAAATATTTTCTTTAAGGATTAATTGAAATTTTTTCCCCGTCCAAACTCCCAGGCTGAAATTGTTGCACTGGGGTTCCTTGTGTTTTATCTGAAATCCATTCCATTATCCGGCAGAATGCGGAACTGACCTATCGACCTGCTGACCAGTGCCGGACATGCGCACAACTCACCTTTATTAATCAGCTCGAAGATGGACGGCAACAATACTCTCACTACACATGGCTTTGGCACATTTAAACAATCCTAAGTACTTAATGACCTCTATTGTAGAAATATCTTTCATTTAATCGTTACTGCTAAGTATTGTATGGGCGCAATGTGTTCTCTAGCTCGCATGCAAGTGGCTTTTTTCCCAAGCTATAAATAGATGTGATATATTTAAACAGGTCGTTCAATTATTTTATATATCTATATATATATATATATATAATATCATGTACATAAGGTTATTCCTAGGACCAGGATGTTCATGACGCATGCATTTATTTGAATTTATTTCGTTTTAAAAAAGTTTTTCTATTTTATGACAAATATTATTTTTTCTACAAATTTCTTTTAAAGTTCCGTGTTTTTTTTTTTTTTTTTCAGAATTCTTTCTTTATTTTTTTTCCTTAAGTTGTATTAAGGCTGCTCGTCAGTCAACTTCCCGATTCCCCTCGCTAATGATATTCCTATGGGCGTGGGATGCCTTCGTATTTTTAAAATATCTCCTCGGGAAATTAATATTTTTAACTTCTGATTTCTGTGTACTATTCTTAAAGGATGTCTCTTTTTTTTCTTAGTTGTCAATTTTTTTCTAAAATATAGACTTAATTTTATATGAAATGTTAAAATATTATTAATTTTTGCTAAGATTTTAACACATAAAAATATAAATTAAGCACATAGTTTAGAAATATTTTGATAACTAAGAAAAAAAAAGAGACATTCTTTAAGAATAGTACACAGAAAACAGAAGTTAAAAATATTATTTTCCCGAGGCGATATTTTAAAAATACGAAGGCATCCTACGCCCATAGGAATAACATTAGAGAGGGGAATCGGGAAGTTGACTGACGAGCAGCCTTAAGATTTTATCTGGATAACATTCTCAAACTATAAACTCAAAACAAGGAATTAGAAGGAAATAAAACAAACTCATAAGTTCATTCTTGCTATTTTGATCAAAGTTGGGTTTGAGCAATCTACTTTTGTAAAACGAAATGATCTATATAAAGCAATGAATTCATCACTTTGAAAAAAAAAAATTAATATATGTACTTAAAAATCCTTATTCTTTAACGCTGATAGAAAAAATATTTCATAAGAAAAAAGTTTTTTTTTTTTTTCAAATGTGCTTTATTACATCTGTACATGTTTACAAATCTTCTCAATATATCACTACGACTTTTTTTTAACTATAAAATATTTTATTTAGTTTTAAAATTTTAAAAAGGGTTTAGGATATATTTTATTTCCTTTTAAATGGAATCTTTCACATCGTAAGAGCATTTTTTTAAATTTTTATAGGGAAATTTTTTCATATTTTTAGGAATTTTTATGTCAACGAATCCTGATAATCACATTTTCGGCAGAAATTAGTTTTCGTCATTATACCTCTTTTTAAGGAGCGACAGTAATAAATATAAGACAGAAAAATGAATTTTCACCGATTGACTGAAGTACAGTAGGGCGTACGCAGATATATACAGATATAACTGCCTATATTGGTTCTCTAACAACAATTTTTTCTTTAGGAAACAGCTACATTTTTAAATAAATTTAAATTATCATTAATAAAATGTAATTCGAAGAATAACCTTCAAAAGCTAATATAACTAGCCGTTGGGGGCCACCGTAATACTTACCCATCATGGATATGCATAATGTAAAATATTAAAATAAAAATGTGTAAACTACTTATAAAATGCATTGCAATTCAAATAAAATCGTGGCTTTATGACGTCATAAACTTTAAAGGCTCGATTACTGAATTGCTTGAAAGAAACATCCTTATAACTACAAAAATAATTATCCTATTAACTAGCGGTTTATTGAATCTGATTAAGCGTCAAATTTCCAATTAAAATATATCTTTGAAGTGAAATTTGGATGAAATACAGGGTCATGAAAAATCGAAGAGTGTGGTAAATAGGATTTCAAATATCTCGGCAACTCATTATTCGATCGACTTCATGCTTTATGCAAAATTTATGTTTTTTTATTGTCTTTTATATTAATTTCTTAAAATAAACAATCTCGAAAATTTTTATATACCTTTTATCAGAACGAATATTTCGAGAGTCTGAAAAAAATAGTTCCGTTTAATCGAGGTTATTGAAATGAAATAGGCTTCTTCCCATTATTACATACTAAGTACATACCAAATTGCAAGTCTCTATCTCAATTTTTTCGGGAGATAGAGCGTTTACAGACACAGACTAACGGCCAAAAAAAAAAAAAAAAAAAAAAAAAAAAAAAAAAAAAAAAAAATCTAAAATCTAAAAATATGTTTTTCGGAATCTCCAGTGTCTGAAATGTGTAAATCCGTCAAAAAATTTTTTTTCGATTTTCAATACGATTACAAGACTTACCCTATACTACGTATGATGGGTAAGTAAAAATGGTATAGTTATAAATAGCCGGTATTGTATATATATATATATATATATATATATATATAAATGAAAAAAAATATTAAACAATGGCGAGTAAACACAAAGTAAGAATAAATAAAACAAAAAGAGAGTAGACACATGCAAATTTCGAGTGAATAATTGAGAAATACTGGTACAAAATCAAGAAGATGAGTACAAATTGAAGATTTAATGAAAGATAATACAGAAGATAAGCGGAAATACAGCTAAAAAATTTCTGTATTAAGATAAGTGAAATGAAATTTTAAAATATCAAGCAAAATTAACAAATGACTTGATATAAAGAGATGTACCATTAATAATGCCAAATTCAAAGGAGGTTATATAATTGAAATAAAATTTATAATATAATGCGCATATGAATAATGTTATTATAATGCTTATATAAGTAAAGGGAAATCAAATGTAACAAAATAAATGGAAACATAATGAAAAAAAATATTGTAGCAAAAAAACAATGCAGGTTAAAAATTAAGTAACGATGTATAAAAATTTTAAAGTAAACACAGGCAGATTTTGAGTGAATAAGAGAGAAGTAACTGTAAAAAATCAACAAGATGAGCACAAATTAGAGATTTATATACAGTGCGAATGTACAGGGGTGCATTTTATTTTAGCTATATTTTAATGGCTCTGTATACTTCCAGTTTAAAGAAACTTATGCTGTTTACTTACATTTATGGAGTTCTATTAAAAATTCTAATGCTCGGTGAAATTGGATTGCATTCAATGTAATATAATATTTCTAAGAACAGAAATCTTTTGAATTGCATTTTAGCACGACTTCCCTAACTAAAAACAAGAACGAAAAATCATGCGTCAAGCATAGATTATATAGCACTTTCCAACGCTTCCAAAATAATTTTACAAATCATACCGTTTAATAAGCTAAAAGCTAACATCTAAGTAAACAATTTAGAAAACGCATAACATATTTAAAAACATAATTTCAGGAATTTCCAACATATACAATATTCGGAAAAATATCCGAATACTTTTATTCAGCCCTGTATAGGATCTACAGATTTGTATATATACTACATAGGATGATAATTTTAGTTCAGTTAGGAAACGCGTAGCACAGTTTAAAATTCTCCGTCTGGAGTTTGTCAATAAACAGAAATGTGTTCGCGAACTTTTGTGCTGCCCTGTATAGGATCTACAGAATTTATACACACCACGTAATAGACAAAAAGCAAGTTAAAATTAAAATCGCGTTCAATAACTTAAAACGCACTTCCAGGAATTATTGTTAACAGACAGTAGAGAATTCTTTTGCGTGTCCCTGTAAATGAACGATGACTGCTATACACACAATATTCCATAGTAAGTCTCTTGTAATGCACCTTAGTGATCTATATAAATTTCAATGCGTTTAAAATAGTGAAACATTATTTAAATAAACCGCAGACGATTTTTCTCCATAGACGTAATGTAACGGAATTATTTTTACTGTCCCTGTAAAGTAACTATAAGTGCTATGCACACCCTGTTCCATATTAAGCTTCTTCTAATGCACCTTAGTAATATATATAAATTACAATGCGTTTAAAATAGTGAAACATTATTTAAATAAACCGCAAATGATTTTTCCCCATACACCGCAATGTAACGGAATTCTTTTGAGTGTCCCTGTAAAAAACTATAAGTGCTACACATTTCCGTTGAAATAGGGAACATGCTATAGATAACGACAATAACATATAAAAATTGCAGAGCAATCCGAGCATATTTACGGGAGTTAGAACACGGACAGACGGCCAGACGGCAGACGGCAGACGGCCAGACAAACCGAAGTCATAAGCACTTTTCAACTAGGTTGGAAAGTGCTAATAATCAAAATCATAGTATGATAGTCATCATAAAAAGGTTTTGATTATTCTTAAATGGACCGGTCATTTTAAAATGTAATTCAAAAGAATTCTATATAACACATTTTTATCCTCATGGTAACTTGAGAAAGATAATGAGTCTGAAATCGTCCATACCCCAGGCAGTCTGTAGTGTACAAAATGATATCTTCAAGAAATCCCCAGGTACCACAATTTTTTGTTCTCAATATCCTAGGAAGCTCGCTGGAATCTACCCAAAATCTTTCACAGAGAATTGTCAGGAAATTTATAAGAAGTACTACAATTTGGCAAACTTCAAAGTCACAAACATCCAGTTTTAGGTGAATATGCACATTAAATACAATTCTTCTCTAGCGAGAAAATCAAATGATGCGAAATTACGTTGTTTTTCGAAAAAACAATATATATATACAGTGGTGGCCAAAAGTTTGGACATTTTTTGAAAGTTTCATGTTTTTCAACTTTGTGTGCTTGTAGAATATATTAATTTTCACTTAAATACAAACGTTTATATATCCAATTGAAGGTAATTTAATGTAAAATTTAATACTAAAAACAGTATTACAATATCTGTATTACAAAAATGTTATGCTCATTTTAATAGAACAAACAAACACAAATCGTTTTGAATAAGGACGTGTTTTGTAATAAAAGCGTACTAGCCAATCACAAACACTGTTCTGAGGACCAATCAAATGTCTGTAACTATAGTTAAGGTTATTTGGACGGTAAAAGAGTTATTGTTGTGTAAATATTTTGCGTAATGATGCATACTAGTACAATTAAATAGAGTATTGCTGTTTTTGAATATTTAAAGTCCTTTTTTTAATTAAACTAATTTTAAACAATGTCATCAACAAGAAGAACTAATTGGACACCTACAAAAAGAAGCCGAATTGTCATATTGAGAGAAAATGGCCTCTCTTATGCTGAAATTGCAAGACAAGTTGGTGGTTCAGTGACTTGTTCTGGTGTACGAAAGTTCTGTTTACGTTATAAAAAAAACGAAATCAGTGGAAAATAAGGCCAAATCAGGCCGAAAAAAATGCACAAGTGCTACTGCCGATAGAAAAATTAAACGGCTATGCCTTCAAGAAAGAAAAATTTCATCAGATACCATTAGATGTGAAATGAATGCAGCGGGTATTGCAGTAAGTTCAAGAACAATAAGAAGAAGGTTATCAGGATTTGGACTACAAGCTAGAATTCCAAGCAAAAAACCATATTTAAATCAAAAGCAACGCAAAAAACCAGTTAAGTGGGCAAAAGAACACATTAAATGGTGAGAAAATCAATGGAAGCAAGTAATCTGGAGCGATGAGAGTAAAATATCGCTCTTTGGTAGTGATGGTAGAAAATACGTGAGACGTAGACTAGGCGAAGCACTTCATCCTGATTGCATTGAAGCAACTACAAAAAAACCAACAAATGTCATGATTTGGACATGTATGTCTGCAGATGGTGTGGGCCGAATTCAAGTGATTGATGGCATCCTGAATGCCAAAAAATACATTCAAACTGTCCTGGAACCAAAATTGATACCTTCCATCAGGTATCTCTTCGCCAACAACGCACCATTTATTTTTCAGCAGGATTCAGCTCCATGCCACACAACAAAAGTATGCAAAGCATGGTTTCAAAATAAAGGCATAGATATATTACCATGACCAGGAAACAGCCCTGATCTCAATCCTATTGAAAATTTGTGGCGACATTTGAAAATTCTTGTACGAAAAAAACGTCCATCCAATAAAAGACAACTTATTGAAGCTATAATTGATTCTTGGCACCATGTGATTACGAAAGATGAACTCCAAACACTCGTTCACTCAATGAAAAGACGCTGTGAAGCTGTCTTAAAAAATAAGGGTTATCCTACTAAGTATTGATTGTGTAAGTATCACTTTAAAAAATTGCAAATCTAAGATAGATCTTACTATGCGTTGCATAACTTTTTTTGTAATACAGATATTATAATACTGTTTCTATTATTAAATTTTACATTAAATTACCTTCAATTTGATATATAAACTTTTGTATTTAAGGCTCCTCTTCAGTAAAATTCCCGATTCCCCTCGCTAATGTTATTCCTATGGGCGTAGGATGCATTCGTATTTTTAAAATATCTCCTCGGAAAATTAATATGTTTAACTTCTGTTTTCTTTGTACTATTCTTAAAGAATGTCTCTTTTTTTCTTAGTTGTCAATTTTTTTCTAAAATATATACTTAATTTTATATGAAACGTTAAAATCTTATTAAGATTTTAAAACAAAAAAATGTAAATTAAACACATAATTTAGAAATATTTTGATAACTAAGAAAAAAAGAGACATTCTTTAAGAACAATACAAAGAAAACAGAAGTTAAAAATATTAATTTTCCGAGGAGATATTTTAAAAATACGAATGCATCCTACGCCCATAGGAATAATATTAGCGAGGGGAATCGGGAAGTTTACTGAAGAGGAGCCAGTGAAAATTAATATATTCTACAAGCACACAAAGTTGAAAAACATGAAACTTCCAAAAAATGTCCACACTTTTGGCCACCACTGTATATCATAAAAAATAGGCCTTTTCGTTTCATTTCTGTCTAGCTACGAGAGAATAGAACAGGGATCGCGAAAGTGGTTGAAAATGTTATTAAAGGGGGCCAATTGGGGATTGGTGGAAAGAGTTGCTTAAAACATCTATAGTGATAAAAGACTTGAAACGTAAACGTCATTCGAATTTCCGTTCTAATGCCTTGATGTCACACCAGAGATGACATTTCATACATAAAAAACAAAAAAGAAAAATCATGCGTCACATATATATTATGAAACACTTTCAGAATACTGTAACAAACCGTTTAATTAGGTGTGAGATGATGCCTAAATAAACAATTTCTCATAATACATTTCCAAAACCTTATTACATCAATTACTATCTATAGTCAGAAAAATATCCGAACTATGTTGTGCAAGCCTGTATATGATCTATAAATTTGTATATATACTAAACGGTATGCAAAAGTTTAGTTGCGTTAGTAAATGAATAACATAGATGAAAATTCCCCTTCAGCAATTTCTATCAATAAGTAGAAAGATACTCGAATTTTTTTCGTGCAGTCATGTATGGGATCTATATAATTTATACACACCAAGTAATATGCAAATAAATAAGTAAATTTAAAAACGCATGCCACAATTGAAACCGTACTTCTAACAATTATCTCTCATAGACAGTACTGCAGCCGAATTATTCTTTTGTGTTACTGTAAATGAATTATAAATTCTGTGCGCACCATACTCTCTAGTAAACATCTTGTGGTATGTATTGCACCTGAATGATTTATATCAATTTCAATATGTTTGAAATAGTGTAACATCATTAAAATACACTGGAAACGATTTTTCTTCATATATCGTAATGAAATAGAGTGACCCTGGACATGAATAATAAATGCTGTGCACTCCATATTCTGTAGAAAACATCTTCTTGTATGTAGTGCAATTGAGTGATGTACATCATTTTCAATATGTTTGAGTTAGTGTAACATGATCAAAATACACTGCAAACGATTTTTCTCCATATATCGTAGTGTAACAGAATTCTTAATGTCCCTGTAAACGAAGTGTAAGTTCTATAGACTTTATTTTCAATGTCGAACATTTAATGGTAAACCTCAATAACATATATCAATTACATGGCAATCTGAGTATATTTACGCGAGTTAAAGCGTGGAGAGACAGACAGACAGACAAACTGAAATTTTAAGCACTTTTCAACTATGTTGGAAAGTGTTAAAAATGCCAAAAATGATGAAATGGAATCCTATATTCCTAAATTTATCAAGAAGCACCAACCGCATCCGTCACAATGACAATGTCAATTAATTTTAGAAATTTAATAAAAGTGTCATTACAGTGAAACTGATTACATATAATCATATATTTAATCTTATGCTTTAACTCCTCAATTTAGTACCTCTGTACTAACGTATCTTAAAAACGATACTCAAATATTAAAAATTACTAATTCGTTAACTATAATAAATACCTATAAATATGTAAAATTGTCATATTTATAAGATATTTTACATAGTATTTTTTGAAAAGTTCCAATTTTAGCAAACAGATGTCGCTATTTCAACCTCTAAGAATGCTCAAACTAACGTGTAAAACTGAATTGATGGTGACTCAGTTTTTACTCTTGAATCCGTTTATCTGTTGAAACGCAAAAACAAAAGGTTTGAGTTTTGAAGTTAGTCTCAGCATTCTTACAGCTTGAGACAGTGCAGTGCTATATATTGACTAAGATGGAACTAATTTTAAGAAGACTATGTACAAACGTTATAAGCTATCTTTTATATATGCCACTTATTTCATCTTTATATTTATTAAAATTAATGTATTATTGATATTTAATGTTAGAGAATGTACTTTGGGACACTTTGTTTGTAAAAAAATTTTATATGTTCTATTATATCTGCTTTGAAACTGATTTTCACAAATGAGGTATCATTTGATTTATGTTAACATTGCTAGAGTACGCATAGGTTATAAATGTTTTCTTAAAATGTGAATAGAGCAAATTTGCCCTGGAACAATTTTGCTATTAAGCATTCATATCGATATTCAGAAATTAAGCTTTCACTTTTTAGTCAAGTATTACTTCTTAGCTGTATTTTAATTTTACTGCTTTAATAAAAAAAATTACCTGCTCGATCTAAATTTCAATTTATCTGGTCAATTCAGACAAAAGATCGAAATCGTTAACACAAAAGAAATCTGATGTCAAACACCATTTTCTAACACGATGGGAATTGCATAAATATAATATAAAAAATCAGAGCTGTCTCCGAATAAAATCTATTATTGTTTGATAAAAGACAAAAAATGACGGAGAGATATGAATTAGGGCACATACATGTCATGTTTATGCTGTCACTCAAGTCACGTATTTAATAGAGGATACGGAAAAAGATATCTAACACAGCTTCGTATTGGATAGCATTAAACTTATGTTCATTCTTTTGGACATGTTTCATCATAAATTCTTATAGTTTTCATTTTCTGTGACTGTTTTTTGACAATATTTCCTTAATAAAAATATGTCACGGCTGAAAAAATACCATTTTCAGATAACATATTAAAACGATTAACAGATCACATTGTTGACCGGTGACGAGTATACTCGTCACTAAAAGCGCATATTTTTTTTTCAAAACATATACCGGAATTTTTGTGCAGTAATATTTGCTATTACGGAATGGCTGTTATGAAATTAAGGAAAAAATATTGTTGAAAAATTCTGGTTGATATTTTGTATTAAAAAAATGCGCTAAATTGGCACCAGTGCCGATCAACATTGTCTTAAAAAAAGCTCTTTTATCAGTTAGAATAGGTGTTTTGTATTTGTACAATATATTTTATTTCTTTGTAAAGCATTTTAGGAAACTTTAAAAAATAATAATGACATCTGGATAAAATTTCTGATTACATATTTACACTGTCTTTTTAAATAAAATCTATAAAAATATATTTCAGAATGGGCCTTATAAGGGAGATGCGATGGGTGTTTATAGGGACCTCGTGCTTACAGGGGACCACAGCCCTTTTTTATCTTTTTAAGATAAATACTCTTTTTTATATCTTTTTTTTTTAATAAAAAGTTGTGATCCCAAAATTTTTTTCCCTCGGGTGCTATACTTATAGGAACCTCCAGTGAAACTAAAAGATTTTTTGTTTCATCTTTAAAAGTAATTTAGGGGGACAAAAGTTTTATTGCAGTAAGCCCCTTTAAAGTAAAGGCCGGTCCTAATGATTTTTAAAAAGCAGCCGTGACTGGGAGGTCAGTGGATGGATTTCCTACCGTTTCTTCTTATCGAAAGCTACTTAGATGCAGCCTCCAATCCGAATTGACCCGTAATTATTCTTTCCTATAAGCCATAATATGAAGCATTAATTATTAAATAATACAATTTTTTTAATTTGTATAAATAGAAATATGTATTTTTCTCTTTTTCATTAGGATCAGTATAATCAAAATCCTCCACACACAGCAAAAAAAAATATCGACTCATTTTTTTAGCTTGTAATGCCACAATATGAGTTAATATGTAAAATCGAAGATTTTTCAGCTTTACTAAATATTAGAAAATCTGTGATATACTTATCGATTTTCAGGTCAGCACCTCTATTACATTAATAGACAAATTCAGTATAATCCAGTTTTATGACTATATTCATACTTTTATTCAATCTTCAAAGTAAATTTTGCAATGCTGACACGGTCTTCAAAAAGCTTTTAGCTCACATATTAGATGATTTCCAAGACAAATCAATGAACATTTATATTTAGAGTGAATGAATAAAGAATAATTGAATTGAGAAAGCAGCAGAGCAGGAGAGAGAGGGGGAAGTATTGAAATCAATCCGTACTGAAAATTTCAAAGTTTGAGCAAAATTTAAACATATACATGCCTTTTAAAACTTAGTATGAGCATAGAAAAGAAAATCATAAAAATTTAACTTAATTGAAATAGCTTTATTTTATAGCTTTTTAAAATATTAAATAACCCATCTCTAATTTGTAATAAATGCACCAGTCTTGATATAAAACTAAAATATAATCTGATAAATCAACTCAATATTTTAGCATCGATGAGTTTCAGAAAAACTATCTTTTTGTTACTAAATACAAATAGAATTATTGCATATTCCATTAGTGTGTTTCCTCGTACATCCATTGTTTTTTATGCATTAAAATGCTAAACGAAATGTCATGCACGAGGAAACACGGTAATGGAATATTATACTCCTTATTCTCTACAAAAATACATGTTGTTATAAGACTTTAAAATACTCTGGATATTTTATGAACATTTGCTTTACGGCCTAAATGTAAGCTAGCAGAAACTTAATTTTATTTTGCACAGATGTATTTTGAGTTAGCTATATTCCGCTGGAATTTTAATTTAATTTTTTTTTTCAGAAAAGAAATTTCTTTTCGTAAAACGAAATAATATTATCTGGAGATTCGATATAAGAATTAAGCGTTATTTGAATGCAAGAAATAATAATGTAAAATGTAGATTTTTATGAATTTGCAGCTTTAATTTAAGCTTGGCGTTATCAAAAATGAATGTTGTTGAAGACTTTTTTTAATTTTTACAATTATTTTTGAATTATTTAATAGAATGGGCTTTGTTACTTACAATACTGTATAACGAATTACTTCATTTTTACTTTTATCATCATAATTAGGTAATTGTTCGTAAAAGGTTGATTTTATTTTTATTTTTATGTTTCACTTCTCAAAATATAGAAAAACAATTCTAAATGTAATTTATTAGAAAATATTATTCATCCTATAAAAATTTAAATTTCGTAAATTTTACAAATATGGATATTTTAATATAAATGGCTTTTAATATGATATAGAATAGCTTTCGAAGCATTCTTTTAATTGGAACTATACCTATAAGATTAACTGTTTAGGAATTAGCTATTAGACAAGGATAAGAGAGTTAACTCTGTATACAAACGACTTGTATAAAACCCTTTGTTTGAAGACGGTTAAAATTTGCATTGGCTGCCAGGTT
This sequence comes from Maratus michaelseni, assembly GCA_963931845.1. Lineage (NCBI taxonomy): Eukaryota > Metazoa > Arthropoda > Arachnida > Araneae > Salticidae > Maratus > Maratus michaelseni. The sequence continues at coordinate 126,819,625 of OZ007593.1, read as the reverse complement.
TAAAACAAATATAATTGTACTATCTTATTTATTTCAGGTTTTACTGGTGTTAACGTTGTAAAAATTATTTTTTATGCTTTGGCATCAGAGCTTGACTATAGCCAGATAAAGGGGGTGTCTCGGGCTCCATGCTTCTTTTTTTAGGAGGGGGGGGGGGCTAAAGTCCATAAAACATCTGTTCTTAAGACATTTTCAGGTATTTTTTTATCACGTAAATAAAACTTGGAGTTGCTGAAATGTCATGGGAACCCCTCCCTAAATGAAACTTTGCTCCAGGGCCCCAAGTGGAGTTAGTCGGGCCTTGTCTGTTCAATAACTATTTTACTTTTTTCAATGTTAACACACCTCTTATTTGTAATATATACAAAAGTCTTGGTGTTATCCTAAAATATCATCTAATAAATTACTCAATATTTTAGCATCAATATGTTTTAGAAAAAACACCTTTCTGTTACTAAATATAAATAGAATTATTGTAAAACATATAGTTTTTGCCTATCATCCATTACTTTTTATGCATTACCGATTGACATAAAAAAAAGATTTAAAATGCATGTATTTTTTCATCACGTAAGTAAAAATTGGAGTCACTGAAATGCCATGAGACCCTCCCCCCTAAAGGAAACTGTTCCAAAGGGCCCCAAGTGGAGTTAGTCGGGCACTGTCTGTTCAATAAATATTTTACTTTTTTCAATGTTAACGCACCTCTTATTTGTAATATATACAAAAGTCTTGATGTTATCCTAAAATATAATCTAATAAATCACTCAATATTTTAGCATCGATGAGTTTTAGCAACAACATCTTTTGTTACTAAATATAAATAGAATTATTGTAAAACATGTGTTTTCCCCGTCCATCCATTGTTTTTGATGCATTACTGACGATAGAGATAGAAAGAGAAAGATTTAAAATGCAAAAAGAAATGCCATGCACGAAGAAACACACTAATGGAATATACCCCTTATTCTCTAAAAGTACATGTTGTTATAATACTTTAAAACACTCGGAATGTTTCATGAACATCTGCTTTACTGCATAAATGTAAGCTCGAAGAAATTTAATTTTATTTTGCACAGATGCATTACATGCATTTTGATTTAAAGATATTCTGCTGGGTTTTTTTTTTTCACTTTAGTTACTTAAAACAAGGAAGAATTTTATTTTCGTGAAACAAGTTAATATTGTCTGGGGTTTCGATATAAGAATTAAGACTTATTGGAATGGAAGAAATAATAATGTAAATCATAGTCATTTATGGATTTGCAGCCTCTTGCTTAAATTTTGACGTTTTGAAAATTAGTTTTTGACTGTGCTGTTGACGATTTTTGTTCTTAATATTTTTCAAATATTTCTGAATTATTTAATAAAATTGTTTTGCTATTTACAATATTACATAATAAAATACCACTTTTATTTTTATTTTTATTTTATTTTTTGTCAAGAGAATAAAAAAATACATAAATTATATTGAAAGAAATAAAAGTTAATTTATAGCTATACAAAACGGCGGGCGTTTCAATTTGTTGTAAATAGTACTGAGGCAACATTTAAATGTATAAGTGTCTACAGAATTGCATACAATTAGTAGAAAACTTTTGACTTTTCAAATGAATTATATAGTCGTATTGAATATGTAGTACAATAGTTAATCTACAGATGTGCGCGCCTATCTGTGTAAGGCTGTATCAGATTGTTGGACAGAAAAAAATGGCCCGATTGATCTCGCACGTTCTTCTGATTTAATCCCTTTGATTTTTACTTGTAAAGTTTCGATTACATTCAACAACCTTTTGGCTAATTTTTTAGCCAACCTTTTATCTTCCGGGAGAAGTTGCCTCAACACCCAGTGTGATAGCGATCACGCGCAACATCACAAAATATTGTTCGTATGATCAATTTCTCCTCCGATAACCCAATCAGAAATAGGCGTTTTGCAACATCTTCATCCAAGACGGCTGACTCAATGAACAGGAAAATGATAAATTCGAACCACGTGGTAAAAAAAAAGCATATATTAGTCGACTCAATAAGTGGAAGAATAGGACTGGTCTTTGGTTGTTATTTTTCATCTATTTTTCATTTTTCCTTTATTCATCTATGAGATATAAAATATAATTTATATCCCAGTAGAACTTTGAAATAAGTTTCTATCAAATAATAGCTGAAAGCAATGAACACAGTTACAATCTAGCGATTTATTTGTCAGCGATAAATAATAGCTAATAATCAATTTTTCATGCAACTTTTGCAACGTCAATTGTAACCTTTTTTTTTTTTTTTTTTTTTTTTTTGTACTCTAAAAAATTGGAGTTAAAATCGGCCTTTGAAGTACTTTTTGTTGAAGGGGGAAATTATCGGGTCTTACAGCAACATCAGGGAAACAGAACATAGCATAACGTATTGAAGCCACGCGCACTAGCAGAACTGGTCTATAAAAATAAAATAATTTGGGGCTACTCTTGGAGATACCACAATGGCGTATCTTACTAAAAAGGATTTTGGAAGCTGGTGATTTGCAATTTGAACATTTATTGTAATTGCACTTAAAAACTATATGTGTGTTGTAACTTTTTACTTTAGATTGTTGTAATACTCACGATATACATGATCTCTATTAAAATGTGTATACGTTTGTAAGCAATTTCCTTATTTTCCCCCTTAATGTAATACACATTTTTTTAACAAGAGAATATTTTAAAACGTTAGGGACTGGCGTCCTATTATTATCACATGTCTTTTCAAAGAATATTATTTTGTCTTAAAAATGATTTTTGTCATTATATGCATATAGTAATGATAATATATGTCTATACATTTATTATTACGACTGTATTTATGACTCATCATTTAGTAATAATAATAATAATAAAAGTTTGCTTAATTCTCTTTACGCCGTTGGAGATTCTTTTTTTATTTCAAACATATGTTTCGCTCTTTAAATTTAAAATTCGGGCTACTTTTCCGAACGGATAATTTGTGGTGAAACATAAAAAATACTAGAAAGTTGTTATGCCTGTTTAATCCTGTTACAAAACGACATTTTCCAAATGCCTTCAAAAATTCTTCCTTGGCCTATTGTGATATGAATAGTACGCAAAATAACTATATTCGTTAGATTTCAGTAAATGCCATATTCGTTAAATTTCAGTAAACCTTAACTTTTGTTATTTGGATAGCTACTTTTAATATTATTAACGTAAAAGTAATTTTTTCAAAAAACTGAAAAAAAAGTCGGTCTCGAAAACATCAAGAGTCGTATAAATGTGAGATCACTTTAATTTAGCCGAAATAAGTAACAAACATACGTACAAACAATAACGCGTATATATTTAGATAGATAGATTTAGAATCAGCTAGTTGCAGAAGAATATGCAGTTGGTCCTTCTGAAAAAGAATTTAATAACCGCAAACATCGTTTATTTGTCAGAGACAGGAAAACATGATGCCAGTTTTTGGTCGATAGTGGTTCTGGTGTGTCATTGGTTCCGGCAGGATTGAGAGCTGGAATACCTTATTAGAACCTTAATAACAGTTTCCAACATAGTTGAAAAGTGTTTATGAATTCGGTTCGTCTGTCTAACAGTCTGCTCTCTAGCTCTCGTAATTTTACTTTGATTTCTACGTTTTTTATACATGTTATTAAGATTTATCATGTAATGTTCCCTATTGAAAATGAATTACGTAGCATTTATAGTCCGTTTACAGACACTCAAAAGAATTCCGTTACATTATGGTCTATGGGAGGAAAATCATTTGCAGTGCATTTTAATAATATTGCACTATTTCAAACCTAATGACATTGATAAACATTTATGAGGTGCACTAAAACATACTTTCACTAGAATATAGTGTGCAAAGCAGTTATCATTTATTTACATAGTCACAAAAATGAATTCAATTACATAATTTTCTATGTAAAAAATCATTTGCAGCGTATTTTAATGATGTTACACAATTTTAAATATAATGAAACTTTTATACAATACTGAAGTGCATTACAATATCCTTACTGTAGAATATAGAGTGCGTAGCATTTATCGTTCATTTACAAAGGATGCACAAAAGAGTTCGGTTACAGTATCATCTATGAGCGATAATTTCAGGAAGTGTGTTTTTTAAGTTTAACTAAATGTTTGCATACTGTATGGTGTGCAGAAATTCTATAGATCCTATACAGGGCTAAATCATTACTTGCTATTTTGCTATGCAATGTATTTTCCAGATGAATTGCATTTAGTATTTGTAGGCTAAGATATTTGTAGGCTAAAAGTAAATTCATTTACAGGGCTACGCAAAGAACTGGAATACATTGCCGTATGTGGATGGTATTTGCTGGAAGTGCGTTTAGAGTTCTACTTTTATTTTCTCAATTAAACTTTAGCTTAATACGATGTGCGTATAGAAATCTGTAGATAACAAAAAAATTCACCTGCATTTCCGTCTAATGGCAGAAATTGCTGAAGATGACTTTTCAACAATGTTATGTGTTTTCTAAATAGATTGAATTATGTAATATATATACACTGATGTCCAAAAATTAAGGAGCAGTGACCGGACTCTTTCAATTTTAGACGTTTTGTTGAATATCTACTGAAATTCTTTACAAATTGTACTTGAACTTCAAGAATGTAAAGGACATATTTGACTTCATAATTTTCAGTGAAGGTTTAGTCGCGAGGACAATTAGGGGGGGGGGGAGGGTGGCAATAATAATTTTAATAATAAAATAATGTTTGCGATCACCCAAATAGCAGAAAATGCTCAAAATGATTTGTCATTGTAGCAAATGATTATATAGATCCTGTTCAACATTTGTGTGCATTTGCGTAAGCATAGCATGTATATTCGTGAAGAGATTAACTTTTCTGTGACAAAGTAAAGTGTTTTTTGTTCATAGCATACAGAGTTTTGAACCGAATTTAACACCACTTTCCGAAAACTCGACAAAGAAAAGTGAAATAGTGTACTGCAATTAAAGATTAATATATTGAATATTCGGTGATACACGGGTATTTGGATAAAATAAATTTTAACTGCTCATGCGCGAACTACAGCACAGATTTTTTGTCATGATTTGGTAGTCAATTCTATTGAGCAACTCATATAAAATACCAGTTAAAACTCAGAAAGATATCGGCGATAAAGTGAGCTGATTTAAAAATAGGGATAAATCCCTTATAATCCAGCTACTTTTAGAAAGCAACTCACTATATCGCTTCTAACGACCGGAATTTTTGAGATATTTGAATGGACTTTTATGTAAGTTGCTCTATAGAATTGGCTACTAAATCATGCAAAAAAAATCTTTGGTATAGTTCGCACATGCGCAGCTTAAATTTATTTCATACAAATACACATATCTCATGGAATATTCAAAATATTCATATTTTAATTGCATTACAGTATTTCTAGTGTTCTTTGTCAAGTTTTAGGAAAGCGGCGTTAAATTCGGTTAAAAAAACTTTGCATGCTATAAACAAAAAACATTTGAATTTTTCACAGATACGTTAGCATCTTCAAGAATATGCGTGCTATTCTTACACAAATGCACAAAAACGTTGAATAGGACCTACATAGACATTTGCTACAGTAACGGACCATTTTGAGCATTTTCTGTTTTTTTTTTTTTTGGGTGGGTGGGGGGAGGACGGAAATATTATTTATTATTAAATTTATTATTACTCCCTTCCCCAATTGTCCTCGGTACTAAATCTTCACTGAAAAACCGGCAGTCAAACATGTTCTTTACATCCTCAAAGCTTAAAGGCCTTTCGTCATGAATTTCAGAAGATATTTCACAAAACATCTGAAATCGAAAGTGACCGGTCACTGCTCCTTAAATTTTGGACATCAGTGTACAAATCTATTGATCATATACAAGGCTGCACAATAAAATTCGAGTACCTTTCCGGCTATCGACGGTAATTGCTGAAATCGGGTTTTTAAATGAGTTATACATTTTCTAAATTGTTTACTAAGGACTTCTTTCTTTCTTTCACCCTACTAGTTTCGTTACAGTATTCTGAAAGTGTTTTATTATCTATGTGTGACGCGTGATTTTTCTTTCTTGCTTATCTTAAGTTCCATAACTAACTTCACCTAAACTAAAACAAACACTCAAACAAAGAATTGAAAAAATACTCAGAAGGTACCATTACATCGATCCTATGCTCGTTTGCCAAGACTTTTTCATTTTTATCACCCGGACGCAGCATTCCACAGCAGTGAAAATGTTTTTTGTGTTTTATTTTTCTGGTAGCATTTTCACATGATTCTAAAGAGAAACTGCAGAATTTTCAAAGATAGAGTAAGAAATAGGATCATAAATTTTAATAAAAAAAAAAAGAGAAAACGTGATGATATTTTTTGAAGCTATTTTTTTTTTCTAATCTCAATATATAAATAAATTTTCAGTGAAAGCGTACTTTTGTAAATGCAACCCAGCGAAATATTCCGTTGTAACTAAAAATATTTTTCAATAATAAATATTTAAATTTAAAAAGATTATGCTGAAGTATATATCTCTGAAAATGTTAATTTTTGGTTTTTTTTCATTTCATTTAATATATTTATACATTTTATTCAGGCATTTTATGTTTATTATGTTATTAAGAAAAAACTCTGAAAGCACTGGTAACATATTCGAGATTCTTTTTTATCATTACAGTGCATAAGTCTCAATTTTTTTAATTCAAAAACTAAATATGAAATAAAGTACAATAAAAAGTGCGAAAACGAATCACAAAAGGCCGGAGGAAAACTCTGTTTTAATCAGGTTTCAGTCTTAGCAGATAGAATTGTATGTTATTTCTTCTATCGGGAACGTGAAAAATTTCCGTTATAGACAGGTTATTTTTCACAGGTTTTAATGTATTTAACCCGTATTGAAAATAACCCTTAACTGCTGTTTTGCGGTCTCAGAGACCGCTGCTTTTTTTTAGTTTTAACAGTTTAACCCTCTGACCACTTTTTTTTTTTTTCAAAATATTTTTGACAAATATGTAATCGACATTATCATGTATTTTAAATATGGGTACTTTTCCATTATCCCGTCGACCACTTTCCATAAAAAAAACTCGCCAAATTATTCGCCAAACTGTCGCTCACAGTAAACAAATGGAAGAATGTTGCCATTATGTTCTCAAAAAAAAAAGAAAGAAATTAGGAAAATCCCTATTTATTAAAGTATCATTTATCAGTAACTTTAAACAATAAAATTTAGAATATATTCATGAAAACAAAAACAAAAATAATCTTGGATATTTATTTATATTTATATCATTCTTTTTAATTATCCCTCTCGACTGTTGGATAAATGTTTGTGACGTCAGTTGAAATTGATCTATTGTACGTAACTACGCATCGCAACATTTTTTCAATGCTTTTTCTCTTTTAATATCATGGTGTCGAAGACGTACTTTTTATTTTTGTTAATGAAATACCTAATAAATCAGTAAAACATCATTAAAAATACATTAAACGTCGAATTAAAAATCACTTGATGATATAACAACAAAGTGTAACGCATTTGACGTCAACTGAATGTGACGACACGATCATACATTTTTGGTGTTAAATCCTATATTTTGGTGATAGTTTTTTTTTTTAATGGAAAGCGGTCGACGGGATACCGCAGAAGTACCGAAATATGTAGTAAATTTATCATTTGTATTTTCACCCCTTTGACTGTGGAATTTTTAAAACTAAATTGCTTCAAAAATTGCGTATTATATTTTTTTTTTCTACAAATGTCTTGCCCATGGAAATCGCGGGGTAAGCGATCAAAGGGTTAACTTGTAACTTACAGTTTAACTACAGACACTAATGGAATTTTGTTTCATTTGGAGCCTTACAAGGAAGGTCTCCTTAAAGCGCATACTCAGAATATTTTGAAAAAAATTGCTAATGGAGTTACACATGTTCGTAATAAAGGATCAGTCAAATTTAGCTGCGAAATCCCAGTAGAAAATCTGTAAAAAAATAAAATACTTTGGAGTATTTGGCGCATAAAGAACCGATTAGGCGAGCAACACTTTTTCCTCGCCAAATGCAAGTGATTTTAATGCATTTGGAAATTCATGGGTAAATGAGTGTTTAAATTCGGAGTACTTTATGAATTTAAACTGAAAATTCGGAGTACTTTATGAATTTAAAGTGAAACGATTAAATAGTTCATTATTTTTTCTATAGATTTTATATAATATATATACAAGTTGCGTATTGGTGAAGTTATTTAATTTTACACGCCTTCGCCAGCTGGATAACTTTTAAGTGTACTTTAACAGTAACTGCCCGATTAAAAAAGCTCTCATTATGAATTTCGATATTGAATAAGTTGTTCTTTTCATTGTTCCCATGGCAACAATACTTTTATCTGGTGGTCACCGACACTAACAATATCGAAGTCGAATTGACAGTGCTCCTAGTCGGACATTAATTTTTAGTTTGAAGCATTTTTAATTACTTTAAATTTTGTTCTAAACCGTACAATACGATCGTTAATTTTCTTTATATATATATATATATATATATATATATAGTATATAGTATATATATATATATATATATAGTATATAGTATATATATATATATAGTATATAGTATATATATATATATATATATATACTATAACCTCCGAATACCGGCCACATATTGATGGAACCAAACAGGTTCCATAGCATTAACATTAGTACGAACCTCTAAATAAGGAATTCTGAACAACGGCCGCTCAAAAGTCACGAGAAAAAAAATAACAGCTCCTGGTACAATTTCATATTTATTTGCAAATCGAAATGTGAAGCAGATCAAACAAAAGTTACTTGATATGTCAACAAAAAGTCACTTAATCTCTTAAAAACTTAATCCTTTACCAAAAACTAATCTCTTAATCTTTTTGATAATCACTTCTGCCTCAAGATGTCATAAATTCCCAAGACTGAAGAGAGAGAGAGGACAGAAGGACCAACAACAAATTATCTGTTAAACGAACAATGTGACCACCCAGTTTTTTTTAATACTTTTTTTAGGGTTTCGTTCATCTCACGAAACCCTATTGCTCCCGCTCCGTTGTCTGTCTGTCACAGAGTCATTCTCAGAAAGTATGTAACTTACAGAGTTGAAACTTTGTGTATAAATCAGAATATCAGCTGCGAAGAGCTGAAAATATTAAAATTTGAAAAATTCGTGTTATTTTAATAAATATAGATAAAAAACCAAAATTCTAACAGCCTTTTCTTATTAAATTTGAACATTTTCCCTTATAGCAGATGCCAAAAATTAAAAATCCATGGTGAAATTCTATCTACAATAATTAATTTTCTATCAGACGATTTCCACGTGAAAAATAAAAATGAAATAAAAAGTTTCACCAATTGAAAAAAAATATTAATATGAAATAAAAAACATTGGCGTCATAGTGGTAATAAAACAGAAAGATTTCTCAATAATGCAAGGAGTATGAGTATGTGTGCATGTACACAAAGCAGATTAATTACACGTCATTAGAGAATTAAAAAGAAAATCTGACGCCATATCACAAGTTTAACGGATTTTTCAAATGTTTCAGTATAATACAAAGCGAGTATTAATATGAGTAATAGAGAATAGTAAATGTATGAGTTTGAGGAACGTATTGAATCATGATAAAAACCCGATTATGGAAATATTCACATATTTTAACATTTTGAAGGTGTACAACATGTTTAATTTTGAAATTAATTTTTTTTTAAATCGCATTTAGTCCACATGACAGATATTATTATGACAGAATATAATACTGGGCTTCACCCGCTATCGGGCCAGTTCAGATATTCGAAAAACCGAGAAAAATACACAGGTTTTTTTTTTTTTTTTTTTTTTTTTTAGAAAATGAAATTTATTTGGATTTTTTTTAAAGAAAGGATAAAGTGTTTTGAAAGGAATATTAAACGAAACCCTTTGTGCGAACTTGGATCACATTTATCCACTTGTTCTTTGGTGTGGAGTCTTGAAATTCTCATTTTGTCCATAGAAATTGTCATGAAAGTTTCATTGGGGAATGAAAAAGCATTTCCGTTTGGGAAAAACGGATATATGATTTTTGTAAACATTGAGCGTCTTTAGAAATTTCCGTTTTCTGGAAACTTCCGAACAAAAATGTTAAAGATTGATCATTATTTTGTTCAACTTTTCTGCCGTCTGTCTTATTGGGGCTCCTTCGTATAACTTGAGAGTACACTTCTTACTTGTTCGTGATTCTTCGTGCGTTGTTACCATAGACCTTCTAATGATACGATCTTAACTTTGATGTTGATACCAACTATCATATTAAAATTCATTATTTGATTACGAGTGGAAAATTACGATGAATTCTAAACGAAAATTACAAAATTTCTAGTATTAACACATACGCCGAAGTTTTGACGAACCTTCATGAAATTCCAAATCTTTTCATTAATTAATAATGATGATGAGTTGTATAGCAAAATAACTCATATTGTTATTTCTTTGGAGAAAGATATTTGCAGCAAAAAAAAAACAAAGCAACTGCAAATCACTGATTTTTTTAATGTATTAAAACAATAAGGATTAATTAAAATGACTGTGTATTTATATTTAAATTTATGTATTTTGATTTTTTAAAAAATGAAACCTCTGAATAACACCCACCTCTGAAGAGCGGTCACTTTTCACCGGTCCCACGGGTAACCGTTATTCAGAGGTTACACTGTATATATATATATATGTATATGGCAAAACCGTAATTATAAAATTGTGTTTATTTAAGTTAAACTTAATTAAACTAGCTCAGTATGAAGAGTAGAATATTTATCATAAAAGCTTACTTTTTTTATAATTGTTTCGCCAACTTGCGATAAACCACCAAAAACACAAAATTTCGATAATTTTTTAATGGGCGCTATATCGAGATTCCAAAGCATTTTTTTTTTTATAAACGTATATATCCTCATAAAAAGAATATTCTGTAATTTTTCCAAAATTTTTTGAGTACGCGTTTATGGAGACCTTCTTTGTTAGTACTATTGTTAGAGGCTTCTGAATAGGTGGATTTTTATTATAATAGAGCATAGCATATAAACAGAATCCTATGAGTTAATATAGCCTATTATTCATCTGTTGATTAAGCAGTCTCAGAGACTTCTTACAGTAGCTATGCAACGATTTCTGTGACAGTAATTAAGGATTAACTTATTGGCAGATATTATTTACACAGCAGAGTCACTATGATTAATCAATATTGTCTAATTTTTAAATTGCCTTCATATTTTAATAGTTTTAATCACCATATTTAATACTGCACATACATTTATTGTTACTTGTATACTTACATCCACTTACTTTACATGTACTGCAATATATAAGGGAAGACTGCAATAGATCCACAGCCAAAAAAGAAAAAATAAACAATATACATATATAGACAATGCAATAGTGTAACACGGTATTGATTTTGGTGTGTTATTGATAGAAAGTACATATTACAACTTAAATTGAAAATGTTAAAAAAAAAAAGTGCATCTAATTTTCATGAACTTTTTTTAACATAAACATGTAAGATAATTTAATAATTGACGTTCAAGAAACATTAAAAAGTTTATTTTAAGTTTAATTCTGCATTACTATATTTTTTGTTTAATTACACTGTAAAAAAATAGTTATGCGCGGTAGAGTATTACTGCTTATTTTACTGTTTATTACTGTTAATTTTATACTGGCAACTGGGATGCCAATATTTATACTGTAAAATCAACAATTTTTTTTCAGTGTATGTTGGTGATAAGTGGGGTTATTTGTAGTGGTGAGTATACCGTTAGGTTAATTATTAAAAAATTACATAATTTGTATTTAAACTTCAATTGATTACTTCAAATTTGCATACATTTTAACTTATTTAAGCGAAAATTTCTCCATTGTCAATTGTACTATTTTTTTTCCTTTGCATTACATCTTGTGCCAAATTGGATTTTCTAAACCTCGGTGCACTTCCATACTTCTACATATGTCTGGATCTATGGGTACCAAATGCTGTTTGACAAATTCTAATTTTTGAAAAGATTCTTTTAAATTCTTTCATTGTTATTTCTTTTTTAGCATTTTTCCGCAGTTTCCATGTTTAACAATTCGGCACATTAATCGAAGTTTTCTTAATTGAAGAAGCATCTAAAAAAATTACTACACTAATTGAAAATCGCATTAAGTGAAAAAAACATGTATTGAACATCTGCGGTTACATTCATATTCAAAGATAAAATGAAATGTGTCTCTAACGAAAAAATTCATTTGATCCTACAAAAGTGGATACTCTAGAAGAGCTTTCAATTTAATGTCAAATAAAATTTCAGAAAGTTTAATGAGATGAGATATAGTTAATTTATAGTTTCAAAGAAAAAAAGTTAAATTTTGAAAAGTTAAAACTATATTTATAGTTTGATGTGAATAATGAAGAAGTTTTATGATTTATATGTTCTTAAGATTGAAAAATCTCCATAATTCATGCGTAACATCAGTAAATTTTCTGCTTTTCTTTTTTTTTTTTTTTTTTAAGAGACGTGAAAACGTTTTTCCCACACACTTTAGAAAATCCAAGTGCTGGTCCTGTCTGCATCTTTATAAGAAATCCTCCGTAGTAAATTTAAAAAAAAACAGTACTTTTTTTTTCCTTACGTTAACTAAAGACTGAAGATATGTCTTATTTTAGTTTTATTTCGTACTTCTAATAGAGACATCAGTTTTAGTATAAGATCTAATTCTGAAGTACCGGATGCTTAGATTTAGTGTTTATTCAGAAAATATTTTATTTATATTGTAAGTAGACTGTAGTAAATATAATATTCTGTATGTTATTTTTAAAAACAGTGCGTAAACTACTATGAATACCTTTAATACTGTGGTACCTTTAAAATTTTATGTGTGTTTGTTCGTATCTTTTATACTGATTTATTAATACACTTCACCAAATTGTAAGCCTAATTATTTATGTAAAAATTATTCATAACAAAATAATAAATTGTTCCACTTTAAAAATAACCAGTTTATCTTCAAACTCGCTCTTCAAAGCAATATATCAAGTTCATGTTTTGTATTTATTTTCATCTGTTTGAAATATTTGAGTCTATGAATAATATTCTTGAAAATTTTATCAACAAGAATTATTTCATGTCCTTTCTTATCGTCCCGGTGATTTATTTTAAATTTTTACATTCTCATTTTCTTCCATATTGCAAGACTAATTTTGCTATTTTTCTAATATCTTTAAGGATTATTATTAAAGGATAACAACACTTTGACCTTGTCAAAACTTCGAAACTTTTTTGTCGCTTAAGTAATCTTTATACACAAAAAAAAATCATACTTTATTAGTTAGAAATCGATGTCCAAAGTGAAAGGGCAATTTTGAGCTACAGAAAGTAGAGCGCGTTATAGACAATATACAGTAAAAAAAAAAAAAAAAAAAAAAATAAGCGTGTCTTTTTTTTTTTTTTTTCTTGGGGCAGCATTTTTAAAATCAATGAACACTCTACATTCGCCAATTTTCAATCAATCAACTTCTATATTTTTTAAATTTAATCCTCAAATGTTTTCTACTGATATACGTAGGATATTTCGCTGTTCTGTGTAACTTTAAATAAAGAAATTTGCGGGTGAAAACTTACATTTTACTTTGAATCGATGCTACTTCACTAAAAATGCATATTTTTTACAATGCCTACATATTTCCCTAGTTCTTGAACTAATTCTTTTGTTACATTATCTTAGATCAAATCTGCGATGATTTTGAATGCCCAACGCTTGATTAACTTTTTCAAATCGTTTCCCCCATCCGCTGTCAAGCCGCTAATTTTTACTATATCAACTAAGCATAAAATAAGGTTTCTACTTTAATATATGCATAATAAATTAGTGTACATAAATCTTTATAAACTCTTCGCATTTCTTTTTAAAAAATTCTTGAAAAAGCCTTAAATTTCAAGGCGTCAAATTGGTATTACCCTTTATTTTGAAGATGAACACTTTCTCGACTGGTCATTGAACAGTCGCGAAAGAAGAAGTAAAAAGAGAAAGAGAACACCCCGAAACCCGATCTCTATGACTTCGCGTTTCTTTTTTTTTTTAAATCTTGAAAAAGTCTTAAATTTCAATGCTTTAAATTTGTGTTATCCCTTAAATTAAAGATCTACAGTACTCAAAAAGAGAGAGAGGGAGAGAGAGACCCCCCCCCCTATACACACACACACACGCACCACACACTCTCTCTAACTCTGCCTCAAACTATCATATAAAATATGACTGATACCAGCCAATTAGTGACAACGTCTACTAATTAAAACTATACTTACATTTTTCTTAGAGGTTCATCTACAGATAGAAATTTCAATAATTTTTAAAATTTTGAATATTAACACCTAATTTTGACATCACATTTGAATTCTTCGATAAATTTTACCAAACGAGAAACCATTCGATCAAGTAGTTTAGGAATTATGAAAGTTTAAAGTTTGAAACTCTTAATGTTAACTCATTTTTAATCGTTGCAAAACAGAATGCACTGCGGAAAGTTTTTTAAGCATAACTCAAACTATTTGGCAGAATGAGCTGTAATTTTAGATTCTCATTTTTTAGATGAAAGTTTTCAGAAAAGGCGGAAAACGTTTTAATTCATAAAAACAAATTGTTTTTTTATTTAAAATAGATCTGGATATAATTCAAAGTTTTTATACAGAGAGCCAAAATTAGGTTATTTTTTACTATACCTATATATATATATGATTACCTTAAATGTACAAACAAATCTAACTGTGGGAAATTCGTTGCTTTCAGCAATGTACTAAGCAATCGCAAAAACAGCAGGCACTGTAACCGTTACCTTAAATATACCTAAAATTACCTTATATATACATAGTATACAAACGAACTTAGTGATGGGGACCCATTGTCTTCGCCACCGTATTGAGCGAGCGTAAAAAGAACAATTGCAATAACAGGGGCCCGTCGTTAATATGCGTGAAACCGAGTTGTATACTTATAACCGAACGCAGAAACAAATTAGTAGAAATTATGTCCTTCATCGCTATAGAAACCGATTTTTCATGTTTCCAATTCACGGGACAAGTACAAATCCCCTTGAAGAATTTCATTCTGTTTCCAAAACAATCCATCGATATTACTATTTCTTTACAAATTTGGGGGGTGAGGGGAATCTATTTCATTTTTTTTAACTATTTCTGAAGGTTTCCTGCATAATATATAAAATATTAGACATAAAATATTAGATTGGATGGCTAAAATTTCAAATAGAAATGTTTCAATAAAAAACATCCTCATTTTCGCCGAAAAGGGTGCCGTTTCTAAAAAACTTCGTGAAAAAATTCAAAAATCAATGTACGAATTCCGAATACATTTTATTTAAAAATTTTTACGATATTGGACATAGATTGAATTTGGATTGCTTTTATGACTGGCTCAAAATCGCCCGCAAACTTCAAAAATCGGAAAAAAATACACAAAATTACGTCTTTAATATAAAATAACACAAAATCTAAACAAAAAATCAAAAATCTGAGTGTCACTACCCGGAAACAAATTTGCAGACCTCTACGTGCGATATGTTTCTCTAGCCATCTTGCATGGACAGATAAAAAGACAGACACATGGAGAGATAAACTTCATTTTATTAGTATAGATGAACGATTTGCATCCGAGTTTCTAAATATTTGTAGGGTTTTTAACTTCATGGGCGGAAAATGATAAAATTGTCTTATTCATTCATTTTTAAACATATTTAAATATGCTTTTAATGACACATGGGGAAATACGTAATTCACACACGTTAATAGCTCAAACATTATTTTTTTCACTTGTGTCACTATACGAATAAGAAGAATTCGGTATGTCTAATTAAATGACAGATAAAAAAAGAAATGAAAGAAAACTTTCTTTTTCATTACTTTCAGAATTTGTCATCAAACAGTTATCTGAATTCGACAGATCGTTCAATTTCTCTTTTTCAAATAATTGCTTCTGGCACGGTCTAAACTTTGATCAATTCCACCCAGCCTTCAAAAAAACTTATTCTGCTTCTTGTAGTGATGGCAGTTGTTGATTTTTCGATCGAAGGAATCGATTACAATACCAATAGTAGTATGAAACAATCGATACTGTGATTTACTATTATTATTATTATTATTATTATTATTATTATTATTATTATTATTATCATGTGCTAAGCAATGTTGACAGATGTTTGTGTGATTCCGGAAACCGGTGGCATAAATTTAATATTGTAAGAAATTGGCAGACTATTTCATTACTTTTTTTCTTATTTTCTAAGGGTAAGATGTGATAAATATAAAATTACGTGTGTAATTTTCAAAATAATATCTGAGCTCCCAAAAAATATTTATCATTTAGTGCAAGCGTGTTTGTGTGTGTGTGTGTGTATTTTAGGTTGTTGTATTAAAACACAAATCCACAGGCTGGATTATTTATGTGAAAATTATTCCAAACAAAATAATAAATTGTTTCGTTTTGAAATAATCACTTTATCCCTCAACATCGCTATTCAACGTAATAAATCATATTCATATTTTGTATTTATCTTTATATCAGGAAAATATTTGAGTCCATGAAACATACGCTGGAAAATTTATCAATATGGGGATTATTTCATAGCTTTTTGTATCATTCTGCTAATTTAGTTTTGAAATTTTAAATTTTCATTTAGTTTCACATTGCAACCCTGATTTCGGTATTTTTAAAATGCATTTAGGGATTATTGTCAAGTTAAAAATGTATATTAAACAAATTATTTTTTTTAAAGAATAAAAGTAAAAATAAACTAAAATAAATACATGAATAAATGTAAATCGGGTAAGTGATAAAATTTAAATATTAAAATCATCTAAATAATGTATAGGCGCAATTTTATTTTTTTACATAATTTATTATTTTACATGGAAAAATAATTGAAATTTTTTAACATAAGTCCATTTCAAAATGATAATTTATAAGAAACAATTATTTTAATTTGATCAATTTCAATGTTTGTCATAAAACAATCTTTCAAATTTGACTGCATATATACTATTTAATGAAAATTGGAATGAAACGACCAGATATACAGTAGTTCATAAAATAATATTTAGAGCACCAAAAAGATCTAATAAAATTGCAGCCCGGTTTTTGGTAATATTAAGATTACCGTCGTCAATGCAAATAGTAATAGTGAATGTTCCTTGGTATAGCAGTGGATTAAAAGCAGGGTTTTGTCTGCTAATAAAAATACAGTAAAGCGAAAAAAAACAGCCAATAGAAGAGAAAAGAGATATCCAGTACCAAGTTAGCCAATGGAAATTAAAAAATAAAGGATTTTATGGGGGATTTCCAATAATCTGACAAAAAGTGGAGTAATTAAGTCACAATTAACAACATTTTGTAAATTTTGTAGCTGTTAAAATCTTCTGGAAAATCTAGATCAAGTGTGGGAACGAGTTTAGAGATTTTCATAACAGAATCAAAATTGAAGCTATGGTTCATGTCCAACCAAATCTTTTCAATAACTGATTTATTGCGTGTCTTACTTGCGAATATTAGGCATGAGCTGTTTTTTTTTTTTCAAATTGCGTTTAGTATGTCATATATAGAAAAGACTACGCTGTTAGTAATACTATGGAACTCAGAAATAAGAAATACCTAATATAGGCTCTTACAACTTAGAGAAAGTTAGTTTATTGGTGGGAGAGAAAATTAATATCCCAAGACTTAAGAATTTCAGCAATGAGACACGGGATAAAAGTGTAAAAAGTGGCCATTTTTTTAGCTCTAAGATAACATGAACAACCATGGCTGTAAACATACACGTTAACTTTTGGGACAGACAGAATTAAAAAAGCTTTTAGTCACAGCCAACGAAGTAGATAGCCTGAAGCACTTCTATCCTTTTCCTGTCGCGTGATCCACATAGGCTGGTTACTCCAACAGTCAAACTGTTTTTCAGCTTACCTTGATCGTGTGACATTCAATTACCACAGCTTGTCTCCCTCGTTGTCTGTGCTTGCGTGTGACGAGGTATCCGGGATAGGGAGTGAATCGTTATTTTTCATTTCATAAATAAATTTTAATATTTCTGTTTGCTGAGTTCATAATATGGAATGATTTTATTGATATTATCTTACAGAGGTACTTTAACTAACTCTTTACGGGATAGTGGGGAATTTTTGACACAACTGTAGAAATACTTTTAATAAGACATCAATGTTGATGATGAAATGTCTGAATTAAATTGTAAAAATTCCGAGTCAAATACCATTGATTCCGCAAAATTCTGTAAATAATTTCATTGCAGAGACAATAAATATAATAATTCCGCGCAAATAAGCTCTTTTCGACTTGCTTTTAAAGGACGTAGAAAAATAAACTAATCAATGCGAGAACTGCACGTCAATCCTGAAACGTACTATTAAGGACATGCAAACACTTGTTGATTTCGAATTTGATACCTGTGGCAGTTCTTTCCGTATCTTTTATCGAAGAGACCGTGAAGCCATTATTTATTTAAAAATTGACCTTAAAGAAATTTTCCCATTTCAAAAATTTTGAACTATGTTTTAGAATATAGGAGAAAGTAAAGTAATAGGAGACAAAAATATCACAATTTTTTTATGTAATCAGGAAATGATTTTACAAAAATATGCTTCATTTTTTTTTAATTTTAAAAACAATTTTTGATGTTTTAAATTTTTTTTTAAATATTTTATTAAAATCGTCTGCCTCTTATTACCCTCTATGAGGTAACTGCTGGTAACTGGTGATAACTGGACTTCAAACATTAATATAAAGACTGTGTTAAACTAATTAGGGTTAACATCAGAGACATTTAACAAAACTCTTTCAACACAACCTGTCTTATTAAGAAAATAAAATTTTGTTTTTGAATTTTAAAAGGCTAAGTAGTAGATTTCTTGAATTATTACGACGAAGTGTCTTTAGTTGTCCTACAAATTAACATACAGCTGTAGATATATGTTTGATCTAAAATAATGAATATGCACGCTAGAGATGGGATGGGCTCAGCCCGAGCCTGGCCCCGAATGGGCTAGGATTCGATTTTTATAGCCATTTTCGAATTCGGGAGGGCTCGGACTCAAAGTGAAAATTTTATTATTTCGCAAATTGAAAAGGAAGAAAAACTATTTGATAAACAAGAATGTAGTCTAAATTTCTAAAAAGTGTTTTATAATACACTCTCGGAAATACTTCCTTAAAATCACAGATTGTCCTGGCAGCAGTGCTGCCGGGCGTACTTTCGTTATTTGAAGAATGTCCGTTAATTTTTTCTCTATTACAGAAGATAAAATATCCAACAAATGAAGAAACTTTCGCCCATTTTTTCTCCGTTATAGGGGAGAAATTTTCCGCTATTTGGAGAAACGTCGGTTTTAAAAAATTATATCTCTCTTTGTGTTGTCATCTATGGATCATTACGGAAGTATTTATTATTTGGTGCATTTTAAGAATAATTTCTGGTGGACGTTGGGGTTGATCCAGAGACCTAATTGCCTTGAGTCCAGTATCTTACCCGATAGGCCAGCGAGCGCTTGCTAGATGAACAGTTTCATTTTCTTCAACTTAAGAAGTTTGTGGGATAGAAAGATCGCAATTTTGAAGTTAATTGCGGGGAGATTTCGTCGTTATGAGATGATGGTTAAGGTTTTAACACTTTGGTATTAAGAGAGAATAAAAACATTAATTATGCAAATTTTTAATTTGATTGTTAGATATAAAATATGAATCTTATATTTTTAATTAAATTCGAGAGGAAATGTTTGATTTTTTGAAAATCGATTTTTATTCAACTATTATATATAATTTTTAATCTGTTTGTTTAGAATATATTTCAAGAGCGAATATTTTTAAATAACTTAAAAAAATAAATTGCGAATAATTTTAAATGAATGAGAAAATTTACTTTTTTTAATTCTAAAGCACTATTTTTGTTTTTCTTGTTTTTAAATACATTAGAAAATTTATTTTACTGAATTTTTAGTTTTCCCTTTTTTAAATAAATTTAAAGTTTAGTATTAATAGAGCATGTGCGTGCAGTGAATAAACGGAATTTTCCCCTCTTCTTCAGAATTTCGAGAAGATTTCTCGGAAAAAGCATGTTTTCTAGGAGTACGGAAATTATTTGTTAAAAAATGAGGAATAATTTAGTGTATAAAGACGAGTTTTACTGACACTGTACTTTAAAAAGTAGTTTGGACGCAGATGAAATTGTTATTGATGGGATGTAAAGAGAATTATTCTGATTCTGAAGCCTTTGCATGGTCAGTGTTAGTGACATAAAGAAGACGTCCTTTATATATCCTCATTTTCTGCATGAATTCCAGAATTACCGGAAAACAAAACTTATGTATTTTTGCCATAGTTATACAATAATATTTTTAAAAATTAAGAATTGTAACTTTTGCAGGTTTCTGGCGGTGACTGGGCATAAGTAATAAATTTGATCTTTTAAACAGATTTTCAGGGATATAAAAATTAAGAAACGTTGTCCCGTGGCAGTATTTAGGGTTAATACTTATTTCTATGTACGAGGATAATTTTTATATGAGAAAATTAATCTTGTAACAATTTAAAAATATTATTAATAACTAATAATTTTAATAATTTAATTAAATAATAACTTTTCTACTGCGCACTTTCTTTATCCGTCTCGGGCTACACACATTAAGCATTGACTGAAATAAGGAGCTAAATCTGAAACGTTGCAGAAAAATTTACAAGCCTTGTCTCTGACTACCCTCGTTTCCTTATCAATTTTTATCCCAGAAAATTTATTGTATAAAAGCCTAGAATTCTTGTGAATAATTCTACACTAAATGTCTAAAATAAGTATTTGTATGCTGAATATTATGTAAAATATTTTTAAACGAAATAAAAAACATACAAAACCTAGGTTATTGTTAGCGTAGACCCAACAAATTATCATAATGAGTAAAGCCTACATATTTGTATAGAGAGACAAAGGAAAGATGTGTGTATAAAATATATCAACAATTCTGTACTCAAAGTACTGATATCCTGATTAGAATTTTACCCACTCTATGCTAAGTTAGTCTATTTTACTTATTTTGTAGTACGTATTTAGTCTTACATTGAAAACCCTTATCTGAATAATATATATAAAACAAAATAGCATAGCCTATCTAGGCTAACCCACGAAAATAAAGCTCTAATAGCCTCAGTTAGTTTAAAACCATTTTGTCTCATCATGTTAAAAATCATGACGATGATATTCCCATATAATATTTCCATGCGTTTATAATCTGATGAAGCTAATTTTTAGCCGAAAGCTCATGTATTTTGACATCTGATTTAACATCATAAATGGTTTTAATGTTTTAAAACTGTGTTTTTAAATTATTGCACCTATTTTAGTAACAAACAAATTATCAAAGTGTTTGCATTGTGTTTTATAAGTTTGAGGAGGTGAATTTGACGTTCGTATTATATGGAATTTTCTATATATTTTTAATTTTAATGATAATATTTCCAGTTTTCTATATAGAGAGAGTATTTTTTCTTTTTACTCACTAGTGGCGTGGAAGGGTCACACTTTCCACTTTTAACAGTTTTTAAGGATTTTTTACAAACGATATTGCTCATCACAACAAACTACACAATCCTGATAAAGAAGATAATTTAAAAAAATGTGATCATTGCAGTAATAAGAGAGTGTTAAATCATTTATGTGATGGCCCAGGAGGGAACATCCCCCCCCCCGTAATATTTGATTTTTATGTTTAATAATGATTTAGAAGTGAAATTCCTCCCTGGAACTCAATAGTGCCCCCTCCTCCCCCCCCCCCCCCCGGAGCTGCAGAAATGTCTAAATTTAACACTGAATAAGAAACTCTTGTATTTTAATACCCCCAGCAAAAAGGTAAAATGGGGTTATTAAAGACATTGCTGAAATTACATGTTTAAAAGCTTTAATAATTTACAAAGTAAAATCTGAATTGTCATCTTATTACGCAAAAACTGACACATCAGTAATATCTAATATTTTAAGCCATTTTACGCTATAAAATTTTATAAAAGAAGACATTTTTCAAAAACAAAAATCTATGTATAAAAGTCATGATCAGTTTTTTTATTGGAGAGGGGATTAATAACTTAAAGACATAAATTATATTTTAGCATTTTAAAATTATTTTTAAATATATATGAAGGGAAAAGGGAGGGGGCGGTTCGTCATTTATTATCCCTATCTCTTATGACACCACCTTCCCCTAACCTTTAATGAATCACCTTATATCAGTCCATTTTTCTCTTACATAATATAATTAACTGTTATTATAACATGTTAAGCAAAGGGGCCAAAGAAATTGAGAGATAAAAGTCTGTAAAATCTGAATGAAAACCTCTGTGATCGTTTTGAGCTATAAACCTTTAGTATAGCCGACAAAACAAACGACCGTGAGTTATTAAAATACGCAAAATATTCCATAAATAATTCATTTTTATGGTGGGCCAAAAATATTAGGAAGGATATTCCCGGGCATCGAGTCTAAATTAAGCAGAAAAAAATATGCTAGTGATTTACTTTTAAAATGCGTTATTTGCATTTTCTAAATCGGCATTCCTTTATCTTTTTGTATTTGCGGATATTTCAACCCCTTACTTGCGTCACCCGAACCCAGTTCGGACAGTTCAAACTTGCACTAAATGTAATTTATTAAATTCCATTTGTCCGATATTTGAGTTTTTTAGAGAAAGGCTGAATTCAGCTCATTTTCCTTTCGAATACACATTTAAATGTACTCGATTTTCTTATTATTCTAATTATAGTTGATAGATAGCCACATTGACAAGGTTTTAAAACAATATTCACCGTCGATGGAAGAAATATGTAATATTTTTTATATATTATTAATATTTCCTATTGTTATTTATAAATTTTAAGAGCATAAAAAATAAATAAGTTATTCGTTTAACTTTTATATACTTGCCAGGATACTATGCCCTGGTAGCAAAACAACATTGTCTCAATATTTTTGTTATGTCTGAGCTTAGCCAATATCGGCATAAAATATTTCCTCTACATTGGAATGTTTACGATTTGCCAATATTGCACCAATATTCTTATAAAAAGTTTTGTCATTTTATTGCCAATATTCTGTAATAAAGGCACAGTTTGCTACTAGGATATAATTCCAAGGAACCTATATTGATGACTGGTAAAACACGATGGTTCCGTAAAACCTCTATTAAAATATGCTAAATCAAGAAATGTGTTTGAATTTAATGGTAATAATGTACTGTACTGTTGATTATTCATATTTGGAAATTTGACGATAATGTACAAAACAATGTATTTGTTCAATCGACAAATGAGGTGTGTTTACGTTTGGCAACCCTGCTCATTTGTAACAACCTCCTGTTTTCAAAGTTCAAGATCAAAATATTAAAAATTAGATAAGAATTAAAATATATAGGAGTTTAAATTTATAAAGGACTTAATTTCCTTTCTCATTATAGACAAAATAACTGAAAAAATATTATAACATTTTGGACGATGCTTGTCCATCTCATATAGTCCCTAAGGATACATTACAGGTTACTCGACTGTCTTCAGTGAATGCTTATTGTATATTCCTTCAAGACATGTTAGATAGAAACAAAAGAAATGTACCGATGTTATGTTTCCATTAACAACACAGCCAGTCGATATGATGACACTTTGACATCACGAATGGTCATATAGGTCGCAATCACTACTATGACCAAAATGTGACTTCCTTAAATGTCACATAATGACTCTCTAGTGATCGTCATTTGGTGAGTCCTATGTGACCGATGTATAATCATTTACACCTCTTCACAAAATGGGACATATCGACGTCACAGTGGCTTGGATAAAATTCGTCTTCCACATCACGTGACAACAATGCAAAAAAAAAGAGAGAGATGCATTTTGGTGCCGGTGCTATAAGGATTGTTTTACCATTGTAAATAGTTTATTATATGCAGATAAAATATCGTTTTTTAAGTGAGTCACTTATCAAGGTTTTGAAAAAATCATATTTCGAATCAATTTTTAAAGTTAGAATGTTTTTCTTTATATTCATTTTTAAGAGCAGTTGTGTGACCTCTTACATGAATAAAAGCAAAAAGAATTTGATTTTCATGATTTTCATGTGGTTAGTCCAAAATTAACCAAAATCTGTATAAGCAGGGTAAACGATATTTCAGTATGAAGAATATTCGTAAAACGTGAAAACTGTGATTAGAGCCTAATTAAAGCCCGATCCAAAAGGGTTTTAACACGAGACCCCTTGATTTTGAGCACTCTAAATTTGTAATACATTTTTAAAGCTTAAATATTTAATTTAAATAATCTACAATTTTTTCTGATTATTCTTAAAATAATATTTACCAAAAATTTTGTTACTAAAAATATTTTATATTTTCGCAGAAGAGTGGGGTTAAGAGCCTTAAAGGGGAGTAAAATTGGGCGATCCAGGTTTCGGGAAATATGCACAAAATACTTGGTTAATAGTTTCTTTAAAAGGTATCATTCGTAGGGACGCTGAAAAAATTCCACCCAGGACGCCATGGCTACATGCCTCTGACAAAAAGTATGTTTATATAAATATGTATTAGTATATTTATATACGTATTCTAAGCCATCGAAAATGCTTAATATGTTGCTACATAATAGAAAGAGGTGTCCGAATGAACATCAGGTCCTGGACCTTGCATCGGCTTGACCGAGCCCTACTTATCATAAAGAACAAAACGGTGTCAATTCATAAATATCTGCTAAAATTGGAAACAACTTATGATATTTTATTTCGAACTTTCGTTTATACTCATCAATATACTTCATATTTATTCTTAAAAATAGCTTTTGAAAGTATTTGTACGCCTATTCCATCAAGTTTTCAAAAATAGCCTTCCAGCTTTTATCTAAAATCAAAGATAATTAGTAATCTAGAAAGCTTAGATCCTCAACACAATAGCAAAGGTGTAATGTCATTCAATAAAAGACTTAAGAGGCTTTTACAACATCTCCCACCTATGAACGTCTTTTGCAATTACCGTTTTCGCGAGTAAAAGTGGAAGTAATTACTCTTCGAATGGTGCATTGAGACAGAAAATCAAATTTGATACTGGCACAATAAAATCTGTTCGTGAAACCTATTATCAGATCCGAATAAAGACGGTGTCGTGGCCCAGAACCCCTTGATTTTGAGTGTCCCAAATTGGATTTTTTTTTTAAGTTTAATTAATTATTTTTACAAATTTTACAACTTTTTCTGGTTATTTCTTAAAATAGCATTTCATGAAAATTCTCTTCTAAAAAAAATATTTTGTGTTTTTAGAGCAAGATTAATTTAATGACAAAATATATATTTATTTAAATATGCATTTATATGCCAGGTATCTACTGTAAGTCATATGTTTATTTTTTTATTATTATTATTATTATTACGGGATAGGAAAGAGACCTCGAATAAGCACCAAGAACTGATGCTTATTCGGGGTCGAAATAAACATCGAAATCAAGTCCTCATTGGCTTGAGCGGACACTACTTATCGCAAGAAACTATACGTTAATTGAAACAACTTCTGATATTTTATTTCTATATTTCGTTAATACTCCTCGATACTTCATTCTCATTCTTAAAGACAGCTTTTTAAAGTATCTGTACGCATTTTCTGTCAAGTTTTCAAAAATAGCCTTCGGGCTTTTAACCAAAAACAAAGATAATTTGTACACTAGAAAGCTTAACTCCTCAACATAATATCGAAAGATGTAATGGCATCCAATAAAAGACCTAAGAAGCTTTCACAACATCTCCCACCTATGAACGTCTTTTGCAATTACCGTTTTCACGAGTAAAAGTGGAAGTAATTACTCTTCAAATGGCGCATTGAGACTGAAAATCAAATTCGACTCTGCCAATCAATCTCTTTACTAACACCATCTGGTGGACACTACGGAAAATACTATTTGGTGTATGAGAATGTTTTATCGATTTTGAAGTTCACGGGGATGTGTACTCGGATTTTTGAGACTTAAAGAAGGGGTGGATACTAAATTTGGATTAGAAAAGCTCAAAATAAATATTTAAGAATAATTGCGTTTGCTCTATTTTAATTTTCTAATGCAATTATGTTAAAATAATAGAGTTTAAAAGTCTTTATATTAGCAATATCTTATTATAAAATCTTTAAAGAGAATTCATGTCGGTCAACTCTGTGAAATCCGCACAGCTTGGGATCGAAGGTTTGAGGAATTAAAGAATTTGGCGGATTATAAATCATTGTTTTGTTTACATATATTTTCTTTTAGTCTGATTATAAATTAGCAATATTTGAATGAAAATGCAGGAAAGAAATATAGTTCTAGAATGGCTTATTTAAATCAAAATTATACGTATCTTCAAATTTCATTGGACATTCTTTAATTTTTAGACATTCCCACAATGGCAATTAAAGTTTTAGTTTATGATAGGTAATTTTTCCTATAGTCTACAACTAGTTTTTATCTCTGATTCTGAGATAAAATGCAAATGAAATCTCTTACAGATGTATTGAAAACACCTGTAGATGAATACTTGTTCACCTGAACACCTGTAGATGAGCTTCACTTATTACATACTTTGTTCAGACTAATTCAAGTATTGTTACAATATGTTTTTCCATTCGCTTAACGTCTTCATTGATGCTTAAATTAAAACTGCGACTGTTCTTTTAATATTTTCATTTTATATTCATTTTTTTATCAAAGCACTATTATTCTAGTACACAAAATGTGAAATGTATCTAAATTATTAAAACAAAATTCAGTTATTTAGTAAATTGATAATGATGAAATTAATCTCATATTAAATTTGTTCTATGGGCTTATTTGTTAATCGTGATTTTCATTATTTACATCTCAAAATGATCTGGAATGGTCATTTATGGTGAATTTTAGAGAATGGTGAGTCATACATTGGTAGATTTCAGAGAGTCGAATGTTCAAGGTAGCAGGTGAAAAAAAATATAAGAAATAAAAAAGTCTGCAAGTTATAAATTTTTCAAATAAGCAAAAATGTGTCCAGGTCGTCAATGGAACGCAGAACCTTTGGCTTAAGCTTTCAACGCTCTACCAATTGAAACTCTAGCAAAGGTAATTCACTCAGTCAACCTCTTAACCTTAGCATCCGGCCTGCGATATATGACGCAGCTCATCAAATTCAACCATAGGTAAGGAAGTTCCATATTAAACGATGGATACGTAATGCCGTACGATGACACGGATTAATGCAATATTATTACGAATCCATCTTTAAAATGGATTTTCATTATCTGCGGTTGAATCAGTTAAGCGATGTCATATACGCAGATCGGATGCTAAAGCCAAACCTTTGTATGAGTGAATTGTGTCCAGATGTTTTTCTAAGGAAGGGAAGTTTGCAGCTCTGGTGAAGGACAGTATGGAGTTACGGAGAGGCGGGGGGAATTTGGACTTTTAAATTATTACCAAACATATAATCTCAAGTCTTCCGGGGGCAATTTTGATGATCCGGGAAGGCAACCCTCTGAATTCATCACTGGCTTAGTCGGTAGACAGTTGGCAACGTAAGTCGAAGGTTCTGGGTACTACTTCTGGCCTGGATACATTTTCACTCAGTTGGAAAATTTTCAACTTATTTTATATTTCTTTACCAATCAGTTTGATTCAGTTAAATAGTGCAATAAAAAAAGGCTGCCTTATAAGATGATTTTATTTGCACGTTGGATTGGTTAGGATTAATAAATACATTTTTTTAATTTAAAAATGACTTTGTTTTAATATTATTATTATATATTAATGAAATAAAAATTTTAAATAACATTAAAATAATTAATTAAAAATTAATTATTTCAATACTACTTTATTTTAATATTACCTTCATGATAAATGCTGCATACTTTAAACATTATCTTCATAAACACATACATTTTTCCTTACTGAAATGCTTGCATCCATCCATACTGCATATTTACATTCATCTTACATAATTACATCTATCTCTAATTAAATTTAAAAATCCGAAGAGGGGCAATGACCCTCCCCTGCCATCCCCGTCCACCTTGCTAGCACCTATGTGTTGAACAATGCTGTGAAATGAAAACGATTGAAAAATACTGGGCTAACATAATATAGACTCATTCTCATTTTAGCACCAATGGCTTTATCTGGTCTCAATTTGACTGAAAACAAGCATATCCTAGCTTGTATTAAGTCGAGCGATACTCGTCCATCGCGAAAATAAGATTATCAATCAACTCCTTTTACTTCGTTGACAGGGAGTAAAGACAAGTGACGACGAAATTATACATACATACCTCGGTTATTTGACAGGATGCCAGATTAAATAATTGGCAGTTCGCCAAACGGAAACCTAACCTAAAAGACGATGTCCATTTAGAAATCAATTCCCTGCTCCTAACTATTAAATTTGAGGTAATCATTTAAGATATCCCATAGGTTTGACATCCATTTTTGATTATAATACTGATTGTTTCAAATAAATTTGCATATAAAAAGACAAATTCGTTTTGCTTAAAAAAATGATGCAATTTCATTTTAATTTTTAAAAATTTAAGAAAATATAAGGAAATATTTGATACTTACTAAAAATGACCTCACGACAAAAATAATGATAGTTTACTCTCTTATTCTTTCAATATAGTAGTCGAGGTACCAAGAATGTAGTGAACAATAATTTAAGCCAAAATTTACAAATTTCGATAGATATACATACCAATTAATATACTAGTCGAGGTATCAAGAATGTAATGAACAATAATTTAAGCCAAAATTTACAAATTTCGATAGATATATCAATTCAAAGAATGACTTCAATGATCATTTTTCATATATTTGCTGTATGTTAATTTATAAAAACTAGCTGACCCTCCCGACGTTGCCTGAGCCCGTGATAATAAATAAATTAAAAAAACTCAAGTTTTCGATATCAATTCGAATGACCCAAACCCTGTTGAAATCGAGCCCATAGAACCCAAGAAAAGAATGAGTCCCCAAGCGGTGGAATGTGCCCCCTGTAAATTTAACGAATTTCCTTTAACATTAACGCGATATTTAATTTATGGATGAAATCCCTCCGCCTTTCTCTAAACTTAACCACTTATCTTAAACAGTAACGCGATTTTTAATTTGCAGCTGTAGTGAGCAAACGTAAGTTGATGCCAAAAAAGAAGATTAATATTTTTTATAACAAAAAGGTGGTAGTTGGGGGTCTAAGGAAATATTTAGTAGTTTATAAAGTAGCTGGAGTACCATAGAACTATGTTAAAGGAAACTGCAAGAGAATTGGATAATTTTTAAAGAAGCTGCTCCAAGGGCCCCAAGACGGAGATTAATATTCAAAATTGGTGGCAACTGAAATCCAAGATTTTTTTTTCTTTTCTTGCAGATAGTAGCTGGAAGTCCTAAAAAGTTGTTAGACAAAAAAAGCTAATGAATCTCATGATTTTTAAGGGAGCTACAAAACAGGACACAAAAGGGGTTAACTGATAGTTTTGAGCAGGACCCAAAAAGGAAAACATCTTAAAAGGTTCTAGTACTTAGCGCTTTAGATCTTCAATTAGTCGAAATTAAGCATAGAATTTAAAATAATCATTAGAATAAAATTTTAAATAAATGCTTTAAAAAGGGCCCTAGGGCCCCAATAAAAATATGAGGGTAGTGGCCCGGGGAGAGAAGTCCAAGACTCAACTTTAAAGTTATGCATTGAGATGGTGACACAATTACAAAAGGGGGTGAAAAATGCATTGCGCACAAATAGTTCAAGGGCCCCGGACAGTGCCCTAGGGGGGCAGAGTCCTAACTGGAATATAGAAATGGGGGAATAACTAAATAGAGAAAAGGACTCAAAAACGAAGAAGATAGGATTAAAAGGTTTGCAAGTTATTAACATTTTAGGGAACAAAAACTTCAAAGGACCCTGTACTGGGTCCCAGGGGGCCAGGGACTTAACTGGAATGTAGTAATGGAGGAATAACTAAATGGGGAAAGGAGCCCCAAAAACGAAGAATGTCAGATAAAAGGAGGGCAAGTTATTAAAAATTTAAGGTACAAAAACGTAAAAAGGTGCCAGGGGGGCGGGTCTTGTTCGAGAAATTATTTTGTCATTCATGTAGTAGCTAGAAATCCTAAAAAGTTGTTAGGGAAAAAAAGCTAGTGAATCGGACGATTTTTAAGGGAGCTATAGTAGGGAGCCCAAAAAGGGCTGCTGATAGTTTTGAGCAGGGCCCTAAGATGAAGGATCCTAATTGGAAAGTAGAAATGGGAAATAACTAAATGGAGAAAATGCCCCCAAAAACTATGAAAATCGGATTAAAAGGGAGCAAGTTATTAACAGTTTAGGAAAATAAACTTTAACGGTCCCCTTTCAGGGCCCCAGGGAGACAGGATCTTAACTGGAACTTAGAAATGGTCAAAAGGGGCCCCAACATCTAAGAGGATCGGACAAAAATAGAGCAAGTTATTAACAATTTAGGGCAAAAATCTTAAAGGGAACCCCGTGGGCCCGGATCTCAAAAAATTAAAAATCCGAGCCTCAGATGCATCAGGACCTACCTTGGTTTTTCACCCAAATTTTCAGACTTCTAAGTGCGGTAGATTTCGCTAGCCATCGCACGCAGATACACACACAAACATCTTTCTTTTATTACTATAGATGGCTGCAAAGTTTCAGAAAATTCTCAGGTATTTAAACCGATAGTTCATTATACTCACAAGATTAAATAAATTGTATACAGTGTTGAATTAAGATGTTTTTCTCCGGAAGATAAATCTGCTTCTCCGGGAGGGGGGGGCATTATGGAGTTCCTGGGGGGAAATCGCACTTTCAGAACATTAATAAATACAAAATTTGAAACTTCCGGAAGGAACAATTTGATACTCTGGGAGAAATGCCCACCCACCCCCCTAAATTCATCACTGACAGCCTCCAGCTCACCATTGTTTTTTTTATAAATATAACCATAATGTTTTGAGATAAGGCATTTTTCGTAAGTTAAACAAGCATAAAAATTATGTTTTTCAGAAAACGCATTTAACTTTTTTTTACTCTGAAAATCTATTAAATATATTCACCTACGTCCTTAAAACTGTCAAGATTTTTCTGTTGTACCTTTTTCTGTGGTCACAGTAATTGTTTATATTTATTGCTGGTGGAATTAATGCCATAAGAGTTTTGTTGCAAACAAATATTTTTATTTAGGTTTATGAAGTATTACTCCAATGCAGAAAAAAATAATGTGGTCACAGTAATTGTTTAAATTTATTGCTGATGGAATTAATGCCATAAGAGTCTTGTTGCAAACAAATATTTTTATTTAGGTTTATGAAGTATTAATCTCAATGCAGAAAAAATTACTTACAATTTTAAATATAAGATATATAAAGCAATTGTGTAAATCAGTACGCGTACTCTTGGAGGTATGTAACTCGTCAGCTTCGCTAAAATTTTAATACATAAAATATTAAATAAGCATATATTTTTAAAATATTTTGTCAACTAAAAAAGAAAGGAGCATCCTTTAAGAAGAATGCACAGAAAACAGAAGTTAAAAATAGTTAATTTCCTGATGAAATATTTTAAAAACAAGAGCGCATTCTACGCCCATAGGTTTAGCATTGGAGAGAGGAATTGGAGACTTGACTGACCAAAATCCTTAAACAGCAACTTCCGTTTACTTACACACTCTCGGTTTCAGAACTGAAACAAAAACAACCATTATTACCCGTCGAATGATCAAAAGAAGAAAATAACAAACTGTTTTAATAGCTAATTGCACAGTCTTTCAAGTAACAGAATCAAATAAATTTGTGTTTTGTCGAAATTGGTTATTTCAATATAGTGGAATCAAACAGATTTACCTGTCAATAAACTTCCACTGTTAATATACGTTAATTATTCATTGTATTTTAATGTTGTTCACGTGCCCAACCCAGGTCGGTGTTCACAGTAACTGCTGTTCACGTCCAAACTCACTAAGCATTTTATGTGTTTGTGTAAAAGGATTGTGTCTCATAATTTCATCTAATTCACATAAAATATGCGGTTAACAATTTCCATTGTGGTCGTTATTAAGTTGTTCCTGTACAGCTTGTGCTGTATCTTTCATTTTGGTACGTTTCCGTTATACTAACACTATGCCAAAATGTATACTAATGCGCCATTTATTTCAACTCTGATCGAACATAGGTATTCTACTGCAAACCATGCCAAACATTGTAATTTGTTATTTATTAAATGTAAATCTTTTTTTTTTTTTTTGTACTTTTCCGTTATACAAAAACCATTGTCTCTAAGCGTAATAGTTGGCGCAAAATCAAATTCACGTGAATTACAACATTTGAAAAAAAAATAAATAAATAAAAATAAAAAACCATGTTGAAACGAAAGTGAGTATTTAAACAAGAACGAAAAATCATGCGTCAAGCATAGATTATGTAACACTTTCCAACGCTTCCAAAATAATTTTATAAAGCATTACCGTTTAATAAGCTGAAAGATAACATCTACAAATTTTAAAACGCATAACATATTTAAAAACGTAATTTCAGGAATTTCCAACAAATACAATATTCGGAAAAATATCCGAATACTTTTATTCAGCCCTGTATATGATCTATAGATTTGTATATATACTACATTAGGATGCTAAATTTTAGTTTAGTTAGGGAACGCGTAGCACAGTTTAAAATTCTCCTTCTGGAGTTTCTGTCAATAAACGGAAATGTGTTCGCAAACTTTTGCGCTGCCCTGTATATGATCTACAGAATTTATACACACCAATAAATAGACAAAAATTCAGTTGAATTTAATATCGTGTTCAGCAACTTAAAACGCACTTCCAGGAATTATTGTGAACAGACAGTAGAGAATTTT
Source organism: Maratus michaelseni (assembly GCA_963931845.1). Lineage (NCBI taxonomy): Eukaryota > Metazoa > Arthropoda > Arachnida > Araneae > Salticidae > Maratus > Maratus michaelseni. Next base: position 126,786,662 of record OZ007593.1, on the reverse strand, counting down.
TTTGTGTGTCCCTGTAAATGAACGATGACTGCTATACACACAATATTTTGTAGTAAGCCTCTTGTAATGCACCTTAGTGATATATATAAATTTCAATGCGTTTGAAATCGTTGAAACATTATTTAATTAAACCGCAAACGATTTTTCTCCATAGAAGTAATGTAACGGAATTCTTTTGACTGTCCCGGTAAAGTAACTATAAGTGCTATGCACACCCTATTCCATATTAAGCTTCTGGTAATGCACCTTAGTGATATATATCAATTACAATGTGTTTGAAATTGTGTAACATCATTAAAATAAACCGCAAATGATTTTTCCCATAGACCGTAATGTAACGGAATTCTTTTGAGTGTCCCTGTAAAAAAACTATAAGTGCTACACAGTTCAGTTGAAATAGTGAATATTCCATAGATAACGACAATAACATATAAAAATTGCAGGAAAATCCGAGCATATTTACGGGAGTTACAGCACGGCCAGGCGGCAGACGGCCATACGGCCAGACAAACCGAAGTCATAAACACTTTTCAACTAGGTTGGAAAGTGTTAAAAATATAACGTTTGAAAATTACAGACTTTTACGCACTATTTAATTACATCAACACAAATATATACTTAAAATAAGAAAACAAATAATTGTTATAAAATAAAGTAATAAAATAAAACTCTTATTAAATTTATGGTATGAAATTACAGATGTGTTTCAGCATCGCAGTAAATATTTCATTTTTTGAATAAAGACGTCGCCATATAAACTCTATGAGATACGACTGTAAATGATGACGAACAGTTCCCGATGTATTTTATTGCGCCAATTTGCAATGTCCAATAATCTCTCAACATTTTGGGTTCGACATCCAGTGTTAGAGTTCATAAAATTATATTTGTGATTTCTGTGAAATGATCATATCCAGCATCTCGCAGTTCATATGTTTTGTATCCTCTCCAGCAATCTGTGTAGATAATACGGTACTTACGTATTATCCGGGCCAGGAGATAGATCGCCAAAAATGGTGGCCAATCGTCAATCTTGTGTTTCTTTTCCCATCATATTCAAAACAGTAATTTAACATTATTAAATACATAACATTGTTAGAAAGGGTAAATATAATTGAACAATAATAAATCCTTCTATATTTAAAAAAAGTCATCTGGAACTGAGCCAAAAACGAAATGGACCAATCAAATTCTGCGTAGATATTCCGGGTGGTTCTCATCGCTTTTTCACTAGGGACTTTTTTGAGGAGCTATTACTTTTTTCTAGCCATCCTACGGATTCGAAAATCATACCACCAGACGCGAAATATAACAAGATTTCAGAAATAAAAAAAATTATCACGGTCGGACAATAAAAACTCAAAAAATCCTTAAAAATCGAGTAAAAAATCTTTTATTGAAAAAGTCATTTTTTAGCACTTTCCAGGCCGTCTGGCCGTCTGCCGTCTGCCGTCTGCCGTCTGTCCGTGCTCTAACTCCCGTAAATATGCTCGGATTGCTCTGCAATTTTTATATGTTATTGTCGTTATCTATAGCATGTTCCCTATTTCAACGGAAGTGTGTAGCACTTATAGTTTTTTTACAGGGACACTCAAAAGAATTCCGTTACATTGTGGTCTATGGGGAAAAATCATTTGCGGTTTATTTAAATAATGTTTCACTACTTTAAACGCATTGAAATTTATATATATCACTAAGATGCATTAGAAGATGCTTAATATGGAACAGAGTGTGCATAGCACTTATAGTTACTTTACAGGGACAGTCAAAAGAATTCCGTTACATTACGTCTATGGAGAAAAATCGTCTGCGGTTTATTTAAATAATGTTTCACTATTTTGAACGCATTGAAATTTATATAGATCACTAAGGTGCATTACAAGAGGCTTACTACGGAATATTGTGTGTATAGCAGTCATCGTTCATTTACAGGGACACGCAAAAGAATTATCTACTGTCTGTTAACAATAATTCCTGGAAGTGCGTTTTAAGTTATTGAACGCGATTTTAATTTTAACTTGCTTTTTGTCTATTACGTGGTGTGTATAAATTCTGTAGATCCTATACAGGGCAGCACAAAAGTTCGCGAACACATTTCTGTTTATTGACAAACTCCAGACGGAGAATTTTAAACTGTGCGACGCGTTTCCTAACTGAACTAAAATTATCATCCTATGTAGTATATATACAAATCTATAGATCCTATACAGGGCTGAATAAAAGTATTCGGATATTTTTCCGAATATTGTATATGTTGGAAATTCCTGAAATTATGTTTTTAAATATGTTATGCATTTTCTAAATTGTTTACTTAGATGTCAGCTTTTAGCTTATTAAACGGTATGATTTGTAAAATTATTTTGGAAGCGTTGGAAAGTGCTATATAATCTATGCTTGACGCATGATTTTTCGTTCTTGTTTTATATTGATGCCAATTTCTAAATAAGCGCAAAGGATTATATCTCAAATAAAAAATGTATTTGCGCGAGACTATTAAAAACAATAATGAAAGTTTAAAATAATAATTAAATGATCACGTGTTGAAAGCAGAAAATAAAGAAAATTACGTCATAAAAATTGTGTTTACACATGAATATTAAAAATAAAAAAGATGAATTAAATGAAAAAGCATTATAACCTGATTACAGAAAAAAGTCGCCGTTCGTGATATCATCATCATCATCTTTTTCAAACAGATACATTACCAGGTTTTAAGAGGCTGTGAAATCAGAAAGGGTGTTGGTGAGCGTAGCGAGCAGGGGGCAGAGCCGGGGCCTCCGAGATGTCGCTGTGTGTCCTACACCGGGCCTGCTACAAGTATTAGTGACGTCACAGTAGTGATCCACTTTGGTCAAAGTATCGCAGCAGAAAGATGTAATAAAAAGAGCATTTTCGCTCTTATAATTTGTGATTACATAAATAATATTAAATTTCATAATCGTGAAATAAAAGGGAATTAATATACTTGTTTTATAAAGGAAATTAAAAGTTTTAAATTAAAAAAATGCTAAGATTAATAAATCAGATTGAACCCATTGACTTACCTTTTCCTAAACACATTATTTTACAATAAATATACGTACAAAAAATATAATAAATCTACCAAAAACTTTACAAAATCAATCCCATTCCTCCCTTTTACAACTACATACCATAATTTAACCATCAAAACACAATAAATGTCAATTTAAATACAGAAATCGACATTTTTTAACTATAGAGACCTTGGCACTTTTTTTTAACGCTTTGGCGTAATCCGGGCTTCAGAAAGTTAGATATGTTTTAAAATTATATACACAATTATGAAAACAATCCTAATGTACTTTTATGTTTATTTATATATGTATAAAATTATTTATATATACAATTCTGTTCTACCTGCATATAAAAAGAGATAAATGACTTCTTTATATTAAATAAATTATATAAATATTGAAAAAAAATACTTATTTATATGAAACTACGAATAGGTTGCCAGAATATATTTTGCAACTTTCCTTCTCTCGCCATAAGCCTTTTTCGGTACTTTTCGGTTAGCCGGGCGCCAGTGATACATGCACATATATAAATATATATATTAATTCATACATATATGTGTGTGTAGATATGTGTATATATATATGTGTGTGTGTGTGTAGATATATGTGTATATATGTGTGTGTGTATATATGTATATATATCACTGGCGCCCGGCTAACCGAAAAGTACCCAATTTTCTATCTTGACTTTGTAACTGATTTGTAATATTTTAAAAATTGTCTATTTATTGTACTTGGGTCTAGGACATAATAACCACTCAAAATAACTTATCAAAAGATTTATTTTCATAATATATATGTACACTTAAGTTAGCTAAAATGTTAAATTGAACTACGTAGAATTACTAAGTTGTGTAAATCAGTTACTTTTAATTTTATAAACAAAGCACATCACTCACTTCTAACTAAATGTATCCAGATATTAGTCAATTTATTACAGTATTTCTTTCAAAATCATTTTTTAAACTGTTTATCGTCTGCTTCTTTTATTTATTTATTTTTTTTTCTAAAGATCATTTGACTCTTTTCGATTTGGAAGTACAAATTCAATCAAATATGCCAGAATATTTCCATTACAGTAGGCTAGACATTCGTTGTTAGGTTTTTTTTCTCTGCACAAGTTCAATACCATCATATTAATTCTAGCTTCACGAATTATGAAAAGTATATCGAAACATTTAATGCAAACCACTTCTGTTGAAATGTAAAAATAATTATCACAAGGTAATTTTCGTAGCTAAAATTTCTTCTTTTCATTATCAGTAGCGAATTTGAAGACTTAGATTAGAAACTATGAGCACAACATTTTCTTCTCTTTATTTTATAGATATAATCTACACTTTCTTTAATAATTATAATCAATAGTTATTGATAGCATTATAATCTAAATACACTGAAAAATATTATTAATTACTATATAAAACAATAAATAAAATCAAAATACTGCCGTAAACAATCCGTACAAACGAACAAAGTACATGAAAATTTTTAAGTTATTATGGATCACTGTTTTGACGTCAGCAGGTTGTGACGTCACCTGTAGCAGGCCCGGTGTAGGACACACAGCGACATCTCGGAAGCCCCTACAGAGCCCTCTAGTCCTTCTATATTAAAAAAAAGTAATCTGGAACTGAGCCAAAAACGAAATGGACCAATCAAATTCTGCGTATATATTCCGGGTTATTCTCATCGCTTTTTTACTAGGGACTTTTTTGAGGAGCTATTACTTTTTTTCTAGCCATCCTACGGATTCGTTGAGTTGAGTTGATTATTGACGGCCAATTATCTACACTAGGGATATAGGCCCGGAGGGGAGTGCCCTTCATGGGGGTCTTTCTAAGGGAACCTAATCCGTATTTATGCATGGATAAATCCACGGCTCGAAGAAAACCACGAAAACTCCGAACAATTAGGCCGACGGGCGCGATTGGGATCGAACCCAGCACCTCCCGTCTACCAGCTTCGAGAGCACAACCTCTCAGCCACTGGTGGGGCCCTACGGATTCGAAAATCATACCACCAGACGCGAAATATAACAAGCTTTCAGAAATTAAAAAAATTATCACGGTCGGACAATAAAAACTCAAAAATCCTTAAAAATCGAGTAAAAAATCTTTTATTGAAAAAGTAATTTTTTTATATTGTTGCCAATTTCTAAATAAGCGCAAAGGATTATGTTTCATCTCAAATAAAAAATGTATTTGCGCGAGACTATTAAAAACAATAATGAAAGTTTAAAATAATAATTAAATGATCACGTGTTGAAAGCAGGAAATAAAGAAAATTACGTCATAAAAATTGTGTTTACACATGAATATTAAAAATAGAAAAGATGAATTAAATGAAAAAGCATTATAGCCTGATTACAGAAGAAAGTCGCCGTTCGTGATATCATCATCATCATCTTTTTAAAACAGGATACATTACCAGGTTTTAAGAGGCTGTGAAATCAGAACGGGGGTTGGTGAGCGTAGCGAGCAGGGGGCAGAGCCCCCTAGTAAATAACAAACAACTATAAACTAAATAAAAAAATAAACTATAAATTATAATAGACTATAATAAATATATAAGGGTTACTGTAACTAGCATAATTGGAGCCATGTTTGGCACACTTGTATCTGACCTGGCCCAGATAATACGTAAGTACCGATAATACTTCCATCAACTACATTATTTTCTATTGCCGCCATTAAAGTTTAACTGTACGATCAGGAATAGGAGTAAGGAAACATCCCTGTGTTTCACTACATAAACCACCTAATATCCTTTGAGGATGAAGAACACGTCTTACATTCATTGCTTTTTCTTCTGTTAAATAGACTTTCATCTACTTCTATAATTTTATTACGCCCACAGATTTTTCCATTTGGTCGTGAATACAAAGAATTGGCACAAACTTCTCTCAAATAGCTATTCCAGTCTATTGTCGTGTTGTTGTTCATTTCGAGTTGCAGCTCACAAAACTCAATAGATGTGAACTCTTGGCACCATAAATATATAAATATCAAAGCATTAAGAAAAGACAACCGTGATGCTTCAAACCGTGTTTTCTTTCGTATTCCTATGCTTTCTCGGTATGATCATAAGCTACATCCAGGGTTCGTACGGCTCCTGGAATTTTGCGACCAGGGAATTCTTCGGTACCAGTATTTTCTTACACAAAATCTCTCTTTAAAAGAAGGCGAAGTTCCGCAAGTTTAATCTAGATTTCTTTTTCTATAAAGAAAATACCGGTGAAACTCCTGGAAAATTCCCTGATCCGTACGAACCCTGTACATCTCCATTGCGGATGAAATTCAGAACTCATCCATAATTTCATTGCGTGGTTTTTTGAACAAAACCTTTTTCATACAGAATTCCAAATTCCTGAAACAATTTTATAGCTGCTTTCTCATCATCTGGAAATTGTCAAATAGTAAAATCCATCTCAGCGTCAGTTGTAAAAGTCAGTAGAAAATATCTTTAATTCGAAAAATAGCAAATTAGAATGTTTTGCAAGGTTATGGTTAAATAATAACAATAGAAAAGTGATTCACGTTCCAGAAATAGCAAATCACAATCTCTGGCACAGTTTAGAATAAAAATCCTTTTCTCCGTCAGGGTTGAAATAATTGGGGCATTAGCATAAATTTGGGAATGGTGTTTGTATAATGGAAAAGTACCCAATATTCTCGTGACGTCAAAGTAAATACGAACTTTTATTGACGACGATAGATAGATAACAGAAAATAACTTTTAGGTTTTGTGTTCGCTTTCTCTCGTGTTTCTACGATGATTCAATAAGGGGGGGAGGGGTATCATTTTTTTTAATTAAAAACTTTTGATTTAGCAAATTTCGCCAACTTTAAGCCATTTTTAAAATGATTTTTAAATGTTTTTAAAATAATATAGTAAATGAATTTATTGAGTCCTTATATTTCATATTTTTCACTTATACAAACGTGCAGAAACCTGAAAATTAAAAAATATACGGACAAAAAAGACGCGTGTCTGAATATTTTTCAATATTCCTTTTTTTCTGCAAAAATGGAAGTACTAATCCCCTGATGTAATGTGGATGGGTTCGTACCGGAATCAACACATTGTGTTTTATTATAGTTAGATGTTTATATTTTCATTACTTCTTAAAATATCGAAAATGACGATAAAATTTTGTCTTAGCATTGTACTTATTTTTTTTTAAGATTGTGCAAAAATACAGTTTAATAGACGTATGTTTATAAATATTTAAAAAGGATGTTTTTCCGTCATCTTGAAAAATTTGGCAAGATTCTAAAAATGCGTTTTGGCGCCATTTTGGAATTTTTTTGCCAATTGCGACAATCGGCACAGGATATGGAACTCTTCCCATATATTCCGACCTGTAGTCAAAGGATTAATCGGCAAAAAATAATAATTAAAAATAGTTGTATATTCAAGCAGAGTACGAAACTCAACATTTACTCAAGAAAACAAATCACTGCAAACATAAACTAATTACTATTTCAGAAAATAAAAATCATATCCTGAGGTATTTTGAACAAGATTTTATACTTACCTGCAAAACATTTAATTTAAAGTTACGGTTTAACCATTAAATTTTACCTACTACCTAAAAATCTGTAAATAGGTGAATATACGATAGTAAGATATTTGGTGTCCTCCGTAAAATTTTAAGCTATCCATTTAATTAACTTTTATGATGTGAAAAGTATTCATTATATAATGTTATGTTTAAACAAGACAGTAATTATTTCAATTTAAAAAATTCTATAAGGAAAAGTTTATCTCTCCTAGTACTAAAAACGCCAGGGGAGTGAATCAGGAATGTGACAAATATCACTGTTAAAAAATTTCAGCAAACTGTCCATTTATTCGACCGTTTTTATAGAAAACGGTTACATAACCATAATTTAACTCTATTCTGACCATATTATGGGCAATAATATGGTCAGAATAGAGTTAAATTATATTTACCTAATCGTTTTCTATAAACACGGTCGAATGACTGGACAGTTTGCTGCAATTTTTTAACAGTGCTCTCTATAAACTTAAATTTCTATTAAATACGAAAAACTGGGTAAAATGTACATTAAGTCATGGAATCTGCATAAGTTTACCTGCTTATTTGTAAATAGTACTAAGAAAAATATATAAACTAATATAAAGTATATGAACTAATTACTTATCATTATATTTAAACAGATAAAAAAAAACGATTAAGTACTCCGATTGACATATTAGATTAATCTTCAAATTTGTACAAAGTTTAACACATTCTAAACGCATTTCAGCGTCCTAAAGCCTATAAGACCATTATTGCTATTTCAGTCCTCAAGTTCATCTTGGATTAGAAAAGCTATATTTATTGCTTATAGTAAAACCGCATTCTTTAAAAAATAAAATGGGAATAAAGTAGAATAAGTGAGGAAGAGGCTGCGAAAAGAATGACTTACAGGGAATATCTTCCATCCGATCAAAATAAATAATTCATAGCGCACATAAAACTCTAAGCCTCGCTCCTTTTCTTTTCAAAGTTTTGAAGTCGTCTCTCCAAGCAGCACGAAGAATTTTAATTCAAGTTTTTATATCTCGCACATCAGTTTTCAAATTAAACACAAATGTACGTGGATGTTAAGTATGATCTGACGTACACTTGTTATTCGTTTGAGTAACGTATAGCTTCATGAATATCCCCCAAATTCTTTTAATATTATAATTTTCATCAAAATTAATGTTTTGCTGTATTTCCTTGTATATTCTGTATTTCCTCGTATAATCTGCATTTTCTCGGTACAGTACAATGAATTTTAATTCAATGTTTTATATCTCGCATATCCGAGATTTTTCTCATTAAACACAAATGTACGTGGAGTTTAAGCATGACCTTATGTATATTTGTTATTCATTGGAATGACGGATAGCTTCATGAATATCCACCAAATACTTTTAAAATTCTAATTGTAATCAAAATTAATTAAATTTTTTGCATTTCCTCGTATATTCTCAATTTCCTCGGTACAGTACGAAGAATTTTAATCCAAGGTTTTATGTCTTGCATGTCACCGTTTTCTCATTAAACACAAATGTACGTTGAAGTTAAACATGATCTGACGTACACTTGTTATTAATTTGAGTAACGTATAGCTTCAGGAGTATCAACAAAATCCTTTTAATGTTATAATTTTTATCAAAATTAATTTTAATTGTTGTATTTCCTTGTATTTTCTGTATTTCCTCATATATTCTGCATTTTCTCGGTACAGTACGGTGAATTTTAATTCAAGTCTTTATATCTTGCACATCAGAGTTTTTTCTCATTAAATACAAATGCACGTTGAGGTTAAGCGTGATCTGATGTACACTTGTTATTCATTTGAGTAACGTATAGCTTCATGAATATCCACCAAATCTTTTTAATATTCTAATTTTTATCAACATTAATTTTAATTGTTGTATTTCTTTGTATATTCTGTATTTCCTCGTATATTCTGCATTTCCTCGGTACAGTATAATGAATTTTGATTCAAGGTGTTATATCTCGTACATCCAAGTTTTTTTTCTCATTAAACGCAAATGTACATAGAGTTAAGGCTCCTCATCAGTGAGATTCCAAGTTCCCTTCGCTAATGTTAAACCTATGGACGTTTGATGCAATCGTATTTTTTAAATATCTTCTCAGTAAATTAATATATTTTATTTTTTCTGTGTACTCTTCTTGAAGGATGTTTCTTTCTTAGTTATCAAAATATTTCTAAAATATATACTTAATTTATAATTTTACATGTTAAAATCTTAGCAAAACTGTTTAAGATTTTAATACTGCACATAAAATTAAGTACATATATTAGAAATATTTTGAAAGCTAAGAAAGAAAGAGACATCCTTCAAAAAGAGTACACAGAAAAAATAAAAAGTATTAATTTACTGAGGAGAAAAATTTTAGAAATACAAATTTATCACATGGCCATAGGGTTAACAATAGCGAGCGAAAATTGAAATTTATTATTCATTTGAGTAACGGATAGCTTTATGAATATTAAACAAATCCTTTTAATTTTCTAATTTTTGATCAAAATTAATTTAGATTTCTATTCGATTTAAATTTTTCTAATTTCATTTTCCTTTTTTTATTTTTTTTTTTTTTAATTGAAGCAGCACAAAGAATTTTAATTCAAGGTTTTATATATCTTTCCGATCAATTTTTTCTCATTACACACATATGTACGTGGAGTTTAAGCGTGATCTTATTTACACTTGTTATACATTGAGTATTGTTATTAACACTTTGTTGACTACCGACGAGTATACTCATCACTTATTTTATGCTTTTTTACGAATTCAAAATATTTCCCAGAATTTTTTTTTTTTAAATCTTTGCTTTATGTAATCACGGAATGTCTGTAATTATAACAAAACGAAAATTACAATTGGAAAATTCTAGTAGATATTTTGAATAAATGATCGTTAAATTGGCAAAACCGTCTGTCAACAATGTATTATCTAGTATAGATTATGAATATTAATTAAACTTTTTTAATATTACAATTTCCAATAAAAATTAATTAATGTAGCAGCACAAGAAATTTTCATTTGGGGTTTCACGTCTCACACATCCAAATTTTCTGATTACACGTTATTATACGTAGAAATCGAATGATATATATTTGTGATTTATTTGATTAATGTATCGTGCAATAGATTTATAAATATTAACCAAATCCTTTTTCATATACTAATTTCCAATAAAAATTAATTAAAATTTTTGCTCTCTCTCTCAAAACAGTTCGTAGTATGTTAATTCAAGGTTTTATAACTCGCACATCAGAATTTTCTCATTAAGCACAAATATATGTAGAGTTTGGGCGTTACTTGGTATATACTTGTTAATCATTTATTTGAGTAATTTGAGCTTTATAAATATTAAACCAATTCTTTTAATATTCTAAATTCTGAAAAACTTAAATTTCCACGCTTTCTGGAAGCAGCATGAGGAAATTTAATTCAAGGTCTTACATTTCGAACATCCAAATTTTCTCATTAAATGTAAATGTATGTGGAGTTTAAGCATGACTGGTGTAAATTTGTTATTCAGTTAAGTTATGTATAAGATGATAGTTTAAAACATATTCGTAATCAATACTCTATAATTTTTATTATTTTTTTTAAATATATATACAATGATGGCTGATTTTAAAATTTATCAAATTATTCTGTTATTTTGCCATTTAGTATTGTTAATTGTTATATTATTTTTGGAAACTTTTATTACGTATTTTTTTTATTTAAGTTAATTAATTTTTATTCAACTAATATTTTATAATGTGAAAATGTATTACTTATTCTTACTGTGTGCCTACATTGTTCTTTAAAATGCTTAAATAATGTAATTAAATTGCTGTTATCTCCTTAACTCTTTGTCACTCCGTTTGAGTATGCAGTATTGTTGACTATCATTGCCAATTGTATAGTCTTGGCCTTGGAAGAACATCTGCCCAAAGACGATAGAACTCCATTAGCACAGAAATTAGTAAGTATCACTAATACAGTATCATCGTAAATTTTTGCATGTATGTAGGTTTTTAAATGTAAACATTTAGATTCAAGTAAAAAATAGTAATAATATATAAATAAATGTGATAAAAGAATATTTGCTATTTTTCCGATTCACACAGATGCAGCTAAAATTCATAAAGATACAACTAAATGTAAATATATTCCTTGAAGGTGCGTAAAAACATACATAAAATATTTAAAAGCACATTAAAGTCCTTTTAAAAAATTCAAAACGTTTTCAACCGAACTACCCGGTCATCATCAGTGAAAAACTAATTGTTGAGTTGAGTTGTTGTCTCTTCGCGTTTTCTTGCTTGCCCGGAATAAACTATTTTACTTCAAGGGTTTGTAATATAAGGTGGGATGGGAAAGGTAATCAATGATGTATTAATTCATTCCAGACTGCGTGGATATCATATGATAATACATCGTTACAGACTATTTCTTTTTTAGATATTATTTCTAGAGACTCTCTTATGATATTATTCCGGGCAAGCAAGAAAACGCGAACAGACAACAACTGAACTCAACAATTTAGTTTTTCACTGATGATGACCGAATAGTTCGGTTGAAAACGTTTTGAATTTTTTAAATGGACTTTAATGTGCTTTTAAATGTTTTATGTATGTTTTTACGCATCTTCAAGCAATATATTTACATTTAGTTGTATCTTTATGAATTTTAGTTATTAAACAAGGTGAATTTGTACTGAAATTTTAACTTTTTATTGAACTAAGACAGATGCAGCTGTTCGTCAGTGAACTTCCCAATTCCTCTCGCTATTGTTAAACCTATGGACATAGGATGCAATCGTATATTTAAAATATCTCCTCAGGGAATTAATATTTTTAACTTCTGTTTTCTGTGTACACTTCTTAAAGGATGTCTCCTTTTTTTTCTTAGTTATAAAAATATTTCTAAAATATGTGATGCTTAATTGATAATTTTTTGTGTTAAAATCTTAGCGAAACTGAATAAGATTTTAACACCTCACATAAAATTATGTATATATTTTAGAAAAAAAAAATGATAACTCGGAAAAAACGACACATCCTTTAAGAAGAGTACACAGAAAATAGAAGTTAAAAATATTAATTTCCTGAGGAGATATTTTAAATATACGAATGCATCCTATGCCCATAGGTTTAACATCAGCGAGGGGAATCGTGAAGTTCACTGACAAACAACCTTAAGTTACTTTTTTGGTATTTTTTGAATATATTAAATAACTTACAACGATAGAAAAGCGAAGTATCCTTATTTTTAATTATAATTCGCATTTCATATAACATTTTTTTTATTTTGAAAATTGATTAGGACACTGATTTAACTGTGTGTATATATATATATATATGTATATATATATATATATATATATATATAACGCAAGATGTATTTTATTTTAATATTTATTTCCACAAGATTTATTCCGGTATTTCTATTTTGTTTGTAAGTCTTAATTTTTTTATTTTTATATGCTTGATTATAATGAACATATTACTATTTATAAAAATAAAATTAATCAGTTGCTGAAAGCATTTTTTTTTACTTGACTTTTTAAATACTGTATTGTTTTTTGTTTTTGTTTTTGTTTTTCAAAAATATATTGCTTTCTTTTAACAAAACTCTTTTAAAACGTATCTCTACAGTTATTGGCATAATTATTTTTTATGTGTGTCAATTCATTTTTGATATAAGTAAGATTGTTTTAAATTAAAAATAAATTAATTAATAATTTTTCACAACCTAATGAAGATCTGTAGCTGCATCATAAATAAAAATCTCACATAAAATTCAATTTCAAACCGACTTTGATTTTACTATTAAAATTATTTATAATTAAGTTCGATAATATGAATAGTTCATTTTTTATAAATTTCTTATAAGTGTTACTGTTACTGTTACTGTTGCAAGTATAACAAAGGAATTTTATTTTTTTTTTTTTTTTTTTTTTGTATTAAAAAAATTATCCGAATATGTTACAATGTTGTTTTAAAGATTCGTATGATAACATTTTTCAATGTTTCACGTGTAAAAGAATTGCTTTTAAAAGCTATTTTATCATAAACTGAAACAATTAAATAGAACTATTTTTCTCTCCATAAACAAAAGATTTTTGTGATAACTTAGCGTTCCAGCACATTTCATATTCTGTTCAAATACCAGTGTTTACCACAGTTTATCATTTATTTCTCATTTATCCCACTTATTTTGACACTCTGAGATTGCATAGATAATTCTGCAATCCGAATATACATTTGTTTGCTTTTTTTTTTTTTTTTTTTTCTAAAATGCAATATTTTAAGAATTCAAAATTTTAAAAATTGTTGGATTAAAATATAATTAATCGAATACTATTTTTCATCTATTTATTTTACTAGCTTATTTAACATGGTGTATTAATATTGCCTTCATACATAAACTTTCACCGAAATTTCTATTGCTTTTTTAATAAAACTCTTCAAAATGGAAAATCTTTACATTTATTTTTTTTTTACATTATTTTTTTAACCTGCAATTAAATATAGATAAATGTGTTCAAATTTTTTTAAGTTAATAAATATGCAAAAACTAATGAAGATCTGCTACTGTATCATATTAAAAAATCAAACAAAATCTCATTTCAATCTGACTACAAATTTGATTTTATTAATCAACTTAATCACAATTAAAGACTAATATGGCTATTTCAAACATTATAAAATTATAATAGTATTATCTTGTTTTGTTTTGTTTTTATTTTTATTTTTTGGGGGGAGGGTGGAGGGGGGGGGGGTATTTGTTTTTCTGTTATGACAAAGATATCTATTTTCGAATTCTTAAAAAACGAATGTCCGAATTTGTTACAATTTTATGTAAAAGATTCCTAAGATATTTTTCACATAAGATTTCACATTTACTGAAATTTAGCTTTTTACACGTAAAAAAAAAATGCATTAAAAGTTATTTTATCATAAGCTGGAACAATTAAATTAATGAAAATTTAAAAAGGAACTATTTTTCTCTCTCTCTCTCTCTAAAAAAAAAAAAAAAAAAAAAAAAAAAAGACGTTTATGAGGCTTATGTTCTGGCAAATTTCATGTTATTTTCAAGTAAATATTAATGTTTGCCATTTTGTTAGTTCACCATTTATTTTTCGCTTATCTCATTTATTTTGGCGTTGTGTCTTTTTGTACCACTAACAATTAAGTAACTGAATTGCAGAAAGTTATTTTTCTCTTATTGGATATTTATATTTCTTTAAGAAGCATATTTATTAATGTGTGCACGTACGTGAGAGAGAGAGAGTGAGAAAGAGAATATTACATACATTTATATATCAATATTCCTCTCATATATAAAATTTCATTGAAAGTTTTTTTGTTTAATTTTATAAAATTCTTTAAAAATGTGAAATCTGAACATTTATGAGTATTTTTTAAATATAATTAATATACTTTAAATGTAAATAAATTCGTTTTAAATTAAAGAAAAATTTAATAAATTTACAAAAACTGATTATCTGCGAGTATATTATGTATATTTTTTAACGTCATACAAACTCTCATCTGAATCCCCCACAAAATTGATTTTATTATTATTATTTTCATTTTTAAACTCAATACTGGCGAATTCAATCAGTTTAAAATTTTAATGCTCGTTATCTTATTTTACAAGTATGACAATGGGGTTTATTTTTTTATTTCATAAAATACCGGATATCCGAATTTTTTCAAACTTTGTGTGTAAGAATTGTAAGATAGCATTTACTGAAATTCTGTTACCACATGTAAAAAAGAATTGACGTTAAAGGTTACTTTATCGTAAGCTGAAACAGTTTAATTAATGAAAATTCGAAAAGGAATTATTTTTCTCCTCATAAAAAAACGACTTTTGTGATAACTTATCATTGCAGTAAATTTCATATTATTTTCGAATAAATACTAATGTTTTCCATAGTCTACTATTTATTCTTTATTTATTCCCCGTATTTTGGCATTGTGTCTTAAATCCGGAGACTGTACAGATAATAATGCGATCAAAACACTCATTTCTTTCTTTATTTATTTGTTTTGTTTTGTTTTAATTTTGATTGTTATTAATAAAAAGCAAAATTTTAAAGGTTCAAAATTAAGAAAACATACAGTTTGATGAAAAACATTCTTAATCAAATGTTATTTTTCATTTATTTATTACAATAACCTATTTCATTTGCCGTAATCATTTTGTAAACGATTGACAGTTCAATTATCCATTAGAAAACATGGTAGCCGAATATTTTGTTTTAGTACTGTTCTCTTAATTTTAATTCATTACTTTTGCTTTAGTAATAATTATTATTAATTGGTAGTCATTAACAGCAGCTATATTTTACATACAGTAGTACCTCGGTTCTTGAACACAATTCGTTAGGAAAAACTGTTCGAGAAGGAAATTGTTTGAGACCTGAATCAAATTTTTCCATAAGCAGTAAAGAAAATTCTATTAGTTGGTTGCCATCTTCCAAGTTACTCCCTGTATATACCTGTTACATACATTGTTTTGTACAGAACAATAAAATATAAAAACAAATTACACTACTGTACATTGTATGACACAATGACAATTTTATATAATTTTAATAAAAATTTAACAAAAACCGTACACATATATTTATCGATGAGACTTTGGATTACTTAAAATTGAGAGAAATAGCAGGAGAGGGTTCCATTCGTATTTTTTACCACTTGCTTCATTCGCTGTTTATGAATCTCAAAATGCAGAAAATCCCTGTATTACATGTATGTGCAATTCGCACTTATGAAAAAGAAAAAAATTGAAACTTAGCGGATTTAGCAATCTTGCTTTACAGTAATCTCCTCCAAATATATGGATTTCCTTAACGTTGCGAACACTATATCATATGTATGAGCACGCCGCACCCAAGAAAACAAACACGAAAACGAAAAATACATCAATTCGGTAGCTTTTACTACATTTTTTGTTTTTGTTTTTTCATTCTGTTGGTTTTGAAACGATAGACTTTTTTTTTTTTAAGAAACTAATCAAATTTTGCTCGCATTTCTTTTTCGACAACCGAGGATCAACTGTATTATTGTTGTTTTTTAAGTTACACAACTGATAATTATTATTAAGTTATGAAAAACTATTTTTTAAATATCATAATCATTTTGTTGAGTGTTTTAATGAAAAAAATAAACATAGTTTAAATTAAACTTTACTAAAAATAAAATTGTATTTTTAACTTTTTATGTTTTTTTGTTGTTGTTGTTGTTGTTTCAGAAATTAGAAAAAGGTTATTTGTGTATTTTTCATCACGCCATGTTTAAATTACTTTTTTCTTTTTTTTTTTTTTTTTTTTTTTTTTTTTTTTGTAAAATTGCTTTTTTATAAAAGAGATGGGTATATAAACATTCATTTTTGGTCCCCGGTATAGTCAACATCTTTTTCTTTAAGTGTTATTATTGATTTTATAAAATTTGGGATCTATATTTACTGGTTTTATCATAGAACTATGAATAAAGAGGAATTGATATTTCCTCAAACTGATGACAACTGTAACCGGTTCCGCAAGGCTGATCACCGCCAGGGTAAATAAAATTGAATAGAAATTTTCTTCCTGTTTAAACGCCTTATTCAGGCAAAATTTCTGTCATAATTAAGAGACAAAAATATCTATTCATTTTTACTGATGGAAGTTTGCTGCAGCGGTAGTCAAGCCCTGCGGTTCTGCCATATTGTGACTACATAAACAGTCCTCCTGTCAATGTCAGTGAAATAAATTATAATACCACCGGCGCTTACTTTCACCATTAAAAACGAATAAAAGTTTTGTCTTATTTGTGACAGAAATTGCGCATGAATAAGGCGTTTAAATAACATGAAATGCTCTATTCGAATTTGCTGATGGAAGTTTGCCTTGTTGATCAGACCCTGTTGATCAGGCCATGTTGATCAGATGCAAACAAACAACAGTCGCTATCTTGTGACTACATCCTCGATTACTTCACTTGCAACTGGTAGACACTGCACTATATGTATCCTCCTCTTTATTCATAGATCAATTATATGTTTTTTTCAAAGATATTTTTATGAAGATTCTTTAAATATCTTATACAGTATCTGAAACATGCACTGTTAAAACTTTGCAGCAAACTGTCCAGTCATTCGACCGTTTTTAAAGAAAACGGTTGCGTAACCGTAATTTAACTCTATTCTGACCATATGGTCAGAATAGAGTTAAATTACGGTTATATAACAGTTTTCTTATAAAAACTGTCACATTTTAATGTATTTTGACATGTTTTTAATTAATTTGTTTGTTTTTTTTCGGTAAGGAAAGTTCATAACGCGATGGTATATTTTAATTATGTTAATGTTTGGATAATAAAGTAAAACCTCTCAAAAAATCAAGCTGGTGTTATGACATCTTCTTATCGAAAAGAATCAAACTGATATTTAAAGAAAAAGGATCTAAATACATTATTTTTTTCAAAATAAACCTATTTTTTTTTATCTTGAATAACACATTTAAACAACCTTGTATAACACATTTAAACAGAAATTAATTAGATAGACAGTAAGTATAGATTATTAAAACAAATCAAAATATCTTGGAAAGAAATTTTAAAAATGACAATATCGAAGGCCTAAAATTAGACTTATCTAAAAATTGTCTTATTGCGAAATGAGTATATTCCAAAATCATTTTTAGATTACAACGTTGACATTGTCCACTGCAATGCTTTCATAAACCTAACGCTTTGCAATAACATCTTTTTATGCTCTCTTTCGTAGGAACTTACAGAAACATACTTCTTAGCGATATTTTGTGTAGAATCTTCAGTAAAGATCCTAGCGTTAGGTTTTGTACTTCATAGGGGATCGTATCTGCGAAACGTGTGGAACATAATGGATTTCGTTGTCGTAGTAACTGGGTAAGTTTCTCTCTGTTTTTCCTCTCTGTTTTTGATTTTAGTAGCTCAAATTAAAATTACTTATAAAATATAATTAATCTATTATTTATATATATTTGTACCATGGTGAAAAAGGGGATAACATCCGCAACCTCCATTTTTACATTACAATAGAATGGAATGCTAATGGCCTCTCTTTGATAATTTTTTAAGGAATTTATATATATATATATATATATATATATATATATATTAAAAATCAATTTTAAAAATTCAACTAATTGACTCAAGAAAGTTCAATTTGGACTATAATGCTTCTCACTATCTAAAGCTTTAAGGAAATTAAAGTATTTTCTACCATAGATGGCTCTGCACATGCAAAAAAAAAACTCGAGATAAAGCAGTTACTGTGTTTTTCTGAAAAAAGATTATATCTGGCTTTAACATCAACCAAGAGCAGTTTACTTTTAAAAGGATGGAAAGTACGATAGTAGGTTGAAAACTTACACTAATACTGTTCTATTTAAACCACAGTTTCCCTGTTCCTCACGTTCACATCAATCTTTTTCTCTTTCCAATATTAGCATTGTTGTGTCTTACATTCCCAAATCCAGCCTTAACATTTCTAAAATTCTTCAGCAATATGATTTCAAAAACATTTTTACCCCTGCCAATATACTCACCCACTCCAAACTGAAAGACCCTATTGAAATTTCTAATTCTTGCAGTATCTATAGTATTACTTGCCAGTGTAATCTTTCTTATATTGGACAAACCAAGCATGATATAAAATGTCGACTAAAAGATAACTGATATTTTAGTTATTTAGATAACTGATAGATAACTGATTAGATAACTGATTAGATAACTGATATTTTTTACAAATACAAACAATGTATTTGTAAATAAGAAGCTGAAAAATCGGCCACTGTAAAACGTTGGTGGGAGGATGAACCACTTCTTTAACTTTAGCTCAGCTAAACTTATCTCTAAACCCACTTCTATACTTGAACTTAACTTTCTTAAAGTATTCCATATCTATAAAAATTAGAAAAATGTTGTTAATTATGACTTTGTTATTCCCCGATTGTCAAATTGTTAGAAATATTATATAAAAACCGTCTTTTCTTAATTTCTACTACCATTTTTCATTATTACCAGTTCCTTTTCCTATGTAATTTCCTGTAATTCTATATTGGTCAATAAAACTGTCCCTCGATTCCACTTTTCCGCTATATACAGGGTGTTCCAAAATTCGGCCGCCGGGCTGATAGAAGGCATCAAGAGGATGAAAACTTACCGTAGAACATGAAGTCGCAAACCTCGTTTAGTGGGAGAAAATCGCAAAAATATTTATGAAGGGTGTGAAGTCGAGTGGAACAAAAAGGGTCAATAATAAATAGTAAAAACATTTATTTGACGTAAGGCATGATTACAATGCATTACAGTTCAACGTCAGAAAGGAGACGACGAGACATTGTTATAGGAATATGTTTTAACGCGTTCAGCAATCCTCCGTCTATCGGTGTTGGCTGTGCAATGACCTTCGTGGCCGCAACTTCGAATCATTTCTATTTAAAAATGTGTCGTCGTCTCCTTTCTGGCGTCGAACTGCAATGCATTGTAATCATGCTTGACGTAATATAAATGTTTTTTCTACTTATTATTGTCCCTTTTTGTTCCACTCGACGTCACACCCTTCATAACTATTTTTGCCATTTTCTCCCACTAAACGTGATTTGCGACCCCATGTTCTATGGTAAGTTTTCATCCTCTTGATACCTTCTATTATCCCTCTTAATTTGTCAGTCAAATTTTGGAACGCCGAGTATATGAGCAAGACTCTATGATGGTACGCTGAATGCTACCATTAGTCTGCTATAGTTAGAAAAGTTCTGGTGCTTAAAATGTTGTTTTATTTGACTGTAATGTACAGCGCCAAGCATCGTCTTAATTTTGAAGTTAAAAACTTGTTTCAAGCTTGGTGCTGTCAGGAAGATATCAGTGCGCATTCACCTGTGCTCTCCTTCCCTTTTTTATGAATAGAATATTCGATATCAATACCCCTCAACAGCTTTCAAGGATTCTTTCTCCAGATCAAAACAGTACAGATTATTTATTCTGCACAATCTACTCTACTACCATATTTCAATGAGTTAAGCACATTCAAACAGTATTCAATTTCTTTCTGCACACTGTACAACATTTTGGTCACAAATTACGGTATATATACTTGCAACTTTGTGACCAGTATATATACCGGAATTTAACTGGACGGTATATGTACCGGTTGCACTCCACCCTCTTCTCAGGCCTGCACGCATTACGTAACAAGAGCAAGAGCATCAAATCAGGGGTTGCTGTACACCGAGGTGGTGCTACCAGCTTTTTTTCTTACTGGAAAATAGTTATTTTACGGTATAAATAGCGATTTTTTATTGAAAACCAATCATTTTACGGTATAAATACCGTTTATAATCGAAATGGCACATATATGGTTTTTTACGGTTAATATACCTTAGAAATACTGTACTCATACCGTAAAGAGTACCGTTAATTTATGGTACATCTACTGCAATTATACGAAATTTTTTTACAGTGCAGATTGAAATATGGCAGTAGATAATACAAAATAAATAATCTGTGGCTGCTTATCTTGAGTTTTTTAGTGCTTTCTTCAAAAATAAAAATTAAAAACCTTTGGACGTTTAGTTCATTTATAAGCCAGTATTTGAAGTAATTTATTTTTATTATTTGCTTAAACAAAGCTTTCGATCATGTGAAGTATTTTAGTCCAAACCGCATTTTGTTCGTAAATTACTTGATTTTTAATTGAACCAGGCGATCCTACTTTAGCTTTTTTTCTTACAGAATATACTAACGGGTGTACAAAAATAGATGAAAACAATTTTTAATTGAAAACTATGATATTTTTTTATTTAATATATTTTCTTACATTGCCTACTAACAACACCAAAAATATTTTTTAATATGAAAAATATCAATTATGTATTCAAATAAAGCTTTGAAATTTATTTTAAACAGTACTTTCGTATTAGCCGCATGACAGAGGTTAAAAGCCGAAGTAATCACCAAAGATTTTACTATTTACAGTAAACTTTTGAATTCTAATTATTTCAATGTTTAAGAGTTTAAGTGGGTAGTTCGATTACATATATGTTAAATTTGTATTTTATTAATTTTATTTATTTATTTATTTATTGATAAAATTTTAATTTCGTTGTGGAAATAATTACTGAACTATTTATATAGTTTTAAGTGCAAACGCGTTAATCTTATGTAATTGGGCTGCACGCGATATATATAGATAAAAAAAATTCATGATTGATTTTTTTTTTTTTTTTAAACATAAAATATCACTAAATTGAGATACAGTTTTCAAACAAACTAAATTTGAAAGTACATATTTTTTCCGTTTTCAACAGTGCAAAAATTAAAATTATGCGATGTTTAAAAGTTTAAAAAAAATTGCAGTAAAGGCAAAATTTATTAATCTGGTCGTTGCCACCGTCACTATTATGTCAGCATTACTCATGGACGTGTTTTTGCTTTATAATATAGATATTAAAATGTCAAGGACTTTCGTCCCATCTTATATGTTAAATCAGCTTTTTCTTAAAACCCCGAAATCGGACATTGGCCCTTTTCTACCATGGTATAGATATATACCTATAATATGTATTATTATAGTAAAACTGTTTGGCTTTATTTTTCAATAAAAAATATTTTCTGTTACTGGACAGGTTTGACCCAAATTATTTTTCCCTAATAGTTTTAAATACTATTTAGTCAAATTATTGGCGCCGAATTTTGACAATTTATTTCAACAATGGCTTTTGATACTTCATATATCGCCAGCATCTTTGTTTTATTAATACTATTTGTTGATTTAAAAAATAATAATAACACAACTTTTGAAAGAGATCAAATGTTAAGATACAACCTTTCTTTGGAAATTTACGAGGGTTTCAAGAAATATAAATGCTGAACTTGAGGTTTGACCAGTAGTTTTCACCATTATACTTCTATACGTGAGCCTATTTATTAGAATTCATTTAAAGTGACCTCCTTTAAAAATTCATTTAAATATATACATATATATTATTTTGTGTAATTTATGTTTTTTCTGCTTATTTTTTATCCATTATTCATTCATCATTTTTAAAATCTTACAATGGAAATGAATTTAAAAAAAAAAAAGTCCTCTTTATCAGAATATTCTCTTTTCGTATGACTGACACACTTTTATTGAAAAGTATAAAATATATATGGAAAAAGTATTTAAAAAATCATCAGGTATTTTTTCGAGATTTTTCATCTATATTTATACGGTCAATAATAAATTTTATGCCTAAATTCTAGTATGAAAGTAATTTTTCCCCCTCTGGTTTTAAGTTTCTTCTAATTTTATACTTAATAGCCTCAATGTTATTCATTTAACATGCTTCCGATATATTATCTTTCCGATAGATTACACTTGCGAAATCCTACGAAAAACAGCTATTATGGATGTGCTTTAACTGGGAAACTGCTGAATCGATTTCAATATTTTGTTAAAGCTTTGGCAGTAGCTAAATTATAAATTGGTCGCTCAGCAAAAAATAAAATTAAAAATTAAATAGTTGAACAATTTCATAAATTTAAAAAAAATCTAAGGTTTTTTTTTTTAATTTATTTATTTATTTATTTATTTGATTTATATTTATTTATTTATTTATTTGAATTACCGTTAGTTGATTTTCCAGAAAAAAAAAAGTTACAGTTCATTTAGCGTAAATGATTTTCAAGTTCGTTTTCCTGTATCACCCACATCTTCCACGTTTATAAAAATTAGGGAATCGAACCCGAGCTTCACGGGTTACAGAACATAGGAGAAAACCATTTTTTTCTAATTCTAAAAGATTTTTCATATTTAATATATATTTTTTAAACTAATTCATTAACAACATAGAAAAGAATTTTTATAAGAAAAATATCAATAATCTATTAAAATAAAATTTCGAAGTTTAATAAAACGATACTTTTCTATTAGCCGCATGCCAGGAGTTAACGGCCAAAGGAATCGTCCAAGATTTCGCTGCTTACTGCAGGCTTTTTTTATTCTGAAAATTTCAACTGCTTAAGAGCGTAGTTCGAGAACATGTCTGTTAAATTTGCATTTTATTTATATTATATTATTATTTATATTTATATTTGGATGAAGTTTTAATTTTGTTCTGTAATATTAGCCGGGAATAAATGCGGAACAATTTATATTGTTTTAAATGCAAACGGATTAATCTTTCGCAATCGGGCTGCACGTGATAGAGATAGATTTAAATTAATTCATGCTTGGAAACTATTCCAAAAATCATTAAACAAAATCAGTAAATTCAAATACAGTTTTCAAAAAAATCGCATTTTTTTTTTCTATTCGACGATGTAGAAATTGAAATTGTGCGATGTTTAGAAGTTTAAAAAGATGCAGTGAAAGCGAAATTTATAAGTCAGTTCGTTGCTAACATAAAAAATGACTTCAGCAATAATCAGACATGTGTTGGTTTATAATATAGATTATTGTTATCATTAAACCATATTCTTGATAACATCATTTATGTGTAACTCTCCCTTGACATGGATCCGATTACGTAAGATTAGCATCAATTTTAATAAAATAATTTTATTCTATATATTTGAATCAAGGCAAAATTTGTCTAAAGTCGCCAGCAAATACAACTAATATTCCGACAAATAACGAATCATTGTTTTTTATGTCTTTAAGCGGTCTACAAATTCAAATACTAATTTGCTCATCAAGGGTGTTTCATCCCAAACTATTAACTTAGTTTTTCTTATAAATTCAGTAAGGTCAAATTGCTTACTAATGGCACACGTAGATGTTTCGTTCAAATACTGCGGTATTTTTAATATGCTATTCTACCTTGATCTAATAACAAAGCTGCGATCCCAGAAGATGCAACAGCTAACGCAACCATATTATATGATCTCATCATTTTTTAAAGTGCATTAAGTAAAAAAGTTTTGACAGTCCTGGCGCGTCAATAAAATAAACCTTAGAATTTTAATTTAAAACAGCAAGCGAAACTTCATCATAAATTGATTTTTGAACGTTATAATCCTGGCGCAAACTATAAATAGCCAAATATTGTTTTGAGTCTCATTTGATTGAGAGTTGATTTTTAAATTAAATTATTTTGATTTGTAAAATTATCGCTCATCAAAGCGTTTGTTGTTATTGTTATTATTTTGTATTTTATATATAAAATCAGTAAAAGTTTTTTCTTTTACTTTTCAAGATGTCTGTATTAATTTCTAACTAATAATAGTAATTCCAATTCTTTAATCAACGATAATATGCGGTCGCCAAGAGGGAAAAAAATTACCAATGGCAACCATTAAACACGAAAAAAGTGAAAAATACAATTTTTGTTTTTAAATTTTAAAATCCATAATAAATCAGCCAATTAAGATACAGTTTTCAAACAAATTGCATTTCAAAATAGATTTTTCTCCCTATATAACGGTGTAAAAATTAAAAATGTGAGATGTTTAGAAATTAAAAAAGTTGCAATAGTAAAAATCGCAAAACTGAAATTTCATCGTCAACTGTTGCCATTCGCAAAATGACGTCAGCGTTACGCACGGACACGTTTGTCCTTTGTAATATAGATAGAAAAATAAACACGCACATTTTTGTTTCTTAAATTCGTCACAAAGTTTTATTTTATTTATTTTTTTACTTTATAAAATCAATAACAGATTGTCGCATGATTTCTAACATAAAAATATTTCTTCTCTGATTTTAATTTTGTCATAGGTATTTACTAAAGCACACTTCATTCACTAATTTAAAATTTCTTGATGTCTTTTACAATAAAATTCAGTATCATTTATCAATGTAGTTTAGACGTATTACAACTTTCATTTAAGTTATATGATTTCCAATATCCTTTTTCACATATTATTCACATTTATAAAAAATATATATATGCAATTTTTTTTATCTTAAATTTGGTTCAAATTTTATTTTTCAAGCTTTAAAATAAATAAATAAATAAACAAACAAAAAACCTACATTATAGTATTTATAACAGCATAAATTCTAGCAGGAAAATTATTTTTTTCAAGCTTTAAAAAAAATAATAATAAATAAACAAACAAACAAAAAACCTACATTATAGTATTTATAACAGCACAAATTCTAGCAGGAAAATTATTTTTTTCAAGCTTAAAAAAAAATAAACAAACAAAAAACCTACATTATAGTATTTATAACAGCATAAATTCTAGCAAGAAAATTATTTTTTTCTCTATTTTTAAGTTTCTTGAAGTCATTTACTGAACAGTTCAATGTTGTCGTTCATAATATGCTTTTCGAATCTATTAGCAGTTACACGTAATTTATCTTGAATGATTCCCACCCCAATTTCTCAATGTTTTCTTCCCATATGGCCCAAATCTTTCACATTTTTAAAAATCAGACTTACTTTTGTTAACTTAAAATCACGACAAATATTACATTTTTTTTTAATCTGTATTATAGGATTGATAACAGATCGTACACTTATATTTGAACATGGAAATGTTTTTTCTTTGTTTGTTTGTTTGCTTTGTTTTTTGTTTTTCTAATGCTAAGTTTCCTGAAGTAAATTACTAAAACGTTCAGTGTCATTAATTTAACATGTTTCCGATGTATTATAAGCAACACTTCATTTATCTAAATGATTGGCAATATCTTCTTAAAATATTGCTCATTTCTTTTACATTTAAAAATATTTTAGGTATTTTTTATCTTAAATTGGCCACAAATTTTAGATTATTTTAGTTTTGTTTTAAATTTTACTTTATAAAACCAATTGTACACTTAAATTCTAACATGTAAATAATTTTTATCTCATCACAAGTTTCTTGTAGACATTTATTAAAATATTCAACGTCATATGGTTGGGAAACATTTGCAGTTACATTATGTCATTTGCAACAAAATTCAATGTTATTCATTAATATGCTTTAGATATATTACATATTTTTTATTATATGATTTCCATTACCTTCTTTATATATCGCCCACATCTTTCCATTAATAAAATTTATTCAAATATTTTTCATCTTAAATGTCCACAAATTTTATTTTTAAAGTTTTTTTTTCTTTGAAACCTACATTATAGAATTAAGGGGCTTCTTCACTCAGACGAAAACACCCGCTCGCTAATGTTAATCCTGTGGAGGAAATTTTTAAAGATATCGTGTTCGTATTTCAATATTTTTAAATGATTTTTTTTTTTTGCATTGAATAGCTGAGGTCAATCTCTATGCACGCTCCTTTGTACTTTTTCGATTTTGATTACAAGTTTTTTTTTTATTAAGATACTTTCACTTTCGGAACCGGTTTTGAAAGTGAAAGTATCCCCAATAAAAAAAACTGCAACAAAAATCGAAAAAGTAGAAAGAAGCGTGCATAGAGATTGACCTCGGCTATCCAATGCAAAAAAAATCATTTAAAAATATTGAAATGCGAACGAGATATCTTAAAATATTTTTTCCATAGGATTAACATTAGCGAGCGGGTGTTTTCGTCTGAGTGAAGTAGCCCCTTAATAATAGGCTATGCACATAAATTCTAACGTGAAAATAATTTGTTTACTGTACTAAAATATTCAACGTTATTCATTTAATACGCTTGAGAAATATTAGGAGTTATACTTCTAACTTCAAGTTTCATTAAGTCATTTACTACAAAATTCAATGTCATTCCTAAATATGCTTTAGGCATATTACATTTTTTATTAGATTATTTTTATTACCTTCTTTATATATTGCCCATATCTTTCCTACTTATAAAAATTATGTGATTTTTTTAAATCTTTAAATTCACCACAATTATCATTTTCTAGCTTTAAAAAAAATCTTCATTATAGGATTAATAACAGAATGTGCACACATAAATTCTAATATGAAAATAACTTTCTTTTAATTTTAGTTTTCTTAAAGCCGTTTATTAAAAGGTTCTACGTCTTTCATTTAATATGCTTCGAATATATTAGTAATTACACTTCATATATCACGTGTTCTTCATATATCGCTCACGTCTTTTATATTTATAAAATTCATACACATTTTTAAACTTAAATTCGCCACAAACGTTATATATTTTGGCCTTTTTTAAAAAACTCTGTATTACAGGATCAATAACATGTTCTAACAGGAAAATAATTTTCTATACTACAAAGTTTCGTGAAGTTATTTACTACAAATGTTAGCGTCAGTCATTTAACATATTTCCGATGAATTATTACATTTTATTTATCTGAAGTCATTATCAATGCCTTCTTAATACTTCGCTCATTTCTTTCCCATTAATAAAAAATTTGAATTTGCTTTAACGAACGCATTTCTTTTAAATTATTTTTTATAAAATCGATAGCAGACTGTGCATGTACATTCTATTATGAAAATATATTTCTCTAATTTTAAGATTCTTGTAAGCATTTAGTAAAATAGGCAAGCCATTCATTTAATATTCTCGAAATACATTAGCAGTTACACTTCATTTTTAATAAATTAAACTGTGGTAAAATACACACACATTGCTGAATGATATACGTTAAAAGATATAAAATTACATTAAAAAACACAAATCTGCAGTTTCGAATCTGATTGGTAAAGTGTTCGAGTCTTGGTTTCTCAACGACAGTGCAGTCACAAACATCTTATGATTGACTTTATATCCTGATGATGGCCTCAGATGTAGGTCGAAACTGTAGATTTGTGTTTTTTAATGTAATTTTATATCTTTTAACGTAATACTTCATTTAACAATGTGTGTGTATTTGACTACAGTTTCACTTATTAAAGTTGTATATGGTGTAAGAGTCCAAGACTTTTTGATTAGTTACATTTCATTTATCTTGATTGATTTTCCCAATTCTTCCTTCGTATATCTCCCATATCTTTCACATTTATATTAATAATCATGTAGATTCTTAACTTAAATTCCCCATAAATGTTACATTTTTTTTTTCAAATTAATGTTAGTCATTGAATAGACTGAGGATACATTGACAGTTGTATTTCTTTTATATTAAATGTTTTTCAATGCATTTTTCATATAACTATCCACATTTTTCACATTAAAAAAAGAAATGTACATTTTTTTAGCTTAAATTTGATAGAAATGGTACATATTTTTTAATCTATTTTATTGTAGTAATAACAGATTGTACGCACAAATTCAAACTTGAAAATATTTTTTCTGTAAAGTTAAATTTCCTTAAATCATTTACTGCAAAATTCAATTTACATCATTAATATGCTTCAGAAACAATACATTTTATTTAAGTTAAATTATTTCCAATGTCTTCTTCATATATCACAAACATCTTCAACATTTATGTATGCATAAAAATTTCTTAAAAACTTTATAAATATATCGGAAAAACAGCTTCGATGTGATAAAAGAAACCATTTCCAAAAAATGGAGAACAAGACACTATGGGATGTTTCAGTGCGTAGCTTTAAAAATATGTAGGGGAAAAAATCATATTTTTATCTGTTTTATCTTATATCTATCCACATTTCTTAATAGCTATTCATTATAACACATAAAATATTTCCTTTAGAATATCTTTATATTTTGACATTAAGGCAAATGAAATTATATCTTATTTTATAATATGAATCAGAAAATTTTGGGATAGATTTTTGGGGTATTCAATACATGAAGGGCTGCTGGCACAAGCAATGAATTCAGTCGTAAAATTCATTGTACGCTCATATCAAAATACAATGCTTTTTATTCATATTTTGTTATGTTGTCGTCTTTTCTGTTATTTATTTGCTATTTATCATGCACTGGAAATGATCCAAGCTATAGAGATTGAAACATACATATTCAAAATAAATCTAATGTGTGCCAAATCTGTATATATTCAACATCTTGACCTAAATTTTGTTGTTAAACTAATGATTTCTTTACTTTTTTTATTTAATTTAGTTTAGTTTAGTTTGGCTTTTGTAATTGAAATTTAGAATGAGCTTTCCATTAGAAGACTTTGTTAATGCAAATTTGGGTACATTATTTATTTCTTTTTTCTTTTTTATTATTATTATTGTTAGGCAGTTCTTTTTATTTGTCTGTACATTTTATTTATCTACACTAGTCTGATTATTGGCTACTTCCATACTCATTTTTCGCTTTAGGGAAAAATAAATTTTAAATTTACAGAATTATAAAATTCCGAATCTATATGATGAATATTTATAGGGTCTGATACTTTTAAATCAACAAAAAAATATCAAATTTTCATTATTCATTCGTACTAAAATTAAAAAAATTCTTCAATCAAAATTTTACTTTAAAACAAAAGTTACGATAAAAAGAACTTCAGGTGTCACCATATACGTCATAATCAATGTTCATTTAAATCATTTTATTCGAAACTTTTTCGTTCCTTTTGAAGCATCCACACACGTCTTCACAAAAATGGCTAGCCAGATTTTAATAAAAATTTTAACATTATAACATCTTGTATAATAAATTAACGCACAGTAAGTAGTAAGCGATGTCAATAGTAGTTTAATTCATATTTCAGTTTGTGATTTTCACACACGTTAGTTTCATAAATTTATCACAGAATTTAAAGTCTTCAGTTCTCCAGAATTCTCCTTTCTAATTAATGCAGGAATGAAAGAAAAATCCCATTTTAATTCATATAAAGTTCTTTATAACTGTATGGGATTTATTTTGTCATAAAGGGATAACACATTAAAACTTATGCCAACTTTCATTTTTCAAATTGTAACGCCCTCTTTTGACACTTTATTTGAGTTCCTTGGAACAAAACAGCCCAGAAAAGTATATAATTTATAATTTTTTTAGAGTTTAAGGCCTATTATATTATGCGTATTACTTGATGTCCCCAGTATTTATATAATTTAACTGTCTTTTTGTTTGTTTGTTTGTTTAATTTTAACAATTAATAATGTATTTTCTAAATTTAAAACCTTTTTAAGCGTTATTCTAAATTTGAGTCTAACACGATTTTTTATCTTTTATTTATTTTTATTTTTTTATATTCTTTCTTTCGCTAATATAAGATCCCCGACTAATTCAGAGAACCAACATTCTTGGATCTCTTTCAGTTAAAAATAATAATAATAATTTTTATTTCCTATAGAAATACTTCTCCTTTTCAATAGATTTAGATAAATAAATCATAAGTATTTTAATAAAACATTTTTCCTTGAAAAATAAACGAAACCACACCTTAAATAAACCATATATTTTCCTTTTCCGCATTATCTTTCTAAAAATTAAAAGGACACAACATAACAGAATATTTTTCTAACAAATTATTTGACTCAAACAGCGTGTGAATTCAAATTATACAAGCATAAACATTATATAATATTTAAGGAAGTCCGTTCCTTTATTCATTTGTTTCAAACAAATATTTTTTATGCTTTTTTTAAGTCATGAATGAAATACATTTTTAAGATATTGCGTACTATACTGCCAAACATTTAGAGCATCATCCTTAGTCTTATTTTTATTGATGTATCCTAATTGGCTCTCAACAAAATCACGTGATATTTTAACCATCAAAGATCTGTTTTATGATTTTTTTTTTAAATAAAATAAACAATTTCAATGACTTTCCTATTTTTGAACATTTAATCGATAAGAATTTATGAAACAAATCAATAAAGATCAAAGAGCATTCTTAAAAATACGAATTCGATGGGCTTTATTTCTCGAATTTCAAGTATCCAGCGTCATTTTACACGGACATGATAAGTTTTAAAGTTAAAAAAAAATCTAATCCAGACTTTTTTTTTTCAATTTATTTTAAAATACGATTTAAATTCTGTGATAAATTTGTTAAACTAACGCGAGTGAAAATCACAACCTGAAACATGAATTAAACTGAGTTACAAAAAAAGAAAAAATCATAATTTTAAAAAAAGGTTGATGTTCAACGTGCGATGTCCCAGCATTAACATTATTTTATTATCATATTTCTTAATTATGTCATTTTATAATGTAATTCTTAATTTAAAACTTTCTTTGAAAAGTTATTCTGAATTTGAATGACATTTTCTCCAGAGAAAAATTAAATTTTATTTCTGGTATATAAGATCTCCAACTGAATTGTCAATTAAGAATATAAAGCAATACATTTGAATTTCTTCCTATTAACCCCTTAACTCATTTTCCCGTATATCATGTGTGCAAAAAGTGCTTGCTTGCTCCATTAATCAAAGCTTTTGGATACCACTAATTCTTAATTGTAATCTTCGCTTTATTTAATGACAGAATTTGTGTGATTAAATTAGGTGAATATTTTAGCTTGCATAAAGCAGTGTTTCGTCCATATTTTTACTTTATTTTGGCAAAACAACTGTTAAAGGGTTAAGAAAATAAATAAAAGAAATTTTACGCCCCCTATACCAATGCTTCTCCTTTTTGTTGCAAGTGTAATGTACACTGGCCTCCAAAAGTTAAGGTACAACCAGTTTTTTGACGCTCACTATTAAAAGAATGAAAATAAAGGTAAAAAACCTGGTTTATATGAATAATCATAAGTAACTTCAATAAAATATTATGAAAAAATTATACCCATCTCAATTATTTTAAAGTATTGGATACTTATGTGTTTGTCAGAAGGAACTGCAAATATCCCACTTTGGGAATTTGTGTGAAATTTTCTTTTTTTATGGTTGGTGATCTAGAATTGTTGGCACTAAAATAGTATTGGCCATGTCTAAGAGATGTTGTTTACTTGATTCGTTCAGATGGCGGGCAATCTGATGGGTGGAAATGGGGTTATCACAAGCTGGTGCTTCTAGACGTCTTAATATGTCTCGTAGTGTGATCCAAAGGCTCTGAAATCAATTTGAATCAAAAATTCAGCATCAAGAAGACTTGTTCCAGACCGCTCTTGGGTTACAACCCCTGTGCAAGATCTGCCCCTGCGCTTTCTAGCTCTTTTGACCCGAAGAAGGAGCGTCACTGCTGTAGCTCAGCTCATTTCAGATCATCGTAAAACAACGGAGATGACAATACCTGCTATTACGATGCATGGACGTCTTCACAATTAAGGACTCTATACAATACGACCCGTCGTGTGTGGCCTTCTTAATCGACAACACAGAAGTGCCCGTTTATGTTGACCAAGAGAGCACGTTACCTGGAACACACAACAATGGGCTTCCGTATTGTTCACAGATGAGTCCCAATTTTCTTTGGAGAGTAATTCAGTTCGTGTGCTGATCTAGAGTGAACAAGACATCAGATTCTACCTATGTAACATTGTTGAAAGACACAGTTATAGAGGAGGTGGAATCATGGTTTGGGCTGGAATCGCTGTTTTAGTCACAGTAACTTCCATGTGTGCCACGGAAGAATTCTGACTGCTGTGAAATATCGGGACGAAATCCTTGCTCCGTTTGTCACACCGTATGGTGGTGTTATTGGTGATGAATTAATCTGAATGGTTGATAATGCCCGATCGAATTGAGCTAGAGTCGTTGATGAATATCTAGAGTATCAAGTTTTGGAGTGAATGGAATGGGCAGCACAATCTTCGGACTTTGATCTTATAGAGCATCTGTGGGACTATCTCAGCAGGCAGGTGGCTGCCGTAAGTCCTCCTCCAAAGTCGATAAATGAACTGGAACAAGCGTTGTGCCATGTATGGGAATTGTTTCCCTTTCCAGTGTCCGACAACTTAATTGACAGTATGGAAAGTCGATGCCACAAATTCATTACAAGTAGGGCCGGACACATGCCTTATTAAAATCCGTTTATTTAATTTTTTTCACAAAAAACTGCTATTTATTTTTTTATCAAACAGTGGACTTTCGCAAAAAATGCAATTTTTTATTTGTAAATCATGCTTGATGTTAAAATTAAGTAAAATTCGATAAGTACCTGTTTAAAGCACAATTCTTCTAAATTTCATGTTTATATCTTCATTTGTTTTCAAATTATACACAAAAGACTGGTTGTATCTTAACTTTTGGAGGCCAGTGTAATTAGATAACAAATCACTGTTTGTTTGTTTTTGTTTTTTAAGCTATTTTTGCTAATATTTTTTTTATCTTAAAAAATAAATGAGACTACGTCTTAAACAAATCAGATTTTTTTTCTGTCATTATTATTTTAACAATAAAAAAGATACCCTAATAGGATATTTTTCTAAAACTAATATTTAATTTTAAATAGTGTTTAAAGTTAAGTTACCCAAACATAACAATTGTAAAACTGTAAAAAGAAAGTTGTTCCTTTATTTATTTGTTTTATACAAATGAATATTCCTTTTCTGAAATCATGAATGAAATGCGCTTTCGGAACTTTCTGGTATTTCAACTGTTAAAATAAAACCGACTCCTTCCTTTCTCAAAAGAAAAAAAAAAGAAAGAAAGAAAGAAAGAAAGAAAAAGAAAAAAAAAACTCTCATTTTTTTAAGTTTAGAGATTTTTTTAATTATTTTTATGCTTTAATTAATTTCCTTATTCAGTTTGATTAAAATTGACATTTGTTTGAAAAGAAGCAAATTCATTCACACTTTTTATATATTTTGCACTATTAATCATAGCACTATAAAATTTTGTAATAAATCAAAAAAATTTAATGAAGAATCTAAATTGAGAATTGTTATATAAACAAACATCATATTTTAAAACTTTAAAAGAACTTCATACTTTTATTCACTTGTTTCAAATAAATATTTTCTTTCCCTTTTCTAAAGTCATGAATGAAAAACGTTTTCTTAACTTTCTCATATTTAAATTGTTAAAATAAAATAGGATTGTTTATTTTCAAAAAAACATTTACTATTACTCAAAACATAGGTTTTATTAATTGTTTTCGATCTCATTTAAAATTCTATTTACATTCTGAGATAATCGGAATAAACTAATGCATGTGACAATCGCCCACAAGCTTGAATTAAAAATAAAATTGAAAGTAACAACAGATCACAATATAAATGACGTTAATGTTGAATATAGTGTTGATATTCAACTTGATGTCTACAGTTTTTAACTATCACAAAACGCTTAATAATGTACAGTAGTAGGCTAGATAGTCGAGAATCTACAGTTCCTAAATTTAAATTTTCTTTTAAGAATTATTCTAAATTTAAGTCATCGTTTCTCCATATTAAAGTAAAACATATTTTATTTCTGCTAGTATAAGATCTCCAATTTAATGACTGATTCAGGAAAATATTTTTGAGCTTCTTTCTATTAAAAAAAAATACTAATAATTATAAATTTTTCTTCCAATACTACACTCTAAAGAAAGACAAAAATTTCTCAATCTACGAAAATATACAATATCTTCTTCCGAGTTACCTATCATTCCAAAAAGGGTATTTTATCTTAAGAAACCTCAGAAACTAGTATATTTTCAAAATTTAAAAAAGTTTTTTAAAAAAAGCAGTTTATTTTTATGCCACTGGTTTTCGGAAACGTTTCCAAGTAGTTTTTTAGTGTCTTAATCAGTTTCCTCAACCCGGAATATAGGCGCAATTCAATTTATTCTTCTAAGAGTAACAAAATAATATCATGTTAAACATGAAAATGTTTACATGAGAATTGATAACATCCGAAAAACTAAAATTCTGCATTGAGAAAACGGATTAATACACTATAAAAACTACTCGGAAACGTTTCCGAAATCGGTGTCAGCAAAATAAACTTTGTTTTTATAAATACCTCTTTAAATCTCGAAAATATATTGGTTTCTGAGGTTTCTAAAGATAAAGACCATTTTTCGGGCGTCGTAGGTAACTCAAAAGAGGTTATAGTATATTTTCGTTCACGTTTATATTATATTTTCCTAGATAGAGAAACATTTGTCTTTTTTTACAGTGTATAATGCTTCTATTTTTTGTTACGTGTAGATAAATAACATACTATTTTCAATAGTATATATATAATTATAATACCTTTGAATTCAAAATACATAAAAAAAATTCTTGGAACAGATCTAACCAAATCTCCAATTTAAAGATGGGTAATTATAAAGTGTATACAGAATACTATTAAGTTAATAAGTAATTAACAAATTCATATATTTATCTTAAAGAACAAACGAAACCACATCTTAAATAAATCAGATATTTTTCATTGTGGCATTATTCTTTCTGTAGAAATAAAAAGTACCCAGCTTAACAGCATGTTTTTCTGAAAATTTATTTAATTTGAAACATTGTGTAAAGTTGAAGTTACATAAACGAAACCATTGTAAAACTTTAAAAAGAACTCTGTTCCTTTATTCATTTGTTTCAGACAAATAAATGTTATTTTAATCCTTTTTCTAAAATCATGAATGAAATGCGCTTTCTTAACTTTCTCTTGTTTAAACTGTTAAAATAAACATACTCTTTCCTTTTTCAAAAATAATTTAAAAAATCTTCTCTCATTTTTAAATTTTAGAGATTTTTTTTTTTAATTTTCGATACATTAATTTATTTCCTTGTTTATTTTGATTAAAATTGGCATTTGTTTGAAAAGAAGCAAATTCATTCACACTTCTCATATGTTTTGTACTATTCATCTTTGTGAAATTCTGTAATAATTCAAAGGTTTTTAATGAAGCTAACTAAATTGAAAATATTTTATTTTTTAAGTTTTTTTAATATTTTTAATTTTAAGTCTAAAATTATTTAAGGCATCAAATACCTATGAAATGTAAAAAGTTCCCGAAAATTTTAAATGTTATTTATTTAAAAATTATTAGACTCACTTGTACAAAGTTGTAAAGGAATATTTAAACAACTCTACGCTTTTGAATTTTACTTTTTTAAGAAATTGAATATACTTATTTTTTAAGTCATACACAAATGCATGAAATGTCTAGTTCATTTTTGTTTGAAAACTAACATTTGGCATTTCAGCAGTTTTCATGATTTCAGTCGATTTCACAGATATCAAAGTAAGCCTGTTGAAACTTGCTTTAAAACATTTCATTATTGTAAAAGTTATGAGCGAAAACCCGATTTTGGCTTGGAGTGATACGCCCTGTGTATTTTTTACTGAATAAGTGGATTGCGATCCTAGTTTTCTAAACAAAATTGTTTATGTCGACGGTTGTTAATCCCCCCCCCCACCCCACCTAAAAGTTTTTATCATCTCTCTTTTTACATTTTTACATGCTGTATGTATTATATATATATATATATATTGTTTATTCAATTCTTCCGTTTCAAAGACGAAATAAAAAACTTCCAAAAAAGTGAGGAAACTAAAAATATTTGCAAAATTCGTTTTAAGGATAATTTTCGATTTTTCTGCAGGCAATGCTTATTTTAATTTGCAGCTGCTTCAATTATATGAAGTTTTACGACCATTAGTGTCAAAAATACCAAGCAAGTTTCTTTTATTGAGACGCGTTCCGAAACGATGCATGTAATTAAAAAAAATAGATAATTAAGATGTAGAATCGGAATTATCAATATCTCTTTAGCATTCGATAGTCGGAATTTCTTTAAATATTTATGACATTTCCTTTCACATTCCTCTTCGCCAATTTGTTCTAGGATAGTGAACGTTTTTGCTTCAAGCAATAAATATTTTGAATTGCAGCTGCTTCAATCATTTAAAGTTTTACGAGCATTGAAAGTAGTTTTGGAAGTACCAAGTAAGTTCCTTTTAATGAGACGCTTTCTAAAACGATGCATTTAACAAAAAGAAAATAGATAGTTCAGATGTAGAATTTGAATTATCGATATTTCCTTAGCATTCGATATTCGGAATTTCTTTAAATACTGATGACAATATTTCAATTCACATTCCTGTTCGCCAATTTCTTCTAGGATAGTGAACGTTTTTGCTTCAAGCAATGAATATTTTGACTTGCGGCTGCTTCAGTCATTTAAAGTTTTACGACCGTTGTCGGAAGTACGAAGTAAGTTCCTTTTAATGAGACGCGTTCTGAATCGATACATTTAACCCCAAAAAAAAAATAGATAGTTTAGATGTAGAATTTGAATAATCGATATCTCCTTAGCATTCGATATTCGGAATTTCTTTAAATGTTTATGACAATATTTCGATTCATATTCCTGTTCGTCAATTTGTTCTAGGATAGTGAACATTTTTGCATCAGGCAATGAATATTTTGACTTGCGGCTGCTTCAATCATTTAAAGTTTTACGACCATTGAAAGTAGTATCAAAGGTACCAAGTAAGTTCATTTTAATGAGACGCGTTCCGAAACGATGCATATAAAAAAGTAGATAGTTTAGATGTAGAATTTGAATTATCGATATCTGCAAAGCATATTCGATATTCAGATTTCTTTTTGCGATCGATTTACATTCGCTTTATTTCGATTTACATTCCAATTTGTCTGGCTCATGCTACTTTTGGACATGCAATTATGCATATAATTTATGTTACATGATATATTTATTTGAGCATTTCTTTAAGCATGGTATTTGTTTTACTTCTTTGAAACTTTTTTCTTACTAAGAATGTTTTAAACTTATCCTGCATTAGTAGATTTTAGATCAGACAAGCATTTCTAACTATCTGATTGAAATTTTTGTTAACTGTGCGTATGATTGTCATTTGCTCTTTCTAAAATATTATGTAACACAGAAATATTTTTTTTTATATCTAATTGATAACAATCTGTTAACTTGAAAAATGTGTAATAAAAGGTTACTACAATCATTGTCTTTCTTAAAAATGAAATCATTAATTCTAAGTCAAAGTTAGAATAATTATAGATAATTTTGCATACTGACAATCCAAGTTTATATTTTCATATTTACAAACTTAAATGCGGAAAAAAATTCTATTTTGAATAAGCAAGTTCTTTTTATTTTAAAAGCAAAGCAAAAAACAAATGGTGTAGTTATAATGATTATTTTACTCTCTTGAAATTCAGTTAAAATTTCAAAAGATTTATATCCCGCTTGCTCTTTTTTATTATTATTATTGCATCATAATGTACAAAATAATCAAGTTCAACTAAGTAACATCAACAAGATTTATATGTACAATGGAATATTACAAAAGGCTCTTTACCTCATAACATTGAAGATGTTAATGTCCCCTTTATCATTTTTTTTCCGAAATGCGCATTTGTAATTAAGTCTATAAAAAGTCCCTAAAACTAATCTTTATTGTAGCTATATAAGATTTTAATTTGTCTTTATTTACTCAAACTAAAACTTTATAAAGTTTTTAAAGCTCTAAATTCGATTAATTGAGTGTTAAATAGGTCAAAATCAGCTGTCAAATCTATCCATAATTGATTGAAATTGTAAAAAATTTCATTTCGATATTTTGTTTGTAACATTTCTCAAGAAAAAAACTACAAAGCACGAAACCTGAAATTTACAAACATCCAATCAGTTCATAAACCAGGCAAAGTTTTGCACAATTTGTATCTAATTATGTATTTTAGTACTTCAATAAGGCTGTACTGCGTTTCTATAACACTAATTAATTGACTGAAAGCGATAATTGCCTGTAAATCAATATCAGAAAATTCTGAAAGCACGAAGTTTTTAAATATTTACAACCAAAGTATTTAAATTTTCTTTTTTTTTTTACAATAATGCATATTTGATAACCAACATTCATTTATTAAAAAAATTTCACCAATTTCAAGAGAAATTCAAAGTTTCAAAAAGTATTTTATTTTCATAGTTTTTTGAATAGCGTGACATAATACCCTTTCTTTTCCGTGATTCTACAATTCTCATGACACGAAGTACAGTATATGTTTTATTAATTGCTAATTAATAAGGTTATGGACCATCTCCTTCACTACATTATTTTAATGATATCATAACATTAAAATACAATATCCCTTCCGTGCTATTATACGTTTAATGCTTCCTGATTAATAAATCTATAACTTCTTCGCTAAATACTTTTTTTTGAAATATTATTATATTAAAATACAAACATCCCTTTCGTCAAATTACACTTTTAACACGTACTGATTAATAAGACTATAAACCAACTTCTTTATTACATATTTTCTTTCTTTTTGAAACGATATTGGGACATTAAAATACAAACATTTCTTTCGTGCTGTTACACTTACTAATTAATAAGGCTATAAGCCAACTTCATGACTTCATTTTTTCTTTCTTTATGAAATAATATTATGATATTAAAATACAAACATCCCTTTCGTGCTATTACAGTTTTAATTTTTTATACTTGATACTTTATTATATTTTGGGTTATAGAATCGGTTGAAACCAGTGTGTGAATTCATCTTTAACCTAGTCAAACAATGTATCAATTATGGTAAGTTTGCTGAAGTTTAAAGACAAATCTAGATGTGTAACATGGTGAAAAGTCAAACCCTTCTTTTCTCTGTACCAAACTCTTCTTTTTCTCCTTCTATAGTACTCATAGTCTTCTAGCAAACCATGAGAGTATTTAGCTGTCTTTCTTCGTATAGTTTCTGACTTTGTAGAGACTAGAGATTCTATGATGATATATAAACAATTTGTAGTTTAGTTATTTGAATGTTTATGTAGCTGTAATGCGCCTAGTTCTTTTGTAGCTAAGTGATGTTTGTGAAAGTATTTTATTATTTTAGAATGAAGAAATGCTAAGAATTTTTCAGGATGAAATGTATTTTGAATTTTATTGTGCTCTTTTCGTGTTTTTGAAGCTAAAGTTGCCAAAAGTTTTTCTTTTCCTTTTGTTTAGGAAAATTATATTTTTAAAAAATTCTGATTTCATTTGTATCTTAAAATTATATTTTATTTATATTTGTTAAGAATTTGTTAAGAATGATGCTTTTATCAATATTGAGTCTCAGAAACATTATAGTGACATGATCTTGTATAGTTTTTCCTACCTTCGAAACAAAGATTTTTTAACCATTATAATATTCTTTTAAACTTATTTATTATTATTACTAAACATTGTATTGTTCGTATTTGATATAAAATACATCATAATATTTTCGTGGAAGTACACACCTTAACAATCTGCAAAATACTGTATTTCCTTTTATTTAAGTTCATGTTTAAGTGATTATTATCAAAATAATAAGATAATATAGATCGATTAACATTATTTCACATGATTTAATTTTGCTATCTTTAAAGTAAAATAAGCTTCATAATTTTTATTTAATATTATAATAAAAAAGATGGAGACAACATAAATGAATTAACATGATTTAATTTTACTGCGAAACAGGCGCAGTGTCAAAATATTTTCACTGATAACGGCCATAAAACAACTGATAAGACAAAAAATGCGCGGGAGTACTATTATACACAGGGCTCCCACTCGGTCCATTTTTTGAACACCACTTTTTTTTTAAAGAAAAATCGTCTTTATAAATTTTGCAGAAACTAACGTCGAAGCTTGGTTTAGTTGCAACTACCTACCACAATTTTCTTTCTAAAAAAATACTGGTTTTCAAAAAACGGACCAGTGGGAGCCCTGTTATACAATGTCTTCTTTGTGAAATGAAAACACTATCGCCTATTTGAATTGGATCTAGAACTTTCCAGAGCGCCAAATAACATATTTTTCAAAAAGTGGCAAAGTTGTCCTGGTTTACGGTATTTGATAAAAATATATTTGAAAACATATAGAAACATATAATAAAAACATATTATAAAAACATATAATAATAAATAAACATATATGTATTACCATACTTGATATTATAAAAACGTTTGATAAAAACATAATTGAATTAACATTATTTATTTTTTCTATTTTAAAAATAAAGTGATCTCCATAAGTTTTATTAAATATTATAATACAAAAAATTTAAGATAATATAAACTAATTAATGTTATTTATGTTTTGCTCT
This sequence comes from Maratus michaelseni, assembly GCA_963931845.1. Lineage (NCBI taxonomy): Eukaryota > Metazoa > Arthropoda > Arachnida > Araneae > Salticidae > Maratus > Maratus michaelseni. Next base: position 126,745,353 of record OZ007593.1, on the reverse strand, counting down.
TTCAAAAGTAAAGGGAGCTTCATAACTTTTATTAAATATTATAATACAAAAAATTTAAGATAATATAAACGAATTAATGTGATTTATGTTTTGCTCTTTCAAAAGTAAAAGGAGCTTCATAACTTTTATTAAATATTATTATAAAAAAATGGAAGACAACATAAATTAATTTACTTGTTTTAATTTTTGCTCTTTCTAAAGTAAAATGAATTTCATAACTTTTGTTAAATATTGTTATAAAAAATGAAGACAACATAAATGAATTTACTGGTTTTAATATTTACTCTTTTTAAAGTAAAATGAGCTTTATAGATTTTACCCAATATTAGTATAAAATGTTTCAGAAAACACAAATGAGTTTTAAGTTTTGCTCTTTTTATAAAATAAAAGGGGCTTCATAGCTTTTATTAAATAAGATTGACTAGAAATATGCTAATTGTTTTCTCCTTTCAATACAATTAAAATTTTTAACTGACACGTGGAAACTTACTGTCATCATTAATAATCATATCTTGAAACTGACAATTTCATTTATTCATAAATGCAGAGTTTTCGAATCTCTAAGTGCATAGGCATTTTTTATATGCTGAGAATATTTCTTTTGTTACGAACATAATTAGATACTCTAGTGCATATCATTTTCGGAACTTACTACATAATTTAATCATGTAAGATGTATTTTGTTAATGCAAGATGTTCCATTCTTTGTTCTTCTAGTGGAACATTCTTGATATGTAATCAATAATCAGCTCTTCGATCATCCTGTTAGCTTATTCCTAGTTTATCAGAAATGCATTATGAAATAACAATATTCAATCTCAGTAATTGTTAAAAACTTTTATATACTATACATCTCTAAATCAGTTTTTCATATGTATGTTTCTTTATTAATGTTACTTCGAATGGAATAATTACTTTAATGGAGTTAAAATAATCTTTGTTACCAAATTACATGTTTATATATTTATATATTATTTAAGTAGTAAATGCTAAATGTATTTATCAGTAAATTAAATAATTGTAGTTCTTTCTTAATAACCAAACTATGTTAACAACTATTTTTTTTAATATGCCATAAAGTACCAGAATAAACTGAACAATTAAAATAAAGTAATTAACGTAACATTTAAAATGATTTATTCCTAAGTAGTTTAGTTATATGTGCGCTTTCTTTTAACTACAATTCCACTATCGCAATTTTACTACGTCTTTTACACTGGTTTATTTGTTGAGTATTCTATATATTTAACTACATTCTTTCCTCTTTTAATACTTATGTACATATGTTTTATATACTCACATACATCTTATAAAATACTTACTTATAAAAACATCCAAACATACAATAATTAAAACAATTCATCTTTAAACTAATGTAAGTAATAGTGAATAATAAGGAATCTTTCACAATCGCTGATTCAATTAAACAAAAGGTGTCTATTACGTTGATGCCAAAAGTTTTTATTTTTATTTGAGATGAATATAATACAGACATGCATTAGTAATAGTATAGCCCCCACGGCACAATTTTGTTTTCATGATTGGAGTCCTTTTATCATAATAACACGACGTTTTTACACGCTTTTATTTAATTTTGTTTGTTGTATGTCTGTGTCTTGGTCAAATCTTACAATCAATTTTCGACCCACTTCCTCCGAATCGAAATTCCTAAAATTATGTGCACATGTTCATAGTCGATGACAATGCAATTGTGTATTTACAGAGCCGTGCCTTTTCAGGTTCAGAGTCCAGGAGCAAAAACATTATTTTACATTTTTTATTGAAATCACATACCTAACGAAGCAATTTTGCTCAAAATGTGCACACAAGTTCTTTTTGAATGACAATAGATATTCAAATATTTTCAGGGCGGTACCTCATCACGGACCAGTTCCAGGGACAAAATTTTCTTTTAAGTTTCTGATTGAAATCACATATCTAATGAAGCAATTTTGCTCCAATTTTACACACAAGTTCATTATTGATGACAATATTTTCAGGGACGCATCTCACCAGAGACAATGCCCAGAGACACAATTTTCTGAAGTTTTTGATTGAAATCACAAATCTAATGAAGAAATTTTACTCAAATTTTACGTACAAGTTCATTTATGATGACAACGGATGTTGAAATATTTTCAGGGATGTACCTCATCAGAATCCAGGGGCGAAATTTTATTCTACGTTTTGGATTTATGTCACACATCTAACAAACCGATTTTGTTTAAATTTTCTATACAAGTTCAGTGTTACTAATAATGACTCCCTATTTCGTTTTTGTGTAAAATCGTATTAAACTTTGGATTAAAAGCATATTACTTAATTTTTTTAAGTTATATTTCTGTTTCAGGCGACTGAAATCAATAAGCAAAACAATTGTTTGGTAAAAAATAGATAACTTTAGCAAGAAAACTGCAAATAAAAAGATTAGTTAGGCTTTAGTATTTTAAATAACCTTGTAGTCATGTCATGCTTTTATTTTAATCAGTTCTTAGCCTTTCTTCTGTAGTTTCATTAGTAGAACTAGCATTTTGTTTTACATTGACTGATGATCCGCATGTGGCTGTCTCTAGTCTATCTTTTAGTAGCTAGAAATATGGCATTTTTCAGGTTCATTACTTTTTTGGTATCAGAGGATATAGAAGTAGACCTGCGGACATTACGGGCTATACGTGTATTGCGGCCACTGAAATTGGTTTCTGGTATCCCCAGTAAGTATATGTCTTTATGAAATCGAGTGTATAAAATAAAAGGTTTCACATGAACTCTTGAAGCAAATCAATCTTAAATTTTAAGCCCATCTATCCAAATGCAAGTTTGCTCTATAAACTGCTGATTACCAATTTTAAATTCCTGTACTCAAATAACTGGTTCTCATATTTATGTAAAACAATAGTGTTATATGTTACGTAAATGTCTTCTCTTATAAACAAAATTACACGTATTCATAAAGTGACCACTCAAAAAATGTGATTTTGGAGATACAAACCCAATTACAACAATTAAATTAATTTTGCACCGTATCACGTTAACAAAAATATGCCACTTAGCTGTGGACTCGATTCTGAAACATTTCTTGAAACGGCTTACCTGCTAATATGGAAACCTGCTTAAAACTGTATTTTATTTGGTCGCGTGTGATTCTGTCTTAGCGGTTTTTACTTTATTTTGAAGTTACATAGTGATAACAATCAGATAAAAAATAAACGCGATAGCACTGTATCTTTGGCATGATTACATTCTGTTATTGTCTCTCCATTATAAAATTACCGTCGATTTTTATGGCTTATAAATTAGTATAATATTAATATATATATATATATATATATATATATATATGTGTGTGTGTGTGTGTATGCACATTTAGATATCTTTAAAAATAACCGAATTAGAGAACTTTTGTCATTAGCTTATGACGTTATAGAACCCTGCTGTATAAGAATTTTCGGATAATCTGATGTAATGTAGCTCATATTGAAAGATGTAAAAATTTTCGAATTATTTCCGATCCATTTTAAAAGAAAAACAATGTATTTTATGCTTGAAAACGTTTTACGCCTTTCCTGAAAAAACTTCATTTTTTGAGTTTGTGTCACATTATGAATAAGCGTGCAAAATATTCAAGAGGATTTTGATGGTGCATTTTTATTACATATTCTAAGATTGAAAATACATATTTCAACAGGGTTTTTTATTTATATTTCTATAACTACATTATTTCTATTATAAAAATCCACACTGTTACGAAATATTTCTTACAAAATAAATCTTAACAGAATTGCAAAATATTTCGAAAATAGTTTTTTAAAAAATAAAATAGTTAATAAATGATTTCAGTAAATTAAAAAAAAAAATACGAATTCGATATTCAGTCATGATTACAAAAGTGTAGATTTCACTGTGTTCTAAAGATATCTAAATTCATTAAATGTAATTGTGTGACACGCTTTCGAATACTTTTTTTTTTTCATTTGACTGGTTATTTTAATTGCTTTTTGAAATTTTACAAAGTGTGATTTTCTTCTGTTACATAATTTAAAATCGAACGTCAAAATTTGAAATGCACTTCTCTGATTTGATTTTAACTAAGGTGACCAATTTTCAAAATTGTTCTATTTTAAAGCTTTAAAAACTTTAAAATTTATAAATTTTTAAGTTATAGCTTTTATTAAACTTCATAAATGTATCTACATTTTAAGATTAAATAAGTTTTTTAAACGAAAAAACTTAAGTTGACCCTCTAAAGGTGAACTGGGTAGCCGAAATTCGGGGACATTTGGTCACCTTACTTCTAACAAGACAAATTCAAACGTTTTCATGCATATGAATACCGTCTGACTGAATATTCGAAAAGCTCTAAAAAGAATATATACAAACTGAAAACTAAAGATAAATTGATTTGTATTGACTAAAATAAACTGATTTGTGTTGACTAAGATAAATTGATTTGTGTTACAGTAAGGGACATTTTTTCTTTCCGATCTTGTAAGGTAAACAAATTTTTGCTCTATTTTTCACAATACTATAACACCAGTTAATTTCAAATATAAACTGATTTATGTTATACTAAGGAACATTTTTTTCGAACTCACGGTAAAAAAAAAATTGTTATCTACTTTTCTGAATACTAGAAAAACAGCTAGTTTCACAATAATTAAACCTTTCGAAATTTAATTTGTATTTATTTTCACTATATTTTTTACTATCGGAATTTTTAAAAAAATGTTCTTTCTTACAAGTAGATACAGAGATTGTTCGGATATTTTTTGAACGATTTTGATGAGCTATAAAAAATAAGTACGAGATAATTTCATTTTCATAGGAATAGAATTTTGATAGTGTTCCTCACAGTGAGGTACGCTTACCCCTTGGGGACGCAACGAATCTGTTTCAACAACTAACGTACGGCATAGCTCATATAATGAATTAGTGAAAAGGGTTTTTCGTCAATGAGTGTTTTAAAAATATAATATAAAAACAACAAAATATAAAAACATATTAGATAGTGAAAACATTGTTGCCAACTTAGTCCCCTTTTTTATTAAAAAAAAAGTACCATCTTACCAAAATTTCTCTATGATATTTTTGTTTTATTTAATCACGAAATGTCTGCGTTAAATAAAATAAAAATTACTATACAAAAATTCTGATAGGATGGTATTTTTTGTAAAATATAAAAGGGGGTTAGTTGGAAACTCTGGTTCAAAATTATTTCAGCAAATTAACATCAAATATTCAAGAAATATGTATAAGACATAGAAAATATATATTATATGTCAAAAAATATATTTTGATAAGACACAGGAAGAAGACATAAGAGATAGAAGATATTTCAGGGGACATATATTTTCTAAGACATAGATGACATTTCGGGGGACATATATTTTCTAAGACATAGAAAATATATGTCCCCTATAAAGATTACCTTAAACGTAAAATAAAAGTAATATTTACTTCTATCCATTCGACGTTTTCTTTGTTTCCATTTTCCAATTAATAATCTTACAAATAAAAAATAGGGTTATTCCAGGTACACGCAATTCGTCAAGGGAAACGCGAGTTATAACAGTTTGAGAATGACTGGTATAATTTATAGTTTAATTCGTGGCAGTTTTGTTTGCTTTCAAAATGCACTGTTAAACAAGTAATGTATTAAAAGTAATATTTCCACTATTACCAAAGAAAACTATACTTAACCAAATGTTTAAAATTACTGCAAAAACAATGATATTTCGATATCTAAAGGTTACATAAGTAAGTTCCAAAATAAGTCAATAGTTGACCAAAAGTGCAAAAATATTTTAATCATTATACTACGGATCGGGACATGTGCGTCACAGTGTACCACTTTTTAACACTTTCCAACCTAGCTGAAAAGTGTTTATGACTTCGGTTTGTCTGGCCGTCTGCCGTCTGTCCGTGCTCTAACTCCCGTAAATATCCTCGGATTGCCCTGCAATTTTTATATGTTATTGTCGTTATCTATAGCATGTTCCCTATTTAAACTGATGTGTGTAGCACTTCCAGTTTTTTCACAGGGACACTCAAAAGAATTCTGTTACATTACGGTCTATGGGGAAAAATCATTTGTGGTTTATTTTGATGATGTTATACAATTTCAAACACATTGTAATTGATATATATCACTAAGGTGCATTACAAGAAGATTAATATGGAATATGGTGTGCATAGCACTTATAGTTACTTTACAGGGACCGTCAAAAGAATTCCGTTCCATTACGTCTATGGAGAAAAATCGTTTGCGGTTTAATTAAATAATGTTTCACTATTTTAAACGCATTGAAATTTATATATATCACTAAGGTGAATTACAAGAGGCTTACTACAGAATATTGTGTGTATAGCAGTCATCGTTCATTTACAGGGACACACAAAAGAATTCTCTACTGTCTGTTAACAATAATTTCTGGAAGTGCGTTTTAAGTTGCTAAACACGATTTTAAATTTAACTCACTTTTTGTCTATTACTTGGTGTGTATAAATTCTGTAGATCATATACAGAGCAGCACAAAAGTTCGCGAACACATTTCCGTTTATTGACAATTTTAAACTGTGCTACGCGTTTCCTAACTGAACTAAAATTTAGCATCCTATGTAGTATATATACAAATCTATAGATCCTATACAGGGCTGAATAAAAGTATTCGTATATTTTTCCGAATATTGTATATGTTGGATGCTGGAATATATGCTGGAAATTCCTGAAATTACGTTTTTAAATATGTTATGCGTTTTCCAAATTATTTACTTAGATGTTATCTTTCAGCTTATTAAACGTTAATGATTTGTACAATTATTTTTGGAGGCGTTGGAAAGCGTTACATAATCTATGCCTTACGCATGATTTTTCGTTCTTGTTGAAAAATAATCTTTGCCATACACTTATACTAGGATATCTTCAAGTATCTGCAAAGTAAAAATTTTTGTAAATTATGGCACAATTGAATATAGAAATAGTCGTCAGTACTGGTCTGTAATCAAAGAGTTAAGCATGCATCGAAAGAAAGAAATGTAATTTTGTAACTATTTCTATGACGAAATCTTAAATTGTAAAAGTGAATCATTCGAGTCAATAGGCTGTTGTAAAATAACACATTCAGTTTTAGTAACAAATAAAATAATTAGCTGTTATTTAAATTTTCAAATGACCAAAAATGTAATATTTATTTTCTATTTTTATGACGTGTCGCAGCATGGATAACTTGGTGCAGAATTAAAATAAGAAGCATTTAACTGGATAAAAATGAGAAAATGTTGTCTCCATTTACCGTTCATAGATGTATTTGATCGATTTCGATACAGAAAGAGCAATTCATCATCATGAAAGAGGAGAAAAGAAACTTGAAACTTGCCTCAAAAAATCTAATGAATCTTTCTCTAAACATTTTGCAATTATTGCTTGTTATTGATTTAAAGAAATGTAAGACTAAAAAGAATAAATATTTGTATATATCATGCACACATACGATTATGAATTTATTATGCGTTCAATATTCAAAGAAGAAATGCAATCCCTGTATACACAGTATAGTATAAATCAGCAAAATTGCATTAAGCTAAAATAAGCAGCTGTCTAAACAATCTATTAAATTCTTGAAGAAAGTGGAAAAAGAAATTGTTCTCAAAATAATGCCCTTTGTTAATGTTCCTGCTAAATCTCCAGATCTGTCAATTATACAGACTAATGCTTAGGTCTTATAAAAAAGAGCATTATTCATACGCCGACCATAGAATATTTATAGACTTCAGAAACGTGTAAATATATATATATATAACGAAATACTACTGTCGATAGTACAAAAGTTATTCTTATCATAAAACTTGAAGTATAGAATTATGCTTAACATTAATAAGTATCAAATAAAATATTTAAACGTAATAGGTTTATGTAAATAATGTTATATAATCTATCAAAATCGTTCAAAAAGAGTCCGAATAGCCTATGTATTCATTTAGTCCAAAAGTATTATGCTTGAATTTACTATAAGTTCAACATTACGCATCTATTTGCACATATTCCACATATTTATAGTTTTTTTTTCCACGAATACTGCATGAAAAATGGCCTTTTTTTATATAAATTTTATTTTTCTAAACTCTCTTTTTTTTTTTGGAGGGAGGGACCACTTTAAATAACTAACTGTTTTCTTAACTAAGGTCTCCAGGTGGTACTCAAGTCCATCATCAAAGCGATGGCGCCATTGCTGCAAATTGGTCTTTTGGTGCTCTTCGCCATCGTCATCTTCGCCATCATCGGCCTTGAGTTCTACAGTGGTGCTTTACACAAAACATGCTATATGCTAGCCGACAGAAGTAAGTAGAATAAAAAGTTATTTGCTTTTTTCTTCTTCTTCTTCAAATCGATCGATCTCACATCAGAAGCTTCATGTCTGAAAGTTGGGAAGGTGGGATGGTTGCATGTCCTAAAATATAATAATGGCTTTAATTTAAATAACAGTGTTTTAGAAGCACAAAATTATAACTACACTGCAAAAAAATTGTTGATTTTACAGTATAATTAACAGTAATAAACTGTAAAATAAGCAGTAATACGCTGCCCCGCGGTGCCAGTATTATACTGTAAAATCAATAATTTTCTTTTTAGCAGTGTACGCTTTCGACCAGCGATTTGCCGCAGAATTATCTTATGCCGCAAAAAATATTGAAGTTCATTAATTAAATTAATGCCTTTTGATTGTTTCTCAAGAATGAACTGCCAATTATCGGAAAAATAATAAACTGGTAAAATAAAATAAAAAGGAATAGCAAGTATTTATTCCGTTTTTAACATCATGCTTGCTTAACCCCTTAATCGTCGCTACCGATAAGCGTAGACTACTTTTTAAAATTCAGATTGCTTGATTGCCACCAATTTTTTTAAGTAGAAATATTCGGATTACTTAATGACAGATAAAATAATGCGAGCATAAAGCCAATTACATTATTTTAAAAAACTGGTGGGAATCAAACAATCTTAATTTTAAAAAAGTAGCTTACACTGTCCGTGAATGTGTCGGGCACGACGATTAAGGGGATAAAATGCATTGAAACGAAACTAGCGAAAGCAAAAATTAATCAAAGTTAGAATCTTTGGGAAAATATTTAAGAGTATATCGATTTAAAATTCAACTTTACAAAGAAGATCCGAATTGCCAAATTCATCTATCACACTGAACGTTAAAAAAAGAGTATAAAGAGACAAATAAATAAATAAAGATAAGTTTTTTAAATTTTTATTTTTTTATTAAGTTGTAATATTTTTTTTAAATCGTTATATACATTTTGTTATTATTAATAAATAAATCAAGAAAATATGTTCTCCTCCTTTTCTTTCTTTCTTTCTTTTTGTCTTTTTGTCTTAATGTTACGTGATTTGAACTCACTTCAGATCAAACTGTAGGGTTCCAAGGAGAAAATGCATTTTAACATTAGGCTACAGTAAGTTCTGTCGTAACACTAAAGACTCTCTTAACGTTTTCCTTGTTATTTTCAAGGAAAAAAAACTATCTTAAGAAGTCTGAAAATTGCATGAGAAAATCACAAAAAATAAATAAATAAATAAATCTGTTTCTTCCTATCCTGTATCCAAAGTTCTTCGGATTTTTTTAATACAAGTATTTCCACACAGAAAATATTGCTTTATTTAATAGGAGAATCATGATATTAAATAAAGCAAAATTTTCTATACGAAAATACTAGTAATCAAAAATCCGGAGGTATGGAGATCTGTATATCCATATTTGTTTTCTAAATCTGACATCACAAAAGTAAACTAGTAAACTGAGTTGATAATTTAAGAAATCTCAAAACTTTTAAGGTTAAAGTTACTTTTATTTTATTTTATTTTTAACAAAACTAATTAAAATTAAAATTTTTAATTATTGATTGTAAAATTTACTCCAATACACTATTTTGCATAAAATAGTTTTAGTTTTAGCTTTTGATTTTGAAAAGGGGCTATTTCAGTCAATGGGCCGATAGGACATCTTTTTTTAAACTTCTTAGTACACTTACTTCGAATAGAATTTTCTAAAAATGTCTGGATGAAAATTTGCATCTATAATAATCGGACACTTTTTCAATTCCTACTATTAGCTCACACTATCTATATATTTATATATCTTGTTCAAATTTTCAATCGTTAATAAAATATTTTCTATTCATCCTATCAAGTTCAAATAAATTTTTTAAAACTTGTACTGGATGACAATTGATGTTAATACAGTTTTTTTTTTCAAATATTAATTCATTAATTAAATTTAATTAATTAATTTTAGTTTTATATTTCATTTCTGTTCAAAAGTATAGTCTCACTCCATATTTATAGTCTCACCTTCACACGTAAAAAGATAATGGGGCTGTTCACGGACAAAGATCAGGCGGCTCGCGGGCGAAGGAGATTATAAATGTGGAGTGAGTCTATACTTTTGAACAGAAATGAAGTATAAAACTAAAATTAAATAATAAAATTTAATTAATTAATTAATATTTGAAAAAAACTGTATTATCGTTAACTGTAACAACGCTATGGCACTTTATTGTGAAGTTTGGTAATTTTTGAAATTCAATATTTGAAAAACGGCATAATCATTAGATTTTAAATTTATATCAAGAAAAATACAATTTTTTAAACTTTCTAACGCAGTTTGTCTAACAATTTTGTGAGAAATACTTTTCGAGCTATTAATTTTTGGTATTTTAGCTATTTATTTTTTATTTAATTTTTAATACATTTCAAAAATTTCTCTTATGTAAGATATTTAGCAGGATATAAATTTAGGAATAAATACCGTCAGTGGCGAAGCGTGTAGATCGCTGGAAAAAAATTTCTATTTGACCTAAGTAGGAATTGACTTAAAAAACAAAGTTTTTATATTACTTGTTTTCAATCATCTACTTTTATGTGCATATAATAAGATTTACAATATATACAAGAAATTATTATTTTCATTTTTTAATTGTATGCAAATATTACGGAATTTGTTAAATTTTAAATTATTGCTCGTTAAAGAATCTAGTTTGTTTAATAAATAGTAAAAATTCCAACTTTATGCATAAGTTAGTGATAAAGATGGAATATAATTTACTTATTTTAATAGCTAAAAGGCATAAAATAAAAACTTTATAAACAGTAAAATAATTTTTGTTAGACTGTTGATATGTTTCGACTTCATCGGCGTCATTATTAAATTATGCACGTTTCAAATTATGCACGTTATTTTTTATTTTTACTTGGATGTTAATTTCCATATTCATAATCATGGTATAATTCATATATTAATTTAATTTATTTGTTCTGATAATGGCTCCGATTGAGCTGAAACATGTCAACAATCTAATAAAACTTATTTTACTCTTTATAAAATTCTTATCTTACGCCTCCTAGCAATTGAAAAAAGTATATTATTACAAAGTGTAATAATTTGTTATATATTTATAGGAATTTAATTTAATTTTTTTTCTAATCTTAAAAAAAAAAAAAAAAAAAAAAAAAAAAAAAGATACAAAATCCCTTATGGGATGACTTTCTTTCACTCATTGCTGAATTGTTACTAATTTTTATAGTAGTTAAATCATTTTGTTTTTCTAAATATATATTTTTTTTTTTCCGTTTCAGCGGAGATCTACAAAGAAGGTGAGAGTGAGACCCCTTGTTATAAGGGGGACACATCTCAAGGCGCGCCTTATGGAACGCGGATATGTCCCGTAAATGAGTCCGTGTGCGAAGAGGGGTGGGTCGGACCAAATTACGGAATAACAAGCTTCGACAACATCTTTTTTGCCATGCTCACTGTCTTCCAGTGCATCACGATGGAAGGCTGGACCGCCATGCTTTATTGGGTAAGAACATCTTCTGATTCGGTAAAAATAATTTATCTTTAATTTCTTTTATTATGTTTTACAGTTGAATCTAAATATCAGGAAATCGAATAAGAAATTTATCGGTGAAAAACTTAACCTTCCCTTTTGTATCATATATGATATATGCCAATAAATGCTATTAAATGTCAATAAATCTCTCATAGAATAGTGACAAATATTTGACGGAAATGTGAATATCCCTGACCAAAATGAAATTATTTTTAATGCCTGGGTGTCACGTGACGTGGAAGTTGAGTCGTATCCCAGTTACTATGACCTCAATATGTCCTATTTTGCGACAAATGGCACATGACTAAAACAATTGATCACGGCAACTTCACAGCTCAGTCACAAAGTGGAGTCCACCTAAGAGCCATGATGTAATGTATTAGAGACGTCATCTTTTGGTCGCGTTGTGAGTGTAACCATTGAGACGTATCATCATCGATAGTGTTATTAGGAATATTTCTCCTTGTGCCATGCATTTGCAAAATATGACTCATATTGTACATATGAGCTTTCATAGAGTCAGGGGTTCAAGTACCCCTCCCCAACGTTATGAACAGTTGAACAGCTTCAGGATTTTTTTAGGAAATAATATAATGAGTTAAGTACCGTCTTTTATGGATCTGAAATCGAAATGAGAACTATTAAGACAAATGATTGCTTTTATTTTTATTTCTTTTTTACACGCGGTAACGAGAAATCAAATCACTTTCTCTTAGGAAACACCTGAAGATTCCTCCTTTGGATCCGCCATCTGTTATGGATTCCATCTTAATGTCTTGATGGTGCATTGTCATGCAACAAAAGGATCCCTTTCGTCAACTTTCCTCGGCGTTTATTCTTGATTCCCTCCTTCAACTGGTCCAGCAGGTTACCATAATATTGTCCTATTATACTACATCCCTGAGGTAGATAGTCCACCAACAGAATTCCGTCTTTGTCCCAGAAAATGGGCCATGACCTTTTTCGCCAATTTCTGTGTGCGAAACTTCTTCGGCCGTGGGGACCCGCTGTGGCGCCATTCTTTTGACTGTTGCTTGGTTTCCGAATCATAGATGTAAAACCAGGTTTCATCCTCAGTCACTAACTTAGCCAAAAAGTCCGGTTCAGTCTCGAAAAAGAGCCAAAACAGTTTTGGATGTCTGAATGGATGCTCCTTCCACTAATTACTGTTCAAACATTTGGGCACCCACTTTTCTGAAAGCTTGCGCATCGCTAGGATCGTGGTAACAATATAACCTACACGTCCAGTATCTCGGCTATCGTTTTGGCGGATATTCGCCGGTCAGCAAGAATTAGTCCATGGATAGCATTGCATGTCGCAGTCTCAGTTGCTGTGTAAGGGCGCCGACCGTGGGACTCATCTTCAACGGAGAAATGCCCAACTCTTGAAAAGAGATATCCGAGTTTTCACAGTGCTGTAAGGAGGATACTTCTGTAGCAGTATTTGTGACATCTCAGTGTGAATGTCCTTTGCTGACTTTCCCTGTAGAAACAAAAACTTCATGACGCCTCTCCAATAACTCCAAAGACGTTAAACTTTTTTGCGCCTCTGTCATCTCAGTTTTCACCTGCAACAGAAAAAATTCTAATAAACAGAAACACCTGATATTTTTACAGTTACGTACTAAGATTTTAAACCTCCAAATGAGCCTAAACTTGTTTTTCTATTTTAACCCATAAGTAATCAAAAGTATTGTAAGTAAGTTTATAAGTAATCAAAGCCAGGAACTTATCAGCACCCTCTTATGTATGAAATGATACTAGCGTAAACTATATAAAAGTGCGAATCAGACGTTAATAATGAGATTTATTTTCCTTTTTATTCATAAATATTCAGAGATAAAAAGTAAAATACTCTTAATTAAATACAGTCGGACCTCTATTTAACAAACCTCTATTTTACGAACTTTTCCTTGGAACAAAGAACTTTTTATGAATTTCCTTGTAAAATAATCCTAAATAGCGAACTGCATTCCTTAGTTGACGATTTTTTTCTTGACATCTAAATTTTTTTAATTCCTTTATTATTTCTGGGGATTTCAAATTTAGTCTTTCTTTTTAGACATTTAATGGCGCTCAATGAATATGAACTCGTTTTTTGATGTTTTTAGAGCATTTGAAAGGTGCAAGACGTATTAGGAGAAAAAAAGGTTTTCAGACAAAATTAAAAGCCTTTTCAGTAACTAAATTGAAGGACGCATGGGGTATGCTTAAAAATTACTCAGCTATAATAAATATCATTAAAAAGTTTAATTCATTTGTTTTAAATATAAAAAAAAAAATTCTTAAACTAAAACTATAGTATATTTCTGGTATTGTATTATTCTTGTTTTTGTTTTCTTCATTTTTTTTTAATTATTATTATTATTAATAGAATAACTAAAACAAATTAATATAATTTATAAAGAAGTGTAATTAATTACTATTTTACATGATATTTATTGTTTATGAATTTAAAAGTTGTCTTTGTGTTGTTTAAAGTATTTTTAAAAATGAATCTCTAACGAATTTTTCATATAACGAGCTTTTTTTCTAGATTTAGTGGCTTCGTTAAATAGAGGTCCGACTGCCTATGGCAGGGACGGTGAAGTGGCACGCGGTAGAATGATTTCGTCACGGTAATGAATGAGGTTCTAAATCTAATTTGCACAAAATACACGAATTTAGCCTAGCTCAGTTTAACTAAATTTAATTGGTTGGAAATTGCAGAAACTGAAATGCAATTTAATGAATTCCAATGTAGTTCAATATCGGCTCAACATTTATTTGAAAAAATATTAAAGGCTTTCGGAACTATCGAAAAGAAAAGATAATTACAATCCATTATAGCAACTTGAAATTCAATTCCACACACGAAGAACTATTTAAAGAATTTGGCGCTTGCCATTTTGACAATTTTTTCCGCGAGTCATTTTTTTTTTTTCGGAAATGAATGATATATAAAACTCGATTAGAAATCTTTAATCTGATAACTCCAGTTCAGCTTGCATATTTTTAACACGTTGATGACGGGAGACGTGAATTCACATCTTTTGGACATTTATAATTCCGCCCATGGGCGATACTTTTGTGTTTTATATGTTGCATTATTTCTCAAAAAAAAAAAAAAAACATACACAAAATTCGTATTTTTACTATTAGTGTACTGTGCATATAAATAGTTCGATCAGAGACAATACCAGTATTATATACATTAATTTATAATATAAACACAAAGTGAACAAATCTTTTCGTTAAATGATGTAACATGCAAATGTAACACCCATAGGCGGGGCTTCCTGTTTAAAAGACTAAAACCACCCGTTCTCAATGTGTTAAAATTAACTAAGTATAAACTTGATATCAATTATTTGGTATCTAAGATACAACAAAAAAAAATCTCAATTTTCTTTTATTTACTTTCAAAAAATATAATACCGTATGTTATCCATATTTTTTTTAAATCATAGAAACAAAATTTTAAATAACTTTGATACTTTCTTATTTGATCCACTAAATTTTTTGGTTGTTGGCACATCATCATCACAAAAATATTTTTTGTAAAAAACTGGCAAGCGGATGTGAAAAGGTTCGCCTACCCGAGCATTACAGTAAACTCTGTATTATATCCGTCACAATGAAATGAATTAGCTATAGATTTGCCACATTACGTCACAAATAATAAAATTCAAAAGTTTTGACTGAAATTTTGACATTTCACTTAAAATATGTATATGTAATATATAATGATGTTATTTTGAAATGTAAAATGCTGCTTTATAAGCATTCACCTTTACCTCACATTTTTGTTTCATTGTAATTTAAAAAAATGAATTTAAACAAGTACTAAAACTTCTTATACAATTCAAAATATCTAAAACTGGAGCTGCACTGTTTTTAAATCAATGAAACGAGCTTTTACTCTAAATGCAGGGTGATCCTAAATTCATGGTAAGCCAGGGTCGGAAATTCATTCATATAGTAAAAAATACAGGGTGTCTCACTCCAATCTGAATTCGAAATTTTGTTCATAACTTTAACAGCAGTAAATATATTGTAACGAAATTTGCAATAGACTCATCTTTGTATGAATTGTAAGCATATTACAGCTCATACTCAAAATATTAGAATAATTGAGAAAAAATAATAAGAAGAAATTATTTTTTATTTATTTATTTTTGATACTAAGTAAATGCAAATAAATTTCTTATAAATTAAATCTGGAATGTTTAGATAAGATTTTAACATTTACAAAATATAAAATACAGTACAATAAGATAGGTATACAGCTTTCTGAAACACATCAAAATATTATAATAAAATTTAGATTGGTTTAAAATATTAGAATATTTTATTTTGCGCAACAATACTACCTTATGAATATGAAGTAAATGGTAGTTAATATTTTGTAGCATCCCCTTTAGCTTTCATAACAGCGTACAATCGATCTTGCATACTATATACAAGGTGTTTGCAAACATTTATATCAATATTAGCCCAAATAGACTTTATACGTGCCACTAACTCAGTTTTACTTGAAGGAGGATTTTCTAGGAGTTTTTTCTTCCTTATACACCATAAGTTTTCGATAGAATTAAGGTCTGGTGAGTTTGGTGGCCCTAAGTACCTTAATGTTGCGTTGGCGGAACCAATTCTTAGTTGACACCGAGGTATGCGGTGACGCTAAATCTTGTTGAAAGATGAAATCATCTCCAAATAAATATTCTGATGATGGAATCATGTAATATTCCAAAATTTCTTGATATATCTGAGAGTTAACCTTTTCGTAGACGATGCATAACTTTCCAGGTCCTTCTGCACTCATGCAACCCCAAACCATGACACTAGCAGCAAATTTTACGGAACGTTTAAGGTTTGTATGTTGGAAGGATTGTTAGGCTTTATCAAATGCTCCTTGCTTCATTCTCCAAACTCGAATACCTTGATTACCATATGAAACACAAACCATACTTTCATCACTAAATAATATTTTTTCCAATCTTCTTCGCTCCATAAACGTCTTGATTTACACCAATTCAATCTTATACGCTTTTGTTTTGCAGTCATGAGAGGTTTTGTTTTCGGTACACGGTATTCAAACTTAAATTCATGGAGACGTCATAATGTTGTCGATGTAGAAACTTCAACTCCTTCTTCTTTCCATTTTTGGTGCAAGAATCGCACACTTTTAAAATAGTTTTTCTTAACTATACGCTTCACTTTCCGGTCATCTCCAGCAGATGTTTTTGGTTTTCGGCCGCGATTTCGGCGATTATTTTGAAATTTTCCATTTTTTGAATGTCGTGTTAGTATTTTACTAACGCTTGATTGCGAACAATGTAAATAATTCGCTATATAACATTGATTTTTACCGTGCCGATACAAATCAACCATACGAAGTTTAATAGATTCAGGAATATCACTCACACGACCCATTTTGAGACGAAAAAGCAAACAAACTGCAAAAGGAATCCTGATTTTAAATAAAATCGTCTGTATTTAATCAATGATGCCACCAGTTATGAATTGGTGATAATTAAAGGAGAATTAATGTGAAATATTCTAATATTTTGAACCACTTGAATAAATATTCTAATATTTTGACTTATCAAAATATTTTTTTCAATTAATCTTTTAAAAATTATATTAATTTTAAGATAATAAATAAGTTTAATCAACAATAAGTTCTTAATAAAAATAGCGTTTGCATATTTGCATTAAAGGGACATTAAATTACCAAACGATATTTTCAATTTGTAAAAAAAAAGTAATTATTCTAATATTTTGAATATGAGCTGTATAAGGATTTTGTTAACGTATCTTCACTGCTGTTAAAGTTATGAACGAAAACGCTACTTCGGATTTGAGTGAGACAGATGCCTGTATTTTTGACTATATAAATTGATTTCCGACCCTGGTTTCCTATGCAAAAATTGTTTGTTACAGTGTCCTGTACGAACCCTTAAAGGGAGTACCATGAATTCAGGATCACCCTGTATAATCTAAAAATTGAAGCTGCCTCCCTTTTGTAGTAAACTCTTCAATTTCAACGTATGATTTTATCAATTAATGAATGATGTCTGGGAGAAAGGCCTATGTTACAAATTTAAATTTTTACAGAAATGAGGAAAAGGGGCTATTAATGTCATTGATTAGTGGTGTCCTGAGCACCTAGTGCAACATAGGCCCTTCTTCCGATCTTAATTAACCTCCACCTTTGTCTTCTTGCTTAGTGATGGGCATAACGATTATTTTGATTATTCAAATGAATCATTCGGGCATGCGCAGAAGCATATCTGTCAAACTTCATTTTTTTTAATTATTATTATTATTCAATTACTACCAGGGTAAAAAAATAAATAAATAAAAGTAAAATAAAATAAAACTTTTTTTTTTTTTTTTTTTTTACGAAAGGTTTGATAGTAATTGAATTAAAAAAATTTTGAAGTTTGACAGATATGCTTCTGCACATGCCCGAATGATTCATTCGAATAATCAAAGTAATCGTTATTACCGTCACTATTCATGCTAAGAATTGACGAGTAATAAAAAAGTAATTAGGTAAGTAAAGAAAGCAATAATATTATTTTCAGTTTATTGTTTTATTTTTTTATTTAAAAAAACCAAACTTGTATATTATAAAATTGCAATTTTTAACACTGGATAATCATCAGTCATTCCACATAGGCCCCTTTTCCAACAAAAAACTCAACTTTCCGAAATTTGTAACATATGCCTTTTTTCTAGACACCCTTTCGTATGATGTAATTAATTTTTGTAGATAAAGATAATTGAACATTATATTTTAAAACATTCAAAATATAAGTGTCTGCATATACTTGATTCAGTTTCTTGCTGTTGTTATTTTATTTTTTACTTTTTTTTTTACAAAAATATTTAGTTTTAGATTTAACATTTTTATTTTGATTCTACATTATCCGGTTGATTTAATAATTACATGCATATGTATTTTTCTTCTTGCAGACGAATGATGCAATGGGGAGCCATTTTAATTGGATTTATTTTGTGCCCCTCATCATCATTGGATCCTTTTTTATGCTCAATTTAGTACTCGGTGTTCTTAGTGGGTAAGTCTTCTTTCATCAGTCTCTAACTGTAGAAAACTGTCGTTTTTAACACTTTCCAACATAATTGAAAAGTGTTTATGAATTCGGTTTGTCTGTCTGTCCATACTCTAACTCTCGTAAATATACTCGGTTTGCCATGAAATTTTTATGTGTTTATTGAGGTTTACTATAGAATGTTCGATATGGAAAAAGAAGTGTGTAGCATTTATAGTTTGTTTACAGGGACATTCAAAAGAATTCAGTTGCATTATGGTCTGTGGGGGAAAAAATCGCTTTCGGTGCATTTTATTGATGTTACAATATTGCAAGCATAATGAGATGGATATGCAACACTGAGAGGGACTACAACATGCTTTCTCAGGAGTATAGCATAAATAGCATTTATAGTTCGTTTACAGGGACGCACGAAATAATTCCATTGCATTGTGATCTATAGGCAAAAATCATTTTCGGCGCATTTGAATGATGCTATGATACTTCAAACATAATGAAATCTCTGAAGTGCGCTACAGCATGTTTTCTAGAGATTATGAAGTATGGAGCGCATCATTCATTTAAAGAGACACACAAAAAATTTGGATACAGGAATGACTAAGATCGATAATTGCTGGAAGTGCGTTTTCCGCTATGGTATGCAGTTTTAAACTTATCTAATTTTGAGTGTATTATGTGGAGTGTGTAAATTCTATAGATCGTGTACAGGGCTCCTGAAATAATTCGTACACATTACCGGATATAGACAGCAATTGCTGAAAATGGACTTTTATTGAGTTATGTGGGGTTTTTTTTTTTAAGTTGCTTATTTAGATATCTCATTTCATTGTACTAAAAAATTAAATTTCTTAATAATATTCTGTTAGTGTTGGAAAGTGTTTCATAATTTATCACTGATGCATGATTTTTCGCTCTTGTTAAAATATAAGATAAATCACGAAAATAATAAATAGATTGATTGTGGTGCATTTTCTAATTTTATGGTTTTATGACGAATTCTCGATGTAAGATCCGTTCAATGTTAGTTTAAATTTTCAATAGTGATATCGTTCAACATTTTCCTTTCTACAATAATTTCTTCATCGTCACTTTATTCAACTGCATTTGAATTTTCATTTTATATATATATATTTTTTTTTTTTCGATACTGGATATGATGAATCACTCTTCATTTGAGAGTGATTCGCATAGATTTCCTAGGAGACTTTTTTTGTGATATGTTTTCTTACAAAACTTCATTATACGCGACAACCAGAACTTATATTAAAAAATAAACTTCTGAGCGCAAATATCTACAAGGGGTCATTTATTAAAATATTTTAAAAGCTGAATCCATATTTAAAGAATTCTCTATATAACGAACTCTTTAGCTGGATTTAGAATAAAAGCATAATTTGATCTGCGGTTCTTAACTCCTCTTTTTTGACAACGGGCACCAAGCAAATATAGCATCTGTCCCAAGGTGCTATATAACGGATGATTCAAAATGAAGATAAAGGCGATTATCTCTTAAACCGCTGACGATAGAAACATACCTCCAATTACAAAAAGCATACAAATTAAGTATAGCTTTTAGATGCGGCATTTGTTTTGCAAGATGATGTATACAGACTAAAATACGAAATGTATATATTTATACGGCGTCTGGGTGCTACATGATATATTTAGAATCTTTTTCTTCTCGTTCTGACAAGTAAAACAGTAAACATCCCATTCTTCTACTACCAAAACTCACCCAGTTATGATACTTTGAATTTTATGAAATTTTGAGACTTTCCTGCATTAAAAAGTCGTCTGTACATTTTTAGGGTTGGAAAGCCCCGAAATTTCATAAAATTCAAAGTATCACAACGCGGTGATTTTTGGTCGTAGAAGGATGGGATATTTATTGTTTCAGTTGTCACAGCAAGAAGAAAAGTTGAGAGCCTACACTAGTCACGCGAAGAAACGCTCAAGCTAATGTTAAGTCTATGGGAAGGTTCTTGGCAGATTTCTCGCTCGCATTTTAATATTTTTAAATGATTTTTTTTTCATGGGATAGCTGCGGTCGATGTCTAACGTTGTTAGTTTTTACTTTGTTCCTTTTGGTTACAATTTTTTTATAAGTGGACATTTTCAATTTTGGAACCGGTTGGAACCGGTTCTGAAAGTGAAAAGTACCCTTATATAAAGTAACTGGACCCAAAATCGAAAAAGTAAAAACTAATAACGTTAGAGATCGACTTCAGCTGTCCTATGCAAAAAACATTATTAAAAAATATTAAAATGCGAGCGAGAAATCTGTTAAGAACCTTCCCATAGACTTAACATTAACTTGAGCGTTTCTTCGCATTTTATCGACTCAAAAAGGATGAAAGGTTGGGTGAGCCTTGTCCAAGTTTGGAAACGAACCTCAGACCTGTAGTGTGACAACCAGGGATGTAGCTAGAAATAAACAACAGGGGGTGCTCAAGAAAATGTAAGGGGGGCTCATACTATTTCTCTCTCTCTGACACATGCACGCACAAACACAGATATATATGATCAAAGTACTATATAGAAAGATAAATTATTGCATATTCATATTGTAGGCACTACGTTTCTTATTAAACTGTTTATAATAACTTATTTGATGATAAGAAAAGTAAAAGTCCTTCCGGCCTGTACCGGGAGGAAAAGTTAGCTTTCCTATATCTTAGTTTTAAAATTTTAGCTAATGTTACACGAAAACAGCAACTTAAAATGCAAATAAAACGTTTACAAAAGATTCGTTAATACAGAATTTGAATAAGAAATTCGCCAAATTATTGAGAAATAGCCAAATTGGCTTCATTTATGAAAACTTATTTTGGTCGCCAAATTTGGCGATATTTCGCCAAATGTCGCCAAGTTTGGCGAGAATTTGGCGCTAACGGATATGAATATATAGTTTTATGCGTTTGATTGGGAAAATTATTACAACAATGAAAATTGGCTATTAGCTTTTTTTCATTTGTATGACTTATAAATCAAGGATCTTATATATATATATATTTAAAACTAGGATGAGTCAAATGCGAAACATAATGTTTATCATAAGCATTATATTTACTATCAAACTCATTAGAATAACTTTGTTTTATGTTAATAATGGAAAACGCTGCAAAATGAAATATTTCAGTATATAACTTATGTAAAAGTCAATGTTTGCATCAGCAAAAGGTTGCTAATTCTGAGTATGTGCATATAGGATGCGCGCATATTGGAGCATTTATTTGCAGTTTTTAAACAAATACTATAATTTAGTATTTATGCAAAACTGTAAAAAGCCCCCAAAGCTAAGTTCAATTTTTTAACACACGATTTTTGAAACAGAATTTCATTTGGTGTCCTTGGCAACTTTCCCAGGGGGGGCTCAAAAATTTTCAGGGGGTGCTGAGCCCCCCCCTCTCACCCCCCTAGCTACGGCCCTGGTGACAGCGGAATGTGCTAATTCACTAAGATACCAGGCGTTCAGTATTCCTTATAGGCGGGTTTAAAAAAAAGGGGGGGGGGAATGCTGAGATTTGCAAGGAATTTTAAACAGTTTGATTTATCCAATATTTCGATTTAATAGGGTTCGAATTATCCGGGTTCTTCTGTATAAGTAACAAATCAAGTGGATTATGAAATTGTTAAGGAGCCTTAATAACTAAAAATAAAGAAATTAAATTCTCTAAAATCCGAACTACTTTACAAAAGATAAAAATAAAAATAAAAACTAAAATATATTTACAAATACTAAAATATAATCTTGTATTTTGGACCTCCTTAATATAAAATAATTGAAGCAAATGTACTATTTAATCACAAAGTCACTTGAATATTGTCGAATTAAAACTTTATTGACAATTAAGGCGCTTAAAAGCCAGACACCCTCGCAAGAGGTCAAATTTTCTGGAACCCAATTTTCTAATTTTTCAAAATACCATTTTATGTTTAAAAAAAACTTCTCTTTACTGCCATATTTAAGAATTCTTTTAGCATTGGATAGATTCCCGACAATATTTTAAATGCTTGAGACCGCCGGAATATTTTCCTTGACCGATATGCGCCTTTACTGGCCTTTATCCAACTAGGTCAACACTCTTGTTGCATCGGCATCTTGAACTCATTCAATTTAGTGTCATAAATAAAATAAAAAATATATTTAAAATGTTTAACCATTCCACTGTGAAATTTTCCATAAACATGAACTTATAATAATATTGTTTCTAATAATAATAATATCGAACTCGGCTAAAACGAGGACGAAGGATTCATAACATTTGCTCGTTACAACAGAGTTTTCGCATTAATCAAGTTTATAATAATGAAACATAGGAAAATAAGTAGGAGTTGAGATCAATTGTTAGATATTTACAGAATGACTACTCGGATAAATGCAATTTTACATTTCTGGATAAGAAAGATTAAACTAAGTTACTAACATTCGATTTAATATTTTTTCAATTTTTAATTTCTAAATAAGAAATTAGTCTGTGAAAAGATAATTAAAGAAAGCATGCTTAGCATTTATTGGCTATTTTAAATAAGATTTCTTTTAAATATATATATATATATATGTGTGTGTGTGTGTGTGTGTGTGTATTTTAATGCGTGTTACGTTTTTTTTCTACGTTTGCTTTTTTTTCTTTACCTTTCACGTCATGTATTTATCTTCTAATTACTTTAATGAAAACAAAAAGAGAATAGATACTACTACAATTTGCTTCTTAATCGGAAAGACCTGAAAGAAATTCCCGCATAAATGTTCATTTCTTCAAGTATATATATGTGCATTTTTATCAATATTAACAATGTTAATCATTATCTATTAAAATATGTTTACTTTGTCGCTGCTAAATACTTGATTGAATATTTGCATCTGATATTACATATTTCATTTATTTTGCCATATATGTAGTTTTTTTTTATAATCACCAATAAAAATCACCAGTGGTAGTTTACTATTATTAGAAAATATTTGCATATATTTTTAGTTATGTGCGATTGAAAAGATATAATTTTGTTTTGGTTTACGTTTAAATATTTTGATTAAATTGATTTAAATTCATGACAGTAATAAAAATATTTGCATAAATCGTGCTAAGTCTTTACAAAGAATCGCATTGAAATATATGAAAAGTATCATAGCGAACAAATATGAAATACATGAAATTATTTATGCACAACTTTCTATTGATATGCATGAAAAGAAAGGAAGTTTTTAACTAAAAAGTGTACATTTACAGATAAAGCAAATTCATATTTTGAATACAAAAATTGTTGCGCGAGACGTTAATTATTTACTAAATAAATAAATAGTGCAAAAGTAATACAATATTTTTCACATCGAAAGCTTCGATAAAGCTGTGGGATTAAGCCTACTCGTGCAACAAGGGCTTAATAGATAATGATTAACATTGTTAATATTCATAAAAATGCATATATATACTGTAAATAAATACTTGCCTTAATTGAAAGCAATTTAATATTTAATCGAAATACTATTAATTCCCATTAGAAGACAAAAGACGTTTTGATTCCGAAGCACGTTGTCGCTGGAACGCAGAGTACATAGGTTATTTCCCTTATACTGCAGTAGCAGTACAAAGAAGGGAAGGGCAAAGGCCAAACAACAAATACGTCATTCAATCTAGTGTTGCCAGTCCTGAGGCATTATCTGTAGGCAGTGTTGGTTCACTTCTAGACTTTAACAAAATATCATTAAAACACACACTATAATTAGTCAAATGAATATTCGGAACCCAGGCCCTTCAATTTCATTATGCATACATTCACAGTATAATCCCACTCCATATTTTAGTCTCCTTCGGACGCGCGCCACCTTGTTTGTTTGTTTGTTTATTGAGAACATACATCTGACTTGTGTGCTTGACATCAAGTGCCCGCTTATAAGTCATCGTCAATATACAGGGACGAGAGCATAATTTCCGTCTCCACCGCCGATCGACGATTGGGATTTTTACGCTTTCTGATTATTTGTAAAATCAAACTCTTTTTAAGTCATTTCCGGTATTTTGGAGGATTATAAAGATATAAGAAGGTAATGATATGAGAAATTAATATATATTATTAGATTTTATGAAAATATTAGATTATATAGAGATTAGATTATATAGAAATTAATTAGATTATACTACTAAAATATTTATTATATTACAGTTATAAATTAATTAGATTATATAAAAATTAATAGATATTATATAAGAAACCAAGTTCAACCAGAGATGACTTAAGAAGCGTTCGGTTTAACAACTAATCAGAAAGCATGATAATCGCAATCGTCTATCGGCGGTGGAGAGGGAAATTATGCGGGACGAGATAGCCGCAAGGAAATTTAAAGAGAGTTACATCCGAGAGCTCCACAAAGTGTGTGCAATGGAGCTGGCGGGAGTCGAACCCGCCGACCTGACTCCTACGCTCTCAAGCGATTAGCGGAATGGTGTCTTAAACACTCGGCCTCGGAGGCCCCTCGCGCCACCTGATCTTCGTTCTTGAGCAGAGCCTATAAATTATCGTTGCCAATTTCTGAAATCAAATACATAAATGACGTCACGTACATGAAAAAACTCTAAAACTCCATAAAATAAATCGCGAAAAACTCACTAATCGCTGTTCGAATTGCAATCAGGTGATGACGTTTTCATTCGCCAATCACAATTGCCCGGTTGACTTCCAGCTGTGCCTACAATCCTCTCAGCTACCAATCACAACTGCCCTCAAATGATGTTTGACTTCCATTGAGTGATTTCTGACGTCATTTGAAACAAAAATGTTGCAAAAACATAAAAAAAAAATGTTTAAAAAACTCATGAAAAATAAAATAAAATAAATCTAATCAAAAAATCCAAATCGGGATATTTTTTTCCCTTTAAAAATCATGATTTTTTATCTGTAAAGAGTTATAAACTCTCCAAGATAAAAAGAGGGGGGAGGGAGGCGATTTTGAGCATAACTGAGGCTGAAATGAAAGGCAACCAACGAACCAATCAAGCATTCTGGGGAAAATTTTTTAGTGTCGAAGGGGAAAAATCGCCAAAAATTCAAAATTCGCTGTACGAATTCCGAATAAACTTTATTGAAAAGAGGATAAAATTTACTATATTGGGATAAAAGATTGGAACCGGATTCCTGTTACTAATGTGGAAAAATTGCAGCAAAACGTGAAAAAAATGCTAAAAATCGCATAAATTTTTTTAATTTAAAAAAATCTATTCAAAAATTCTAAAATCGGACTTCGAGGTACAAAACCACATAAACATAAACATAGAGGTAACTTCCCATCAAATTTTATAGCTCTGCGTGCAGCGGTCTCTTCAGAACACAAACGAGAAACACACACACACACAAACTTCCTTCTTTATTATAGTTAGAAATGTACAATTTCATTATGTGAAATAATATATATATATATATTAATATATATTATCTATTTATAATTTTATATATATATATACGTTATAATGCATGAAATCAATGAAGGAGATTGGCGATAAGCTTTATGGAATTGAAGCAGCATTATATTAGTGGAACTAGTCGTTCATTCGAAGCATAAATATGGTGGCAGTGGTGTAGAGGATCAAAGGCAATGAATTAAAACAGTGGATGTTCCTCCAGGATGTACAAAAACAAGGCGATTCAAAATCCCATGTTTTTATTTAAACAATCGTCGTGGAAGCAGTCCTCGCATGATTTAAATGGGCAGTGCCATCTCTAAAGCAATTAGTTGTCACAAGATATTCTTAAAACACATCGAACATAACTCTCGAACAAATTATTGGATTTAAATCATTTGGAATACGTGATGAGTAAAACGCACAGCCAGGGGACTGTTTAACGCTTGCAAACTCAACCAAAATCTGATTGAAGAACGATTACACTCGTTTTTTGTGAATAAGCGGAAAGATACCAAATCATGACGTAACGCGCACTCTAACCAATGCGAGAATATGGAATAAGTGTACAATCTACATCATGACCAATGAGGGTGATAAAGTAAAGAGTTCTAACAATTTCTAAGCGGACGCATTTTATAGTAAAAAGAAACCAACGCGTAAAAACTCGGAAAGAGGGAAAGGAAAAAAATAAAATAAAATGGCTTTCGAAAAAACATTTGAATTCACAGAAATGATCAGAATTCATGATATAATTTAGGAGTAACTGAGAGCTTTATATTTAAGTAAATTGGGTAAAATAATAATGAATTTAAAGGGAAATTAATAAAATTAACGATAGATGTTATTAAGGAATTAGTGAAATTGGTGGTAATCGAACAGAGAAACATAAAACAGAGAAACATCGCGAAGGAAGATTTAATAATGTAACATATATATATATATATATATAATTTATAATTATATATATATATTATATTTTTATCTATTATTGCTTAATTTGGCCCTCGGTAGTTAACGAGTTTGACATGCCTGCTCTGGAAGTTGCAAATCGTGAATACCAGTACTGTAAAAATAGACTCACACCAGTAAATAAAAGTTAATATTTCATTTCAAATTAAACAGCGCATAAACTTAAATTTAGGCTTGTGTATCACAATTGGGTACATTAATTTAACATTTAACGAGTAAACATCTCTGTGGCAATAAGTTCTCCTCGGTATCTTTCAAATGAGACTCAGCACTTAGCACAAAGATATCGGCCAATGTCCTACTAATATTTCGAAAGCCGTAGCCGCTGAATGTCATAAAATTTACACCATCTGCCGATATTCACTATTCACTGATGTAACTTAAAATTTGCTGGGAAACAAATATATTTAAAAGAGATTTTTGCATTACTAATGACATTAGAATACAGAAATAGTATTCTAAAAAAATAAAATTTAAGTTTGTAGCTTTTAAAAATCTTAAATTTTTAATACCTTACTTTTAATATCTGATTTAGATTGGCCAATGTCGTAAACGTGATATTATTTTTACAACATGCAGGGATATATATCGACATTTGTAAAATATATATATATATCATCTTTCGAATGTTTCAAGATATCCACCGAAAGTCAAGGACATGTTTTGATGATTTAAATATAGTATTAATAAAACCTAAAAAGGTTTTTGTTTTATTTTTTGTAGGTGAAATTCATATGAAATTGCAATAAAAATAAATTATCATGTATATTATCTTTGAGATCAACATCCCTTTTTTTATGTGCATAGAAAATGCAAGACAGTGAAAGAGATAGCATACAACAAGTTTTTGAACGGACTTTTGACATAATACAGTTATATTTCGCTAAAATAGATTGTTTGATTAAACATTGCAGTTAACACTATACATACCTAAAGTTTTACTCAAGTTTTATCCAATACCACATCAGAATTTTTATTCAAAACTTCACATCAGAATATTTATTTATAGCTATTTCACTTTTTTATCTAACATGTTTTTATGTGATTTATCTTTTATTTACTTTATGAAGAAATTTGTGGTTCGAATCGATATATTTTCATTTGGTACCTTTCAAATGACCGGCTGTTGGTATATTTAATTATATGTTGTTAGTTCATTAAAAATTACTGTATAAACGTATCAGCAAATAATTTCAAATATTGTAATGTGAAAGCCTCGCACGGGTCAACTGGTTTCAAATTAAAAGGAAAAGTTCAGAAAAATTCCTTCAAAATTCTTCCAAAAATATCCGGTTAGAAAATTTTATATCTTTAACTTGCCTAATTTCCGAGAAGTCGTACTAAGAAATGTTCGTTAGAAGTTGACAATCGTGAATACCAATACTGTGAAAATAAACTACTCACACCAGTAAAAAAATTTAAATTTGCATTTACAAATAAAAAAGTGCAGACGCTAAACGCAAGATTCCGGATCGCAGTCTGGTATATTCCTATAACGAGTGAGCGCCTCTATGGCAATAAGTTCTCCTCGGTGTCTTTCCAATGAGAGGTAGCACAAAGATATCGGCCAATATTAATAAATTATGTTTTATGTTAAAAAAGGCATCATTTATTTAAATTAATTATGATAAATTATATACTGAGAGTGTGTTGCACAAGAAAAATCAATATATCCATACATTTGGATTTTTTTTAAATAAAAATAACATATATTTTTTAAATACATTTTAAAAATTAATCAAAATTTTCATTTATAAATTTAAAAAAAAAACTATAAATTAATTAATTAATTAAATTCAATCAGTATAGTACAAAAGAATGAATTCCTTTTCATTTCATGACGATATATGGCAAAAGAGCGACCTACCTTCCTCTCGTTTAAAACAAGGCTTTGGCTGAAATATTGCACTCTTTCACTAGACGCTTGCGTAAAAACAATATCATGTTTCGGATATTTCAAGATATCCATCAACATTCAGTATAGATGACGAAGGCTGTAATGTTTACAGAAATGAACAGCAGTTCTGAAACCACCCCAAAACTGCATACATAGTAAGTGTACAATGATAAATGGCAGTGGTGGCCGCCAGATCAAAAGCGAGATCACGTCAATCAAGGTTGTACGCCACGTAGCGGAAGGGGTTGAACTACTGGAAGTTCAATAATTGTTTTTACAGGTTGTGTGTTATTTAGTAGTTCCGATATCTATGAAATAGCTGCGCAAGAGCAAACGTCATGTTTTCATTTGTATTAGTGTTAAATTGCTAAACGTTAGAATATTGTAATAACTATTGTATTCTTTGTTATTCATGACTATTTCGTATATTACACTTTTTTACAAAATATTTATTGAATATCTACATTGTTTTGTGTCCCTAGTGGATAATCATCTTTCTAGAAGTGACAGTATATGATATTATTATCATCTGCCATTGTGAAAATCATCGGATAACCAACAGATTTATATAAATTTCTGTTTGCTTCTAATATAAATATGGAAATATTAGTTATAATGTACTGTGGTAACTGTTGAAATGAATATGTGTAATAAAATTTCAGTATCCATCTATCAAAATACGTAGGTTTCAAACCACCAAAGTTACCACACTTTATGAAATAATTTTCAGCCCAATCAATTGAAAGTAATGCTGAAATATTTTTATATTGTCAGCAATTAAATTATTTTTACGCTATATTTGTGGAAAGTAGATAATAATTTTTTTAGTGAATGGCAACGGAACTGTTTGTTATCATGAGAATGAAATGTTCTATTAAAAAATGTCGTTTAGTTTGATGCGTATAATAAAGTTTTAGTTTTGAAATGTCGTTGTTTAATTGGAGTCAGATAAGTTAAGATAAAATTAATAAACTTGAACTTGAACTTGTGATAGGTTCAATGGGCTCCCAAGTACGAAGCAACTGCACATCCTGTCTTGTACTACTAAATGAAATAATATTTAGGGAGAAGTTTCTGACACCGTTTGATTATTCGTTACACGCTTTTATTATGTAACTTTACTTTAGTTCTTGCGTGTAAAGATGGAATTTTGTAACCGAATTTTCACTCAATTTCTGAAGTGCTAAAATTATAAAAAATTAGGTACACAGGTGTTTTTCCGGTAACAATACGTTTTAATATGTTTAGAGTACTAGGTATTTTATCAATATAGGAGCATTGGCGAAATAAAGAAAATGTCCTTGGCGAGATAGAGAATTATATATAAATCTATCATCTACGCATTCTCCTGAGTATATATTGTGAATCTTTACTCACTCATGGAAGATGTATCTTATTTACCAGATTTATTGCAAAATACTTTTGAAACAGTTTGTTTTGATAAAAATATTTATATTTATAAAAACATTCACTATATATTTTTAGTTTCGGGAGAAAAGGCAATAGTGCTTACATAATGCTTATATATTATTACCTGTACTACCAAAACTAAAATAATATTCTGAATGTTTTTAAATGTACATATTTTATCGAAACAAACTGTATTAAAAATATTTGGTAATAAATCTGGTAAACAAGATTCATCTTCTATGAGTGAGTAAAGATTCACAATATATGCTCAGGAGAATGCGCAGATAGTAGATTTGGTCATACCTAATAACGTCATCCTAAAAGCCCGCGTATTGGCATTATCAACCCCGTCCACAAGATGGCGCAGTTGTGTCAATTTTGCGCCCCTCTTCTAGTATTAAGTTGGTGTGTTTACATGTATGCAGTTTTGATTTCTTTAGAAATCTGTAGTTATTTATATAGAAAAAAATCCTTTGAAAAATGTTATATAGAAATGGAGATTGCTATAGAATATTTTATATGGAAATTCATAGAGATTAAAGTAAAAATAAAATACAACGTTAAAACACCAGTGTAATTGAATCTACAGCATACCGGTTTCGGTAGCATATAGCATACCCTCCTCAGTGCTGAAGAAAATGGAAATTTGCTCATATATATAGAAATGGTAGAGGATTCAAGTGACAAGTTTATTAACCAATAGGAAAACGGAGGGTTCCAAGCAAACAGCCAATAGGAAAATAGAAGATTCAAGTGACAGATTTATTAGCCAATAGGAAAACGGAGGGTTCTAGGCAACATCCAATAGGAAAATCGATAGGAAATGGAAACGCTATGGTGAGAAATAGTTTAAAAAGTTAAGAAAAATTGGTTTTAATGTAATATTTCCAGCAGTCTGATAATGGTGGAATAGCAAATTCACAATTAACAAGATTTCCAAGATTTTTATGAATATGGAATGCTTCAAGGAAATTAAGTTCGTGTACAGAAGTAGGTTTAGATATTATTTTAACCGAACTGAAGTCGAAAACGTGATTCATCTCCCAGCAATGTTTTGCAATAGAGGATTTTTTGATTTCTTGTTTTTCACTATATTGTTTATGTTCTTTAATACGAAATTTAAGACCACGTTTGGTTTGTCCAATGTAAGAAAGACCGCACTGACAATTAATATTGTAGATACCCCATGAATTCGATAATTCAATAGGATCTTTGAGTTTGGAAAGGGTGAGTTTGTTGGTAGGGGAAAAATTATTTTAAAGTCAAATTGTCTAAGAATTTTAGCAATGGAAAAGCTTGATTTAGGAAAGAAGGGTAACACAATATTGATATTTGAACGAGTAGAAGACTGAGATGAGTTTGAGGAACGAGGATTCTGCAGTTTAAAAAGCGCAGTATCAACCATAGAAGGGTTTTGGAAAGGGTGAGTTTGTTGGTAGGGGAAAAAAATGTATTGCCATAAAAAATTTCTTTAGATGCATTTTATATTAAAATTTATTGATATTGCTAAATATAAATTTTATAAGGAAATCTACAATTAATACTCTAGAATTCATATTAAAAATGGGGTAATGTTGAAGATACAACGATGTTAAAATATAACAAAAACTTAAGATGTGTTTTATGCATAATTATGTTTTTGGAAGTAAAAATAAAAAATCCTTTTGTGTAAATTTTAAATTAAGATAGATTTTAATGTAGAATTTTCTTAAAGGGTTTTTTCTAAAACAATCTCTATAAATTTCTTTATAAAACGTTCTAAAGAAATTTTCTATAGTAATCGCTATAGATTTCTATATAAAGCTTTTCAAAAGAATTATATATATATATATATATATATATATATATAAACAACTATAGATCCCTACATTTCTTTCTCTGCAAATTTCAATTCACATGGCCCTCAGTGCAAACTATATTCAAATGGGCGGTCCTTCAGAACTGTCCGTTCACTTCGATAAAGCTTACAACCTTTGTCAGATTTATTGAATGTCGATATGGCTATCTTAAAATGTCCAAAAAATGATATTGTTTTTACGAATGTCGATAGATATCTCTGAGTGTCGTAAAAGTAATATCATTTTTATTTTTACGTCATTAGCCAATGTAAACAAGATATTGAAAAAATGACATTAAAAATTTAAGATTCTTAACCCTTTCCGGCGCGGAGTAAGTCTGTTTGTAAAATGATGAAATAATGGACTGACACCAGAAATTACAAACGAATTCATTAGTAAATATAAACTTGCTTATTTTCCGGTACTTAGCAAACGGAAAATTTTAATTAAATATTCTTGGTGCCGTTTGTCAGTTTTGGAATTAAATTTAGGTGTCCTTTTTTGTGGACACCGCCCGTTAAAGGGTTAAAACAGTAAACTTATATTTTATTTTTTAGAAGACTATTTCTGCATTATAATATTATAAGTAATGCAAACAACTCTTTTAAATGCTTTCTTTTAAAAACGATATCAGTTAATATTGGCTGTTTGTAAAATTGATGTATGACATTCAGCGACGTTCAAAATATTGGCTAATACTGTAGGACATTGGCCTATATCTTTGTGCTACCTGGGGAGGGCGTGGTCTGTTCATCGAAAAACCTTTATTACTTACCCATCATACGTAGTATAGGGTAAGTCTTGTAATCGTTTTGAAATCGAAAAAAAAATTGACGGATTTACACGTTTCAGACACTGGAGATTCCGAAAAACATATTTTTAGAAAAAAAAATTTGCCGTCCGTCTGTGTGTCTGTGTGTCTGTAAACGCTCTATCTCCCGAACAAATTGAGATAGAGACTTGCAATTTGGTATGTACTTAGTATGTAATAATGGGAAGAAGCCTATTTCATTTCAATAACCTCGATTAACCGGAACTATTTTTTTCGGACTCTCGAAATATTCGTTCTGATAAAAGGTATATAAAAATTTTCGAAATTGGTTATTTTAAGAAATGAATATAAAAGACAATAAAAAAACATAAATTTTGCATAAAGCATGAAGTCGATCGGATAATGAGTTGCCGAGATATTTGGAATCCTATTTTTCACACTCTTCGATTTTTCATGACCCTGTATTTCATCCAAATTTCACTTCAAAGATATATTTTAATTGGAAATTTAACGCTTAATCAGATGCAATAAACCGCTAGTTAATAGGATTATTATTTTTGGAGTTATAAGGATGTTTCTTTCAAGCAATTCAGTAATCGAGCCTTTAAAGTTTGTGACGTCATCAAGCCTCGATTTTATTTGAATTGCAATGCATTTTATAAGTAGTTTACACATTTTTTATTTTAATATTTTACATTATGCATATCCATGATGGGTAATTATTACGGTGGCCCCAAACGACTAGTTTTTCTATCTACATATGGTGTGTAAAAGAAACAAACATGCGTCTTACTTGATGATATTTTTCATTTAGAATATATTATCTCATCTAGTGTGGTTTATTTTTCTTTTAAATCATTTTATTGATGAACATTAACTAAATAATTAAGAATTTAAATTTATTTAATGCAATATATGACTTTTTGTTGTACGATAGGTACAATATTTAACATCAATCTGTACAATAATATCAAGAGTAGCAATGTCCTGTATTTTTCTATATATTTGCTACCACTACTTCCAAACAATTATGTTTGTGGTAGATTTACTTAACATGTGTACTATAAATAAATCTACCACGAAAATTAGTGTTTAGAAAAAGTGGTCGCAAGTAAATAAAAACATAGGACGCTGCAATACCTGCAATATGCAAGACTGTATTCGCATTTAACGTAAGAATTAAATTTGCCCAGCGACAGACACTAGAGAGAAGTGGAGATATTTTCGAACAAAGGACGGTTCAAAGGTTATTCCTCGAACGAAGAGATTATTTCTTTGGAGAAAAAAAAACGTTTTTCTCATCTAAATACACATTAATGAGCAAAAATTGCTTCATTAAAAGACATGGGCACTTCCCCCCCCCCCTTTTCCCTGAATCGAAAGCTGAATCTGGCCAATTTTGGAATATGAGAAAAAGAAGATCAGAAAACATAAATAATAAAATAGAGTTCCACGCAAGTGGATTTTTTTTTTTCTACTGAGTGAAAATGTGTCCGGCACTCGAACCCGGAACCTTTTTTTGACTTAAACTTAACTATTATAAGTAATGCAGACAACTCTTTTAAATGCTTTCTTTTAAAAACGATATCAGTTAATATCGGCTGTTGGTAAAATTGATGTATGACATTCAGCGACGTCATCAGCACGTTACCAACTAAGCTATCCTGGACTAGACTGGTATATAGACACAATTCCCTCCAAAAACTTTTAGGCATTAGCATCTGGTGTGCGATAATTAAAGCAACTCGCCAGATTAAGCCTCAGGTAATGGAGCCCCATATTAAACGATGAGGACTTATCCAGGATAGCTTAGTTTGTACAGCGTATTGGCAACTAAAGCCAAAAGGTCTTGGTTTTGAGTCCCGGCCTGGACGCATTTTCTCTCAATTTAAAAAATTTCAGTTTGTACGACTTCTTTGCCAACCAGTTTAGTTGAGTTACAATAACAGAATATGCCTAACTCATTAACCCTTTGTACGCCTATCTCGAATTCGACTCGACATCGGGTTTTATTTTTACTTTTTTAATCCTATGCCACGTACCGCTAATTCCGAATAAAAATTTACGTTTTATTTAATAGGGAATTTCAATCATTAAATTGTAGTGATCTCATCTCACATGAACAGTTTAAAGTGAGTTACTAGCTGAAAGTAACTGGCTTGTTGCATGGCCTTTTGCTTGACGCTAGCGTTCTCGCTTCCATATCATGAGATCCCTGGTTCAACTCCCACCAGCGGCAGCAAACCACCACAAAATAAAGTAAATATTTCTTTTCGAAAAAAGTAGTACTCAAAATACGGGAGACTTGACAAATATATAATCCCCTTACGTAAATAAAATTGGGAATTAAAAGGGTTAGATTATTAATAGTTTAAAAACATATATGCCAGAAATATCTGAAAACATTTTTTAAAAATTATTATACTAATTAGTAGTCTGATGTGGCATTGGCTTGATTTCATTTTTTTATTTGTAGTCTTATCTATAATGTTGCTTTTTTTTAGCAGACAAGCTAAATTCCAAATCAAAAATATAATTAAATGAATTGTTTATAATTTGAAATTAAAGTAAAAACGTCCAACATTGCCAAATATAAACCAAACTAATAAGTGGAATCATGTAGAAAAATCTATGTAAAAGTGTCTAGATTTTTTTTTTTTTTTTTTTTTTTTTTTTTTTTTTTGTGATTTATTGCAGAACTTGTTATTTAGTTTTCAATATAAAAAAAAAGAAATCTCTTTGTCTTTGTTCTAATACCTACATTATTGTAAGACATGCTTTTAGGTAGATTTCGTAAGAAATACTACCTATTACGTTCTTCACTAAGTTGGAATTTCTGAAAAAATTTTGCAGTTCTACGCCGATCATGACTCCCAGAACTCAAAACCACTCCCAATTCAAAACTTTATCTATGTATCTATCTATCTATCTATCTATCTATCTATCTATCTATATCACTTTTTATGGACACGATAACTTCAATAATTCTGCACAAATCTCTTCCAAACTGATACATAAAATCAAGTAGCATAAAATCTCGGTCAAGTTCGTTAATGGGTAAAATCGAATTAAGGGGGGGCGGGAATGCGGAGCTTTTGTGAAAACGGAAAAAAAGCAGAACTTCTTAATTATGATGCTATCGAATCCGTTTAAAGTTATTATTACTTCTAGCAAAAGGGCCGAAAATTTATGTATGACAGATTTTTGGTATCATTAAAAATAGCCTCAAGGGGGGGAGGGAAATGGGGGTTTAAGAAGAAAAAAACTCATAACTTCGTCAATTCACAAGATATCAAATTCGCTTAAATTTATTATAAATCCTCTTAATATTATCTACAACTTTTATATTGACAAGTTTTTTATAGGACCAACCTTTACAGCAAAAAAAAAATAATAACAAAAAGATTCCTGCCCGCTCTGCCTACAGACACAGCTAGATTTCAAAGTGGCTGGTCCCAACTGCCACATCATGGCATAAAGGTCATTTCTTCTGTAATTCCCAATAAACAGGCGCCACACGGTCTGCGTCTTCGAAATCTACCTGTGCCTGTAGGTCGAGCCGTCGGGGATTTTTATTAATATAACGTGATACAACATCTTATTACTTTAAGTGGAGTTCATACAAGAATGCTTTGAGATTATAACACGTTTAATTTAAAAAATGACTTGGTCTATTATAATTACATACTATTGACAATATTAATCGTACATAACTTATGTTATTATACATACAAATATTGGTGATGCGAGGGCCAATGCATATCATCGCCGACGTCTTCTGGTAGGCACTGTACCATCTGATTGCTCCAGCGCCTTCTACAGTTGTTATCCGGGTTAACTGACCAAACTATTCATGTAATTGGTCAAAATGAGTGGGTTTTTATCAAAATTCGTCAAATGCTGTGTAAATTATAACTTTTTAAAAAGGAATTAATTTACGCTAGATTATTAAAATTTCTCACAGTACCTTATTGTGTTAAGGATATGAAAAAAATTGCAAAGAGATTGTTTATTGAAAACATTATTTTTCTTTTTCGTCAGCAGATTTTATTTACATATCAACGAGGGCCAAAATATATCTTTTTAAACAAAAAGTAAAAAGTATTTGTTCATCTTTGTCGCTCTTGTAAATAAAATCTACTAATAATTCAGTTTTCTATTATTAATATCATTTTATTTTGTTCAAAATAACAATATTTGAAATAATCTAAAGATTACTGGTTATTTATGTTTTCTTTTACTTATAGGGAGTTTGCGAAAGAAAGAGAACGCGTAGAAAATAGACAAGAATTTCTAAAACTTAGAAGACAGAAACAACTTGAAAGAGAGCTTAGTGGTTACGTCGAATGGATCTGCAAAGCAGGTAAATATGCATATTAACTATTAAAATAGCTACAATGAGACTTGTATTTAATGGACAGTTACGAAGGGAGGGGGGAGGGAATTGACTATTATTAAGAAATATTAAGAAATATTGAATGTGAAGATGTCTTGAATGATTTGATTTTACTGCCAGTTTAGTGATTTTTGACAAAATTTAATTTCATATTAATAAAGAAAAGAAAAAGATTTTTTTTCTTCTTATGATGTGTAATATACACTGCTAGCCATCCAAAATGCAACACCATGATGCAATCATCCAAACAGCGTGAAATTTTCACCATTCGTACACCTCGATAAGATATGCAAATGATTGCGATTTCAGCACGCGCGTACATCATAGACGACTGCAATGTCCCTTACAAACTGTATATAAAGGGAGGAAGAATTACCGTTTTCAAGAACGTGAATTATTCTATCGTGCGGTTTTTTTATGTGTGTAGCTTCAGTATGTCTCGTAGAAAAACACGAGCACGTTTCTGAGTTCGACCGCGGCAGAATCATTGTATACAGAGATTGTGTATTATCCTTCCGAGAAATCGGTCATCGTGTCGGACGTAGCCAAGCAACAGTCATGCGAATATCTAATCGTTAAATGCAAGAAGGAACTTCTGACCAACAAGAGTGATTGCAACCGCCTCGTCACACCCTCCACTGGAAGACAGGCATTTTGTGCGCATGGTACCGATGGAGGCATTGCCACATCCTCAACCATATCACTAGGAATACAATCTGTAACACAACAGTCGGTGTCTACACGAACAATTCGACGTTGTTTTCAGTTCAGTGGAATGCCCGCTAGGCGTCCATTGCTTCGCTTACCCTTGACTTCACGCGCTGAACGGCCGAGATAGACATCCGAATGGCATGACATTGTGTTTTCGAACGAATCACCCTTCTACTTGCAGTACCACGAAGTTCGAATTAGAGTTTGGAGACACTGTGGAGAGGGGCGGCTCAACTTTTGTGTTATGCATCGTCATACTGCTCTTGCACCCGGTGTTATGCTGTGGACTGGTATTGGATTCACTCCCGCACCCCCTTTACGCATTAACGGTACACTTACCAGCCAGCATTACACGAGGTTTTACAGCCTGTTCTCCTTTCTTGCCTTCAGGGCTTGCCTGCGCGGCCACGATTCAACAGGACAATGCGAGACCAAATGTTGAACGCAATGTTCAAGCTTTCTTCTTAGCCCACCATATTGCATTGTTATCCTGGCCTGCTCGTTCTCCAAATCTATCGCCCATCGAACATGTCTTGTTAATGATTGGAAACGCCTAGCCCGGCATGTCACACACGCAAGTACACCAGATGAACTTTGGCTACGTTTGGAGGCAGTATGGGCTGCCATACCCCAACAACAATTTCAAAGCCTCTTTCACTCAATGCTGCGTGTGTAGCAGCGGTTATTGACAGACGTGGAGGCAACACTTCTTACTGATTTTCTCGTCTACCTCACCTCAAAGAAGGCTGCATTTCAAATCAATTAACATTGATACTATGCGTAATCTCTGAAATAAATTTGACTTTCATATATCTTGTCCATCTTGGTATTGCATTTTGGATGACTAACAGTGTATATACACGATTGTAATTCTTCTCGAATATGTTAAGTATGTTTGTTTCTTAATCGTAGAATTGCACATTGGATAATTTAAAAAGCATTTTCTAAAAATTAGATGAAATCGTTAATTTGATATACTATATATGTTTATTTATTTAAGTTGTTTGACAACTTAAATGGAAATTAAATGTCGAAAAATTAATAAATTACTTTTACTCTCTTTATGTTTCATTCTTGTTTAGATTTTGTATTATTATTATTGCGATTTGCTATGTAGTTCATTTACATAAAAATAGAGTGAATGAAAACAATATATGTATTCCCCTTCCCCTCTTTCTCTGTCTCTGTCTTTAATCCTATATTTCTCTAAAACTTTCCTTAATGATATGTATACTTAAAATTGTAGGTGATTTACTAGTCCCATAAGATTTATCTAATCACAAAATATTGTTCACAACTGTATATAATCCATTCAAAACTCGTGCCATTTCTCTATTTAGATTTACCATATTCCTTTAAAACTGTAATTTCATCTTTCTGTTTTTCCTAAGTTCATTTTGAGACCCATTGTATCAACAATTTAAAATTTCTACTCAGTAAGCTGTATGTCGTATTGCGTTTTAAAGTCGATATTACTGAAGAGACAATAGTGATCTTGGTTTGAAAAAAAAAAAAAAAATCTTGACGGATCGGCCTTTAGGCACAGGTGGATTTCAAAGTCGCAGACCGTGTGGCGCCTGTTTATTGGGATTTTCAGAAAAAGGACCTTTTTACCCTGATGCGGCAGTTGAGATCGACCACTTCAAAATCTACCTGTGCCTGTAGGCGGCGCCGGCAGAAAATTTTTTGTTTTTATTTTATTTATTTATTTATTTATTTATTTATTTTGCTGTAAAGGTTAGTCCTATAAAAAACTTGTCAATAAAGTTGTAGATACTGTTAAGAGGATTAATAATAAATTTAAGCGAATTTGATATCTTGTGAATTGACGAAGTTATGAATTTTTTTCTTCTTAAAACCCTATCCCCCCCCCCCCTTGCGGCCATTTTTAATGATACCAAAAATCTGACACATATAAATTTTCGGCCCTTTTGCTAGAAGTAATATTAACTTTAAACGGATTCGATACGTATCATAATTGAGAACTTATGGGGTTTTTTTCTGTTTTCACACACACCAAAAAAAAAAAAAAAAAAAAAAAAAAAGAAAAGAAAAGAAAGAAAGAAAAAGAACTTCCCTCCATCTTTTGATCCGATTTTGCCCATTAACGAACTTGACCGAGATTTTATGGCCCTTGATTTTATGCATCAGTTTGGAAAAGATATGTGCAGAATTATGGAAGTTATCGTGTCCATAAAAATGTGATACAGATAGGTAGATACACAGAAAGTTTTGAACAAGGGGTGGGGTGATTTTGGTTTCTGGGAATCATAATCGGCGTATAGCTGCAAAATTTTTTCAGAAATTCCAACATAGGGGAGAATGTAATAGGTAGTATTTCTTACGAAATCTATCTAAAAATTGCATGTATAGTTTTTAAAAAGCCGTGTTTAAAATTTTAAAAAAAATCGAAAGCGAACCCATTTTTTAAACACTTTGAAAGTTAAAAAAAAAAAGAAAAAGAAAGAAAGCTCTTTTTTATATATTTTCAAATGATTTGTAAAAGTATTTGTCTTTCTTACTCACAATTTTATGTACGAAAATATAATCTTTTCTATAATCTGTTCGCAAGAAATTTTGCATGTTTTTCAGAAGTTAAATTAATTTTTAAGTATGGACCTATCAATATGCAACACACTGATTTTACCTGTGAAAACAAATATAAGGTAGAAAAGTTTTTTGCTCCAGAGCCCTCTACTATGAAAAGCCTAAACTGTAAGCAAAAACGTTAACAATTACAGAAAAATTTGCTGTGATTTTTTCAGCATAATATTACCAGCATTTTTGCTATAAAATTTAGCATGATTGCAGAATTGTTTGCCGTATAACTCCAACGATAAAGATTATTTTACTGTTATTTTACAGCAAAAAATGTCGGCAATTTGAATTTGGATACATAAATGTATATAGCAAATTTCGCAATAATTGTTTACGTTTTTTCTTACAGTGTAGTCCCGATTACAATGTAGTATTGCAAGAGTCCACGCTTGGAACCACAAAAATTTGCACTCCAACCCTCAGTCAAACTAGGCCGTAAACGCACCTTTAGATTAATTTTAGAAGTTCGGAATATCAGTATTTTTACAGAACTCAAAAGCATTTTAAGGATGAAAAAGTAAATATTTTATTAATGAATGTACGTATTTATTTATATTTAAAGGACACATCTTTTTTTTAGAGGAAGTCATCTTGAATGAAGAAAGAACAACAGAGGAAGAAAAGCTTCATATAATGGAAGGTAAGGGTATTATTTTTTAGTATACTAAATATGAAATTGTTACTGAATATATTTAAACTGTCTTGCTATATATTTTTCATTCAGAACGAGGAAATCCCGATTTAATATTATTCAACAGTCTCTTTCAAATCTAACAGTGGAAATTTATGCTTGCAGTTACTATATTATAGATTACAAATGAAGGTGCCCTCGCCAAGTTCGGGTGATAAATCACGCAATTACTTTAAATACATTACAGTTAACATTTCCTCAAATTTAACTGTCAGCAATGAATTCATCTTTTTAGGCACCAAATTTGGTACGTGTGTGCGTACATGCGCGCGTGAGCGTATGCAAGAGTACATGTATGTATTTGCTTGTGTAATAAGTACATGTCTATTTAAATGCAAGTACAGAAAAAGTTCCATTATAATAGAATACACAGCCAATGGGCATTTTTTAGCGAGTGTTGTTTTGGGCGTTTAATTAACACCATTCTTGCAATTCTCATACAGTTGTAAGCACATTGTTGCTAGCATTGTTATGTGGTCAGCGTTACTGACGCACATGATTGTGCTTTATGAATATAGTGACTGGTTACCAACTGTGCCACCGACCATATTGACTAACCACTTCGTCAATTGGTGAAATTACGTCAATTCATGTTATCATTGTTATTTTTCTTCATAGGACAACGGAAATGTGATGAAGGATATTCTCGCTCATCGCCTTGTTTCAGGAATTCGGTGGAACAGTTATTTCCTCATTAAAAATGTAGAAAATTAATTTTTAATTTTCTTGAAATGGTCTCCTTTTTGCCTTTTTGTGATTCAAAT
This sequence comes from Maratus michaelseni, assembly GCA_963931845.1. NCBI lineage: Eukaryota > Metazoa > Arthropoda > Arachnida > Araneae > Salticidae > Maratus > Maratus michaelseni. The sequence goes on along the minus strand of OZ007593.1, from coordinate 126,702,954 downwards.
TGATTCAAAATTGCTCTTTAGATCAGATAAAAAAAGTCCTTTTGTCGGGCTCTTTTAATTTTGGGAAATTTTCGAGCCCACGTCTTTCATCTCTAGATCACCATTGGGCTAGAATAGAAACTGCATATATACTGCCTTTTCTTTTCATTGTACCTTGTTGTTATATTTCTCGTTCATATTTATCGCTGTTTCTTCATACCCCCTCCCCTCAAAAAAAAAAAAAAAAAAAAAAAAAAAAAAAAAGAAAAGAAAAACCTTTGCCGCATTTTTTGGAGGGATGGTGGACGTTTGAAGTAAAAATTTACACTTTTCATTTTAAAATTTTATAAATTGTGCTGAGCATAAAGTAAGTAGTATCATATCCATGCTTATATAGTATATTTTGAAGAATATACTACGTTATAGTATATTCAGGCGTAAAAATTTTCTAATGAAGCAGTTGAGTTTTAGTTTGAGCTTTGGGGTATAAAGAAAAGGCAGCTGTGCGTAACGATTAGTTAAATTACTGTTGGATAGCATGAAAAACCTGTTTGTTCTTTATGACTCCTACTGTCCACATGAGAAGAGGCGATTTGATTGGTCTACATTAAACATGTCTATGATATGATATGATTGGTCTACATTAAACATGTCTATGATATTATTGGCCTACGCCGCCATGATGATTCCTGCAATGATCGCTACGATAAAAATGTAGTGGTAGACTGGTTGATGGAAGTGTTTGTTTGTAAACATGCCCTTTCCTTATTCGTGTTATTGCTAAGACCATGTTATTCTAAGACCAGCATATCCTCTATTGCTCTACGCTCAAAAAAAAAATAAAATAAATATGCTAGTTCATGAAACAACTGTTCCATTACCTAGTCTTGTGCCATGTGCCAAAAGCACAACCTTTTCTGATGAAGGTCAGAGAGAGAATTCTTGAAACAGTTATTTCACTTTAAAAATATCTATGTATCTTTTATATTAAAATCTGACTGCGCGTTTGTATTTTACAACTCCTCCTCCTGGTATATGGAATGTTGCACAATGAAACAAGCGTCAGACATTCGTATCGATCCGAGAAAGTCATACTAACTTTTGAAATTTCGAATTTTATATTAGTTTCCGAGATATTAATATTTTTGGAATTTCTAAGCACATTTCTATAATTTCTCAATCATTGTGAAAGAAGAAGAAAAAAAGAAAAGAAAGCCAAAGAGAAATAATTCGAAATTTCGAATTGTATATTAGTTTCCGAGATATTAATTTTTTGTAATTTCTAAGCACATTTGTGTAATAATGGCGACAAATTTCTTAATCTTTGTGAAAGAAGAAGAAAAAAAGAACAGAAGGCCAAAGAGAAATATTTTGAATTTTATATTAGTTTCCGAGATATTATTATTATTATTATTGTTGTTGTAATTTCTAAGCACATCTGTGTAATAATGCCGACAAATTTCTCAATCGTTGTGAAAGAAGAAGAAAAAAAGAAAAGAAAGCAAAGGAGAAATAATTCGAAATTTCGAATTTTATATTAGTTTCCGAGTTATTAATTTTTTTGTAATTTCTAAGCACATTTATGCAATAATGCCGACAAATTTCTCAGTCGTTGTGAAAGAAGAAGAAGAAAAGAAAATAAAGCCAAAGAAAAATAACCTAGAACGGATGAATAAATCTTTGTTTTTGTTTCATTTGTATAAACCGATTTAATTACTTTAATTCGCATTCTCTTAAAAAAAAAAAAAAAAAAAAAAGAAAGAAAAAGAAAAGAAAAAAAAAAGAAAGAAAAAAGATGTGATTTAACTTGCACAATAATACATTATAGATTAATCAACAAAGTTGCAGCAAAATCTGTAATGACAGCGATATAAGCGTCGCTAGTCCTAAGGGGAGAAAATTGACTAGCTTCCGAAAATTACCTATGTAATATACAGGATTCGTACGCTTTTACCACAATTTTTTAATATAATTTTAATATTTAAATAGGAGAAGTAGACGCCTCGTTTAATGGCAGGATTTGTAATATTTTTCTGCATTTAAATAAGGCGAAAAATTCTATTAACCCATTTTAGGCCAAGCATAGAAATTTTATAAAATGTGGTATTTTTTGCATTGAAATTTGCTTAAATTACATTCATTAAGACACCAAAAATGTTTCGTGCAAGAAAAATAATATTTTATGTAATTTGACGTTACCATTATTAATTTATTATTAATAATTTACCATTAAATTTAAATAAATAAATTTAAGTTTTCTTATGGCATTTGTTTTATTTTTATTTTATTTACAGAACTTGCAACTTTACTCCATTATAAAAACATATAATTAATCTCAAGTGGAATAATAATACATTTTCAAAAAATCGAATTTGTCAATAACCGTTTCAAGTAAAACACCAGCGTGTTTTGAAAAATTCTCAATAGAAAGTGATTACTTCAATTGAATTACTAATATTTTATAGATGTCTCCAGAACCCTTAAAAATAGCAGAAAAATAAAATTAGTGAAAAATATACATCACAGTGTTAATAAAAAAATATTTATTGAAATGGTGCGTTTACGCACCTTTGGCCGAAAATGGGTTAAAACAGTTGTGGTAAAAGCTTACGAACCCTGATATAAATATTGTGTATGCTTTATGCTTTTCTTTTAATATCTATTTTTAGGTGCGTTCGTAATTATATAAATACGTAGCACCTATTGTCGTCGCTTGGTCTGTCCGTCCGCATATAACAACGCAAAAACTACCCAACCGAATGGTTTGAAATTTTAGATATATAGGGCAGTTGCAATCAGCTGATCAACCATTGTATTCACTTGGAGGTAAGGGTAATTCCACCAATCAGAACTACCTATTTGTACTGTTTACTTTGGTTGCGGGCATTCTAAACCCGATTACTAATTATCGATTAAATGAAATATTGCACTTCACAAATTAAGAATACATTTAAAACTTAATAAATTATATTTAAACTCAAAATACACTCTTCGCACCAGCGTGCGGCAATTCAGCATTAATCGTTACATTAGCACGCTAAAATACGTGCGTTCAATAGGCAGTCCAGAGTCCAACTGACTGTTTCTTCCCGCTCAACGGCGAAGGCTTGTTCCGTGCGGTTTCCCGTTAAGCACAGATGAAAAACCATGGATCCAACATCCGAAATTCTGGACCCAGCTCATTAGCTGGTTTTAAGTTTTCGGCGATGCCAGATCCCCACAGTAGCCCCCCATGAGCGATAGCGAAACAATTTTCACCATCAGAGGTAGCGAGGGTTAAATCTGACACGCCGACCAGCACGAGTAGTTACTGGACTTCTTGGAGCTGGAATTTCCGCTTCTTCTGTGACTGTTGCTGCTGGTGAATCTAATTTAGAGTGGTTTTCTTCGGATTGAGGATTCGACGGCTGCTCCTCAGTGCAGAAGAAGACAGGTTTTACTCTGTCAATATTTACCGTAACAGTTCTGTCGTTGATCTTAACAGTGAAATTTTTGTCGGTCCGTTGCAGAACCTGGTAAGGCCCCTCGAATGGAGCTTGCAGACTCTTCTTAATACCCTCTCTGCGCAAGAAAACATGTGAGCAAGACTTCAAATCCTTGCTGACAAAAATTTTACGCTCAGGTGTCAACCGAGAAGTGGCTGGTTGTAATCGTCGCATCACCTCCCGTAGCCTGCCAAGAAAATCGACTGGGTTAGGTGAACCGGCTACTGGAACAAGGAACTCTCCTGGAAGGGCGATGGTGGTACCATATACCATTTCCGCTGCTGTAGCCTGCAGATCTTCTTTCCACGCTGTTCGTATGCCCAGGAGTACAGTTGGCAAAACTCGGGCCCAATCCGTGGTGTTGTGGGCCATAATTGCAGCCTTGAGCTGTCGATGAAATCTCTCCACCTGGCCGTTCGCTGCCGGATGGTATGGGGAAGTATGAACTTTCGAGATGCCCAGGTAACGATTCAGCGCCGCAAATAGTGATGATTCGAATTGGGGACCTTGGTCAGTTGTTAGACGTAAAGGTGGTCCAAAACGGGCGATCCAACTGGCGTAGAAGGCCTCCGCCACACTCTCAGCAGTAGTATCAGCCAATGGAATTGCTTCTGGCCACTTGGTGAATCTGTCAACACATGTTAAGCAAAACCGAAACACGTTAGACGGTGGCAATGGTCCAACCAAATCAATGTGAACATGCTGGAACCGAGCAGACGGTTGTTCAAATATGCCAATAGCACTTCTCGTGTGCCGGTGTACTTTGCTCCTCTGGCAGGAGATGCAGGATCGTACCCATAAAGCAATATCTTTCTGCATTCCAGTCCAAACATAGCGTTCAGCAATCAGTTCCTGTGTCGCTTTGACACCAAGATGGGACAGTTCGTGCAATTTCTGAAACACTGTTTTTTGCATGTCTGCTGGCACAAAAGGTCTAATGCGACCCGTGGAAATATCACACTGTAATTCAACCGCTGAATCACCTACTGGCATTGGTTGAAGTTTTAAGCTAATGTTGTCTTGCTTCGCATGTTGTAAAGCAATATCGGTCGCTTGTAATTTGGCCATCAGCTCCAAATCAATAACACAAGACTTGATGGAGGAGATATTTATCCTGGAGAGAGCACCAGCCACAACATTTTCCACACCACTAATATGCTGAATGTCCGTGGAAAATTGGCCTATAAAGTCCAGCTGTCGAGTTTGCCGCGGTGAACATTTGTCTGTTTTTTGTCTGAATGCAAAAATAAGTGGTTTGTGGTCAGTAAAAATTGTAAAGTTCCGACCTTCAATCATATGTCTGAAATGTTGTACTGCGGAATACACCGCCAAAAGTTCGCGGTCATAAGCACTATATTTTTGTTGAGCCGGTGACAGAGATTTTGAAAAAAATGCTAGAGGTTGCCAATTGTCATTCACCTGCTGCTGCAAGGCTGCACCCATTGCAAAGTCTGATGCATCCACTGCAATAGATAGAGGTGCCGTAGGTATGAAGTATGCCAAGGTGGCAGCATTTGCAAGTTCTTCCTTGCTTCGTACAAAAGCATCATTAGATTCTTCTGTCCACTGAATTATGCTTTTGTCATTCTTTTTGGCTCCTTGCAAATATTTGTTTAAAACCCCCTGTGTGTGCGCAGCATGGTAGATAAACCCGCGATAGAAATTAAGCATGGCCAGATAACGTCGCAATTCTTTAATGGTTTCGGGACGGGGAAAATTTTTAATCGCGTTAACCTTATCCTGAAGTGGGCTAATACCATCCGCAGAGATGTTATGCCCTAGGAATTTAACATTAGACTGGCCAAAAACACACTTAGATGGGTTTAAACGTACCCCATATTGAGATAGACGCTCGAACACCATTTGTAAATGTCTGACATGCTGCTCGTAATTCTCCGATGCTACTAGTACATCATCAAAATATGGAATGCAAAATTCAAGCCCATATAACACTCTATGGATAAATCGCTGAAACGTCGCAGCAGCATTGGCTAAACCGAACGGCATATACAAAAATTCAAAAAGACCAAACGGAGTTGTGACTGCTGTTTTTGGAACATCCTCAGGTCGTACCGGAATTTGATGATATGCTCTAGACAGATCTAAAGTCGAAAAAATCTTTTTACCGTGGAGCGCTTGTGTACAATCCTGAATATGAGGAACAGGATAGCGATCCGGAATTGTAGCAGCGTTTAAATGACGATAATCCCCGCACGGGCGCCAATCGCCTTTCGATTTGGGTACCATGTGCAGCGGGCTAGCCCAAGAGCTGCTAGAAGGTCTGCAAATACCGGCCGACATCATAAACTGAAATTCTTGCTTAGCCGCGCGAAGCTTATCTGGAGGAAGTCTGCGAGGCTTAGCAAACACAGGTGGACCTTTGGTCTCAATAATATGCTGCACATCATGCTTTGGGGGGTTAAGGGAGGCTGAAGTATCGGTTAGGCTAGGGAATTTGTTGAGCAGCGTATGGAATGTTGTCATTTCAGAAACCGTGCGTATATTGCTACTATTTGACTTATCAATTATACCCTGCGCCTGCAAATTAGTAATGGGGTCGTGTAACTTTCCCTGACGCACATCAATGAGTAAACCAAAATGTCGAAGAAAATCAACCCCTATAATTGGTTGCGAAACATCCGCCAGAATAAATAGCCAATGAAATTCCCTGCGCAGGCCTAAATCTAGCTTTAAGAGCTGCTGACCAAACGTAGGAATGATCGTGCCATTAGCGGCAAAAAGTTGTAGCTTATCTGCTGTACGTGTTCTATCAGCTTTTGTCACAGGTAAGACAGACACGTCCGCCCCCGTGTCAATTAAAAATTTCAAATGAGTAGTTCTGTCATTGAGATAGAGCTATTTATCTGAACTGCGCCGTCACTCCCAGAATTGAGTGACGGCTGTACTAGTTTCCCTCCCATGAACAAGGCTTGCGGCATTTACTTGCTTTATCAGCAAAAGTAGCATGGTACCAACATAAATTCCTTCCAACAGCATTCCTTTCTTGACTTTTATCACGTTTATAATGCCTAAAACGGTCACGGGACTTGGAACGACTCTGCCTGCTATTATTCCCCTGCACTTCCAACTTCTCCAAGCGTGTGGAGAGTGCAAGAATTAATGTTTTGAGCTCCTCATTACCCGATTGGATATTTTGAACCATGGGGGGTGGACCATTCGCTGCAATGATACCATCGGCCATTTCGGCCAATTTGTCAAGTGGGTCATTCGAAATTGCTAATATTTGTCGCACATGAGTGGGTAGGCGCTGGAGAAATAAGGTTTTCAGCAAATCATCCTTGACCTGACTACCAGCCTTACTCCGCATTTCAAGGAGCAAACGGGAAGGTTTTTTATCCCCCAGTTGCAAACCAGAAATCAACTCGCGAATGCACTGATCCTCACTCATGGAATATTGATTTACGAGCCGATTTTTGAGCCTTTCGTATGGCTGATCCGTGGGTTGCTCACTAATGATATCGCCTGCTATCGCCAGTTCCTCCGGTTGCATTGCTGCAACTAAATGGTGAAACTGGGTAACACTGTCGGAAACCCCTGCCAGCTTAAATTGGGATTCCAAATGGAAAAACCAAAGTTTCGGGTTTGCACGCCAAAATGGGGTCGCCTTTACCCCAACCCTATGAATGCCTGGAACGACAGTATCCGGTGTTTCTGTTGACATTTTTTTTAATTTTACTACACAATTAAGCCACGAAAAAAAATATAAATGCAGGACATATACTGTATACAGAAAAAACTGGTTTCAACAACCCTACCAAAAACTATGTACACAAATGCTATTTAAGACATAATAAAAAATAAGAATGCAAGGAAAAGTATGGAAACAAAAATTTTAGCATAATATAATACGATAAACCATATTTTGGATCACCTAAACATGCGATTTGATCTGGCCAGGCTTAACGATAGTATGTCGAAATAAATCGCGTCATACCCCGAATTTCAAAATAAGCATATATTACAAAACAAACAAAAAATATTCAATTTGAAAGCACTTAAATAATGCTGTACTGAAAGCTTATTACCAATATAAATACATATACAAAAATTAAATAAAATGCGCAAAAAATTAATGTCGAATTTATCTAGGGGCAAGTAAAATTTATATGCACACACAGGGGTATTACTGATTTGAACACCATCAAAATAGATACGACTCACCGGGATTCGGGATTCAAGCTCTTTACCTCGTAGCACTGATGTCTCCACATGCCAATAGGTGATTAACAACACAGTTTACCGATAATGCACACAATCGTGTTTCACACAAACTCTTGAAGAAATATGAGAAATATATCCGCTTGGGTCACTAATGATGTACACACGCCGTAATTAAGGCCATTATAAGGTCGATGCACTTAGATTATCAGACGAACTGTTCAAACACCGAGGTCACCACTTTGGTTGCGGGCATTCTAAACCCGATTACTAATTATCGATTAAATGAAATATTGCACTTCACAAATTAAGAATACATTTAAAACTTAATAAATTATATTTAAACTCAAAATACACTCTTCGCACCAGCGTGCGGCAATTCAGCATTAATCGTTACATTAGCACGCTAAAATACGTGCGTTCAACAGGCAGTCCAGAGTCCAACTGACTGTTTCTTCCCGCTCAACGGCGAAGGCTTGTTCCGTGCGGTTTCCCGTTAAGCACAGATGAAAAACCATGGATCCAACATCCGAAATTCTGGACCCAGCTCATTAGCTGGTTTTAAGTTTTCGGCGATGCCAGATCCCCACATTTACCTCCAAGGTGACGTCAATTGCAACTGCCCTATTATCTTTCAGAAATTTGTAGAGACATTTCAAATTTTATGAAAATCGAATCAAAACTTTAGGAAATATTAATAAAAATATTTATTAAGAAATTTGAATTATTTTTTTAAAAAATCGGTGCTTTTTTGTTATAGGAGCTTCCGAGGTTGAATCGTCAAGCAACCGAGATATTTATTTTATGACAGAAATTAATCTGCAGACGATATAAATCATTTCACAGAATTAAATATCAAGAAGATCTGAATATTTATATAACTAGCTATAGCACGAACGCACCTCATTTGTCACGTTTGACGTACAATTTCCAACTTGTTTATTTTATAGCATTTTTTTTTCCAGGCAGACGCTCCACTTTAAATTGACCGTTGACGCGTTGTTTAAGTGTCTTATTACTATTATTAAATTTTACTATAAGGGAAGTAAAAGTTCATTTCAGAACATTTTAAATGTAAAATATGTTAGACTGAATCTTGTCTGCATACAAATTAAAATTCCATTTTTTTTTTTTTTTTTTTTTTTTTTTGCCTTTTCTACAGATAACACAAAACAGTAAGTACTTCGCTAATTTTCAACGTCGTATATCATTTACTAACTTTAGTAACATAAGAAACTTTAAAAAATATCAATCTATCTAGCACACAATTTGTTTTTATGCGTTTTAGGTGGCCATAAAGTTTTAATTGAAATAATCTAATACAAAATGATACATATAAATTAAATTGTACAAAAACCGATCGTACCATATTCCGGTCTTCCGTCTCGGTAATACAGGTTCTGAAGAACCCAAATGCGCCATGCGTAGGACTGACCAAGACCAGAGTGATCACATAGACTACCGGCCAAGGATGAGCACCGCCACTTGCGCATCACTCCCCCTCCACCCCATACCACACTGTGACGCCTGGTCGCCTCAAACATCTAATCCCGAAGTTAGAGGAACGAACCGTTATGGTTTGGGGACCGCGCCGACTCCCTCCGAGTAGCCCCAAGTAACTGTAATGCCCATAGGGACGCCGGGCCTGGGACCCTTAACTGAAGTTCACCGGCACGGCGTTACTTTACCAGACCTTCCGGACATCAAAATCTCCTATAGGTAGCGACAGTGACTAGCCTATCGGCAGTGCATGAGAAAGAGGAGGATTCACTCGCGAGCCTGGGAGGTCATGGAAACTCCTCCCTGTACGCATAGACACGTATTTGTTTATACCCTGTTTAGATCGGATATTTAAGATATCTTAGACCGCCGAACTCACTGAGTGAGTTCCACAAACTCACTCAGTGAGTTCGAACTTTCTATTGCTAGATACAGCCACGACCACTCACTTTAATTGGCTCTAGAGGCTAGCTTTAACTGATTGGCTGTTGAGGCTGGCTTTAACTTATGCGCATGCGTACATTCTATGTTTGTTCAGATCTCAGACTCAGTGAGTTATCTTAGATGAGTTTTGCAGTGTGAACAGGTTTTCAATTCCGGGAGGGTACCACATCAATAATGGCGATCTAAGACATCTTAAATACTCGGTGCGAACATGGTATTAGGCTGTGGGCTCAAGTGGTCCTCGTGAATCACAAGGTCTCCAGTAACTCCCAACCGGCGCCCGTCGAAGTCGCAAGACATGTCTCCCTGTACAAAGAAGATAATAAGCACCGCTCACGATCCCAGAGGACCACGAAAACTCCTTCCCAAGCGGCAAATGGGTGACCCCGATCGGGGTTAATAAATTAAAGATATTACTGTATAATTAAATGAATTAAATCGCATAATTAAAACTTATAATTAAATGAAAAAATTATGTAGTTGATATGCGAAAATTTAAATATTCATGATACTTTGGGTACAACCACTACCTCCGTAATACATAAATGCCTATGGCAATTGATTCAAAAAAGGAAGTCAGATAACCCTGATAGATGACGCTACCATCTGGGGTATGCTGTCCTAGTATTTACATTGATTGCCTCATAGACTACAATTTTCTTATTTTTTACAGTGATTTGTGCTTTTTTTAACTAAAAGTTCACTTGTAAATGAAAATTAATGTATTCTTACTAAAATGCCATACTGCTGTATGCCTTAATGCCGTTCATACAGCAAAAACAAGCAAAATATTTCATTTCATCAAATTCCTGTTGTAGATAATCATCTGGTCTTATGGCTGAAAATTATTGTTTTTTTTTTCATCATTAAATGTTTATTTATTAGATTTTAACCTTTTTTAGGTGCGTTCGTAATTATATAAATACGTAACACCTATAGTCTTCGTCTGGTCCCCCGTCTGCCCTTCTGTCTGTCCGTCCGTCCGCATATAACAGCGCAAAAACTACCTAGCCGAATGGTTTGAAATTTAATTTATACAATCGTTGCAGAATTTTGTCAAGTGATTTCAAATTTTATGAAAATCGAAACAAAACTTAAAAAGATATTAATAAAAGTTTTCGTCATTGTATTAAATCCTCTCATACGTAATCTATATAATAAATGCGCAAGTCATGTGACTGAGGAAAACAAATACTGACTGGCCGCTTTTCATATGCTAAGCGGTCATTTTTACTCAAAATTATTTTTTCGAATAAAAGTTCATAAAAGTTACATTTTTAGAAAGATCGTTCAAAAAAATTGTAGGTTTGAGAGATGAGTTACATTCAAATGCATATAGATTCTGCGATAATTTCAGTTAAAATTAGATTGACAGGCCAAAATCTCAATTCATTAAAGAAAACAAACACACGAGATTCGCTCATCGTGTGTCATAACATATTAAACCATGTAGATAAATCATTGGCAAAGCAAGTTCTCCATGATAAATTTTGCAGCGATGTCTACTGTAAAAAAAAAATCGCGTCTGTAAGCGTTGCATACGTAATAAAAGAAAAACATGCTTAATTCACCGAAAACTGCAGGAAAAGCATAGTACAAACCCTGAACCAAAATTCTCATTGAATCAGCGTGATCATTTCTACTATTTTAATTTATATTATTTTTATTAATTTTATTATCATTATTTACTAACATCAATTTATTCCATTTTAAACATTCCTTATTTTACTTATCCTCTTATGTAGTTTAAAACTACAGTCTATATCATTTCTCCATTGGCTCAATATTTAATAAGACATCATATCCATAGACTGGGCGTTAAGTTGATCTCAACTAGGAAGCCCATCAATGTTACTTCACTGCTCAGCGTGATCTTTGTAATAATAGATTTTAAAATCTCTACATTAGCAAACGTGTTGCAACTGACAAGAAAACGGACATGAAGCATAAATGCCTAAGCGAGTTAATACTTTAGTTAACTTAAAATACACTTATTTTAATACGGAAATTAATCATATCATAATAATAGACGATATAATTAATTTCACTGAAATAAAGATTACCAAGATCTGAATATTTATAAAACTAGTTATAGTACAAACGTACCTCATTTGTTATGTTTGACGTACAATTTCCAACTTGTAGCTTTGTATTTTTTAAAATACAAATAGGTATTTTTACTAAAATTTTTATTTTTCTAGCAACATTCTGTTGAATAATAATAAAATAAATGAATGACTATTTGTTATTAATATAATTATTAGGTTACAATTCTGTAAAAGGATGCTTTGATCTAAAACAAGTTCTGAAATAACATTAATATTATTAATATTAAAAACGTGACCAAAATATTAGGTAAAAATATTTATAACAATGTATCCCCCCCCCCCCTCCTAAAGGATGCTTTGGATCCGCCCCTGCATGGAGGAAGGTATCTTCCTCCGTGTTATACGATGTTTACGTTGAAAAGAACTAGCAGATGTCGCTGCGATCAACCTCTTATCGTTCAGCATCGTTGTACATTTAGCATATTCGCCGTACCCAACCGTCAGGGAAAAAAAAAAACAAATTGCGCATGCGTCAAAACTTACAGATTGAAAATCTTAGGCTACAAAACGTGAATAAGGTTGCCAGATTGGCGCTTTTAGCGTATCAGGAGTGACATTTCGATCAACATTTATTTATTTTTTTTTTTTTTCTGTGGGCAGATATCATTTATATATGGGTGTTTTTTAATAAGCCAATTAAATTTTTTTCTCTTAGTGTTTATTATTTTAAATTATCTGCAAACTATTTATTTTTTAAATAATTAAACGTAATTTAGCGAAATTTGACCACCTTTACACAAGTAGAAATATATTGATTTTAACAGAAGGAATTGCAAATAATACAAAACTTATTTAAAATTGTATTTTTACTTATTTTATAATTTCCTGAGTTTATTATTTTATTTATTTTTTACCTTTGCTGTGGGAAAGTAGTATGATATTCTTAAAATATTTAGTACCAACGCTTATGAAATTATTTTTTATTATATAGAGATTAATTTATAAGATATAAATTTATGCAAATGAGCTTATCAGTAAATAACTTAAATGTATTGTTTAAACTTTATTGTTATTTAATAATAATAATGTTAGTTTTTAAAATCTTGTATGTTCTAATTGCCAATTGGTATTGCTTTCAATTAACATTAAAAAAATTAAACAATGCATATAATTTAAATTAAATTGAAATTGTAATTTTTACAAAATTAATAGTTATTTATTTTTTGCATTCTATCTCAGGGGTCGATGCAGGTTATTTTTTTGGGGGCGGGAGGGGGGGGGCATTTTGTGAAAAATAAAGGTTATTTTTGTGAAATTTATTATATTTTTGTGAAAAATAACATTTTTTAACGAAAGATGAAATCCAGTTAATCAAATTCAAACCAAACATTTATAAACAAAAAGTTTTTAAAATCCTTTTGCTGAAGTTTTCCTCTCTGGTGAACTAGTTTGTTTACAAATTACACATTTTAAAACATCACAAAATAACAAATAAATAATAAATAGTCAGTTTTTATGGAATAGAATTTTACGAAGGGGCCCATTTTATCAAATTGATTTTTGTGAAGGGATCCATTTTATCAAATATATTTTTGTGAAGGAGCCCGCCCATTTTATCATATAGATTTTTGTGAAGACTTTTACATTTATTAAAAACATGACATTAGTGAAGACATTACATTTTATTAAATAGATTTTTGTGAAGGGGCCCTAAATAGGCCTCAAATTTTTCCTGGATCGACCCCTGTTAATATATATTTTATTACCTATTAAATACAATTTAGTGAATATTTTACTATTGTCTTCTTTTCCGATATAACATGTAGGAAATGATTCTTTTGATTGTCTTATAAACAATTAAAATCTCTATTTAGATAATCCTTTTAATAATCACTTTCTCTTCTGATCATTGGACACAGATGGTAGCACAAAAGACACTTTATGGATATATATATAATTCCATATTCCATTTTGATCTTATTTAATTCTTAAATGGTAAAATATATTTATTTAAAAATTTTTATTTAGACTTTTTTAACATTTTCCAACATAGTTGAAAAGTGTTTATGAATTTGGTTTGTCTGTCCGTTAACTTGCATAAATATAGTATAGTAGGATTGGTAATGTAATTGATATACATTACTGAGGTTTATCATAGCATGTTTGGTATTGAAAATGAAGCATGTAGCATTTATAGTTCCTTTACATGGGCACCCAAAAGTATTCCGTTACATTATGGTCTATGTGGGAAAATAATTCATGTTGTATTTTAATAAGTGTTACACTATTTTAAACATAATGAAATTTGTATATATTATTAAGGTGCACTAGAAGAAGGTTACTATAGAATATGTTATGTGTAGCATTTAGAATACGTTTACAGGGAAGCTCAAAAGTATTTCTTTATTTATTGAGTTAAAGAACTTACAAGTGTATATGCAGCCAAAGTAAGTTTATTTATTTAAATACAGTATCTGGAGATTGTAAAGTAGCTATAGATATTTTTCTTAATATCTTCCCAGTTTTGATTCTTTTTCTTCTATGATCAACTATACTATACTAGATAATAAAGTGTTATATAATTGATAATTTATTATTATTATCAAATATAATATAATAATACAATAATATCTAAGTTACTATCAATACAATTTTCAGATAATTAAATTGATAGTAACAAATAAAACTTATTACTATTATTAAATTTACAATGGTGTTTTAGGACTTATGAAAGTTTCCTGTGGTATTTTACTTTTTTGTGAATCTGATGATTCAAATTGCTTCAAATGACTTCAAATTGCAATTGATATATTTTAAATCTGTGCTCTGCCTTAGTCACAATCACTACTATATTAAGATATTTAAATGAAAGAGTTTATTGAATTATTTTACCAATAATGCTAGTATGTTACATTTTATAAATTTATTTATTATCATTATTAACTTATTATTATTAAATGTAATCAAATATTAATATTAATAATAAATAAATCAAATATTTTTATTATTTTATCAATTTAAATAGAAAAGAGGTAGTATTTTATCATTACTGCTAGTATGTTATATTTTATAAATTTTATTTATTATCACTATTAACAAAGATAATATTTATAATAAATTTTATCAATAAATTTATAATATTAAGAGAGATTATAAATTTATTTATCTAATATAGATAAAATTTATTATAAGTATTACCTCTTTTCTATTTACATTGATAAAATAATAAAAATATTACTATTTGATAACACTTAATGATAAGTTAATAATGATAATAAATAAATATTACAAAAAATAACATACTAGCAGTAATGAAAAAATAATTCAATGAGCTCTTTCATTTAAATGTCTTAATAAAGTAGTAATTATGAAAAAGGAAGAATATGGATTTAAAATACACCAATTGCTAATTCAGGTTTCAGTCACCAGATTCACAAAAGAGTAAAATAATAATAATAATAATTTATCAAATAAATAACAATTTATTATCTAGTATAGTTAATATTATTATTTATTTGTAAACCACATTAAAGTTGATCATTGAAGAAAAATAATCAAAACTGAGAAGATATTAACAAAAATATCTATATGCATTTTACAATCTTCAGAAACTATAGCTAATTAAATGAACTTACTTCTGCTGCATATCCACGTATGTTCTTTAACTCGATAAATTGTATTATTTTCATCATTTTTGAAAGAAATATACGTATATTGTTCAGGTAAATTCATTATTACGTAAGCTATAAACTGTATCAACGACTGACTTGCACGTGTTCACACAATAATTGGAACAACGTGTGCCTCTGCCTAAAATCCGAAAACCAAGTCAAATACGCCGCTGAAGTCGTGACGTCATCAATATGGCGCTGGGCATAAATAGAGCTCCTATAATACAGGCTGAATCATACCGCCATTTAATAACCCAGCGGACCAAAAACCAAGCTAAAACCGGTTAGCTTACCGTACTAGTGGACGGCGAGTGACAGTAACGGGGACGGCGAACACCTGCTCAGGCGGTTTCCTAATGCTGAGCTAGGTCACAATATGGCGGTTATTTTGGGCAACAGAATGGATATGCGTCAGCTCCCCTTATAGGAGCCTTAGGCATAAACAGACTGAAGTGCTCATTGAAATAACATGGACGTAAAAAATAAAATCTTCTAGGAATAATAGTTTTCATATATAAGAACTTTCAGGCACTATTCTGCAAAGTTTAAAGTACGCTTTTCATTATGAATTCCCTAAACTTCTGATTTTGTGATTTAAATTTGATCAATTTATTAAAAACTCATTAACTTAACTCCGGTTTGGCAAACATCATGGTTGTTTACATAGGCTGAATTGGTGATATTTACATTCATGTCTGTCAAGATATCTCTGTCTTTCTCTACTTATAAGCAAAACTTTTATTTAATTTAAATTAATAATTTCACTAATTTTATATTTAAAAGAATTATTAAAGATATTTTATAATTTATAAATTATTATAATACATAAATTATAAATAATATTTAAATAAATATAAAACATAACATATTAAATTACAATACTAAAATTATATACTACACTAAATTAAATATTAAATCAATTTAAACTTATTAAATTATTTATATATTACATTAAATTAATATTATGAATTATTAATACTAATAATAAATAATTATTTATCATTTTAAATTATTAATAAATATAATTGATATTAATAAATAATATAAAATTAATTATTAATAATTTTAATTCATAATTATTTAATTATATATATAATTATTAATTAAAAAATATTAATTAATTATATAGGTAATTTAATTATATTAATTACATATATATTTAATTAAATAATAATTATTAAAATTATTAATAATTAATTTTATATTATATATTAATATCAATTATATTTATTAATCATTTAAAATGATATATAATTATTTATTATTAGTATTAATTATTCATAATATTAACTTAATGTAATATATTTAATGTAATATGTTTAGATTACTATTATTATATTAATACATTTATATTTAATATAAATTAATAACATAAATAATAATATTATTACAAATTATAAATTATCATAGTAACATAATTTAATTATTATTAATTAAAAATAATTATAATATAATAATATGAACTAAAATATTAATTATTTATTAATTATATTTAATAGTAAAAACTATAGTTAATATTAATAATAATAAAATATTTATAATTATAATTAGTATTAATCTTAATAAATAATTAATATTGTATTTATAAATATTATCATAATGAATTATATTAAATTAATAATATAATATATTAAATTAATAATATAATATATTAAATTAAAATACTAAATTTTAATATGTTAAATATATAAAGTATTATAATATGTAAATTATTAAGAATAATCTAATAATTTTTTTATTTTAATATGATTTTCTCTTTACTTATAATTAAAACATCAAATTACTTATAAGTAAAGAGAGAGAAATACATCGTGACAGACCCGATTCAGACGATGTAAACAACTGCCATGTTTGTCTAACCGGAGTTAAGCTAATGACTTTTGCTGAATTCATAATGAAAAGCGTACCTTAAACTTTGCAGAATAGTGCCTGAAAGTTCTTAAATCGGAAAATTATTATTCCTAGAAGATTTTATTTTTTACGTCCATGTTATTTCAATGGGCACTTTGATCTGTTTATGCCCAGCGCCATGTTGAAACGTCACACTTCAGCGGCGTAATGTAATCGCCAACTTGATATATGCAGTAACCTCATAAACCCGGTTCTTGCGCACGCGCAATTTGTTATTTTTTCCCTGACGGTTGGGAATGGCGAATATGCGTACATTTATCGGATTCAATTTTTTAGTACTATGTTGTAGCCGGTTTCCACATTATTTATTATAGACGCAGTAGCTATACCGCCAAAACAGACTACCTTTAAAGCGCCCAAAAAGGACCTGTTTGTTTGTTTGTTTTATTGAGAACATACATCTGACTTGGGGCCTCCGTGGCCGAGTTACAGTGCCTAGAAGTAAGTAGTGTGCTTATCGCCAATACAACCGCAATAAAAAAAATGCCCCTAACAGGAGGAAAACCAGTTTCTCCGCGAGAGGGCGTCGAGTTCCCACCGCCGTTATTAACGTTTGAAGTTTCATTTACCAGGCTTGATCCTAATGTTAGTTTCAATGTAATTAACGCTGTATTTTCAAACAAACTATTTGAATGTTTCTATTTCTATAATATTTTAAAGTAAACATATATTATGCCTGTTTAATGATAAATCAGTATGGATAAATCTGCAAATACTAAGAAAAGAAAAGCTGATCGAACATGCTTCGTTCCTGGATATACTAGTGGATATAAAAGCAACAAAATTAAAATAACTCTATCCCCTCCCCCAAAGAACAAAAACTAATTTTAAAAATGGTTAAAAGTCATTCCTCGTGCCGATAAAGAACTGAACCAATATTCAGTTGCATGTGAATTAGAGTCCTGCACGGGTCGGGTTGTACCCGACCCGAACCCGAAAAAGTGAATGTCAATTCGACCCGCAGCAAAAAGTAGAAGTCAACCCGACCCGAACCCGAACCTCAACAAAAAAATAGAGCGCCAACCCGACCCGAACCGCGGGACGGGTCGGGTGCAGGTAACCCGACCCGATGCAGGACTCTAATGAGAATCGCATTTCATGAGCGATTTATTGAGAGGAATTACAAATACACTATTGAAGGGAAAGAAGATTTGCTCATTTTTTTTTTATTTAGTATTTTAAATTTTCTATCTAAAATAATTAAAATATTTATCTTGTGATAATGACAATAAATAATTTAAACAATGAATTATTATCATAAATATTTTATTAATTATTGATATCCTAACTTTAAAATTTATTTTAACATGACTATTTTGTTTCATTAGTGTGCTTTCATTCAATCATGGTTTTAAATACATTCACAAAATCAATGTAATTACTTTTTGTAGGATGTCTATTACTGGAATTAAAAGTGTTTGATTTATTTCTGTTATTAAAATTTTGATTCACATTGGGAAGTGTGAGTATGAGAATGGTTAAACATTGTTGATAGCTTAATGTAATATTAAAAATATATATATATATATATATATATATAATAATAATAACTATTAATCAAAAAAATTTTTAAATATTTTTTTAAGGATGATTGGCACATCTACCCTAATTTAAAGAAAATGCATTCTTGTCATACTTTCAGGAGAGTAATTTTTTTTTTCTAGATTTGAAAGAATTATTAATTTCTTGTTTGATGTTTGCTAGTATACCTTAAATTATTTTACCCTAAACTAAAGCTCTGAAATATCAGAAATTTTTAACAACTCAATTTACTCTTAGTTTGTTAACTGGATGTAAACAAGTTATGTAATAATGAATATCGATT
This sequence comes from Maratus michaelseni, assembly GCA_963931845.1. Lineage (NCBI taxonomy): Eukaryota > Metazoa > Arthropoda > Arachnida > Araneae > Salticidae > Maratus > Maratus michaelseni. The sequence goes on along the minus strand of OZ007593.1, from coordinate 126,683,912 downwards.
AAAATGTTGTCAAAATAGGGACATGTTTTTGCAAGAATTCATCATAGTATAATGTATTTATCCAATATATTGAATTGTATTTATCCAATTTTAGAAATAACTAAATATTGTAGGAAGAAAAACATTGTCCTATGATAAAGTTTGTAACTGTTTGAGTTCATTACAATTAGTTGTTATGAAATCAATTATATTTCTCTTCAACTGTATTTTCATTATTATAATTTTTTTCCTTATTTATTTTTTATCTAGAGCATTTTAAAGTACTGATTTATTACAGAAAAAAATAGATTTACAATGATGTGTATGTAAAAACGAAAGTTACCATAGCCACGGCGAGAACACTGGCGCCATCTATCGGCGTCCTCTATTTCTGAAGTATAATTTTGACGCCGATAACAACACTATCTAATTCTAGGCACTGTAGCCGAGTGGTTAAGACACCATTCCGCTAATCGCTTGAGAGCGTAGGAGTCAGGTCGGCGGGTTCGACTCCGCCAGCTCCATTGCACACACTTTGTGGAGCTTCCGGATGTAACTCTCTGGTGTTGTAAATTTCCTTGTGGCTATCTCGTGCCTGTATATTGACGATGACTTATAAGCGGGCACTTGATGTCAAGCACACAAGTCAGATGTATGTTCTCAATAAACAAACAAACAAACAAACATCTGACTTGAAAAAAGACCTGATGTTTGTTTCAACTTTCCCACCAAACATTACATGGAAGTAGAGTTTCAAAAAACCCTCAGATTTTGTGGAACAAGAATAAACCCGGGAACTTATGGGAAAAAAACCTGGATTTTCGGGAAATTTTGCAAGTAAACAAAACCAGTCTTTTTCAATTTGAAATTTTTATTTTTAAAGGTATTTGAAGCACTTTTCGGAAAAGTTTAAGAAAGATTTTTCTTTGTAAATTCACAAAACATATGATTTTACGCTCTAAGTTTTTATAATTTATTAAAACTCATTAGCTTTACAACAATGGCGGCTGCAAATTGGTGAAGATTTGAATGTGCCTTTAAAAATTAATTTCTGTTCATTTCTGTTAGCTGGCATATCTACTAATCAGGTATACCGTACATACATATATTAATTTACTTTCGAGTTGCATTGTATTTTTGCATTGATTTCTTTTAGTTTTCTTCATTTTCCTTTTTTATTTACATTGTCTGATTCGGAGAACAGGGGTGATGTTTATATTCATGTTAGGCAAAAGTATACCATCCACCTCTCTGATTTTTTACTTATCGACGATTAAAATACCAAATTACTTATGATATTCTAATTTCTCTTACTTAATATTTCTGAAACTTAAGCATGTATTTCGTTCGTTTTCATTTAAACTGTACTATTTATTTACTTTGTGTTATTGGTTTTGTTTACATTAGTAAAAATCATTTTGTTTACATTTACAAAAATTGAAATCATTAAAAAATTTTAAATAATTAATTAAAAATTTTCATGCCTAAAACTTCCTATATACTCCCAGGAATTTTTTTATTTGCCCTCTCAAAAAACCAGGTTTATTCCCAGGAATAAGCCCGGTTTTTCCCACCCTTTTCAACTCTACATGAAAGTAGGAACCTATAACTACAACGCCTAGAACCTAGAATACATAGTGTGGAAACCGGCTATCCCAGTAATGCTTTAAAAAGTGCTAAAAAATTGTAGTCGATAAATGTGCAGGGATGCTGTACGATAATAGGACGATCGCAGCGACATCTGGTAGCCCTTTTCAACGTAAACATCGTTAACATAAAAAATTTAGTAAATATCACATGTATTTTGAACAGTTATAAGTTGATAATCAAGCAATGACATAAAATAAATGGCAGAATATCTTTTAAGTGGATAACTACATACATATCATCGCATACATACATCTAAGTCGCTTCAGTAATGAAACGGAAAAAAGGATTTGTTTTTGCAAAAATGTGAAAATAAAACTCCAGACAGCTTTAGCCTGTTACTAAAAAAAAAAATAAAAAAAAAAGATAAAAATAAGAAAATTTGTATTTAAAGACATTTCCGAATCACTAACCCGTTCGCGACGGCGCGCGCACTCTGAAGTGCGCATCTGAGGACGGAGCGGGAAAATTCGATTTCTCCTTCTAGGCCGAAGGATTTTGCGCAGTTAAGCCTAACGCTTATAAAATATTCTTTAAAAACTTATAACAAAATAAATATTGCATGAAACTTTTTTAAATTCACGTATATTGAATAAGCTGTTATTATACATATATTTATTCAAAAATGAGGTATATTCTCCGATATTGTAATACAAAAATGAATTTTTAAATAGATTTAATGCTTATGTTTAACCCCGTTTTTTAGTTTAAAAAATGCTATAATATAATAGAAAAAATATGTTTTTAAAATATCAAGATATGAAACATTTTCTTCTAAACGTAACAATTTTGTTACTAAATAATTTGTAACACTTTTAACTCTCAGTAAGCAAAATAAATGTTTTAAAAAAGACGATTTATTCAAAAATGAAAATAATTAAATAAAACTTGCAAACAACCTGCGAATGTTACCTCATAACACTTAATGTACATAAAAATAGACACAAAAAACTTGTTTTAATTTTAAAATATTTTTAAAATAAATATATACAGATATATATAAACGTGCCATATATAGTGCTGAATAATAATCAGTAATAATGAGTAAATTAGAATAAAATTTTAAAATATACATTTCCAAGATGTTTTTGAAGTTAAAATTATTATATATATACTAGCCGCCACTGGCGACCAGTTTGGTCGCCCTTAAATGTATGTTAAGCATTGTAACAAATTATTTTTATTCATAATTTATTTTTTTCCTTAATCCTTCGCCAAACCGGAAAAATCTAATAGACAAATCAAGAACTTTTGCGATCGTGGTAGCATTTCGCATATTTTTTGTTGTTATGTATTTCATCTTTCTTGACAAAAACCGCTTAACCCACTTTATAATAAATTAATCATTGTGTGTGTGTTTTTAATATAAAATAAACTATTTCATAATAAAATAAAAGTATATGCTGTTTTAGTAATCTCTAATAGGTACCTGAAAATGGGATTTTCTCGCCAAAATGGCGCAAAACAAAAATTCCGCCAACCCTGGTGCGTCCGTGACAGCTGTTCCAATTTAAAATACATGACGTTCACATTTTTCTTTAAAATAGAAAATAGATAAATAAGAAATATTATCATAAATCAAAACATTTGATTTCAAAATTAAAATATCGTTTCTAATTAATACACACGAAAAATAAAAGCTGACAATTTGTTTCGAAATTTGATCCATTAAATATTATTACATGAGTTCAACCACGGAGTTCAACTTACATCAAGAAAAGATCCGAAGGAAGTTGAGTTGTATGGAACAGAATTATGGTAAACTTTGACTGTCTCACTGGTGCTGATTATTTTTTTTTTATACCAGGCAGCGGTCCAAAAATTCATGGTTTAATATTTTAAACGTTCACAACGAATAAATCTTTTTTTTTTTTGTTGTTGTTGTTTACTTTCATGGATAGAGAATTTGAACAGCGAACCTAATTGAAACTGAAGTTATTGCAGAATGTATCTCATCAAAAATGTCACCTGTAAAAAATTCAGCCAAGTCTCGTGACTCTTTTTCCATAAAAAGTTCTGAGATCGTGTAAAGCCAAGTTTAGCTATCTTATTAACTCTGAAATTTTCATTCACAAATCACTCCTAGTCTCTACATCTTTAGTTAAATATTATTTTGTGACTTGGCAGTTACGCAGCACAGTGAAGTTATTACACCTTACTATGTTATGTGGGAAGGGATGAGGTAATATGATTAAGGCTAATTATATACGCACAGGGAAGTTATTACACCTTAATATGTTATGGGATGGCATGGTATTATTTGATTAAGACTAATTATATACATCACATTCTCGTGCTACGTAATTGCCAAGTCACAAAATAATATTTAACTAAAGATGTAGAGACTAGGAGTGATTTGTGAATGAAAATTTCAGAGTTAATAAGATAGCTAAACTTAGCTTTACACGATCTCAGAACTTTTTATGGAAAAAGAGTCACGAGACTTGGCTGAATTTTTTACAGGTGACATTTTTGATGAGATTTCACTTCTTTTTGTAAGTAATACTCCTTTTCTTGATTTTGGGTTCTTTTTGGAGATCATCCACTGATTTTCGCTAAGCCCACACTCTATCCCTATTATTTACAGGTATAAAAAAATTGAAGCTTTAGTTTCGTTTGTAAAGTACTGTAGATAAAAAGATTTCCGGTTCCTAGGCCAGCACTAAGTTATGGGAGGGGGAGTGTCAAAAGTACTCTCAATTGCTTCCAGGATAGGTGCTATCCATCTGAGATATTACTCGCAGTCCTAGATACTTGATATTTAGCATAAAAGAACTTTTTAGTATAAAAAGAAAGCCAAAATTAAAATTTCGGGAAATTTTTAATAAATCAAACTATATTCATTTTTTCGATGTTTTTTTTTTTTTTTTTCGTTTTTTTTTTTTTTTTCGGCTATTTTTTTTACATTTACGGATTTTTTAATTTTTTCTTACTTTGTATACTAAACCCTACCAAATGTCAAGCTTCTAGGACTATAAAATCAGATTATTTTCAAATTTTTGACTTTTTATAAATTTATTGATTTTTCGATTTTACTTCTAAGTTACCTCATTGCCATGGCAATATAGTAATTTTTTGATCCGTCTTCTTACGATCATTTAGGGTCAATTTAGAGGTAAATCAAGTGAATGTTAGAGTCACCATGATTTTATTTAGAAAGAACTATCAAACCATAACCAGCCAGTAATGTCGGGAGGGTAGGGGGAGCTGTGAAAATTTTTGTGGGCTAACATCATTTGACAATCCATATTTCATATGCGAAGTAAATAGAGAACCTGTGAAAGAAAACAAACCTGTATATAAAGAAATCGCCTATAACGTAGCCTGTCTATAGTGGAACTTTCCTATAACGAAATTCGTAAACGAAAGAAAAGAAAACCGTAATCCGGGGGAAATAACATAAAACAATTAGGGGCGTTGTACTAGCTAATAAGACAATTATCTTAAAACTAATGTTTGTAGCAGTACAAAATCAAATTGTTTTCAAATTTTTGATTTTTTAAAGATATTTCGATTTTATTTTCGAAGTTAACGAATTTTTTAATTGTTCCTTTTATTGAATAGTAAATACTACCTTTACACCAAGTTTTAAGTTTCTAAGAATACAAGATAAAATTATTTTCAATTTCTGATTTTTTCGATTTTATTTTATAATTTTCTGGATTTTTTAATTTTTTCTTATTTGTATCCTTTATTACAAATTTCAAGTTTCTAGCGCTACAAAATCGAATTATTTTGAAATTTCCGATCTTTTTCGAGTTTTTTTGTTCTATTTTCGAATTTATTGTGTTTTAATTTTTTATTTTTCTGTATCCTAAATAATAAGTTTTTTTCGAATTTTACAGATTTTCTTTTCTTTTTCTGTATCCTAAATACTGCCTTTATTCCAAATTTTAAGTTTCTAGCTCCACAAAATAGAATTATTTTCAAATTTTCGTTTTTTTTTTCGATTTTTTTATTTTATTTTCGATGTTTGTTATGTTTTTATTTTTTTTATTTTTCTGAATCCTAAACACTACCTTCACACCAAATTTTCAGTTTCTAAGACTACGAGATCATATTATTTTCAATTTCTCACTTTTTTTTTCTTTTTCTTTCTAATTTTTTTTTTATTTTTAATTTTTGAAATTTTCGATTTTTTTGTTCGAATTATCCATATTTTTTAATGTTCCCTTATTTAGTATCTTAAATATTACTTTTATTCCAAATTACAAGTTTCTAGCGCTATAAAATCGAATTTTCTTTATATTTCGATTTCTTTATTTTATTTTCGAATTTTATTGCGTTTTTATTTTAACTTATTCTTAATCCTAAACACTATCTTTACCGCGAATTTTAGGTTTCTAAGGCTAAAAGATCAAATTATTTTAATTTTTTCATTTTTTTCGAATTTTTCGAATTTTTGAATTTTTTTTTTCGAATTTTCCGTATTTTTTAATTTTTTCTTATTTTGCATCCTAAATACTACCTTTATTCCGAATTCCAAGTTTCTAGCGCAACAAAATCGGATTATTTGAAAATTTTCGTTTTTTCCGATTTTTCGCTTTTATTTTCGATTTTCTTTGTGTGTTTTTGATATTTTCTTTTTCTGAATTCTAAACATTACCTTCACACCAAATTTTAAGTTTTTAAGACTACAAGATCGTGTTATTTTCCATTTTCAATTTTGTTCGAATTTGTTGAATTTTCGAATGTTTTTTTTGTTTTTTTTTTTTTTGGGGGGGGGGGAATTTTCCGGATTCTATAATTTTTCCTTTCTTTGTATCCGAAACGCTAGCTTTACTCCAAATTTTAAGTTTCTATGGCTACGGGATCTACCCAATCTTTTTTATGACGCGAGAGTGAGTGAGTGTGTGAGGGACAAAAAATCGAAACTTTGTGTTCATATACCGTCTGCACTAATTTATGGGTATTTTTTGAATTATCCATATTTTTTAAATTTTCTTTATTTAGTATCTTAAATATTACCTTTATTCCAAATTTCAAGTTTCTAGCGCTGTAAAATCGAATTATTTTCAAATTTTCCTTATTTTTCGATTTTATTTTCGAATTTTATTGCGTTTTTTATTTTAACATTTTCTGATTCCTAAACACTATCTTTACCGCGAATTTTAAGTTTCTAAGGCTAAAAGATCAAATTATTTTAATTTTTTCAATTTTTTTCGAATTTTTCGAATTTTTGAATTTTTTTTTTCGAATTTTCCGGATTTTTTATTTTTTCCTTATTTTGCATCCTAATTACTACCTTTATTCCGAATTCCAAGTTTCTAGCGCAACAAAATTGGATTATTTGAAAATTATCGATTTTTGTCGATTTTTGTCGATTTTTTCAATTTTGCTTTCGATTTTTTTGGTGTTTTTGATGTTTTCTTTTTCTGGATGCTAAACACTACCTTCACACCATATCTTAAGTTTCTAAGACTACAAGATCGTCTTATTTTCAATTCTCAATTTTGATGGAATTTGTTGAATTTTCGAATGTTTTTTTTTCTAATTTTTCGGATTTTATAATTTTTCCTCTCGTTGTATCCTAAACACTACTTTTTTTTCCAAATGTCAAGTTTCTAGGGATACGGGATCTACCTAATCTTTTTGATGACGCGGAACGAGTGAGTGAGTGAGTGACAAAAAATCGAATGTTTGAGTTCATATATCGTCTGAACTAGAAAAGACAGAAAGTTGTAATTTTAAATTTTGGTCCTGTGTGTCAAATACTCTAGAAAAACGAAGTTTTGAATTTTTGGGATACTCCAGCGCGGAGATATGGGGGGTCAAAAGTGCCCTGAGTTGCTTCCAGAAAAGTATGCTTACGGCCGTGCTTTCTCGACTTGGCGGAGGCACTGCCGTGCCTCCAGATACATAATTGAACGTAAGTCATCTCTCAAATATTAATTTATTTTAAACGATCTTTCTAAAAATGTAACTTTTATGCAGTTTTATTAGAAAAAATAATTTTGAATAAAAATGGCTGCCTGGCATATGAAAAAGTGAAGCGGCATCCCGGAACTGTTGAGGACAGTCACATGACATACGGTTTTATTATATATATATATATATATATATATATATATATACGTGCAATTCCCCCCCTGGTATATGTATAAGTGCAATCCCCCCCCCCCTGGAACCCTATAATGCCCCACCCGGAGCCACAGAAATCCCTCCCGGAGAAAAGTATCTGAATTCAACACTGAATACCGGCTTCTTTTAGACATTTTAATTAGTTATTGGAAATTGATACGAAAATATAAATAATTTAATTTAAAACAAATTCATTTGAAACGTTATGAAAAATTATTGACGGAAAATACCAAAATAACAACCAAAGAAAAAGGCAGAAAATTCATCTTAACTTACTGTGGTGAAAAAAATTATGATTCTTTTAATATCCGCAAACTGTATTTTTTTTCCCTTATTACTGCGTAATGTGTTTTGCAGGAACAGAATAAAGTATAAAACACAGTTCCTCTTTCCTTCTCTAAGAAAGAAAATACGAATAATAATAATAATAATCATGACGCCAACTTAGAAATAGCTTGTTTTCAATCGAGATAAAAGTAAAACAAGAAAACAGTACCATGAAATATGCATTAAACATTTAGTTCGGCGCGAGTTTGTATACGTCATATGTTTACACTTGATCAGCTGACTAATTCATTTCATTCATTCATACCAGACATTCCCTGTTCCAAGAGGTATAAAATTTCTCGATAAGCAAAAACTGATGCGATTTATTATCTATACTAATATTATAAAGGAGTAAAGATTGTTTGTTTGTTTGTTTGTAGGGGGTAATCTCTGGAACTACCGAACCGATTTCAAAAGTGATGGTGGCAAATTGATGGTGACTACCCCTGCTCCAACATAGGCTATATTTTATGTCGGTGCCACTAACCCCAGGGGGTGCAGGAGCAAAAAACGTTCTAAAATTGCCATTTTTTAGCTATCAAACTGGCTGTCAAGCCCTGAGAGCTTGCCAGCCGGTTCTGTATGTATGTATGTACGTACGTAATGCGATAACTCTTCATAGAAATATCCGTTTTCCTTCAAATTTTGTTTATAGGCTCACTGTGTTAAGGCGCTTCCCTGATTAATTTTCGGGATTGATTGGTTAAGTATAAAGGGGGGGGGGACCAAGGGGCTAATTCCCCCCCCCCCTTAATTTATATAAATTGGTTTTTAATGCAGAATTGTTCCGTTTTCCTTCAAATTTTGTTTATAGGTTCATTGGGTTAAGAAGCTTCCATGATTACTTTTCGGGATTGATTGGTTAAGTATAAAGGGGGGAACGGGGGGCTAATCCCTCCTTAATTTATATAAATGGGTTTTTCATGCAGAATTATCCCATTTCCTTCAAATTTTGGTTAAAGGTTCACTGTGTTAAGACGCTTCCCTTATTAGTTTTCGGGATTGATTGGTTAAGTATAAAGGGGGGAACGGGGGGATAATCCCCCCTTATTTTATATAAATGGGTTTTTCATGCAGAATTATTCCGTTTTCATTCAAATTTTGTTTATAGGTTCACTGTGTTAAGGCGCTACCCTGATTAGTTTGCGGGATTGATTGGTTAAGTATAAAGGGGGGGAACGGGGGGATAATCCCCCCCTTAATTTATATAAATGGAATTGTTCCGTTCCATGCAGAATTATTCCGTTTTCCTTCAAATTTTGTTTATAGGCTCACTGTGTTAAGGCGCTTCCCTGATTAATTTTCGGGATTGATTGGTTAAGTATAAAGGGGGGGGGAACAAGGGGCTAATCCCCCCCCTTAATTTATATAAATTGGTTTTTAATGCAGAATTGTTCCGTTTTCCTTCAAATTTTGTTTATAGGTTCACTGTGTTAAGGCGCTTCCCTGATTAATTTTCGGGATTGATTAGTTAAGTATAAAGGGGGGGTATCGGGGGGCTAATCCCCCCTTATTTTATATAAATGGGTTTTTCATGCAGAATTATTCCGTTTTCCTTCAAATTTTGTTTATAGGTTCACTGTGTTAAGGCGCTTCCCTGATTAGTTTTCGGGATTGATTGGTTAAGTATAAAGGGGGAGGGGCACAGGGGGATTCCCCCCCCTTAATTTATATAAATGGGTTTTTCATGCAGAATTATCCCATTTCCTTCAAATTTTGTTTATAGGTTCTCTGTGTTAAGGCGTTTCCCTGATTAGTTTTCGGGATTGATTGATTAAGTATAAAGGGGGGGAACGGGTGGCTAATACCCCCCTTAATTTATATAAATGGGTTTTTCATGCAGAATTATCCCATTTCCTTCAAATTTTATTTATAGGTTCACTGTGTTAAGGCGCATCCCTGATTAGTTTTCGGGATTGATTGGTTAAGTATAAAGGGGGGAACGGAGGGCTAATACCCCCTTATTTTATATAAATGGGTTTTTCATGCAGAATTATTCCATTTTCCTTCAAATTTTGTTTATAGGTTCACTGTGTTAAGGCACTTCCCTGATTAGTTTTCCGGATTGATTGGTTAAGTATAAAGGGGGGGGGGACGGGGGGGCTAATCCCCCCCCTTAATTTATATAAATGGGTTTTTCATGCAGAATTACCCCATTTGCTTCAAAATTTGTTTATAGGTTCATTGGGTTAAGACGCTTCCCTGATTAGTTTTCGGGATTGATTGATTAAGTATAAAGGGGGGGGGGAACGGGGGGCTAATACCCCCCTTAATTTATATAATTGGGTTTTTCATGCAGAATTATCCCATTTCCTTCAAATTTTATTTATAGGTTCACTGTGTTAAGGCGCATCCCTGATTAGTTTTCGGGATTGATTGGTTAAGTATAACGGGGGGAACGGAGGGCTAATCCCCCCTTATTTTATATAAATGCGTTTTTCATGCAGAATTATTCCGTTTTCATCCAAATTTTGTTTATAGGTTCACTGTGTTAAGGCACTTCCCTGATTAGTTTTCGGGATTGATTGGTTAACTATAAAGGGGGGGGGGTAACGGGGGGCTAATCCCCTCCTTAATTTATATAAATGGGCTTTTCATGCAGAATTATCCCATTTGCTTCAAAATTTGTTTATAGGTTCATTGGGTTAAGACGCTTCCCTGATTAGTTTTCGGGATTGATTGGTTAAGTATAAAGGGGGGAACGGAGGGGGCTAATCCCGCCTTAATTTATATAAATGGGTTTTTCATGCAGAATTATCCGATTTTCTTCAAATTTTGTATATATATTCATTGTAATTAGAGATTTACCTGATTAGTGTAAGGGGTTCATTAGTTAACTATGAGGGGGGTAACGGGGAGATGAACCCCCCCCCTTAATATATTGTTTATTTCTTTATTTTTCGATGGGCTTATTTCAAATTCTTTGAAATAAGAGTATAATATACAATTAGTGTGAATAGCCTGTGAACTCAATGCCCTCAGTTTAACTGGGCAGTTTTATTTTTATTTTTTATACTGAAGGAGCTAGAAATTTGAAATTTGTCATTGTAGTTACTTATAAGATGTAAATGCTCTCTAAGAACAAAATAAAAAAGAAATTGAAATTTGAAAGGATGAAATGAGTGAAAAGCGTTCTAAAAACAGTCTAAATTACAATTTCTATGAAACCTCTGGAACTACAGAACCGATTTCAAAAGTAATGGTGGCAAATTGATGGGGACAATCCCTACTCCAACATAGGCTATATTTTATGTCGGTGCCACTAACATCAATGGGGTGCAGGATCGAAAAATGTTCGAAAATTGCGACTTTTTTATACTGAAGGGGCAAGAAATTTGAAATTTAGCATTGTTTTTACTTATAAGATGTAAATGCTCTCTAAGAATAATTTTTTTTTTAAATCGAAATTTAAATGGGTGAAATGAGCGAAAAGCGTTCTGAAGTCATTCTAAATTATAATTTCTATGGAATCTCTGGAACCACGGAACCGATTTCAAAAGTGATGGTGGCAAATTGGTGGTGACAATCCCTGCTCCAACAGCCTCTTTAATAAAAAAACTATGCGTTGCTGACGACTGGGTTTTTCGCTAATTGTTGCAACAGATTAATATCGGAAAATGAAACATTTGAAGTTACTGAAAAAAATGATAGCTCAAAAAGTATTTGTCAGAAAATTGTTAGACAAACTGCGTTTGAAAGGTAAAAAATTGTATTTTTCTTGATATAAATTTCAAATCTAATGATTATGCTGTTTTTCAAATATTGAATTTCAAAAATTACCAAATTTTCCAATGGAGTACCATAGCAAAACCTTCATGCGTCAAAAGATAATGATAAGGGCGACGTGTCCTGACGTATATATTGGCTATAGCACGAGTCACAAATTATAGTAGCCTTATTATTTTGTTAAAATATAAAAGTTATTTATGAAATGTCAATATTTTGTTTGATTAAAGGTTCGTTAAAAGAAATTGACCAGCGTAGCGGGCGTAGCTTGCTAGTATGTGATAAAAGAAGGTCACGGTAGAAATGAATCACTATTCAGACACATAAATACGGCAATTTTATTTTATTGTAGTAAATGTATGAAAAATTAAATTATCATGGATAAAAAAAATAAAAAATTATTGAATCTATTTATTTCCCTAGTTAAAAAGAAATGTGTTCTATTGTGATACTTATTTAAATATGATTATCATAAAAATGTGTACATTAAATTAAAAAGTGAAAACGTTCCAAGTCTGAGTCACGAATTTGTGTCTCTCGGGATCTAAAAACCACAAGTCACGTATGGACCTTACCCACGAGTGGCAACAACCCCACCTCTGAGGGTAATTTCCTGCGGGAAAAGACTGTTTATTGGACGAAGGGGAAGCTGTGTTAAAATGTTTTCTTCTCTTTACCCACAGATGACGTGATATGGGTAAAGTCCATTCGGGTCGCGCGGAATCTGAAAATCACAAGCCTCGTCCCAAAGGGGCTAATGCACGTACACATATGAATTAGTTCTACTGTATGCATACATGATACTGTAAATTGATTATTATTATGGAACAGATGTGTTACACTCACACACCGATGTTTGGCACGATTTCAAAACCCAAGCCAAACCAATAACTTAATGAACCAAGTTACCATTAAAAGAAAAAAATCCCAAAAACTTTGTGACCTTTCTCGTTTTTACAACCGATTAAAAAAAAAACTGTGCGTGAGTGTAAGACATTATAGCCGTAATCTTTTCCACTCTTCTAGCAGAGGTTCATCCTTTGGTATGCTAAATACACTGTAAAAAAATCTTTATCTTTTGCTGTACTCCACTGCTTTTATAGAATATCTCTATTTTGACCAATGAAAATGCTCCATAATATAGTAATGTAACCGTTTTTTCTAAAAGCGGTGGAGTGTGTCTACAGCAAAAGCTGAAGATTTTTAACAGTATAAGGATAGTTTACTGTTCTTGTATCGAGTATTTTAACCAGGCTAAAAAACAATGCGTATCGCGTTTTTTAGCTATAATCACTATCTTTCATAATTTTAAAGTTTATGAAAATCACTATCTAAGTCAGAGGAAACAGAATATAATTTAAGATTTAAAATGCTTACTACCGGCCGAAGCGTTTTCTCAATTTGATTCTTATACAATGTTTACGTTGGAAAGAGCTAGCAGATGTCACTGCGATCAACCTCTTATCATTCAGCATCCTTGTACATTTATCGGATTCAATTTTTTAGTACTATTTTGTAACCGGTTTCTACACTATTTATTCTAGGCGCTGTTCTATAACAAGGCAACACTAGATACCGGGCTTGCTCATACCGCGACCTACGTTATACACGGCCGGTGCATGACGTTTAAAACATCACATGAAGTGGATCATTTTTACACGATGATTGGTGCAAAGCGGCGCTCCCACTATTTTGCACCAATCGCTGTGTAAAAATGATCCACTAGATGTGACGTTTTAAACGTCATGCACCGGCCGTGTATAACGTAGGTCGCGCTCATACACTGTCATAACGTCACAAATAGTGGCTGACCGTGACTAAGTCTCCTATAAAAGGAGCTGACGCATATCCATTTTGTTTCGGATTATTCGTGCTCAGTTCAGCATCAATCGACCGCAGCCGGAGTTGGGGTTGCCTAAGACTCGGTTGTGATTGGCTGAACCGGTTCTGATTAGCTTGGTTTTTCGACTGAACTTCAATTTGAGACCCAAATCAGAAAGCGTTAAAGTCCCAATCGTCGATCAGCGGTGGAGACGGAAATTATGCGGATGCGTCAGCCTGTATTACAGGAGCTCTAACCGTGACCAGCGATTGGTACAAAACAACGCGCCTATCGTTTTGTGCCAATCGCTGTATGTCTTTCGTCGCGGTCAGCCACCTTTTGTGACGTCATGATAATGAATGAGCAAGTCGGTATCTAGCAGGGCTACACTACATACCGGGCTTGCTCATTTATTATGATGACGTCACAAAAGGTGGCTGACTAGGAGGAAAGACATACAGCGATTGGCACAAAACGATAGGCGCATTGCTTTGGACCAATCGCTGGTCGCGGTCAGCCATCATTTGTGACGTTTTGAGAGTGAATGAGCAAGCCCGGTATCTAGTGTTGCCTTGTATCTAGTGTAGCCCTGACTATAACCTGTAGCTTCCTTGTTCGATGAAACAGTAGGATCTGCGACTTCTATCCTTCCTCTGAGGAATATTTTTGTTGGAAATCGCTGATCTGCGATTTAAATCGCGACCTACGTTATAACCGGCCGTGTATAACGTAGGTCACGTTTAAACGTGGCAGTTTGAAATCTCGAAAAATGTATTTTGAGTATTTTGAAAATTGGGAATTCAAGCGCTCGAGTACGCCATCTGGTGGAAAAGAGATATAACTTCTCGCTTCAGGAAAATCCCTTTCAAGCCCATTGTATTACATGCATTTTTAATCTGGATTTCGTGTTATATTTGTTTTTCTGTGTTTATATCACAAGGTTAAAAATTATCCAAATTTGAATATTTAACACTTTTAAACGCGTTTACAATAAATAATGATTTCAATGGCATTTTAGCATTAGTTAAAAGGACAATGGACTTTACCCACGAGTGGCAACAGCCATGCCTCTGCGGGTATACGCCCTCCGAAAAATACTGTTTATTGGACGAAGGGGAAGCTGTATTAAGGCTGGGATTGCGGTGCCTCGCTATCTTAAATCTTACGTTCGATCGTAGGATGGGCGTTCCTGCGATGTATCTTAACTTGGTATTGCGGTGCCTCATCCTAAGTCCTCCTGCTTAAGCGTAAGTCCTCCTGCAGTCAGCAAATCAGAGGCCGTAGATCGATTTGTTGTGGTTGCGCGCGCATACACTTGTGCTTCGTCGTAAGATAGCTTTCAGGTTAACGTAAGTTTGCGAGGCACTGCAATACGGATTACGCTTTGTTTATATCGTAAGTTAGACTTACGATCAAGATTGATCTTAAGCGAGGCACCGCAATCCCAGCCTAAATTGTCCTTCTTGCCTATTTGTGTTTTTCTTCTATAAGGAAAGGGCGAGGCTAACGAAAAAGAAAGGCTACCGCGGTGCTTTACGCATATCATTTTTTACAGACCGAGGGAGTCACGTGATGCTCGAATGCACCAATGGAGGTGTACGAAAAGAGCCTCACGTCACGCCGGCGGTCTGTAAAAAAAGATAAGCGGAATGCACCGCGGTAGCCTGTCTTTTTCGTTAGCTTCGGGAAAGGGCAACTGACGTCACTGTTGGTTAAATTACTGTTAGTTTGAGAGAAAAACCTGTTCGTTCTTTACGACTCCTACAGTACACATGAGATGGAGCGATTTGATTAGTCTACGTTAAACTGGTCTGTGATATGATTGGATTACGTCGCCATGACGATTCCTGCAATGATAGCTGCGACAAAAATGCAGCGGTAGATTGGTTGATGGAACTGTTTGTTTGTAAACAAGCCCTTTCCTTATATACCCGAAGATGACTTGACATGGGTAAAGTCCATTTTCCTGTACCGACGGCTGCAGTGGCAATACGAAATGCTTGAAAAAAGTAAAACAAAATAAATTACTAAAATACTTTTATCGGTTTAAAATACACATACAAATGTATTTTGAAAATGTATTTTCATTACTGCAAAACCTTGCTTGTCTACGTCAAAGTTTTGGTTTTACCAGGTGCCCTTTTTTTATAAAGGTACTCTAGCTAGTGGTTGGAGAAAACGATATCGATATGCCAATTTCTGAAGTTGCAAATTTCTCAGAATCGAACTGCGTTTCGAGTAGTTATCGAAGCGAAAACGAATATTAAACTTCTACTTTCACTTCATGTTTAGTTTGTCGTGTTTTGCGGGAAATTTTTTGATTTTTCGATGTTGGTACTAATTAATTACTAATGCTAATATTTGAATCTGAACGTATTTAGTAAGGCTACCTTTACAATTTTACGTTAATTGTGTTTTGATACACTTTCAAAATGAAACGTAAATGGGGTCCTAAACGTAAATATGATTCTAAACGTAAATATGATCCTGAGCGTAAATATGATCCGGAACTTGATTTTACTTCTGAATACTTCAATGCTGTCAAATCTCTTAAATTCGATATACCGCTCCCTTATCCGAAAGCAAAAAAATACGATAATCTTGCAGACTGGTTTAGTCAAACATTTGGGAAAAAAAATCATGTTTCACAAAATGAGTCTAAAGCTTCCTCAAAATATGATCTGTTTATATTAAAAAGAAATTATAAGTGGTATTATGACACTCTTGGTTTACATCTTCCTTATAATTTTGATGATAAAAAACAACGTATGAGAGAATTTAAAATGAGGCGCGATCAATATGGTAATTTTAAAAAAGTTAATGTGAAAGTAGTGGACCCTACATTTTTGGAACCTATGCGATCGTCTAAGATTATCGTAAAACGGGCCGATGGTTCTGTGCAGAAATACATTTATCTAAGTAGGGAAAATAAAACTAATGATGAAGATTTATCTAAACGCGATAATTTTCAAGATATTGACACAAGTATTTTATCTGTGGAAAATCCTTTTAGTTCTAACAAAGATGTCAGTATCAGCAAAAAATGTGAAAATGATTCAGAAATATCTACTCATTGCAACTCTGTTTTACATCCTATTCGACATAATATAATTCCTAAATTAAGAAAGGCTCTTTCCAAAACTAATGAGACAAATAAATCTTTACTTTGTTATAAGCAAAAAGCTTCATCTCAAGGTGAAACAAATTCACTATCTATTAGACAAAAGATCCTTAGAAGGAAAAATTATGAACACTATTTTCATTCAAGTGAAACTATGAAAGTGTTCTTGCTGAAAAGTATTAAACACATAAAATCATCTTTAAATGAAACTTCTGATTATCCGATAAAAACAGCTGTTATTGAACCTTTTTTCGAGAAGAAATATGCTCTTGAAAGAATCGCAACAAATAAATTTGGTGTGGAATCCAAAATGCCAATTAATTTGAACCAAAATTTAAATTCTGCTGGTGGTGGTGAGTGCATAGGTGAAATCTTTAATCCTTCAGTATCATCATCTGATCCTATATCAGGTTCTGTAAGCAGTCTTGTTTCAGAAAAGTCCAATAAAAGCAAAGAAGCTAGTAAAATGAAACTTAGTTCTGAATCTGCTATTCATCAATATAATTCTGGAGAAATAATTGATAAAAATTCTGAAATATCAGACAATTATATTCATGATCAAAGTCATGCAACAGCTACCAAAGGTAATGATAATTTTAGAACGTCCAGAGAATATAATAAAACGTCAACAGATGAGAGCATTTCAGAAGTAAAGCCTGCATTTTTAGAGTCTTATAAAATACCAAAAAAATCAAGTATGTCCAGAGAATATAATAAAAAGTCAACAGATGAGAGCATTTCAGAAGAAAAGCCTGCATTTTTAGGGTCTTATAAAATACCAAAAAAATCAGGTACATCCAGTAGTTCAAATTCATTACATAACTCAATTCATAAATATAATTCTTCAATTAAAAACCATGATAAATGTGTGCAAGATAAGCCATTTAATAAAACTGAAAAATGTTTTAATGGCAAAAGTAACTTGGAAGGAAAAACTGTGCTTAAAGAAATTTCTAATAAGAATGATGCGGAAAAATCTGTTAGAAATGTTAACTCAATTTTTAAAACAAAGGGTTCTTTGTGTGCTACATCTAATAAAGTTGCAGAAATTAAAATTAGTAAATATGAAAAATTAGTAACAAAGAGAACTTCTGAAGAAATCGAAAAAACAGCATTTTTAGAGTCTGATAACAAAAGAAAAAAGGTAGAGATGAGCAGCAATTCAAATTCAATATGCAATCCATATCATAAGTCTAATTCATCAAATAAAAATTGTAATAAGCCTATGCAAGATAAATCTGATGATGATGAAAAGTGGTTTACTACAAAAAGAAATTTCAAAAAAAGAGCTGTACTTAAAAAGATTGTAAAAAAGGCTGACAGAAATTATAATTCAAGTTCCAAAGCAAGAGATTCTTTGGATGCTACATTTAACAAATCTGCAGAAAATAAAACTGGTACGAATGGTGAAAAGTTAACAGCAAAGTGCATTTCAGAAGAAAAAACTGTCCTTGTAGAATCTGATTGTAAAGAAAAAAATGTAGAGAAATCCAGCTGTTCAAATTCAGCACGTAATAAATTTCACAAACTTAATTCCTCAAATAAAAAGGATTACAGACTCATGCAAGATAAACCATTAAATGATAATGGAAAACATTTATCTAAAAATGTAAATTCTGAAGAAAAAGTTCAGCTTAAAGAGGTTTCTAATAAAAGAAACAGTAGGTATAAAGCTGAAATATCTAGGTCTGACAATAATCACAACTCAAGTTTTAAAACTCAAAATTCTTTCTGCTTTATATCTGACAAAAATACAGAAACTGGACTGAATGAAGCTGATAAAAAATTACCAACTAAAGAAGATTATGGAGAAAAAAGAAATCTTTTGGAGCCTGAAAGAAAACAGAAAACTGTAGAAAAGTGCAACAGTTCAAAATCATCAAGCAAAGAATTAAGCATTAAAGCTAGTATTAACTTAGAAATGTTAAAAGAGGTTTCTGAAAAAAGAAAAAACATAAAAGAAATCAAAACTGAAAATGTTGAGAAAAAGAAAGGAGAATCTAAATTATGTGACCAGAAAGGTGAAACAAAATATTCCCAAACTGAAAATAATAAAATTATAAAAGATAAAGAAACCAGTTCCTCAGAAGTATCATCTGATTTTAAATCGAAAACCAATGAGGAAATTCACATGATGGGCGTGGCTTCTCAGGACAAAAGGTATAAGAAAGAATCTGGGGTGATTTCAGTTGAAATGCCAGAAACTGTTTCAAATGTAAATTGTGGAAACACAAAAATTGAAACTAATTCTGTCCTTATCCAAGAACAATCTTTTGCCAAAAAATCATTTTCTAAAGGAAAATGTGTTCCTGAAAAGACTTTGGATAACAAAAACCCTGCAGAAGATAAAAGAAATGAAGAAAGCTCTGAAGTGTCTATAATTTATACGTCTACGGCTCAAAACACAACTGTCCCTAATCAAGAAGAGGAAGATATCCGACTTAAGAGTAAGAAGAGCAGAAAAACAAGATCTAACGATTCACAAAGAAGGTCGTCTAATGGCAGATTCCAATCTCACAAAAAATCTCTGGAAACCGAAAATCTTCCTAAAAACAAAGATATTAACTCAAATTCTGACATTGAAATGAATTCTCCAAAGTCTATAGTTTGCTGTGATGATAATTCAAGTCCTGAAAGAAAAATTAGATCTGATGAAACACAAAGGAATTTGTCAAGTGCCAAATTCTTATCTCACAAAAAATCTGCTCCGGAAATGGAAAATCGTCTCAAAACCAAAGATATCAAAAACTCAGATTCTGGCATTGAGATGAATTCTCCTAAGTCTATAATTTGGTCTGATGATAATTCAAGTCCTGAAAGAAAGAAAACTTTGTGTGATGAAAATCTAAAAAATAAAATTTCCAACTGTCGAGAAAAAATATTGGATACTAATTTCAAATCCCAAAAAAGACATTCATTCAGAAAAAGTGATGAAAAACAAAAAGACTTAGAACTGTCACCTTCTATAAATTCAATCAGAAAAACTGATGAAACACAAAAACAGTTAGAACCTTCTATAAATTCAACTCTTAAATATAAAGTAAAAGATTCATTTGATGAAAGAAGTAGCTCCAACAAACGAAAAAGATCAGTGCCTCAAAGAACACCATCATTGGAATTAAGTTCTAAGTTTAAAATAAGATTTGGAGAAAGTTACGAAAACGTGAAACATCTTGAGATATCTGAAAATCCTGCTAGTTCTAAGGTATCTCTTTTGTCTACAAACAATTGTGACATTGATAATACCAAAAATGAGCTATCCAGATGTAGGGAATCGGAAAACAAGGAGCAAAATAAACCTGTAACTGTTGCAAGAAATTGTAGCTCTGAATCAAGTTCGGAAAAAATATTTTTGCACCTAAACAATGATATAAACAAAAACGATGTAAAAGAAGTGCTTAGTGATTCAGGTTCAGTTTTAAAATCTGTCGAAAATAATAATTGTGATATGAGTAAAAGAAAAATTGGATTGAACGAAAGCTATGAAATAGCCACTATGAATTCTTCAAAAATTCTTGATAAATCATCTGATTCCATTAAATCATCAGATTCTGATAAAGAACTATCATTGCTTGATCTTGCTCGTAAAGCAAGAAATAAAGTGCGTAAGATGACGTAAGATTAATGTACTGTAATATATTATTAAATATGTATATATTTTCAACTATCAAGTTTAGTAGGGGGATGGTACCTTCTTACTGGTTTCAATTAATCATTTTTATTATTATTATTATGTAACTTTCTACAAAACAAAATGTCCTATTCTATAATTTATTTATTTATTTTGGTACTTCTCCATTATCTCATCAACCACTTTTCATAAAAAAAATAACTTTCGCCTAACTGTAGGCTTTAATGCTGAAAATGCATGATAGTGGTATCATATTCACTTGACGTTTGTTATGTCATAAACTGATTTTTAATTTGACGTTTAACTGTATATTTAATGATGTTTTACTGATTTATTAGTTATTTCATCAACTAAAGTAATAATTACATCTTTAAACTGTGACACCATGATATTAAAAGAGAAAAAAAAACTGAAAAGTATTGTGATGCGTAGTTAAGTACAATAGATCAGTCTCATCTGACATCACAAACATTTATCTACCAGGATAATTAAGAAAAATAATGTAAATAAATAAATATTGAAGATTACTTTTATCTTTTTTCACTAATATATTGTAAATGTTATTGTTTAGCTACAGATAGTAGACACTTTAGTTAATGAGGCTTTTCTGAATTATTTGTAAATTTTTTTTTAGACTCCAATGGCAACATTCTTTCAGTTGTTTATTGGGTGTTATAGTGTGACGATAGTTTAAAAAAAAAAATGGAAATGGTCAACAGGATAATGGAAAAGTACCTCTTTTTATTTTGGAAAGGGGAGAGGGGGTCTCTTGATTTTGAGAAAAGTTATAATGCCATATCTCTCATCTCCAGATCTGCCTGTGTTTCTGGAATAGAAATTGACCAGTATTTTCATAGCTGATTTATTATATAGCAGCCCCCATTATATTATGCTTTGTTATATTTGTACTTTTTGATATAAACAGTTAAACTCTGTTAATATGAGAAACAATGAAATTTTAAAAGTATTTGTATTAACCATTATTCGTAATTCCTGTGAATATAATACAATATAAATCTTACACAAATAAGCTAATTAACTACTAATTGCTCTAATTATCTTAATGCTAAAATTAATATAAGATTATAATTTTTCCAGAAAAACTCAGGTAACACTGCAATTTTCAAGCTATTGATTTTCATATTTTCAAACATCGTTTTCATTTTAACAATGCAATAAGATATGGTAAAGGTGATTAATATGGCCTAGAGTCTTTATTTAAAGAAAGAAATAGTTAAATGATTCCATCTATGCTCCTTCTTTTCCATGACTGTGTTGTAAATCTGCCAAAGGAGCAGCATTTGAAACGTCCTTAACTCTCTTTTCTTTTATTATTCACACACATACAAGACCTCACAATATTCCTTCGCATTGTTTTGGTTGGAGGGGGGGGGGGGGGGGAGTGTCTCCTTGGAAATTGAAATTCTATTTGGTAAAATTAATAAATTACTACATTTTGACAAACAGTTCTAATGTAGAAATATTATTGTTGAGAGAGTTCAATAAAAAGGGAATTTCTTAATTTTGTCTTATATTTTGCCAAAAATCACATGGAAATGAACAGATGTTTTGCTTGTCATATTAGCTGTGTTCTTACTTTTGTAGTTCGTAAAAAGCATGAAAATCTTAATATAGTTTAAATGATGAACCATTCTTGATGTGCAAATTGCTTGTTTTAACAGTATCTTCGCTTTAGCTGTGCCCATATTAAACTAGTTCGACTGTGTATACAGTAGATACCGCTTAATGTAATCACTTCGGAACCACGAGTATTTGATAACAGTATCTGATTGATAACAAAAAGCAATTTTAAAAAATACCAAATGATAACATGTAGTGGTACTATTTCTTAGAAAATGATTACTCACCATTGTAATGACGACTTCTCAAGTGATAAAAAAATTTATTGAGAGAATTTAATAATTTTTGTTTGTTTACAATTCTCCCTTAAAAAGTTTATTAAAGAATTGTTTTTACTCGTATTGTTTTTGAAAATTGTCCAAGCGATGTTGTACACCTCGTTTCAAAATTTTCAATGCATTCCTCATATCTGTATTTTATAAGCGGTCTTTCAAAAGTTGGCTTTTGTCGTCCTCCTGATCATCATGATTTTGCAGAGTTTAAAAAAAGGCAGGGTGCTGTTGATGAGAAATAGGCACTTTTTTATACTTAAGGGCACTTTTTGGATTCTTGAGGGCACTTTTCATATTCTTAAGGGCACTTTTTTTAATTGTTAAAGGTATTCTTTTGGTTTCTAAAGCCACTTTTGACATTTAAAAGTCAGGGTACTGTTTTCAAGACAACATTGAGTCAGTTTTTACTATGAAATAAAATTTTTTAATGCAAAAAGGAGAAAAGGCACTTTTTTTTTACTGAGGGGAAAGAAGGAAGCTAATTATTTTACTGGAGGGGGCAAGAAGGGTGCTAATTATTTTTTTGAGGAGCAAGAAGGGTGCTATTTTGTAAACAAAAGGGCAGGCAGGGTGCAGCATCCTTCTGAAACTGTCTGGGGGAAACTCTGATTTTGTATTTCTTCGCAAACTTTTTTGTGAATTTCAGTTTGTGTGAGCTCAGGCTTGATCGTCATCCAGGTCTCATAATCTTCATTCCTCATATCATTGAGAAATTTTATGGTAGTTTCTAAAGTTTTCAGTTTATCATTTTCAGCTCCACAGAATACAGCATTAACAAAACAATTTTTAATTGTAGTCGATGATATTCGATTCCATGACATTACCAGAAGATGTTTCCAGAAGAATTGTTCTATGTTTCTGGAAAATATTTCAATAACTGATCTGCTGAAAAAGCAATAACATTAAATGAAGCATTGATCACATAAAGCGAGGCTTTAAGCAGGAAGCGGAATACAAAGGTTCGCGACATGGTGATTTTGATAACATTAACTGCGGTTACATTAAGCGGCACCTACTGTATATATATAGTGCTCATTTTTCATGTTTCTCCACCAAAATTAAAATTCCACCTTAATTGTACCTTTATATGTATATATTTTACAATAAGTGTCTTTATTGTTAATTTTATTATGAACAATTCAATATACTGCATATTGCATATAAACTAATGTTTTAGAGATAACATTTACCTGTATAATAATTTTTCTTAATTTTACGATCACCTCTTTTACATTGTTTTTGGATATAAATTGCAATTTTTCTCAATCTACTGCAGAATGTAATGAGGGACTACTGTAGCAAGAAATATTTTCTTTTTGTTGTTTTTAATTATAATAGCATATTTGAATTTAATATTGTCATTTTTAATCCTTTATCAAGCATGCTATTACCGTGATAATTTTTATAATGCAATAAATTCATTAGGGTATGTATTCTGAACAACATTCTGGAAACTTCCACTAGAAAAAAGAATAGTAATTTTTGCCGATACTTGTCTATTATCCCGTCAATCACTTTCTATTAAAAAACTTGCTAAAGAAACTGATTTGAGAGACAATAATTTCAATATATACCGTAAAATCCCGTTAATCTGCCCCCCTAAATCGTAAAATAATCAGGGGGAGGGGGGTGCTTACACAGTATTAAAATTGTAGTATATGATATTTATGGATGGTGGGGGGGGGGGAGATGCTAATGGCCGATCGTCGCAAAGTATGCATTATTTTAATAAAGTGACAAAAGAAAAACATTTTGAAAAAGAAATTATATACAAAATAGAAAAACAGTATAACTTCATGATTAATGGCGATTTCAGATAATAGAAAATTCTGGATTTTAGAAGCTTTGAAACTGGAATGCATTTAGATAAATAATAACACTAATATCTGTCATTAATATGGTAACAGAAAAATAAAAGGAACTTAATAATTTAAAATAATTAAAAAACACTGAGAAATTGCAGTTGAAAATGTCCTGAAATACTTTCTAGAACTACTAACATTTTATCTGGTGTCGCCATCTGTTGTAAATTAGGAAGATTCAATAACTGTTTTTTTTTTTATCATGATTTTGTATCTATAAATGCTAAATAAATAATACAAATCACAGAAATTGAGAACATACAGAATGAATTGGTAGTGTTGCCAGATTTTTAAAACGAAAAACATTGCTACCACAAAGATAGCACAAAATATGCTACAAATTCGACTGTGGCGACATCTACTGATCAATCAATCGATAAATTTTTTGTGATTGGTTTTCATAATAACGTTAAATACGACTATAAATTCTTTAAATAGATTCTTTTTTAGTTAAAATATTTCACACACAGCATCAAATACACATTTTTTAACTTTCTCATGAGAAACTTTCACTATCGATATTTTTATTACCTTCATATCGCCTTGGAGATAAATTTACAGCAAAACTAATGTTTGGTTATGTTGCTTTTTCAGATTAACAATAGTTGAAGTTGAGTATGTTACTTTTGCGTTTGTACACGTTTGCTATATACAGGGATCATTCTAGAACATAAAAAAGGGCAGGGCGCACATCACATATTAAGGGCAATTTTTTTTAAAAAAAGGGCACATCATTTCATAAAAAGGGCACTTTTGTAATAAGTGCATAATACCAATATACTGGTGGGGAGGGAAGTCTGGCAACAGCTTACAGTGCTCCTTATTTAAAAAATCCAATAACATTTCTAATTTCCATAACTTGAAAAGTATTAAAAATAGCAGCAAAATGAAACTTATGTTCTCGATTTTTATTGTAAAATTGTTTGCTATATTCACGGCCATTTTCCCCTTTTCATACGATATTCAAAAACCTCTCTCTCTAAAACATTTATTCACCAGATAACCTTTTCCCGGTTTTAGCAAAACTGGTTTTAATAAAAGTATAAAATAAAAATACTAAAGCTACTTTTCAAACTTTTTATAGAACTTACGTAAGTTATCATGTGGTCAAAGGCCAGAATGGCTGATCTAATACTATATTTCACTAGGCAAAGTGAAATTAATCAATGACACTTAGTTACCCTTTTTGTCTTGTTCAATGGAAAAAATGATAAATGGAAAAATGAATCACTCAAGTCAAAGATTCGACATACCAGGGCACTTCATACAGAATTAAAGCGGGAAAGAGGAGTACTCCCTGATGTACCATACTAGCATTCTAAAAATAAAAGATAGGTAAAGAATTTTTGAAAGTACAATGCAAACAAGGCAGGATTCTACCCAGGAATAAAAAGAGGGAAGAAATCTACCTGGAAAAAGGGCAAGGAGGGTAGAATTGTACCTGGAAAAAGGGCAAGAAGGGTGGGATTTTATCTAAAAAGGGCATGAGGGCGGGCCGCCCCTCTGAAACTCTCTAGAGTGATCCCTGTATATATCAAGGCTCTTTCTCGGGATTTTTTGAATTTTCCAATTTGTTTACAAAGTGGGAGGGGGGCGCTTAATCGGGAAGGACAGATTAATGGGACTTTACGGTAGTTAATCCATGATAAGTTGGCCAATAATCTTGAAAGGATTTGCAATGCTACAGAGAAAGAGCGTTGCTAAGAGACACAAATGATAGAAGAAATGTATTGTTTTACTAAGAACCCGATTCTGCTAGTTGCTAACAGTCAAGTAATTGTTGCCTTAGTAACAAATTCACCTAAATTTTTTTGGGCCAACTTATCGTAGTTAGACTGTATTCAATGTGAATAAAAAAAAAACCTCTTAAACATTGATTTGAATTTATTTCATGTTGTACATTTACTTTGTTATGCTTTCTCTTTTTAACTTTAAATAACTATTTTTTTGTATATTAGATAATGCATGATTTTGTTTAATGTTGTGTGCTTTGTTACGTATTTTCTTTTCAGTTTTAAACAACTATTTTTTGTGTATATTATATAGTGTAATACATATTTATTTTCCTTCTTTTATCGATAAGAAAATTTTAATACCATTTCATGACATCATAATTTAATTTACATTTACATCCTCTTTCTCTTTCATTTGAGCGATATACATAAAGTTTCCGTCCGGCTAAGCTTTGGCATTCGCCCGCGGTCAGTCATCTTGTTTTTTAAATCAAAACATTTTAACTTTTAGTACCTATTAAATATAAATAAATTAGTTAATAAAATTAAATAATGTGTTTATAATAAGTAAATATGGATGAAAATTATTTTGGAAATGAGAAATAAAACAAATATGCTTTGATTTAAAAAACAAGATGGCGGACTGCGGGCGAATCCCAAAGCTGTTAGTGTCCAAAGGAGCACACATTACATTAAAATTCTTTTTTTTTCTAACAATGATTTACATTATCATTGTCTTTTATTTGAGCAATATATGTAAAGTATTAAAAAAAGCACACATTACGTTAGATTTTTTTTTTTCTAACAATGGCTTTTAGCATATCATCATAGTTAGCATTCTGTTCATTATTCAAAATGTATTATTAATTTTTTTAAATGTCATAATTGCATTAAAAATATAATTGTCGAATGTTGAAGAATTGATTTGAAAACAGAGATATAGTTTATCATATTTTTGCATTATTTCTTTAATCTTTATGTTAATTTTAATTCTTCAAAAACAAATTTAATGTGTTTTCTCTATGATTGTCACTGTACTGTCCATAAAGATTTTTCAGAATTTAGGCTTGCTATAATTCAGACCTCAAGTTCACCTGTTTGCTAAGCCTATGGTGATGAAATGCATTTGAATGTTTCAAATTTCGCATAAAAAAATTTAAATTTCTTTAATTTTTTTTCTCTTTTTAAATGTTTGTTTACTGTCTAAATTGACAAAATATTTCTAAAATGTACTTACGTTTTTGAAGTGTTAAAATTTTAGAGAAACTGTTCATCGCTGAATAAAACTGTATTTTTCAAATTTATTTTGCTGTTTTAAAAATTTGATAATTAAATGACAAAGAAACACGATTTAAGAAAAGTATGCTGAAAAATTATAGAAATATAAGGGACTCTCATTAATGCTTCTCTGCATCGTATCTCTGATTAATAAAAGGGCAATTTTGTTTTCCCTATCATTTTCTATTTGCAATTAATCTTAAAGACATCGCTTAAAGTGTACTACTGTTCGGGTAATGCAGAATTTTTTTTTTTTTTAAATTTAGGCAGTATCAGAAACTGGTTTTGTACATTTTTTTTTTTTTCAAAAGCACTTTTGATTGTTGAAAGATCAAGAAATTGTCAGTGAGATTGATGAAGAGAAAGAAATCATTCTACCCTCAAAAACACAATAGGTTAAAAAATTGCTAACATCTGTTAACCATAGTACCAATCAAACTATGATGTAACAGACCAAATTTTTGAATGTGTCACAAAACTAAAGAATGTTGTGATAAAAGGTCATTTGTTCAAGTATTGCAACAAAAAGTGAGAGATTACGTTAATTAAAGTGAAATTATATAAGCAATTTCTTTGCATATTTTGTTTATCCTGGGTAATTTGTTCTTCTCTATTAACAAATTGTCACTAATTTGTTTTTTTACTAAAATTTTTAAATTAAAGAAAGTTGTTTCTTTTAGGATATAGTTGGTGACCTATTTAATTTCTGTCCAAATTGAATTCAATTTATTCAACACAAGGAATTGTTTTACACCATTGACATGTTTGCATCATTTAATGCAGACTCCAGTTAGTGCATATGAAAAATGGCCTCCAGTGCTCCAGTTGAAGTCAGCGCTAATGGGAGTTCGCTGTATTTTAATTTTCTAATAAAAACTTTAAAAAACATTAATTCATTCCATGGCCATAGGTTTAACATTAGAGAGATGAATTTGAGATCTATAATGAGCCTTAAATAAAATTATTTATAAAAATCCAAAAGTATAAAATAATAATTGTTCTGATTTACTACAATTTCTTAAATATGAAAAGGCTTAACTCATTTTTTTTCTATTATCTGAAAAATGTCTTGTTATCATATGTATGATTATATCAAATATTTTATATTATTAGCACATTTATGCAATAATTTGGAGGCATCCACACATGATTATCTAGTCAAGTTCTTCCTATAAGGACTATTAAAAAGAGAATTTTCAATTGGAGAATTTGTAAAGATTATTTACATATTTATCACTTCATTTTAGCCATTCATAGCAATATTTTAAATATTTATAAATAACATTGATTCTAATTTTGTATATAAGGCTTCAATTAAAACATAAATCAGTCTTTTTCCAATAATTTTACTACCTTCATTCATCTCTTGTTTTCTGTAACCTTTTCATACATTTCTGATTGAGAACAAGCTTATCAGAATTACCTATTTCCTAAAGCAAGTGAAAATATTTATTGTTAATATTTTTGTTAACAAATTATATATATATATATATTTTAAAGTA
Source organism: Maratus michaelseni (assembly GCA_963931845.1). Taxonomy (NCBI): domain Eukaryota; kingdom Metazoa; phylum Arthropoda; class Arachnida; order Araneae; family Salticidae; genus Maratus; species Maratus michaelseni. Next base: position 126,655,290 of record OZ007593.1, on the reverse strand, counting down.
TTTGCTGGACATATTGTAATTTTTTAAAAAGCATGTAAAATTATTTTGAAATAAACATGATATAAAAATATTTTTGTAATTTGATTCTTTTAGACTAATTTCTTTTGTCTGTAGAAATGTCCAATTTTTAACCAAGTGGTTAGCACAGCGGTTCTTAAACTCTTAGTTACCATGGACTCATTTTCATATTTTCTTTGTCTTCGCAGACCCTCAGGATTTAAAACATACATTTTAAGACTCAAATTGTTGATATTCTTTGGAATATTGAATATATAAGATATATAAGCTAATTATACTGTTACAAAATTTTTCAAACAATAATATAAGGGAAATTGACAACAATGAAAAAGAGCAGCTGCATATGAACAGCAAATACCATGTACTGCACTGTTGACTGGTCGACTTTGGTGATAAAATTGGTGGAATTCTTGACGGTGATCATTTTGATCGCCAAACACTTATCTAAAAATTTCAAGAAAATGATGGAAAGACACATGACATCATTAACAAGAGAAGCTTTATAAGTAACACTAGCTAGAGTTGAGTAGTAACAAGTGATACTAGTTTGAAAGAAAATGAGACTTGCAATATTTGTATTTGGTTGCTTTCTTGGTTTTGTTTATTTGGGTTTAATCTATATGTATATGTCGTGTTTCTCAAATAACCATAAAATAAGTCACCTTCATGAACAGAGAATTTTCCATTTTCATCATACAGGAAGTTGGAGATTTTATAATAATACTGTGTTTTTTAACAGTATTTTTAGTTTTTCCTTTTATTTTACTTTGAGTATTTTTCCTCCGGTTCCAGGTAAGCAGAAAATTTTACTTTGAACGCAAGTCATTTGAGGATCCCCTGATGATGTGTTGAAGACCACAGCATCATTTTGAGACCCACACATTTGCAAGCCTCAAATGTGTGGAGCTTATTGTTAAAGTTTAGGGTGTGATTTTAAACTACTTTCCCTCGAAATATTCTCTCTTGAGATATTCTATTTTTGACAGTATGACAAAATTTTAACTGCTGCCTTATATTACACACGCTATATGAAAGTGTATAATCAACTTTCATATTATACTTGTTTTCAATTTTTGAAATTTTTTATCTAAGTATGCTTTTTTTTTAGCATTAGATATTTATTGAATGTTATTAAAATGTGTCAAAGCTACTCAGCATTGCAGTTAGCATGCTGGCCACAAATGTGAGAATCTTAGTATCAGAGTTAATGATTTTGATTTTGCAGCACTCCTTAAACTGGGTGTGTGGTCGTGCACAGTTTTCAGAATTTTCCTTGTTTGAAATCCTAGACTAAGAAATGTAATATGAAAACTTGCATAATGTGATGAAGAGCAACAACATTTTACAGTTGGGACTATACCTCTAAAACTAATGGTTGAGGAATTAGCTAATTAGAAAACAATAAGAAGGGACACCCTGTATAGATACAATATGATGGCAAGGATATGTTTCTTCAGTATGACTGAGACAAAATGTCATTTCATGATATGTTATTACACTGGTTCATTTTCTCAGTACTGAGATTAAGGCCTTGAAAAACTAAAAAAAATATATAAATAAACCAAAATGTCAATTTTCTTGTTTTTTTTTCATATATAATTTATATATTTTTTTTCATTGTTGAAAATGGTATGAAATTTAAGAGAAAACATACATTTTAGTTCATGAGCCTGGAACATTTTGTTAAAATTGCGTCAAAAGGTGACATTTTTCCAACTTTTGATTTATATTTTAAGCTGGACACAAAGCTTCATTCTAGCAAAAATCCCATTTATCCATAACTAGTAAGGTACATTTCACTCCAGTAGAAAACACCTTCACCAGTTAAGTCAGAGGTTAAAATCCATTCATTTGTTTTAGTATGATGCTTGGACAAACAGAACTACAGTAAAAGACACTATTTTAGACAATATTAATAAAAGTTTAAAACCTACATTTTACGCATCAGTAAAGTGCAAAAACCCTACAGACCTGAGTTTGGACAGCATATAAACATATCTTCCTCAGTGTTAATGGAAATGTGAAAGATTTTACTCATAAATAAATAGTTCCCACATTGGTCATGAAAATCAATGGGAAAGAATGATAAAATCATGTAGAAACAAGGCATGAAGGTCGATGAAAAGGATTAGATAATTATATAAGACACAAATAATATTAAATCTATATATATATATGTAAACGTCTGTGACCCTATATTTCACTTTGCAGCCACAACTATCCAGTGCAGACCACTGATGTTTGTGTGTGGTAGTAGCCTCGAGTCTCCCACCGTGCACCATGGTGGTTTCATGTCTGTAGGTGTGGGAGATAGGGTGATTGAAAATGGTCGACCTAGGGAATTTTCATATTTCGACCAAACTGTTCTAAAAATTGCTTGGAATCTTCTTCAACAGGAATTAATTCATTCAACTTAACATGAACTAATTAAGATATTGATTAGATACCTAAGTAAGATGATTTCGCGTCCCCTAGCAGTGGAAATTGAAACTAAACGATATTGCAGTGCATGTGTAGCATGCCTGCTATACAATGCCGTAGACTGCTAGGATGAGTGCCAGAGTTTCTTTCGGAAAGAGGTTTGTTTAGAACAGAATGTGCAGCGAAAATAAGTCGAAGAATTTCTGACAATTTTCGGCAAGCAAATTGCGGGGGTGGGGTCGACTTATACGCAAGTCCATTAAAACAACAAAAAAAACCTTCAAATACTGCCAAAATTCTGGCTTTTTATGTGTAAGAATAATAAAATAATATTTAAAATATACAAATAATAATTTATCATAAAAAAAATATTTCATTGATTTGTTTTTGTTTACTTACCACGTTTTCGAATTGGCGAATCGCTCCTATCATATGAAGCGCACGTTTTTCTCCCATCTTTTCTTCAATTTTATGCAAAATTGAAGTAAAAACTTAGGGGGTCGACTTATACGCGAGTATATACGGTATTTTTATTTAAACTGCAAAAGAAAGTTACTGATTTCCAGGCAACACCGGACAGATCAGCTAGTAATAATGTAAAATTTAATTTGTTAATATAAAATAACTATTTATTAATTTTAAGCACTTGCTTTCATTATACATGTGATCTCGGAGATCATTTGAGCATATGAAAAATGTCAATCTATATATTAAAAGGTATTTATAAGCCTTTTTGTATACTGTTTATCACTTTAAGCGAATACATCTTTATTTTAGTCAGAAGGGTTAGCTTAAATGATAGGTATCTGGCTTAACAACAATCTGAAATTAGGAGGGTAGGGGCACGACTCAGACTTCTATTATTTATAGCCCTATTAAAATTTTTCTGAATGAAAAACGACTTGAGGAAATCAAATTCACCAATGTATGAGGCGTTTGCATATAATTTTAGCAGAAATAAAACCAAATTTGTTAGTTTAATTTTTTTTAACATATGTTGTTAAAAAAACATATTCTGTATTTTTTTTTATCTTAAATTTGAGTGATTTATTTTTGCCTCTGATAAAATTATCTGCAAATCCCTCAGACATTGGTGTAAAAACTGAGGGGCACCCGTTAGGCATGTCAACTGTTGTACACTAGTTCTGGAGAACTTTTAACGAGCACGACCAGGGGAGTTCCTGTATGCTCTACAGCCGGTGGGGGCACCGCCACCTGTTGACCACCCCCATTTTCCAAAGTGAATAATAACATAGGTCGCTGTAATTTGCGGTGATTCCCACCCTCTTGGGAGACCACAACATTCACACTTGCGGACGAGCCAGAATCCCCCAACAGCTCCGGAGCCGGGTCCAAGGCCTTAAGTCAGGTTTTTCCGACCCACACTTGCTTTACCAAAGCTCGAGGAATGCGAAAATCTACAAAGATAGTCACTGATCCCTCTCATGGATTTAATCGAATCATTTTTCATTCCCAAAAGTTTAATTGAGGAGGGTAGTAATTGTCTGTTTTGAGGTTCCTTGCCACCCTTCTTCCTCTCATTTCAGACTATTAGAAATCATTGTTAGGCCAGATATCTTACTTTTATACTCATCCTTTTCCCCATTGGTTCTGATGATCAGAATTTCTTATTCATTTGTTTTTGAGCAAAATCTTTCACCTTTTCATTCGCACTGAGGAAGACATGCTTATCCACTGTCAAAACCTGGGTCTGAGGTGTTTTTTACAGTTTATTGGGGTATAAAATGTTCTTAAACTTTCAGAAATGTAATTTTCTGTAATGGCATGATGCATTCACATGTAAAATATTTTCATTTTACGAAAAGCATGTCTTTTAGTTTATAGAATGAAAATATTTTAAGCTTAATATTCATTTCAATAATTTTTTTTTAAAGTTTGTGTTTAATCTTAAATCGCCATTGTTGGGTCCCAGGTACTCCTATGCATATGTTTCACAATGGACAAAAATATGCTGTGACATGAGTTAAAGCTACTAAATAGACATCTAAATAGATCTTTGACTTCATCATTATCATTTTCTAGAAAAATAACTGAAGATTTGTTTGAAAAATTCAAGAAAATATAAAAAAAAGTAATAAACTATAATAAATAATCTTATTTTTAAGTAACAAAGGTGCTGATCATCTTTAATCAATGGGAAATTTTGCCATATATGGTACGGTACAACTTTGATCAGGAGAAAAGCCACTGTTGTGCTGTGACAGATAATCTATTGCATAAAATAAATTGGTACTTCTCTATTATCTGTGTCGACCACTTTTCATAACAAAAAATTATCCCCAAACTGTAATGCCAAATAAATGGTAGAACATTGCCATTGGAATATCAAAATAAATAAAATATAAGAATTTAAGGACACAATTGTTATTTTAAATAATGAAATAACTCATAAATCAGTAAAACATAATGAAAAATACATGCAAATGTCGAATTAAAAACCACTTAGTGACATAACAAACACGTATAATGCTTCTGGCATCAAGTAAATGGGACTGCATTTTTGGCGTTTAATCTTACAGTTTGGCGATAGTTTTTTGTTATGAAAAGTGGTCGACGGGATAATAGAGAAGTACCAATAAATCATAAACACTATCCTCTTTTGCATCAACTTAGATATGTTGTAATTGAATAAAGATTATAAAATAATTTTCCAATATAAAATAATTATTTTGTCTTTATTGCTTTCATTTGTTAATAAAGAGTTGTTTTATCTATTGCATGTATCTATAATGGTGCAGTGAGAAACCTCACTTGGGAGGGGGTTTTGAATCATTATCCATAAAATGAGCATTTTTTTTTTGTTTTACATGTTTATAAAGTAGTTTTTAGTAAATATGTGACATTAAAATTGATATAACGAAAATTAAAAGCAGCTAAAATAAACCTAGCACTCAGATGCTCTAAGGCTTTATAAAAGCGATCCTCCTTCAACCTTCACATCACAAAACAATAAGAAACAGTAGAATCTGTAACTCACATACTTTGCTGCTGTTGCTTTTCATTCTCTCTCATTCATTTTGCCCTGAAAAAGGGATTTCTATTATGAGCCTTGAAACAGTTGTATGCTAAAATATTTTTGTATATTTATGCTTTTCTTTTCACTTGAGTTTTTATATAGTATGTTTTCGTCTTAACACAATGGATTTTGTATGCATCTTATCAGTTTCAAAGAGTTCTGGGCAGGATTTTAATCCCTAAATTCTCCCTTTGCTGCCCCAGTGCATGTATGTTATAAGATATGTTGTAAGTATATATAAGATGGAGGATATAAGTATGTAAGCAGGGATCTGTTTAGGAAGAAATCGGGTCCGTTAAAAGAACCTTCACAATTTTTTTTCATTTCAAAACAGAACCCTTCACAAAATTGTTCATCTCAAAATAGGACCCTTCACAAAACTTTTATCCTTAAAATATAACCCTTCACAAAATTATTTCTTAAAAATAGACCTTTCACTTTTTGCTCTCCAAACTGAACCTTTCATAAATTTAATCATTTAAAACTAAAATCTGACTGTCACTTTTACATATATAAAGAAAATATGTGTATTTTACAAACATATAGCTTCTTAAAAATACCTGAATATAACAATCATTTCAAATTCACCAATTTAAAAAGCTGTTCACAATTTCACAAACACAGGACCCTGGGAGAAAAGTCTGGATAGACCCCTGGTAAGATCTATATTTATATACACATAGTAAGGAAAGGATAAATGTAAGTATGTAGGTGATGCATTAACTGAGTACTTAGCATGAATGTATTCTTAAACTTAAAATGTATCTATTAATCTTAACTACTTATGAGCATAAATAAAATTGCCAATTAGGAAGTTTTTTTAGTAATTTATTTATATTTTGTCTTTTGATGTAATGTATATCAATACTAATTTATTATTTCAGCTAGGCGAAAAGCAGCGGCAAAAAGAAAAAAGTTAAAAAACATGCATAGCAAAAGTACAGATGAGGAGGAAGAAGGTGAAGATGAAGGTAGTTGAAAAATAACATTTTTTATGCTAGAATTAACGCACATAATATATATGTTTGCTTCAATTCCCTGTCTCTTATAAATGTGTGCACGCATCCTCCAGTACATTTATATCTGTTACTGTCATCTCCTGTTTCAAATGATTGTATATGTACCTTAAAATTGTTTATGCCTAACATAAAAAAAAAAAATGCATGTTTGATAACATTTCAGTGATTTAATCTTAAAATATGTAAATTTGTTGCATGAAAAAATTAACCTTTTTCATTCCTTTCTATTTGTTTGACAGTTTTATAATTATCAAAAAGGATTTCTTAAGCATAGGAATTATTTTATTTTATTAGTGAAGAAATTAATTATGTCAATTTTAGCTTTTTTAATTTGTGGAGGATAATAAATTACATAAACTGTGATTATAGCTTTAGAAATAATGATTCATTTTCTATTAAATTTTTTATCAAACATTATTAATGTCCTGCAATGTTATTTATGATATTTTTAAAAGAAGAAATTAAATAATTTGGAGTAAAAGAACATTGGAAAAGTTGTTTTTCATCTGGATTATTTTTAGTTTGTGCAACTCCTATAGAATTATGGAAATAATAAACATGAAGATTTTTAACATAGCATTTTCATTAAAATTATTCAAGCAAATTTAATCACTGTTACATTTTTTTAATGTTCTTTTATTCTGTATGAATATTTAGATTGCTTCTCTTTCTAAATGTATGTAGATTTTAAAGTAAATTAAGGAAATTTACCAATATAACATCAATTTATATTATGTAATTAATAAAGAAAAAATATTTTGAATAATTTATTTTGAATTACTATTCAGAAAGATTGACCTGATTTCATGGGACTATATTTCAAAAAGATAAATTACATTTATAACAAACTGTTTTGCTATTCCCTTGCTATGAATTTTCTTTATCTTTTTAAAAATGTATTAGACTTGATGACAATAATTGAAAAAACCAAAGACGATTGCAGATATGTTTTTCTACACTTAACCCCCCTCTCCTCCCTCCTCAAGATCTCTTGATATCTGTGTGATTTCTTCTTACTCATAGGTGTTTTCATGTCCTTACTACCAATTTGATCTGGACAGTTTTAAAAACTGAATCATAATGCCATGCAACTCGGTAAAACTTTATAAGGGAAGCATCTTTGGTGTAATAATTTAGTTATTGCTCTTGTGAATGAGTAAATAATCTATATATATATATTTCTCTTACGTGGCATGGAAATAGGGCTGAATTTGTAGCTTATGGTTTGGCAACAACCGTAGTTTCCAGAACTCAGACCAATGAACAGACTAGATTGTGTTAGATCAGCTCTGCCTCCAATATGGCGGTCAGTGTGAGAGCAATGAAACCATAGAATGAAACACAAAGTAGCAATTATTAAAAATAAAATAACGTGTACGTAATCCAAAGCGTCTGAGATGATTCCTCATTTTAATAATGAATAATATCGTTAATTTCAAATTAATTCTCAACTCTTATTTAGAATTCATTTACGAATTTCACTCACTCAAAAAATCGGAGAAAATAAAAATATCAACTGTCTAGATTGCACCTGCCGCCATCTGTTGCTGTCTTGATGAAGTAAAAAATAATTCTTTTGTAAAAATCTATAATCAATTAGAACAGTAAAATGTCGAACGAAATTTAAACAATGATTGATGATATATATAAACTATATTCCTATCACATAGGTTTTTTTTTTTCTAATGAATTTAAGCCGTGCTGTACAATAGTATAGGTGCAATAAGTTTTAAACTAATTATGTTTTCAAGATCTTTTTTTCACAGTATTTAAATGATGTATATGCCCATTGGTAGCGCCAACTAAATGCATTTTTAATTGTGTTTTCAACGGAGAACTACTTTTTTACTTAAAAAAAAATTTGTCAATTTCATATGTTCAAATGTTTTATGGTAGAACTTATTCCGGAAAGAATTGCTGAAAAATAAAAAGGGGCGAGCGAGCGAAGCAAGCTGGGACCGCGTAGCGGTCTCAATGTGAATTGCTTCGTAATTCATGGGGGGTTGGCGAGCATTAGCGAGTAGGGGGCTGAGCCCCCTAGTACTTTATAATAAGGAATTAGTCAACAGTAAGAATTGTCGATTGTTACCCACAGTTTTTGGTAGTAATTTAGTTATTGCTCTTATAAAATAATAAATAAAACTTTACAATCAGGAATCACTGAGTGATAAAATTGACAAATTATCAATTATAATATTGCTAGCATCAGTTACGGATAAGTAGAATAAATTGAAGTTAATAAGTACAATTAATTATTAATAAGAATAATGGATTGCACTACTGATAATACAATTAAACAATTGTTGCTATGATTTTGTTATTCCTGTGCATTTTGTGAAAGCAGTGTACAGAAGGAAATTGATCGTTTTGAAGTCATATATGCAAGTAAGGCCTTCTTAAGACATTCGGGGATCCAGAAACTGACTGACTGACTTTTTTTAGGGGGTGGGAGGTTACACGTGCTTACTTGTTGATTTTTCTAGAAGTATTCAGCTAGGGAAGATGCATTATGTGATTTTAAAATAGAATTTATTTACTGTTATATTCTAAAAAGATTTTAAAGATTCAAGTTTTCATTACTGTGTGATGCAAAATTATGATAAGATTGAGATTTATGATGATAAGATTGAGATTCCATACAATTTAAAGAAAGTTTAATTTATTAAAACTGTTCATCCATCCTGGGAAAAATGCAAATTAATTCATGACCAATCAATAAAGTATTTAGAACCAGTAGCATTGTGAAAATCAGTTATATGATACTACAAGTAATTGACTATTCTTACGTTCAAATTATTGCACACTTTTATTTTAACTTAACTTGGTTCATATATGTAAAGATGGAATTTTGAAATTTATTTTTCACCCATTTCCCAATGTTCTAGAGCTCTAGAAATTATGTACAGTTGTGTGTTTCCAATTCCAATACAATATTTTCACAACTTAAATATCCATTAATAGATTAATATTAATTAAATTATGATTATACATTGAAAAAGCAGTTTAGAAATCCTGAATTGGTATTTTAAATGATGCCTTTCTTTCCTGTTGCCATTTCTTAAAAAAGAATTGAATAAAAATTAAAATTTTTAATAAATTCACTAGTTTGTGCTTTCTATCAACCATAAGAAAAACAGTGAATTTTCCATAATCAGAGCCCATGCCAAATTCACATATTATGATGGAAATGTTTTGGAACAACATGAATTACAGGCATGAATTTTAAGATAATATTGAATGCTTATAAAAGCATTAAAAATTTTATTTATTTATTTATTTTATGCAATATTTTTCATCTGAAATATAACTGTGAAATCAGGTCGTTCTTTTTGAATAACCCTGTACTTTCAAACTGTGAGTCATACCTTGAAGGACTAATGTAATTTTCTTCTCTTGCATGTGCTTCACAACTGCTTTGCCCTCCACGTGGCACTTAAATCCCTCAGCACCTACATCTGCAAAGTTTAAGCTAAAAGGTATAGGAATTAAATCAGGATAATTTCTCGCTCACTTAGCTTAGCAGTTTACTTAGGCTCTTAAACATGTATCACCATTTGAGCAAAAATTTAAGTAGATAAATGGTGATTATCTTAATTTGAATTTTTATAGAAAGATATAATAATACTTATTTTTAAAATTAAAATGCTTACTTAGTGCTTTAGCGTGTTCATAATTAATGTTGAACAGATTTTTTTCAAATATGACTTTTTATTTAGGTGCTTATTATGTAATTTTTTGATGGATTTTCTTAAAATGTATTTTTTTAAGAAGCTCAGATAATGTTTTCATTTGTTACTTTTACTTTACATTACTGCTAACAAATGTATTAAAATCTATCAATTTTTTTTTATTACTATTTACATTCACCATCATATATTTAATCTGCTCAATATTTAAAAAAAAAAAAAAAAATCTTCAATAAGTACCCTTATATTTTCAAAATGTTTTTTTTTCAGTGGTCAGATTTTCTATTTAAAAAAAAAAAAAAAAAAAAAAAAAAAAATATATATATATATATATATATATATATATATCACTATAGTTTTTCTTTTCAAAACAAACACTTTTTCTCCCCTTCATAAATAAAGCCCAATTAAACTTGTATATTTATTAAGATAAATAAATCTCTTTACATAAACTGAGAAAATAATATAATGTTGACTTTGGTAATTATTGTAAGTATACTTTCCCCTTTTCTCTTGCATGTTTTTATACATTACCTGCATTACATATATTCATCAATACAATCTCTTGCTTTCGTTGTTGTATATGAACATTATCCCTCCTTTGCATGCATTTTGTCGAATGTAAAACATTATCAGTGTTGTGCTAAAAAGATTTTTATTTTGGCAAAAATATTGAGAGTTTTTGCTCATCCTTCTGGTTATATATTATGTTTTTAGTGATATTATTTTTTAAAAATGAAATTATTTACCTTACTATGAATTTAACTTTTTCATGCATGGGAACCTCGGTACTTTTCCAGTATTTTTTTATTATTATTATTTTATAAAAGCTTGGCACAATTGGGCTTTGGAAAGTGAGATTTGTTGTCAAATGATATAAACAGCTTATGAAAACAAACCTAATAAACTTTTATATTTGTTTATATATATATTTATATATAAACATTTTATATGTATATATATATATATATTATTATTATTATTATTATTGTTTTTATACACACATTACTACTTCTGTTTGTATATAAAAATAGATAAATGGCTTCTTTATAATTAAATAAATTGTATAAATATTGACAAAATTGCTTGTGTATATGAAACAGTAAGTAGGTTGCCAGAAAACATGTTGCCAAATTCCTTCTCTCACCAAGACCATTTTCCCTATTTCGCCAAAGCCCCTATACTGGAAAAGTACTGCAACCTCATATGAGGTTGTATTGAAAACAAAACAAACAATCCCCCCCCCCCCCCCCTCAAAAAAAAATTATACATATATATTTTTTATTTTTTTATTACATAGAAACTTTGTATGAAGTTCAATAACGCTTGTGAAATATAGTGATAGATAGCAGAGCCATTTCTTTTTTGAATATTTGGTTGGAAAAACAGCCTTTGACAACCATTTTTTGTTCTATTTGAGAAGATTTTCTGCTCTTGGATCTAAACATGATTTTTTTTTTAAATATTTTTTTTTTTTAACTTTCTGTTATGATGTTCAAAATTTAAATTATCACAAAATAACTACTTAATACTTAGTAATAATATTTTTTAGCGCATATAAACACTGTATCAAGGTTGTTTTGCAATAAATTTAAGATTCTTAAAATTCAACATCATTTGTACTTAACAATTCATTTTGAATCTATTTTAAGTGCAAAATATATTTTTTGATCATTTAAAATAATTCATGCATGAGAAGGTTAATGTTTGCATTTTTATTTTTTTAAGTTTGTGGATTATATTTACTAAATTTTCCCCCTTAAATTTATGGCACAACTAAGCTAAAGTATTCTATGATAAATGAATAAACAAATGATATCATGGAAATTATTATATATATATTTTTTTGTCAAAAGATGAAATAATATTTAGTACCAAAAAAAAAAGTTACTCTAGTAAATTACACAATATGATTGTAGTGAATTTCCCTATTTAAAATGATTAGAGATCTTATGATTTTGAATATAAACTGTAGTAATAGTTTTCAGTGATGTTGCTAGGCTTTTGAAATACTCGGTCCCTGTGACCCAGATACTTCCAAAAAACTGGGTCCTTTTTTACAAAAGTGGGTCTTTTTTTAGAAATAAGACAGATTTAATGTATTTTATAGAAAATGTGTTTCTTTTGCAGTCTTAACAAAAAAAAATTTTCCTCCTGAAGGACCCATAAAAATTATATTTATGCATACCTTCTCCATTTTTTTGCTTAAATGATGCGCTATAGTGCACCCCAGGCATCAGTGGTTTTGTTGATTGATATACAAAGTATGACAATAAAGTTCAGTGAAGTATTATCTGTTTGCAGTGCACTTTTGACAATGACTGTGCAGTTAATGAAAAATGTGGGAAAATTCCTTTTTGATATTGCATGAAGAGCACTCATTACCTGGCTTTGAATTTGCCGAGCCACAGTTTATTGCAAACATTGACATGAGAATTACAGATTATCAAGGAAATGACCCATATAAGAATTGTAACTTTTGTTCATCTACCATACTCATCTGATGTTGCTTCAACATACCTTTTTCTGCTCATGCATCTGAAAGGAGCCTTAAAAGAAGACCAATTTTTTGATTCAGACATTCAAAGCCATGTGACCAGGGTTCTCCATACCAAAAGAGGAATACAGTCTCCATGAACTGTACAGTTGTCAAAAGTGCACTGCAACTGACAAACATTACTTCAAATAAATATAAAGTATTTTGTCTGATTTAGGTAAGAATCTTTTGTTTATGAACAAAATTGACCAAACTTTATTGTCATACCTTATATGATTCATAGATGCTGTAATATGGAAAAAATAAAATTACACATGAAATAATAATTATTAAATTTTACTTACTACATTTGTCAGTAAACAAATAATGTCCAATTCATGCATATCATAAAAACAAAACAAAAAAAAACATTTGATTTCTTATATAAAAATGAGTTTTAATAAGGGGTATGGCATTGAAAGCAATATCACACTCCTATGATGCATGGAATCAATGATGTTATCAAGAAGGGGTTAAAATATAAACTCCCACGCCTGTAGAAGAAAGCTTTCCAGATACAAAATTGCTTCTGTGTGTGATAAGTGATTAGCAATCTTCCTTAGAATGTCCTAAACATGTTTGATTGGTTTCATGTGGGGGAAATATGCTGGCTAATCCATTTGAAGGATTTCTTCATCAGAAAGAAAATCGTCCATTAGCTGAGCCTGACATTATTGTCCATGAGAAGGAATTCATCCCTAATTGTTTTAGAGAAAGAACCACAGTAGATCTCATCCTTACATTGCTGAGCGGTCAGTGAACCATTTCTGATAATGTGCAGGTTGGAAGGCCTGTTTACCAATGGATCTCAAGTCATTGACATATGTATCCGATATTTATTTTCAAAATGTAATGTTTGATATTTTTGATATTTTCATATATTTAAAATTGATTTTAAAAATATTGTGTGTAATATTTTTTATCAAAACACATTTAAATGAATTTTTCAACTGTTATTAACTATGTCGTTCTGTAGATGAAGAACTTTTGCCTCTGCTAGTAACTTTTTTTAGCCCCCTCTGCCCCTTCAAGCCTTTTTGTTTGAAGCTAAATTTTTAAATGTTGAAGCAATAAGTTATGTGGGACAATATTAGCTTAGAACAGCCATTGAAAGATAAACTGTCTAATTTAGAAAATCATTTATTTACAGCTTCATTAGAAAGAATCTTTTGTAGTTTTGGTTTAGTTTAGTTCAGTTTAAATTTCACAGCAGGTTAGGGAATGAAAAAGCAGACAGGCATACATTTATGTTCAAATTTTTCAATTTAAAAATATTTTATATTTAAAATTTTGTTGTATAAAACATAAAATTTTCTTGATACTTAATTACTGAATCCAGTCGTTTGATTTTTGAAAAGTGTAAAAAACAAATTGTTTTTGTTTTCAAATAGTTGATCTTCCATTTGTTAACTTAAGAAAAAAAAGACATTTAGAATATTGTTTTATTAAGTTGTCATGTTAATTTCAATATGTTTTAGTTTCTAATTTATGCTGTCAGAAAATATTTATAATCAGCAGTAAGTTGGCTATTTTGAAAATATTAGATATATATCAAAATATCGCATATTTTTGATCAAGTAAAGTATCATGATATTCAAAGTATCATTTGTGAACCTTGTTCTCTGCCCTATTTCTTATACCTAAATGGCTGCAGCCTTATTGAGAAGGAAATTGACAGGTCGATCAGGAATCATCATCCACTAAATGTCAAAGAGAAAGCCAGGAGTGAATTCCTGTCTCACCAGACCTTGAAAGATATATTTTTGCAACAAACTTTAGAATAATGACAAGACATGACATTTTAGGAACCCATTTGCACCATATTTGTAGCTATTCTTATTCTGAGTTCCCTATCTGCTGTTTTGGGGACTATATGGATTTTAACTACCTCTTGAAATGTCCTGCATATTCTGACAAACTACACAGCCACAACTTTTATGCATCAGGCTAAGCTACAATGTCCTGCATTTTCTGACAAATTCCACAGTCACAACTTTTATGCATCATGCTAAGCTCTATTGGGCTGCATGAAGGAGACTTTTACTTACATAGAATTAAAAAAGGGTAGGACACCATCAATGGAGACAACAGTTCACACCATTACTCTGGCCCTTCCGAAATCAGACAGTTTCAGGCACAAATGCAGGATTATTTAGCGTGGCATATTTTGTCCTGATTAAGCCACCTATTGTCAGATTGTGCATTGAAGTGGGATTTATCCATGAAGAGAACATTGCTCCATTCAGTTCCCTTCCACATGAGATTAAATATTTGTCAAATAAAGAGTAGGAGCCTTTCTGTTTATTTATGAATTTCCTGTGTTTCACAATCCATGTATAACACATACTTTATTTTTCATATTTTAAGAATAATTTTCATTTAGTATAAAAATTGAACAATTATGCATTAATTTTGATTTCCATTAATTTAAATCTATACTAATATTTATAAAGAAGCAACATTTCTAGGAGTTAATTTCTGGAACTACCTAGCCAATTTAAAAACAATGGTGGCAAAATGCTGGTGTTCATTTCTGCTCCAACATAGGTTATATTTTATGTCAGTTTTTTTCTAAAATTACAATTTCTGTGATGTTGTTGGGGCTAGTAACTTGAAATTTGGTGTGGTGATTACTTTTAAGATGTAAATATTTGCTACAAACAGTTTTTAAAAAGTTTAAAATTTAAAAGGGTAAAATGAGCGGAAAACGTTCTAAATTGTAATTTATTTTGAACTGTTAGGGTTAGAAACTTGAAATTTGGCATGGCTGTTTATTTTTAAGATGTAAATGCTTGCACAGAACAGTTTCTAAAAAATTCAAAGTGTAAAAGGGTGCAGGTACAAAATAACTTTCTAAAATTGCGATTTCTGCGATGCTGTTGGGGCTAAAAACTTGAAATTTTGCATCGTAGTTACTTTTAAGATGTAAATGTTCCCAATGAACAGTTTCTAAAAAATTGAAATTTAAAAGAGTGAAATGAGCAGAAAATGTTCTAAAAACGTTCTATATTATGATTAATTTGGATCTGTTAAGACTAGAAACTTGAAACTTAACATTATTGTTATTTTTAAGATGCAAATACTTACAACAGAACAATAAAAAAAAATGACATATAAAAGAGTGCAGGAACAAAAAACATTTTAAAATGCAATTTCTGTGATACTGGTGGGGCTGAAAACTGGAAGTTTCGCATGGTGGTTCCCTTTAAGATGCAAATGCTCTTCTAAGAATGGTTTCTAAAAAATTTGAAATTTTAAAAAGCGGAAATGAGCAGAAAACATTCTAAAACCCTTCTGAATTACGATTTATTTGTAATTGTTATGGATAGAATGTTGAAATGTTTAATAAAACTACATTTCTTTTCCCCCCAAACAATCGAAAGGTCTCATGAAAATTTAAATGCAACACAATGGGTTGCTATGCAGCTAGTCCATTATATTTTTCAGTATTAATTATTAACTTTTATTCTGAATATTCATAGAAGAATATGTTGAAGTTTGTTTATTTGCTCTCTTGAAATACCATTTGATTTGCAGACATTTTCGTTTTTTACTGTAAAAAGAGATTGATTGTAAACTTAGATTATAATAATTATATGAATTTATTATTATTATTATTTTTAAATATTAGTTGTGTAAAATAAATTAGAAATTTCTTCATAATTGTTATTACAAAAATTTATGTTAGCTTAAACAGTAGCTGAACTCGGTAACAAACTGGTTGATATTGATTATATTAGGGCCCAATATTGTATTCAACAAAAATATGTCCAATCAAATACCAATATTGGTTAAATATTGGAAGTATTTGCAATGAAATGCCAATCTTCAGGGCCTGACTATCACATGATCATATGGGACTTGTGCCTTGGACATTAAATTTCCAGGGGGCACTAAAATTTACCATAATATCATTTATGAAAATATATATATATATACTGTGAAAAACGTAAAAATGTTAATAGTTCTACTTTCAATGCAACAAATCTACCTGCTAATTTATGATTGTGGGGGAATGTAAGAATGCTTTTTTCATATGCTCCTATTTTATAACTTTTCATTCCATTCCAAGCAAGCAGACTTTCTAGCTAATGTAAAAATGTGAAGCGAGTTTAGCAAAATCACACGATAAAATTAACATTAGACTCACTTCTCCCAAGTCTTGTTCTTTAAATCTTAATTTTTAAATATAAAATTGCTGTAGTTACATACTCTGTCACAAACACATATATATATATATTTCATGATTTTTATAAAAAATAATTTTCTACAGTTTGGAAAGTTTTTGATAGTTTGGAAAACAGAATATATGTATCTATATATTAAAAGAAGTTATTGTTCTTATGACATGAAAATGTTTATCGAAAATACCAATTTGCTGGTGGCCACTATCTTTTTCAGTAGTTAGAGCATATTCTTTCGAATTATAAATTGACTACAGTACTCCCAAATCAACCAACCAATCTATAGGGGTGCAAGTGTTAGTCATACCCTTCCAATATTACAAAAATACTGGCTTTGACAGGAAATATTTGTAATGAAATAACAATGCATTTCTTGATAATTTTTGTGCAACATTAGCAAAATGTAAACCTCCCCATGTAGGGACAATATTTCATAGTATTGGAAATATTTGTCAAAATATAACCAATACGAGCAATACTGACCCAATATTGTTTCGATGCTAGGGTTTTTTCATGTTAAAATGCTCAAAAAATATCACAATGTAATGCATAGAAACTTCTGTGTGTATTATAAATGCGAATATTTTTTTCTGTGATATTATAATATAAATGGTATTTAAATTAGTATTGTATGCTTTATATGTAATAAAACTTTTTTACTAATTTTTTGTATAATTAAAAACAGGCGGGTCACCATATTTAAAACCATCTTTTAGAGACACAGGAAAGTGTCAAAAGTTTTGGCGAGCTGAAAAAAGGCTTAGGTAAGATATTTTATTTATTTATTTATTGCTGTTTGTAAAATAATCATTTTATTTCTGTGTATTAAGATTATTCTCAAATCTAAATCCACTACTTTACTTTCTAGCACATCCACAAAATCATTTTCATTCCTACATGCAAAAATTTTTCGAACATTCTCATTCAAGTTCCAAAGCAGTGTTTCTCAATCTTTTTGGATAAGCAGTAAATTTTGGTAATGATTTCCAGGGCCACAGTGGTTCCAAATCCTTAAAACAGGTTCAAAAATCAAAAAATAAAGTTTCTATTTAGTGATTTTTATATATCCATATAGGTATAGAAATGTTTGGAGAACCATGTAACACAACAGGGAGCAGATTATTTGTATAGCTGTGCTGGAACTTCATTGTGAACTTAATGCTTGAATGACATTCAAGTGATCTGCACATAGACGAAAACACAATGTGCTTTTAAAAATTGCACTGTTTTTTGATAGAATGAACTGATTTTAACTCCGAAAAATGGGTTCAACAGACAAAGGCACGAAGAACATTAATAACTACACATAAAATTACTTGCAATATTTAAAATTTAATTTCTTAAAAATAAACTGATATTTTATTGAAAATTATTAGAAAATGATTGATTTGATAAGGAAAATAGCTATGAATCCTGCAGAATTTTGTAACAAAACTGAATGTTTTATAATCTGTAGACTATAAACTATAAAAAAAAAATCACAAAAAACAGCTGCACATAGTAGGTGCTTCTCTGCTGTAGGTGAACATTTTTCTATAAATTGTCTGAATTAGCCTTCGTTTTGCTGTAAACAACAGCGAGAAAACAGGTCTGCGATTTGTGCCACAGCATAAAGAAATTAGATCACCACATGCTCCTAGGCCTCATAACTTGAACACATGCCCACGAGGAATTTTTCCAGTTCATGCAACATTCAACCATCGAATATGTGATAGTTGTATATCTTTTTTTTTTCACAAAGTTGGAAAAATATGTAAGCATTATATTTTTTTCCTATACAGTTTGTTTTGAATTAAATTACATAAATACTTGTTTATTTGTTTAAATTATTGATTAATTAATATAACTTTGTTGAATTCAATAATAAATTTCATAACTTATTTTATTAGTAATTCACAATTATAATAGTCATAAAAAAATTAGAATATACAATTTATATTTTCAATGAAATTGTATATTACAAGTTTTAAACTTTAACTTAAACAATCTTATTGTTATTATTTTTTTGTTGTTGTTTTTTTGTTACTATGTTATCCCCCTATTTGGCAAAATATACAATGTTTTACGAATGATATCGGTAATGTATAAATTTTATTTTGTAGATGATTTGAATCTAGTTGCTGAATGTTCAAAACGTGTCAATAGATGCAATAAGACTCACAATAAAATACATTTTTCAAGTCATGAAAAATATTTTAAACTTTAAACGATGGCAATATAACTGATTTTTATAAATTAATCAAAAAAGAAATTTATAAACTATAATTTTTATTCTATTCCATTGATTTTATCAATTTTGTCTGCCATATTGGATCCACCATTTTGAATTTTCATTTTTTAATATAATCTGTAACGAGCAAGGTAAAACACCCTAAAATTTACTTGCTTTAAAAACCACATAGTAGAATTTTATTTTATAATTTTTTTCAATTTTGTCTGCCATACTGGATGCACGTTTTTGAATTTTTGCTTTTGGTACCAGATGTGTAATTAGTAAATATAAAAATACCAATTTCCATATGTATTTGTGCAGATTTTCACATTATGATTAGTATTTGGTATTTGGAATCACTGTGGGACAGACGGCTCGAAGGATAAAAGTAATAATAATTTAAAAAAAAAATGCTTTATTACTTTTTTTTTTTTTTTTTTTTCAAATGATGGATAGTTCAATTCTCATAAACAGAAAATTATAGAAACACAAGGAAATTTTCATGGCTAAAAAAAAGTTTAACTCAAATGGAAATAACTTTTGCATTTTTAAATACCATTTATTATACTTACTTTTAATCTTTGGTTGGACAAGTAATAAAATAGAGAGGTAAAACATAAATGATATTTTAATGTAGAACCTATTGAAATTTTTTAAACATTCTTTTTTTTTTTTTGTTTCGTTGTACAGCAGTGACACTCTCTTCAACACACTTTTGGTCACAACACAAAGTTTTCATTTCTTAGAAAATGTATTTATATTAGAAAAAAGACATTTTTCAAATAAATCTTATAGAAATTGAAAAAAAAAATACCTTTTCATTTTCTACAAAAGCAAAATATCTTCCAGAAAATGCTGTCAAAATTGATGTATATTAAAAAAACTTATTTTCAGATCATGAAAGTTAACAAAAAGGATCATGAGTTAGCAATCAACTATGATCAAAGATTTATCACATTTATAGGCAAATATTAAAAGCTTCTCTATTATCTTAAATCTGAATATCAGAAATTTTTATGCATGTAGGGATAAAAAAAAAAAAGATTTTGTAATTGTGCCAGGAAAAAAAAAAAAGCTAAATGTTCTTTTCTTTTCAGGTTTACCATTCGTCATGTTTCTAAATCACAACCATTTTATTGGGTTGTCATTGTCCTTGTATTTTTAAATACAGTTTGTGTAGCTGTAGAACACTATAACCAACCTGATTGGCTGGATGATTTTTTATGTAAGTATACATTATTTTATTAAATATATAGAAAAAGAATTTTATATGTAAAGTTGGAACGTCAAATTCACCTTAGCATACTAGTCAAAACATGAACACATTTAAAATGATTCATAATTTATTCATTACTAAAATAGGTGTAAAACAATATAAAAGGTTTTAAAATATTAAAACCAACTCACAGATATGAAAAACGTTACCGGAGTTCTCACGAACTTTTTAATATCTGTGAATTGGTTTTAATGTTTTAAAACCTTTTATATTGTTTTACACCTATTTTAGTAATGAATAAATTATGAATCATTTTAAATGTGTTCATATTTTGATTACATTTATTTTATTTAATATCTTTTATATATATATATAACAAAATTTTAAATTTATCGTGATACGCTAAATTATTTTTATCCCTTCCTATTCTAAATTACTCTATAATATTTATTTCCTCCATTTATTAATGTATTTTAACTCTAATTTATTCCAAAAATCTCATATCTAAATTCAATATTTTAATTGCTGCTAGTTAGTTCAATAAAATGGCGTCTTTATCTTTAAATTATAAAAACTTCCTAATATTCATCATTTTAAAAAACCCACATTATTTCCTTTTATATTTCCAAATTCCTAAAAAAACTGTATTTATTTTAATAATTTCATATATTAAAAGTAATTCTCAAAATCATAAAATCTTTTTCTTAAATTAAAATGTAAAAAACATTTTATTTTAATTCCATTCTGGCTTTCATCTAAGTTCGATAAATCATTTTTATTATTTTCTTATTTTTCCTTTTAGTGAAAGTAAAAATCATTCCATATTCTCAAACCAGTAACTAACGATAATCAGTTAGCTTAAAACACTCTGGGTGACATCTATTTTATCGAACATTATAGAATCTTCTTGATGCTTCGTTGGTGCCATTTTTAGCAGAAACCACTTTACTTCACTATTCTGGCGTGTTTCGCATAGAATCCCGGTTCTCGATTGGTGCACAAGCCGTCACATAACCTTTGTATTTCTACTCTTTCTGAAATGATATACCGCCGCTCTTCGCTTCGGAGGGGAGTCAAAAAGAGAGGCGCTGAGACAGTGTTCAGCGTTTTGAGTTGAAATAAATTAGAACGTTTGCCTGGTATTGGTAAAAATGACCAGAGATTTTCTTCCTGTGAGTGCTTATCGATGGATATTTAAGGCTATTAACAATACAGCCATCATGCGCATTTTTATTGAAAATCTGTCTTGACTGAGATGAGGAACGAGGTGAAAGAGATCTCCGCCTAAATATATAAGCTTCAAATATAACTTTGTTGGTGATTAGATTGAGTTCTTATTTTCAGCTACTCACATATACATGCTGTGCATATTCTACTACTGCAATGAAAACCCCTAGTGAGAGGAACTTCTTGGCTAAATCTTGAAAAAGAACATTCCATATTCGAGGTACCATTTATAAAAAATGGAACTACCAATGTACATATCATTTGTCGTCTTCAAATCGTCACATATATATATAGTTGTTTTTCTAAATTGGAAAGCAATAATAGTTACTATTTTAGTGTAGGCATTATGGGCTCATTTGTAGTTTAATTTAAAAAATATATAGAGAGAAAATTAAAGAATTTTCTTTCTAAGCTTCTAAGCATGTGGAAGTATTTTTGCATATCTGTTGAATGTTTCATAAAATAATAGCCCTGAAAAGCATTTATAAGAGAATTTGTATTTGAATATCTTACATATATATTTAACTTATGCAGTGTAAAAAATCAATATGCAAATTTATCAGTGTTCAAAATTTTGTTACATCACTGTTTGAATTAAATTACATGACTGAAGAAGATATTTCAAATGCTTACAATAGCGATTCCCAAACTATGGGTTAAAACCCACTGGTAGGTCGTGGGCAATTTTTGGGTAAGTCAGGGAATGATCACTCAGGTCTTCAAAGATATATTATTAATTTTATCTGCTGTAAAAGTATAACAAACACATCATGTTACAATTTTAAAGGGAAAACTATAGATAAGTAAAAAAAACATATTTTATTAAACTTTGTCCTATGCAGCTTAAAACTAAAAGAAGTTCAAATTAACATGATTCAACCCTGATATGGACTCTCATTCGTGCAAAACAATGTAAAAAATGCATTAACCTTTAATTAATTTTTTTAATATATGTTAATTAACACTTTCCGGCTTATGCTCGAGCTCCACTCGAGTGCCATATGTTACTCTGTTGGACAGTGCTCGAGTAACACTCAAGTGTGACTTTAAAGCTTTAAAATTCAATTTCCCCATTACATACTCGAGCGCAGACTGCTCTAAGATATTAAATGGATATTTGTTTACCGAAGTAAAATATAGAGGGCAGCACACATCCTATAATTTGTTCGTTTTAGTAGAATGCTCTTGCACATGTATGCTGTAATAATCAGTTAGCCACCATTTTTTTGAAATGGCATACTCCTTCTTTTTACGAAAATGTCTCAATGACCTATTCATTATTATGATACTAGAAATGGAAATGATTTATCTGAAATTGTGGATATTTTAGTTGGTGAGGATTCAGTGTCTGAGCGCTCTGAATTTAATTTTAATGATAATGATTTCGAACCGAATTCAGAAAATGATAGTACAGGTAAGATTTTTTTTTTTTCAATCACTTTTATTTCTTCAACCTGAACTTCATGAATGGTTTTATCAGTAAATCTAGTTGTTCGTTTTAAAATTAAACATTAAATAATTCGTTATAGTTATGAGCGATTCGGAACCGGATTCCCCTTAGCCATGTACTCTGTGTACAAAAGCATGTTTTGAAATTTTTCACACATAAGCAAATGTTACAAAATGATAAGTTTTTAAATTGTTGCTATATTTACTGTGTTTGCTTATATTGTACTTCTAAATTATATGCAGTAAAAATAATATAAGAAGCAAATTATTATTATTATTATTATATATATATATATATATATATATTTTCAAAAATGTAACGAAAACTTTTTTGCTCGCGATAAAACTTAGTCCATCGTTTATTGTTTATAAAATTTTTCAAATACAAATATTATTACATTATGTACATATTTTTAAAATGAATGATTTGAAATTTTAGATAAAAGAAAGAAAAAAATAGGATATCTGAAGTATAAGTATTTTTTTTTTTTTTTTAATTGAAAACACATAAAATATCCCAGTCACTGTAGTCACTACAGCAATAAAAGGTCAGACCAGAAAGTGTTAACGAACCTATTTTCCTTACATAGTAAAATAAAACTTTTTTTTCTGATTGAGTTCCGCTTAGATTAGCTACTGTTGGCTTAGAGGATTATAAATTAAAATGAGTTCATTTCATATACATTTGGTAAGTTTATTTAGTATTTAAAGCTGTTTATTTCATGAATGATGTATTTGTAAATAAAATGAATGTAGTATAATAGCAGTCACAATCACACTACTTTTTACAGGATATATATTTTTTTCTTTTTTTCTTTCTTTTTAGATATATAATTTAAGTTTCTCTTTAGTTATTTCAAAATCTTATTTTTATTTGTATTAAACTTGTACCCTAACGTAGCTAATCCTTTAATAAAAATAAGAGTAATATTTCAGGATTCATTTAAAGAAAACACTAATGAATGCAATTAAAATGTAGTGTTACATAAAGTGTTATTGACATTTATTCAATTCTTTTCCAGTTTTTGCAGAATATGTATTTTTGGGACTTTTCATTTCTGAAATGGTTTTAAAAGTTTATGCCCTAGGAGCACGCATTTATTTTGAATCTGCCTTTAATCGTTTTGACTGTGTTGTAAGTTGGAACCTTTTTTACATTTTTTATTCTCAAATATTATTGATGCTTAAAAAAAAATCTGCAAAATTGCTCTTAAATTTCTTTCTTCTTCGCAGGTTATATCTGGTAGTATATTTGAAGTTGTATGGTCCAGTGTAAGGGGGGGTTCATTTGGTCTCTCAGTTCTTCGAGCACTGAGATTGCTCAGGATTTTTAAAGTCACAAAGTAAATTTCAAAGTTATTTACTTATTGTTTATTAAATTATTTAAAATATTACAGGGATGATTGTGTTTTGGTTATGCACTGGAATTCGTTTTTCTGACATCTGATGGATTCGTTATCTAATCTTCGAAATCAAGATAGCAAAACAAACACTCATTTAGAAAAATCGAATTTTAAATGTTTGATAGTTTTCTGAATAATAGTTCCATAAAATAATATTGTCATCTTAAAAGCATAAATGTTGTTTATTCATTTCCACCACAATTTTTAGACAATTAATGTTGAGGGAAAAAATCTAAAAAAAATTTAAATTCTAGATAAATTACCCCTTTTTATTAAAAC
Source organism: Maratus michaelseni (assembly GCA_963931845.1). Classification (NCBI taxonomy): domain Eukaryota; kingdom Metazoa; phylum Arthropoda; class Arachnida; order Araneae; family Salticidae; genus Maratus; species Maratus michaelseni. Next base: position 126,630,603 of record OZ007593.1, on the reverse strand, counting down.
CTTTAAAATATTAAATATTTTTTGCCATTTTTAATAAATATCTTATGCTGCATTAATGATTGTGTAAGTAAAATACAAATTTTGTTTCTTAATGTACATATTTTTGTACATGTAGAATTACATTTTAAGTTATATTATTAGCCGATTATACGTAAGCTGACATTTTAAGTTAACGTATATTTCCTTTAAATAATATAGCAGAACATTAATTTAGCATTTTTCTAAATTCAATTACTATGTATTAAGTTATTTTTCTTAAGGAGACAAATTTTCTCCCCTTTCCCCATCACAGATGTTTTTGGATATTTTCACGCAACTCACAATCATCCCTGTTATAATAATTTTCAATCATTTTTAATTTTGCTAATCATTTATTTGCTGAAAGATTATTTAATCATTTATGTATTTTCTTACTGCCAAAAAAAGTTGGTGTAGCTCTTGAGAAATTTGTGTCATCTTGTATCATGGTTTTCAACAGAAATTTCTGTATATAAGTAACACTACAATTTTGTCTTTTATTTATGCTACTCAATTATTCATTTGTTTTACCTTGGTTATTTCAAAACAGTTTAAAATTTGAACTTTATTATAAAAAACTTGCATTTGAAATGATAAAAAAAAAGCAGCAAATAAATCTTTTTTTTTATTTCTGATTCTTGGAATATTTTATAAAAAGTGCTTATCTGGTAATATCTAGATTAAAATATTTTAACATCCAAGCTCACTCTAGTCCATACCTGCCAACTTGTAAGGTTTATCCTTACAGTGTAAGGATTTAAATCCAATTGTAAGGTTGTAAGGGCAACAGGTAAGATTGTAAGGTTTTTTGATAAAACTTGAAATGATTCTTCAAATATGTTAATTATTGAGTGAAAAAATAAAACTGATGCACACATTGCGTTTATGTTACAAAGATGAGGAGTGTGATTATCAATATAGTACGTCACAGCAATCAAATAGTAATTAACAACACGTTATTATATGCCACAGAATGTTTAGTCATGCTGTGTATTTTAAAAATTTCTCGCAGCAAAGCTAAAATTGAAGTTTTGACACTTTTTTTATTAGAAATTTATTAGATTTTTTTTATTTATTTATAAAATATTTGGTACTTTTATGTTACCTGTGCACCAGTGATAACCTGTCAAATCTTGTTTCAGTTGGCATCATTTGAATTGTAAACCCTTTCAATTCAAATGATTTGAATTCAATGATTTTTATTTTAATTCAATTCTTGAGATTTTGTTATTTGTATTGATGTGTTTGTGTTTACCTATTTTATCATGATTATATTTTAACTATTTTTAAGTATTTTTTTTAAGACATTATACTGCAGCTTTAAAATATTTATTATTTTTTTTAATAGCTAATGTTAAGATTGTCGAAAAAAAAAATGCTTGGCGAGATTTAAAAAAAATTTGGCAATCACTGGTGCCCGGCTAACATAAAAGTACTAAAGATTTTAATAATTAAAAGCATGCAACACGATCACTATGGAGAAATGTATGACAAAGAATTGTTGGGTAAAGCCAAATGAGCCTATTTAACGTATATCAAAAAAGAATTATCAGTGCTCATAATATTTGGGTTATTTTTATTATTTAATATTTTTGTAGTTATCAGTAAATTTTGTATCAAATCATACATTACCTTCATAAATACCTTTTACTACATATATATATGTTTAAAGATGCACAATGAAGTACGTCAGAAAAATTGTAAGGTTTTCGGAATAGACATGTTGGCAGGTATGCTAGTCAAAGTACTCATTATCAGTAACACAGAGAGTAAAAATTTTGAAAGCCATAAATAACGAAAACATAAATCAGAAATGTATCTTAAAGGACTATATGCCATAGACAGCAGGGTATTTTGAAACCTCTGTGATTCCTTGTTAAAATACAGGCGATACAAAAGTAACATGCTTTAATATATTCTAGAAACATATTTAAATTTCACATTGTTTCTGACATTTTTTACAAAAGTTAAAGTATACTGGCATGTAGAGAATCTTATAAAAATGAACTCAAAAAGCAATTTTAAGGAGTAAATTAAAATTTTCTTAGCTTTGAGAAAATATATGTAATGTCATAAAAATGCATCTAAAAATAATTAATTTAACTTTAGACTTTTGCTTTTTACAGATAGGTGTGATGTTGAAAAAAGAAATGTAAATGTTATAAAAATATTTTCAGTCACAGAATGTATTGTTATTGCACTCAACAACATATTTAAATTTTCAGATTATCCAAGTATTTTTACAAAAAATAAATTGCAAGTGGATGGATTATGGATAGATATGGGATTGCACAGACAGGCAAATCAAAGTTAAAAACTTTTCAAATGTTATAGGGGAAAAAAAATTAAATCCAGGAGAACATATTTTCATTGTACTAGGATACTAGTTAACATAATTTTTTTTTTTTTTTTTTTTTTTTTTTTTTTTAAGTATGATTGGTTAAACATGAAAGAAAACTTTGTTATTTTAAGATTTTGATATTAATTATGAGTGTACATTTATAAGGCAAGTTTCACTGAATAATTCAAATAAATTAAGGTCTCTGTGGCAAATTTTGATGGGTAAGTTGCATGTCATTTTTGACACATAAAAATTATTTGCTGTTGTTTTTATTATTTTCAATTTTTGTTTGGTTTAAAATTAGGCACAAACTTTTGTCTAGATCTGTGTCCATTTTTCTGGATTACGGTTTAATACACAAGTAACAATTTCTCATGTTCTTTCAAATCTTAGTTTATAATACAAAATATATATATATATTTATATATTAGAGCTTTTGAAATATTTAATATAAATATTTAATGATATTTTTATCATAGATCACACACAGCACAGATATAATTGTTCTTCTAAAGCTTGTTCTTAAAAATGCTATAAAAGAAAAACGTCCTTAAAAAAAAAAAAAAAAAAACCTTAATTTACTTTTTTTTTTTAATTCTATATTTTCATTAATCTTGCATAGAGATGATGGGTATTAAATATAATTAAATCAATAATTAGTTGTCTAAAACTATGCATTCTTTTCTTTTTAGCCCCTATTATTTATTTTTAGCCGAATGTGCTGATTAAAAGTAGTCTTATTCAGTTTAACAATTAAATATGTATTTATTATAGAACAGTTAAATAAAAATAAAATCTATATTTTCAAAAAAAAAAATAAAAAAATATATATATATATATATATATACAGTAGACTCCCTCAAATCCGCCATCATAAAATCTGCACATTGTTTCCAATGTAAACAATGACACTTACAGTTAAGATGTAGGTGTAAAATTTAAGTTTTTTAAACATTTTTATATCATTCTGTACACATTTTAATATGTAATTCTGTTTGATATGATTCAACTCATGTTTTCTCATGAAGGAAGTATAAATTTATTTCGGAAAAAATTCTAGATATCAGTGGTGATCGCAATATTTTTACTAAATAATTTGTGCATTAATCAAGTTTTTTTTTTTTTTTTTTTTTTTTTTTTTGTTGTTATTAAGTATGGTTAAACATGAAAGAAAACTTTGTTATTTTAAGATTTTGATATGAATTATGAGTGTACATGTATAAGGCAAGTTTCACTGAATAATTCAAGGAAAAAAATGCCTTAGCATTATTAATTATTTACTTGACCTTTACTTTTAATATTTTAAATGTTTTTTAAATTTTCTTAATTTTTTTATTTTACTTTATTGTAAGCATTCATTATAATTTTGAGTGCATTATTAAATTAAAATTATTGTTTAAAAATGTAAACAAAACAGTGACCAGAAATCCGCAAAATTCTAAAATCTGCATAACTTCCAGTTTTAAGCTATGCGGATTTAAGGGAGTCTGCTGTATATATATTTATAACGTTGACACAAAATTGACTTGTGTGCTTTGAAAACCTCCTGAAATTCTTTATTAATTCATCAGGCTTTTATTTTCATCAAATTTATGTTTTGACAAAAGCTCATATCAACACAATGATGCCCAACTTGTTTTTGCTACCTTACAAAGTACTGATATTGCAATAGACATTTTTGACTAATTTTTCAGGAAATGATGTCAAAGTTAGCATTTTGAGCTGATTATTCAGACACGACAGTGCAGGAAAGAAAAAAAAATGTCATCCTGTGGCAACAATCACTTATAACTCAAGATGTAATTAATTTATTCAAAAATGAAAAAAAAAACTGTTTGATTTCAAATCACTTCAATAATCATGCCTGCAACCTGCAAGTATCATGCCTAATATTTAAAAATGTGTCAAAAATTTTCGTGTTGTTGAGTGAGTCTTTTTTTTTATGTTTGGGAAGTGCTTTAAACTAAACGGAGACACACTGCAGCATTCTCCTGAAATTGTCTGGGGGAAAGCTCTTCATTTCTTTAATATAGTGCATTATAATGTTAATGAGCTTGATTTTATTCACATTAAACTATTTAACAATTAGCAGTATTACTTGCATATTATTACATTAATTGTTTTCTATTTTAATTAAGGTATTGGTCATCGCTTCGAAACTTAGTTATATCATTGCTCAACAGTATGAGATCCATCATCAGTTTGTTGTTTCTGCTCTTCCTTTTTATACTTATATTTGCTCTTCTTGGTATGCAGTTGTTTGGTGGAGCGTAAGTCAGCATTAATTTCTTATATTTAATTCTTGAGTTTTTTCAATGGCATTAAATATTATATTAAACATCTTGATCTAATATTCAGTGTGAAAAGGTAGTATAGACCTATTAATAACTATCTTGATCCTTCACTCATTATTTCTGGTCATCTGATCCAAATGAGAGAGGCTGCATTCAAAACAATTATTTCTCAAAATATCAATATATTTATAACTAATTCTCTGTACTTTAATCCATATATAAACTAGTTGGAACTGATCAATTTGGCTCAATAATACCTTATTATTTTTAATTCATTCACATTGGCTGAGCCACGTTATGAGTTTAATCTTTTCCAACCAAGTGAAAAAGCGTCTAGGACAGGAATCAAACCCAGGACATCTAGCTCAAATTGCTAATTCTTTATGAACTGAGCTACCTAGATGACACAATTAACTCAGACAAATTGTGAACTGTGAATTGTTCGACTCCTGTCCTGATTCAACTCTAGATCTGGATGCTTTTTTACGCAGTTGAAAAATTTTTTAAAGTATTGCACATAAAATTACTTCATTAATTTTATTCTCAATCAAAATCATTTATATAGATTATAGATTCTATGTATAATGAAAGTTAAGATAAAAATTTGTAAAAACATTTTAAGATAAAAATATACTACACAAAATGGTTAGCTAGGAAAAATATCAAGAGATACTTTTAAAAAAATATGCTGTAAATCCTCCAGAGCATGCAGAAGTGCCTGCAGCTGCTTTGTTGTTGCTTAATAAACATATTTTTAGATATTTATTAATTCTGCAGTGATACCACAGCTAATGAAATATGTCGGCTTACAAAGACTCTTTTCTGTGTTTTTCAGATTCAGCTAATGAATGTTTTATAAGATGCACTTGCTAAAAAATGTATTTATATAGCATTTCAATTGGATGGAAAATCATGTTTCAGTTAACAACAGCTAGCGAATGTAATTCTGGAATGAATTCTCTTTCTTAGCCGCGATCACTGTAATACCTAAATTTTATTCATGGATGCCTATGGTGTCAAAACAAACTATCCTTGAACTATAATCTTTTAAAAGTAGGGTATTTTATTGGCAACTGGTAATTTATTTTCTATCCACACTTTTTGCCTGCTGATAGCGAAATTATTTTTGAAACTTTATTATTGACAACTAATAATATATAGAAGACATTCTAAGCTAAAAAGTTGTTTTCATTGATAAAAGAGAACTGCATCCAATCTTTTAAACAAATTTTCTAAGACGTTTCTAAAATCAGCTACAACATTGCAATTTATCCTGCTACAAAACTACTGACTGTAAATGCAAAATTACAATTTATCCTGTTACAAAGACAGCTTTTTTATTTTTCAGCCCTGAATATTGGCAGATAAAGATTATGAACATTTATTGAGACATCTATATATTATGTAACACATCATTTAGTACATGCAAATAATGTTCCCTTTTGATTGTTTGCTTCTTTTTATCATTAACAGTGTTTTTAACATAGTCCCTCCTTATAGAGTTAGTGATCTTTCATTTTTGCATCGCTGAACTGACTTATACAGCTATCTTTCTGTTATATGTATTATATATGTTATATTCTGTAACACCTTATGGGGAGTAGAGTAAAAGTTTTTTCAGATATGCAATATTATTTCTCACTTATATAATACTAACATAAAGTTATCACTAATCATGTTAATCTGTTCCTTAATTTTTTTTTAAAATCTACTTTTCTTATTTATTTTTCTTATTATTTGTTCATTCAGGTACAAGGGAGTTTATGTATAATATAATAATAATGTTATTATAGCTATAAGTAGATATAGGTAGGATATGGTGAGCTATAGAGAAGTTGATGCATTATTAATTTTTCTGAAGCAAATGAAACTTTAGATACTCTGAATTTGTAAAACTTACTAATTAAAATTTTGCGCAAAGAAATGATTTTTCTGAAAAGTATTTAAAACAATGTCAGACATGGAAACACATGTTTATGCCTCACATCCCACATAAAAACAATCCTATATTACTTCATACTTTGAAAAAAAATCTAATTAAATGTAAATTTTGGTAAATAGAAAACAAATTTAGTAAGTTGGTATTTTTTAGAGTTTTTTTATTTAAATTATTTTTATAAATAGTTTAAGTTAATACCTTTCACCACAAATTATTGTTTTTAATAGATGAAAAACTTTCTTCTAACTCATACATGTTAATACTTCAAAATTCACTATCACATCGGCAATAAAATCTATATTTTTCGTCATTCTGTTGTACATCACCTGCTTATGAATCATCGGGTTACATGGATGCGAAGCACTCTTCATTGCACAAAGCAGCCAATGTACAACATAACTACGAAAAATCCTGGCCTGTACCGGTGGTAAAAGATAATCTCCCTATTCCTTGGTTTTAAGAATTTAGTTCATTTTACTGGAAAACACTAAGCTAAAATGTGTGGAACTTGATTACAGAAGGTTCATTCCCAGTTCTCATCAATATTGAATTTGAATCAGAATTTTGCCAAATTAGAAAGCTATAGCCAAGTTGGCTTCATTTGTGGCAACTATTTTTGTCACCAAATCTGGCAGTATTTCACCAAATGTCGCCAAGATTGGCGAGAATTTGACACTGACGAATGTGAATATATAGTATTAAGCATATATTAATGTATATTTTAGTTGCAACGCATTTCATTGTAGTTGCAACGATAAGTACAAGAATGATAGAAAACTTTCCTGAAAGCATGTTCACTAAAACTCATAAATGAAACCCTTTTATGGGTAGGGTTGATTATTGACGGCCAATTATCTACACTTGGGATATAGGCCCGGGGCGGAGTGCCCTTCATGGGGGTCTTTCTAATGGAACCTAACCTGTATTTACGCATGGATAAATCCATGGCTCGAAGAAAACCACGAAAGCCCCGAACGATTAGGCCGACGGGTGCGATTGGGATCGAACCCAGTACCTCCCGTCTACCAGCTTCGAGAGCAGAACCTCTCAGCCACTGGTGGGGCACCTTTTTATGGAGGAATCCTGCTGTCTTGTTTCAAAATATGAGCCACTCTAAAATTTCAAACTGCTATATCTTAGCCATTTTTTAAGATAGAGGCAAAACAAAAATTGCTCTTGAATCCTTGAATCAAGGCCAAAAATTTAACGGAAAAAACTTTTAAGATTTCTAACTTTTTTGTACATTTTTTAAAATTTGAAATCTTTAAGTAACTATCACAGCACCTCTTTTCTTCGGACTATCCCCAAATTCAACTGGGACCTGCAGGCCATAGTCAAAAACATCTACAAAAAATTTGGTTAAATTCTGTGCATAACTTCATACACTTTTTGATGATACAATAATGAAAATAGAACAATAATCACTATCACAGTGCCCACTTTTAACAGAATATCCCCAAAATTTAGTGGGACCTGCTGGCCATAGCCAAAAACCTATAAATGAAATTTGGTTCAGTTGTATGTATAACTACATCCAGTTTTTGATGATACAAAGAGGACAGACAGACATTTCGTAAAAACATATTTAACGGAATCTCTGACCTCTAAAATGTTTAAATCCACCGAAAAACGGAAGTCGAAAAATATTCAGTTACAATACTTTCTTCTATTATAGATAGAAGAAAGTAAAAAATGTAGTGATGATCTCTCATTTATGTAACTCTCACGTTTTTACAATTTTGTTCTTTGGTCTCTTTAGAGAGGTCACCTTATTTATTTATTTAATTCAGTATAGCTACTCTATTGAAAATGAGAATTTTTGTATTGGTATACATGGCTATTAAAAATTAATTTTAATGAATATCATTTAAATTTTTCTTATGTACATTCTTTAAATGCATACCTTATTTATAATTTTTTTACATTTCTTTTTCAGTTTTAATTTTCCTGAGGGTACTCCTCCTGCAAATTTTAATACATTTCCTATTGCCTTGTTAACAGTATTTCAGGTAATTTACATATTGCTATTTTTTTTTAAATTAAGTTTTTGCATTTTGTTTATTCTTAATTGCGAACATTTTAAATTAAAAGCCAAAATAGAGCTTTCTTTAAATACTATTAGATCAATTATGTTTAGTTATTATGTAAAAATCTTTCTTTGATATTTACCAAATAAATAAATAAATAAAATAAACTATGGTTTTTATTTTGATTAATTATATTGTATAATATTTTAAAAAGAATTTGTTTATTTATGTATAATAATTTTTATTTTACATTAAGGATTTTATTTATTTACTATTATTACTTCTATTATTGGTTGACATGATTTGTAAGTACAGTAGACTCCCTCAAATCCACGACTTTAAAAATCTGCATATGCCTAAAATTCGCACATTGTTGCAGATGTAAACAGTGAAACTTTCAATTAAAATGTAGGGGAAAAATTCAATATTTTTTAAATTTTTATATCATTTTGTACACATTTTAATATGTAATTCTGATTAATATAACTGAACTCATGCTTTCTCATGAAGGAACTATAAATCAAGGTAAAACTGATATTGGTGGTGATCACAATGTATTAATCAAGCTTTTTTGGTTAAGTCTGGCTAAACATCGTTTCTTCATCGTACTATGTATCTATGCGATAATATGAGAGTTTAACTATGACAAAAAATTCTTTATAATGGGGAAATTATCATCAAAATTTTTATTTATATTTTATACTCAAGCTATTTAGAAAGTTCATATTTGACCTAAATTAAATGGAAATTTTATAAAGGCTGGAGGGTAAGAGATTACTTCTAATGGAATAATACATTAAGATATAAAAGAACTCTATTGTTGTTATTGTAGCACCATTATACATGTTAAAAAGTTCGTAGAATAGAAAAATGAATAAATGAAATTGTAAGTTTAGTACTAATTTATGTTATTCATATTATTTCTACTATAATAATTAATTTTTTAGATTCTAACTGGTGAAGATTGGAACGAAGTTATGTACAGAGGAATTGAATCACAAGGGGGTATAGATGATGGGGGAATGATTTACAGCCTATATTTTATTATTCTAGTATTATTTGGTAACTGTATCCTTTCAGAATGTTGAATATTTTGACAATTTTGTGAATATTGTTTTATCTAATGTAAATGAATTGTGTAATATAATGATAATTATTAATTTTATTTAAAATGTCCATTTGTAATTATTTGCTACAGCTGTCATCTGTTGTAACTCTAAATGTATATGTTTGATATCTTTGGCCATATGTTTGGTATCATATGACCTAACGAAAACCAAAATATTCCACTGGGAATAAGCATTTTCAAATTGATTGATGAATCAATCAAAAATACTTAATTAATATTTCTTTTGTTATTTTTGTATAGTAAAATGGAAAAGATACTTTGTATGTGCTCTTAAAATTTTAGTTTGTAGGAATTTTGGTGGAAAAGATTTAAAGTTAAAATTGTGCCCTTATTTACTTTCTCTTAATTGCTCTAAATGAAAAAGTGCTTCATTCTGGCTGCATTTCTTTTTTTTTAAAGTTTGCAATATTTAATGAAAAAACAGAGAAAAAAAGAATGTATGAGATTATTATCTATTATAAGTTAGTGTATGCTTGTAATAATTAACAAAAGTACATTAACTTTTAAAAATACATAAATAAATAAATAAAGATTTTTCTGTACATCAAATTTTATGATACTATCCATTCTTTACATCCATTATATATTTTTTCATCGTATGTGTATTATTATTATTATCATTATTACTATTATTATTACTGCAGTAGACCTTTGATATAATACATTTAGATATACTGTATATCCGATTGTACTATGATAATAATAACGTCAAATAAACAGAATTCAGAACTGCTATAGACAATTTCCAATAAAGTACAATTAAATAATAACAAAAGTATGGTTATGTTTTTCAATAATTGCATTATACAAGCTTCTACTGCACCGTATTATTTTAACACCAAAAGAAGATTACCCTTAACTTTTGAAGATACCCTTCTTAATGTATTCTTGGCCATCGCTGTCGATAATTTAGCAAATGCTCAGGAGTTAACAGCTGCTGAGGCTGAAGAAGCAGAGGAAGATAAAGAAGTAAGTCTTTATTGAACCGTTTGTTTTCATTTCAAAAGTTAGCCAGCATTTTTTTTATTATCGATTTATCTTTTTTACTCAAGTATGAAAATTCTTCATATGCAGGTGTCCTCTGCTTTACGCAATTAATTTGTTCTGAGAAACTATTGTGTAGCACAAAAACATGTAGAGGGAATTTATTTAAATTTCATAACGTAAGAATATGTGTAGTTTGAAAGGGAGAAAAATAGCTGAAATGTCAATCTTTGCAATGAAATATTATTTTATTAATGGTAAAATTAAATATATATATATACCGTATGTTAAAAACACACCATTTTCAGTTTTTCATATAAATTTTTTTTGGTTTTACCTAAATTACATTATAGTAGAAACGCATAAACTTAAATCATGTATAGCAAGGAATACCTGTATCTGTGATTTTTCACCTGTTTTGAATGGTGTGAATTTTTTACATTTACAATCATTTTTACTGTAATGCTATTTAAAAAATTAATCTGTATTTATAACTAGTTTTATGTTGATACTTATTCAACAGTTGTTGATGAATGCAAGTTATTAAACTAGATAGATGTATTTCTCCCTTTTTTTTTTTTTTTGATTGTTTTTTTTTAAATTTTTTTATTTAAGTTCAAATGTTTTTCTCTCTTTGACAAGCTTACTGTTTTCATCTCTTTCAAATGCAACTTAATTAATGAAACTTACTTATACGAAACAAATAATACAACACCTTTTTAAAGTATTTCTTTTAAGTTTGAAGGGAAAAAAAAACAAGGAACCTTGGAAGAAGAACATTAATTTTTCAAAAATATTATATGTTTAAAGCGAAAGAGATGGATTTTGATAGAGATTGGACTTATGTAAGTGAAAGTCTGTTGTTGCACAAAAATCTTGCAAAGTGATAATAGATCTGTATAACTAAATGATAAATTTTGCGTGTAGTAAAATTCAAAACTTTTTATCTAGATATTGGCTTAATGTCTCTATCAAGTATTTATCATGAAAATCTTGAAGCTAAAAAAATACATATCTTTTTAAAATTGATAAAATAATTGTGAAAAATTAATAAAAATAATGGGTACTTGTAAAATTCTATCACATCAGCCATTCTCATATGGTGTTAAATGGTCCTATCCATCAGCCAAATTTCTATACCAATTTGTTTTATATAATGCTTTATGATTAAGCACATAGAAACTATAATAGATGCATTTTTACAAAAAAATAGTTAATGAGAGATGGATTATCATCGCTGAAAGCCTTCCTTACAGAATTTTTGTGCAGGCAATACTTTTATAAGTACTTTTTAAAGGGATTATACAGGGTGTCCCACAAGGTACGCAGCGTCTAATATGTACAGATTCGGATAGAGCACGTCAATATGAGTATTTTGAATGGTAACAAGTGGGGTCCCCGAATATAGCATGATAGTCTAATTACAGGATGAACATTATCATAGCTGCGAACTTTTAAGCTTTTTTCCTACCACTAAAATTTTATAGTAAATTTTACCTTATTAAATCTCCGAAATCGCGGGATTCAATAAGGCAAAAATTTCTATAAATTTTTAGTGGTTAACACAAATTTGCATGATCATCTGGGGAATCTTTCATGTTGTACACATCGTCATTTGGAATACCCACTATCGGATTTGTCAATAACGTCATAGTGGCCAACTTTTACGCTTTTTTGATACCACTAAAAATTTATAGAAATTTTTGCTTTATTGAATCCCGTGATTTCGGAGATTTAATAACATAAAATTTACTATAAAATTTTAGTGGTAGGAAAAGGCTTAAAAGTTCGCAGCTATGATAATGTTCATCCTGTAATTAGACTATCACGCTATATTCAGGGACCCCACTTGTTACCATTCAAAATACTCATATTGACGTGCTCTATCCGAATCTGTAGATATTAGACGCTGCGTACCTTGTGGGACACCCTGTATTATTTTGATTTCATAGTACTTGTACTTACATAGTTACCTTTTGTTCTTGCATTTTCCGATTAGTTTTAATTAATAAATTGATGTATTTTAATTTATTTTTTGCATTGTGATATATATTTTTTTGCAACTGTATGTATTTGTGACACTGTTTCAATGTGTCCAGCGATATTGCACAGGATTAATGTTTTTGCATGTTAGTTAATGAAATTGACTAATCACTGTTTAGCCGTATTAAAGGTGACTTTCCTAAAAAACTAATGCTGAAGAATTTTTTTTATTCAAATTGAGTTTTTCATTTTATTTATAGGGAACATTTAATATATATATATATATATATATATATATATATATATTTGCTATTTATAGTTTTCTGTAAAGGCATCTATTTATAACAGCAATTTCCAAATTTTGTTGTTATATAGACCACCTTAAAGGTCCAAATTTTTTCACAACCTACCTAATATAGTACATTTTGTATTAATCTGTCTTAAGGAAAAGATAAAATTTGGCATGAACACAGAAATGCAGTATGCTTACACACATAGTTGTCGAATTTTATGGGTTTGTGGGGCTCGAGCCCCACCAATAATTTTGAAGATCTGAGATTATTTCTTTTAATTTATACAAAAAAGCTATATGATTTTTGACTTTCTAACCATTTATAAAAATATATATATATGTTCCTTTATTCGGTAGATTTTCCCCTTTGAATTTTGTCTTTTGTATTTATTTCTCTTCTGTTTAAGAGAATAACAACAAAGAAATAATTTCCCCTCTGGGTTCTACTTCTGTAGTTAAAATGATAGAAGTTTAAACTCTTGTAGCCGAAATGCCTTTATAAAATAACAAAAACAGTTTTAAAAATTCATATTCTGGCAGAAGACATCATTCCAAGTCTATTTTCATTGTGATTCCATTATAAGCGATTTGCAAATAACTGCAAGTGTATCATTTTTTATAAATGAGATTATACATTTGAATTTTTACATTGTTTTAATAATTTTATATTTATATAGTACATTCAGTAGTATGAAATATATAAGAATTGAATTTTATGATTTGAAGCTTATGATGAACTTATTATTCCTATTTATAATCATAATGAATGAATCATTACATCTTATATAAACTGTCATTGTTAAAGATAATATGATTGCTTTTGTTTTGGATCAATTATGCAATTTGTTAGTTATATTTTTGTGTGTGTATTTGTGTTTATTTATGGTGCATGAATTTTTATTTTACAGAGAGCCAAAGAAGAGTTAGATAAAGAATTAAAAGAGCTACAGTGTGATCCCCCCCAAGTTAATATTTGTCCTCCATCTCCTATGAACAATGCAGATAAAGAGAAAAATTTTAACCTGTAAGTGCAGTTTTCATCAACATTGTTTATATTAAATATCTATATGAGTTACTGTGAAAATTTGAAACTAAGTTAACACTAGTTTTTAACCACAAATTCTAACACTGAATGACCAGACCTATAGAAGTATAATTTACTTTTACAAACACTTATATTTTTCCCCAAACTATTTTTTTAAATGTTAGCATTCATAAAAATATAAAGTATTTTTTAATGTGTGAGGATTTTAAAAAAATAAACGTGCTTTTGAATTTTAAAATTTATTTATTTCATGAAATATTTTTTTTTTTTTTTGACGGAAATTAAATTTGTGTAGTGTGTAGAATTATGGGCAAAAATATTTAAAGTGATATCTCACTTATTAAGAAAGATATGAGCAAAAATGTGAGCACATGCACGATCAATAAAACTAACCTCGTTGAAAAGATTCTACTAAAGATTCTACTCCCTTATTGAAGTTGCAGATGGCAGTATGGTGCAGAAATAGCAAATTAAGTGGAAGTTGAAAAAAAAAATATATCTGTATTTTCTTCTCTTCTGAAACTTTAAATGTGATTTTCTGGAAACTACGTGGCAGCATGATAATTTGAACAATTTTTAACATTTGCACTCATCTACACGTAATTAAATTGTTTAAGGGCCATCAAGCCATTTTTTGAAAATTTTAAATTTTTATATATCTATACTAATATTATAAAGGAGTAAAGATTGTTTGTTTGTTTGTTTGTTTGTTTGTTTGTAGGGGGGTAATCTCTGGAACTACCAAACCGATTTCAAAAGTGATGGTGGCAAATTGATAGTGACAACCCCTGCTCCAACATAGGCTATAATTTATGTCGGTGGCACTAACCTCAGGGGGTGCAGGAGCAAAAAACGTTCTAAAATTGCGATTTTTTAGCTATCAAACTGGATATCAAGCCCTGAGAGCTTGCCAGCCGGTTCTGTATGTATGTATGTACGTACGTAATGCGATAACTCTTCATAGAATTATCCGTTTTCCTTCAAATTTTGTTTATAGGTTCACTGTGTTAAGACGCTTCCCTGATTACTTTTCGGGATTGATTGGTTAAGTATAAAGGGTGAGAACGGGGCGCTAATTCTCCCCCCCTTAATTTATATAAATGGGTTTTTCATGCAGAATTATTCCGTTTTCCTTCAAATTTTGTTTATAGGTTCACTGAGTTAAGGCGCTTCCCTGATTAGTTTTTGGGATTGATTGGTTAAGTATAAAGGGGGGAACGGGGGGGCTAATCCCCCCCCTTAATTTATATAAATGAGTTTTTCATGCAGAATTATCCCATTTCCTTCAAATTTTGGTTAAAGGTTCACTGTGTTAAGACGCTTCCCTAATTAGTTTTCGGGATTGATTGGTTAAGTATAAAGGGGGGAACGGGGGGATATCCCTCCTTATTTTATATAAATGGGTTTTTCATGCAGAATTATTCCGTTTTCCTTCAAATTTTGTTTATAGGTTCACTGTGTTAAGGCGCTTCCCTGATTAGTTTTCGGGATTGATTGGTTAAGTATAAAGACTGGGAACGGGAGGATAATCTCCCCCTTAATTTATATAAATGGGTTTTTCATGCAGAATTATCCCATTTCCTTCAAATTTTGTTTATAGGTTCACTGTGTTAGGGCGTTTCCCTGATTAGTTTTCGGGATTGATTGGTTAAGTATAAAGGAGGGAACGGGGGCATATCCCCCCTTATTTTATATAAATGGGTTTTTCATGCAGAATTATTCAGTTTTCCTTCAAATTTTGTTTATAGGTTCACTGTGTTAAGGCGCTTCCCTGATTAGTTTTCGGGATTGATTGGTTAAGTATAAAGGGGGGGGGGGAACGGGGGGATAATCCCCCCTTAATTTATATAAATGGGTTTTTCATGCAGAATTATTCTATTTGCTTCAAAATTTGTTTATAGGTTCATTGGGTTAAAACGCTTCCCTGATTAGTTTTCGGGATTGATTGATTAAGTATAAAGGGGGGGAACGGAGGGGGCTAATCCCGTCTTAAATTATATAAATGGGTTTTTCATGCAGAATTATCCGATTTTCTTCAAATTTTGTATATATATTCATTGTAATTAGACATTTACCTGATTAGTTTAAGGGGTTCATTAGTTAACTATGGGGGGGGGGGTAACGGGGGGATGACCCCCCCCCCTTAATATATTGTTTATTTCTTTATTTTTCGATTGGCTTATTTCAAATTCTTTGAAATAAGAGTATAATATACAATTAGAGTGAATAGCCTGTGAACTCAATGCCCTCAGTTTAACTGGGCAGTTTTATTTTTATTTTTTATACTGAAGGAGCTAGAAATTTGAAATTTGTCATTACTTATAAGATGTAAATGCTCTCTAAGAACAAAATAAAAAAGAAATTGAAATTTAAAAGGGTGAAATGAGCGAAAAGCGTTCTAAAAACAGTCTAAATTACAATTTCTATGAAATTTCTGGAACTACAGAACCGATTTCAAAAGTAATGGTGGCAAATTGATGGGGACAATCCCTACTCCAACATAGGCTATATTTTATGTCGGTGCCACTAACATCAATGGGGTGCAGGATTGAAAAATGTTCGAAAATTGCGACTTTTTTATACTGAAGGAGCAAGAAATTTGAAATTTAGCATTGTAGTTACTTATAAGATGTAAATGCTCTCTAAGAATAAATTTTAAAAAAAATCGAAATTTAAATGGGTGAAATGAGCGAAAAGCGTTCTGAAGTCATTCTAAATTACAATTTCTATGGAATCTCTGGAACCACGGAACCGATTTCAAAAGTGATGGTGGCAAATTGGTGGTGACAATCCCTGCTCCAACAGCCTCTTTAATAAAAAACTATGCGTTTCTGACGACTGGGTTTTTCGCTAATTGTTGCACCAGATTAATCTCGGAAAATGAAACATTTGAAGTTACTGAAAAAAATGATAGCTCAAAAAGTATTTGTCAGAAAATTGTTAGACAAACTGCGTTTGAAAGGTAAAAAATTGTATTTTTCTTGATATAAATTTCAAATCTAATGATTATGCCGTTTTTCAAATATTGAATTTCAAAAATTACCAAATTTTCCAATGGAGTACCATAGCGAAACCTTCATGTGTAAAAAGATAATGATAAGCGCGATGTGCCCTGACATGTATATTGGCTATAGCACGAGTCACAAATTATAGTAGCCTTATTATTCTGTTAAAATATAAAAGTTATTTATGAAATGTCAATATTTTGTTTGATTAAAGGTTCGTTAAAAGAAATTGACCAGCGTAGCGGGCGTAACTTGCTACTTTTTAATAAGTTTAAAAATAAAAATTGTAGATGAAAATTGACTTTTTTTTTTCAAAATAACACAATTTTTTTATTATTGAAAAATTTGAGCCAATGGCCCTTAGCTACAACCTTATTTTACAAAAAGAATCTGAGATTTTAATAATTTTTTGTTTGTACAGTAAGTTTGGATGCTGCCCATTGAGCATGGATATTTTGGTACAGGTCAACGTTGGTGCAGGTTTCTGACATAATATGTGACTAAATTTAACTAAAAAAGATTTTTTTTAAATACTTGAAGCAATAAAATACGTAAAATTATTAGTTTTTGAATTAATTTTACTATCTTCCTAAAAAAAATTCAAAAATATGTCAACTTTTCGCCACCAAAAACGTATGTAAGCCCTTAAGAAATTAAGATTAAAGTTAGATCACTTCATTTTGATTATGATATTAACTGTATATTTTTAATTCTTTAACATTGTAAAAACTTTTTTAGAATGATAATAATAATTTTTTTTTTTACTTAACATCCATGCAGAAGATTTCATACTTTAATAAATTTAAATATCTTATTAATTTGTATGATGACAAATGGTGTTTTATTTATCTTAGTATGTATTCGCTGTGCTTATCACTTTTTTCTGTCATTTTCTAGGGAGAAGGGTAGCAATGAAAATGTAAAAAAGGACGATGAAGAAAAAGGAAATGAGGAGAATGAAGGTATTGTTTGCAAATTCGGATAAAATTAAATTATGTTGCATTTGAAATATAGTGTAGATTTATAATACAGGCAAAATTTCATTGCTCATAATGTCATTGAAAATTAAAATTGATGTTAATATTAGCATTTCTTTCTGTACTTAGGTAGGGGATCTTATCTTGTAATTCAACTTCTCTTGCATGTTTATAAATAAAATTGAGATTATATAAATTGTGATAAATATTTTTCAGTTTTCTTTTAAAGTACTTATATAAGCTCAAATTTTCAATTTCAGAGGGAGAAAAAGAAGAGAAAAAAGGTCCTAAGCCAATGTTACCATATTCTTCCATGTTCATCCTTTCTCCCACAAATCCGTATGTATTTACATTCTTGTGCCTGCTGAATATATTTTTTTAATATCTTAGCACAGTATAATGCATAAGATTACTTTCATAGTAAAGAAATATTTAAAAATTTTAATAGGAAGCCAAATTTACCATATTCTTCCTTTATTTTTTTTTCACCCTTCCTGCTCCAAATACATATGTATATACTTTCTGTGTCTGGTAAATATATTATATTGTATCTTAACGTTATTCACACTTTCGCCGAATAGTAATTAAACTAATAATAATAAGACTTAAAAATAATAATTCTGTATTCTCTAGAATATAAAATTTACTTTCAGGATAAAGAAATATTTGAGAATTTTAATCAAGAAAATGTTACCCAGTTTTACAAAATTAGTTTAGGAATTATGTTGTTCAAAATGTTGTCTTTTATGAACGAGATATTAATATATTTTACCAGGCTTTTCCTCCAATCTGAGCTATTTTGCTGAGAACATAGATTTAATAATAACTTCTGACAAGTGAAGAAAATAAGATGCTACCTTGAATTATTTTATTAAGGATATAAATATAAATTCAAATAATGAAAATGAGCAAAATATAAATATTAGAATTACAAATATCATATATAAATTGATGTATTTTAAGCTAAGAAAACTCTATTTTTGAGTAATCATTGGGTTAAATTGATAGATATAAATTTTTTGAGAGACACTTTAGTACTTGTTTGTTATAGGGGGCTTTGGCATTTTTTTTAATTTTTTAAACTTGGTGCAATTTGAGCTTCAGAAAGTGAGAATTCTTGACAAATTATATATATATATATATATATACATATAAACAGCTATGAAGACAGACTTGATGAACTTTTACAGAACAAATGACTTCTGTTTGTATATAAAAATAGATAAATGGCTTCTTTATGTTAAAAAAATTGTATAAACTAAATATTGAAAAAAAAAATTGCTTGTGTGTATGAAACAGTGAATAGGTTGCCAGAAAATATATATGAAAAATTTCCTTCTCTTGCCAATGTCATTTTCTTTATCTCGCCAAGGCTCCCGTGACAAACAAGTACCAACATTTCATTATTTAATCATTAATATTATTGTATTATCATTATTATAGTTATTCAAATTTTCCAAGAAATTCTTCTCTATATATATCTGACCCAGTTTGGGAATAGCCCAGTTAGATCATTTGGTTATTTATCCAGCTGCATAAATAAATCATATAAGATTAGAAATTTTTTCATTGATTGCTGTTTCATTTTTGTAACTACAGTATAGAACCATTTATCCAGAATGGCCAGGGCCAGATATATTCCGGATAACTGGTTTTTCTGGATAACTGGTTGGACATTAAAGCAACATGCATTTGGTGAAATTTGTAGAATATATGTGGCTGTAACATTGTTACAGATTTCAAATTATTAGATTACTCTGATTAAGGCTCAGATCCTATTAAGATCAAAGATTAATCAGAGTTCGAAAGAAGGCAATACCTTGGAAACAATAATGCTGCATAAAACTCAAAATGCTGAATATCTAACTAAATATGCTTCCATTCCATGTCCATTTAATTGTACAATGCACATGGTAATCTATCTAGAAATGTACATGTCAAACTGGCACTGCATGTCTTTTTTCTGGAAAGATTTTGAAATCAGTCAGTTAGAAATACCATTCCGGATAACTGGTTTTCTGGTTAACTGGATTCCGGATAAATGGTTCCATACTGTATAATATTTGGCAACAAATCCCACTTTGATAAGTTTGAGTTATACCAAGGCCCCCTATAAAAAGGATGTACCAAAATATTCAACACAGCAATTTAACTTATGTTGGCAAATGTTTTATTCAAGCTGGGTTGTCTTTTACTCAACTCATGCAGTTTGTTTGAATATTTAATTGATTTTTTTAAATCTATTTTTTATTTAATTTCCCAACAGTTTAAAATTTATTCTTTGTAATAGGAGGTTCTCGTTTTCATCTTCATAAGTACTTCCTGTAAAACATTTAACAAAATCTGTCAAGTAATTTTTCAGCAGTGCTTGATGAGAGGTTTTAATATTTGCTGTAGTAGAGTTCGCAAAATTCTTGTGTCGTAGCCAGATGCAAATTTCACCAAAACCTTCTTTTTTTTTCTTTTCTTTTCTTTTTTTTTTTTTTTTTGGTGAAAGCAGCTTTTATTTTTCACGTGTGTAAATTAGAAACATTGCTTTGATGGTGAAATAAAATGTTTTAGTTTATGGTATTCTTATTATTTTTTGTATTTTAAATAAAATGAGGGTACCTCATTGTAACAATTTTAAATATGCATTTTAAATGTGTCTAATGTATGTATTTTAAATGTATGTATTCAAAATGAAAGTTATGTATTTTTAATGAAAGGAATGAAAGATTTATATTTTAATTGAAAAAAATGCAATACAAATGATGGTGACAGGAACAATATTTGACGATTTATCACTTGCACCCGGCTACCATAACAGTACCTATGCTTTTATTATTTAATGAATTATGAAAATGTGATTATTTCTGATCATTAAGTGCATCGAAAATCAAGTTTAGCAACCATTTTTAATTGTTAAGAAAATTTTGCACAGTAAGGAGCATACAATATCTGTTCTGCTTTTGCACCAACATTTGCACTTGAGCTGAACGGATGTTCAATTGACAGAAAAGCACAAAAATTAGGCTTTAAATCTATAAGTGGATAGTGTTCCATAATTGGGTCCACAACCAAGATGTCAAACATGAGCGGCTCTGGTAAAAATGTGATTTAAAATGAATGTGGATACCATTAATGGATTGCCACAATGATTATTTAATTTTTCATAAAAACGTTTTTGCTAAAGTACACCAGTTAACTGTGATTCCAATTTCAGAACATCCATAATTTGACACTGCTAAATAACCAAAACAGAATTCTTGATGAAAATCAATTTTCCACTACTGAGTTAATAAGCTACTTTTTTATCTTTCAAACAGAAAAAATATATATATATCGCAGTTGAATTAAGTTGAAATAGATTTTATATTAGTTAGTGTCTAATATAAGTTTGTGGGTAATTTTTTTGCTGCATGTGCTCTAGTCTAATTGCCTACAAAAATCTTCTGTCGGTGAAAATGACGTCCACAATTAACTTTCATGGTGTATGCCAAAAGAGGTTGTTAATTTGAATATTTAATTGAGCTTTTTTTTATCTATTTTTAATGTAATTTCTAAACGGTTTGAAACTTATTCTTCCTAATAGGAGGTTCTCATTATATGTCATCTTCATAAATGCCTCTTCTATCCGTCAAGTATTTTTTTTCTTTTTAGTTATGCTTGACGAAAAGTTTTAATATTTACCATTGTATATGTAGGGCTTCAAATAATCTTGCATTGTGTATTAGTATTTTCTTCGTCCAGACAATTATAATAATTATTTGGGATTAAAGAAGAAAGTAGAGAGATTTTGTAAAGCATCAGCCAGTTTTAGCCTCATTATGGAAGGGATAGCTTCAGCGAGGACTTTTAAAGGGAAAGTAACCTGAATGATCACTCTCATACGAGGAAAATCTTGTACAATCACCCCAATCAGAATACACTAGTATTAAACTCTCAAAGAAAAAACAAGTTGGAAATTGTACGTCAAACGTTACAAACGAGGTGCGTTCGTACGCACGTTTTAGAATTAATTAAATTCATGATATCCCGTGCGTAGAACGGGTTAAACAGCTAGTTAAGTATATATTTTATGACACTGTTCATACAAATATCTTAACTAGTTATATAAATATTCAGATATATATGTATCAGCTAGTTATATAAATATTCAGATCTTGATGATTTTTAATTCTGTGAAATGAATTATATCGTCTGCAGATTAATTTCTGTAATAAAATAAGCATCTCGGTCGCTTGACGATTTAACATCCATCGGAAGCTCCTATAACAAAAAAAGCACCGATTTAAAAAAAAAAATCAAATTTCTTAATAAATATTTTTATTAATATCTCCTAAAGTTTTGATTCGATTTTAATAAAATTTGAAATGTCTCGACAAAATTCTGCAAAGATAATATATTTTAAATTGCAAACCATTTGGTTGGGTAGTTTTTGCATTGTTATATGCGGACAGACAGACAGACGGACGGACAGACAGACAGACAGACGGACGGACAGACGGACGGACCAAGCGACGACTATAGGTGCTACGTATTTACATAATTACGAATGCACCTAAAAAGGCTGCAAACGTTGACTGAAGTAATCTTTTAGCCAACATTAAGCAGAGTAGGATAAAAAAAAAGAATAAATCCAGAATAATCTTGATTCCTGCAAATAATTACATTAAAACCAGCCTGCTCCCATACAAGTTAATGGGTGATATTAAAGAAATTAAAAATTCGAATTTTTACTGGCTCAAGATATTTTTAAATAAAAAGAATGATTCTGTAATTTTTTATTTCTGTAATTTTG
This sequence comes from Maratus michaelseni, assembly GCA_963931845.1. Classification (NCBI taxonomy): domain Eukaryota; kingdom Metazoa; phylum Arthropoda; class Arachnida; order Araneae; family Salticidae; genus Maratus; species Maratus michaelseni. The sequence continues at coordinate 126,607,786 of OZ007593.1, read as the reverse complement.
CAGTTGAAATGGCCCTGGTCACTACATGCAGCTAGTTCTTTTCATATTTTAGTTTTCTTTGATAATTCAAAAAATCCTCCATGTTTGCATGAAAAATCTAACTAAAATAAATGAAGATATGAACTACGTAACTAGTTCAGTATAAAAGCTTTGAAGGACTACATTTTAAATTTATCTCTTTAGATACCTACAAAATTGTATGAACTATCATTTTATTATTTACCTTTTGTTAATTACATTTTGTAACTTGCATGTATAAGGGCGAGTCGAAAAATAGGTTTCCCTAAACTGCTATAAACAGTGTTTTTATTCGAGAAAAATCATGTATGGTGAACATAAAAAAGTGATTTATTTTATTTTTCTGTTTAATCACCAAGGACATTAATTAATGCTTTACAAATTTTGAAAACCCTTGTTGAAAAAAATCTAAGTCCTGCATACAGAAGAACTGCATTATAGCAGTCTTCACCCTTTTATTAGTGTCAAAATATGTCATGTGACGGATGCTGGAATGCCTTCCAGCATGCCTTCAATGCTAGAAAGATATGGGTTGCTGGGTAGCAGGTCACCAAAATTGGCATTATTGCAGTGCAGTTTGATTTGATATGTTATTTAGTTTATACATTTCTATGAGCTTATGGATTTCAAGCAACTTCCCATGTGCTCATTTAGGCCACACAACGACCCTCACTTCATCCTTTGTCCAAGATTACAAAACATGTCTGTTCTCCATATCTACCAGACACAGAATGATCTATCTGCCGGCACTGTACTAGTGCCATCTACATGATCTAGATCATACATCTCTAAATGACATGGGGAGAAGACTCTTGCATAAAACCAACCTGTTCTTTGCCCTATTGATTTATGATTTCTTAAAATATATATATATCCTTGCATATTAATGGATTTTCATTTTCATAGTTGTACTATAATTACTACCAATTATAGTTATAATATAATTACTAACTTCTATTTAATTTCACTTTTTAAATTTATTTGATCAAAGTGAAAATTAATTAATTATCTAATCTGTTTTTACAGGATCCGTGTTTTAGCTCATTACATTGTTAATCTTCGTTATTTTGATTTGTTCATCATGATCATCATCACTCTCAGTAGTATAGCTCTCGCAGCAGAAGATCCAGTGGTTGAAGATTCTCCTAGTAATACTATCCTGAATTACTTCGACTACGCTTTTACTGGATTTTTTGCAATGGAAATGATTTTAAAGGTAATTTCTATTTTTTGGATTAGCATATTTTATTGTGTCATGTAACAATCTTATATATATACTTTTAAATATAAAAGAAAATAAAGCTGTTATTTTGATGATCCTACTTACCAAATGTACTGTTCAGATGATTAATACTGAGACAGCTAACTTTTGAAAATCTTGATGCGAGGTGTTGTTGATCTTAAGATTGAAAACAGTAAAACCCCAATAAATCATTGCTTGGATAAATATTCAAATTTTCTTTATCCCTTCTACTTCAAACAGGCAATAATGTGCTAAATCCTTCATTTCCCTTTTGGCAATAACAAATTTTGGATATCAGTTAGAGCTGTCTACCCAGGCATTTTTTGTTATAACTGTTTTGATTAGATAACAGAACTTAAAAATACTTCATGTAACTTTTAGTTTACCAGCCAGTATATAATCTACAGTTAATAATATATTTAATTATAATTTATATTTTTTTCTTTATTTTTATAGGTTGTCGACCAAGGGGTGATTTTACATCCCGGGTCGTACTGCCGAGATCTATGGAATATTTTAGATGCCATTGTTGTAATTTGTGCTCTGGTTGCCTTTGCATTTGTGTAAGTTTATATTTTTCCTTCATAAAAAACTCTTGAACAATAACAAAAATATTTCACTGTCTAAATTAAAAATGTGTGAATTATCCACTTAATCACATTTTTTTTTTCATAAATCATTCTTTCAATTTGCATAATTAAAACACTAAACCAGATTGTGTAAAAAAAAAAAAATCTTGAGGTATAACAAAAATGTCTCTCTGTCTAAATTAAAATCGTGTGAATTAATCCACTTGCTCACAAGTTTTTTTCATGAATCATTCTTTGAATTTGCATAATTAAAACTCTAAACAAGATTGTGTTAAAAAAAAATATATATATGCCATATATGAGTTCTGAATGTTGACATATCACTCAAAATAACATTTAACTGAAAACCAACTTTTAATTGCTCTTTTTTATCATTTAAGTTAGATTAAAAGCTTTATGAGTTTCAGGTGAGCAAAAGTGTTAAGATGCTGACTTTTTATATTTTTGTTACTTAGAAAATTTGCCTATCAAGATACTTATAATTTTGTATAGTAATTAATATTTTGTCATTTAATTTTTACTGATAATTTAAGTTTAACTTTTAAAAGTAGGAATTACAAAATCAAATATTTGAAGAATGTAAATGGAGCTTAAAAAAAGGACATATCTTACTTTTACCATTAGGTTATGATAAAATAGACTTTAATTTTTTAATATTTTAATTGAATATGAATTCTAATTGTTAGTATGTAGCATTTTATATTGTTCAGGTCAGTCATTATTTGTGATCTTGGAACAGAAAGTTGACATTTAAGAACACAACTTTGTAAAATATAAAAATTATCATTAAAATTTCAAAAAGCTTCTTATAGACTTCTGATGCCTGTGTTATAGAACAAAGCAAAAGATGGGAAAACACATAAGTTGTCTTAATTTTTGGATTAATTCTTAATTTATCCAGTATATTAAGATACTGAAATTGCTTGTTTTGATCAACTAACCTATGTAAATATTTATGTGAATGGGTTTCCAAAATGCTATGATTCTTTTTTTAGGTAGCTTTCAATACAAAAAAGTATAAAGCTACCTATTGCAGCTGTTCGGAGGAAAGTAATTCCGGAAAATTTCGATATATTTTCACTGATCCTGACTCCTAGACCCCCAAAACACCCTCCGTTCAAATGTTGATTTATATATATAGATATATCCATATATATATATATATATATATATATATATATATATATATATATATATATATATGTATCTGATCTATGTCATACAATAACGCTTGTATTTATAAATCAATTTGGATGAAACTAATTGTGTGTATTAAGCCCATCAATGTCTCAACTGAGTTCGTTGGAAAGCTTGATCCGCCATCTTGTTTCAAAAAGGCGGCCACTGAAAGATTTAAAACTATTAAAAAAAGTTAAAAATTCAAATTTATTTTTTGCTTAAGTGTCTGTTGGTGTAAGGATTCCGGAGCATTTTTTGTTTTACCTCTATCTTAAAAAATGGCTGATATAGAGCAGTTTGAAATTCTAGGGTAGATGACATTTTGAAACAAGAAAGCACATTACAAAAAAACGACGATTAATTTATGAGTTCGCAAATTATTATCTTTCATTGTTGTAATCATTTTCCCAATCATGCACATAAAACTGTATATTCATATCCACTAGCGCCAAATTCTCTCCAAACCTGACGACACTTGGCGAAATATTGTCAAATTTGGCGACCAAAAATAAGTTTTCATAAATGAAGCCAACTTGGCTGTAGTTGACTAATTTGGCAAATTTCTTATTCAAATTCAGTATTAACGAATCTTCTGTATGGGGTTCTTTGCATTTTAGCTTGCTGTTTCGAGTAACATTAGCTAAAATTTAAAAACTAAGATATAGGAAAGCTACCTTTTCCTCCTGGTACAAGCCGGAAGGACTTTTTTTTTTTTGAAAGAATGAGAGAAAGACTTTTTTAGTATCTCTCTGTTTAGTTGATCAAGTGTTCAGCAGTAGCAAAACAATATTGCCCAATAATAGTTTAATCTTGGGTAATATATGGCATTAAATATCCAATATTGAGATGAGTACGTTTTGCCAAAATTGCACCAATATTGGTAAGAAATATTTTGCCATTTTGTTGCCAATATTTCAGTTTTATTGCAAATATTTTCAATTTAAAAGCAATATTCCAACAATATTGGTGTTTTGCTGGGCATATTTCAGTGCAAGGCCAATATTTCTCTAACAGTGGCATTTCATGTGAAATATTAATAAAACCGATATTGGCATTTCATTAGAAATAGTTTTAATAAATGTTATATTGGCACAAAATTCGGTCCCAATATAATCAATATTAGATTACTTCTAGGATTGGTTACATAAAATCTACTCTATGCTGCACATTTTTTGAAGTATACTTATTTTGTTAATTGTCTCTTTCTTTTTAAGATGAAGCGGTTACTAATATACCTATTTGTATATTTTTATTTTCAGTGATACCAGTACTGGTCAGAATCTTAGCACTATAAAATCTCTGAGAGTTCTTAGAGTTCTCAGGCCGCTCAAGACCATCAAACGTGTACCTAAATTAAAAGTATGTTTCATCATATCATCTTATTGTCTTTAATGTTTTGATTTATAAAAAAAAGTCTGTGTTAATTTGCTGTTATTGACATTTTTGTAAAAAAATGCAATTCTAATAACAATTTAGTTGGGACAATATTGAATGCTAACAAAAAGATAAATAAATATTTGATTTTCTATTCAGTTATATAAGTATTACATAAATTTACATTATGTAGATTTTATATTGTTTTAAAATGTCTGCATTTGGAAAAATATATGCAAAATATGATAAATTTTTAGCTAAATTTAAACCCTAAATTTTTAGCCAGAAAATTAATTTTCAATATATAAAATGCAGAGTTCAGATTTTTTATGTATCCCCCCCCCCCCCTCCACATACACACACACTCTTTTTTTAACACTTTTCAACATAGTTGAAAGTGTTTATGAATTCAGCTTGTCTGTCCGTCCATGCTCTAACATCTCTAACGTGCTCTAACGTACCTAATTTGCATCAATGTACCATTTATGGTTAGTTTACAAGGACACTCAAAAGAATTCCATTACATTATGGACTATGGAGAAATATCGTTTGCGGTGTATTTTGATAATGTTACACAATTTCAAACATAATGAAATTGATCTGCATTATTGAGGTAGACAACAACGTGTTATCTATAGAGTATGGAAAAAATTGTTTGTTGTGTATTTTAATAATATTACATTATTTCAATGAAATTTATATACATTACTGAGGTGCAATACAGCATGTTTTTTATTGATTATTGAGTACAAATAATTTATCATTTATTTACAGAGACACTCAAAAGAATTTGGTTACAGGACTGACTATGAGTGTTTTCAGTTGTGACATGCGTTTTAAAACTTAACTAATTTTTAGTGTGTTACGAGGTGTGTAGATCATATACAGGGTTGCTCGAAAGAATCCATACTCATTACCTGCTATAGACAGCAATGCTAAAAATAAAATTTTATTATTGTTTTTTTTTTCAATGTTTACTTAGATATTTCATTTCATTGTATGAACAAAAATGAAATTTCTTAACAGTATTCCAATAATGTTGAATAGTGCTTCTTAATCTATACCATGATGTATAATTTTTCATTCTTGGTTTAATTCCCCAAATCATTGTTTAAGATTGAAATAAATTATTTTTTTAACCAATAATTTTAGTTTTAACTGTTTTCTAAAAAAATGCTTTTTTGAAATCAGCAATAATCCTTTTGCAACAAGTGTCCCATATACTTTTTTTTTATTTTCAGGTACCACTATTTTTGAATAGTAATTTTTCCATTTTTATTCCCTGAAATTCTGTGATTAAATGAGACAAAAATTATTGTTCGGAAATAGTGGTATTCAAAATTTAAGGATTTTGATCACCCTATTAGGCATGTATATGTGCCACTCATTGCAAAAGCATTAAGATTGTGTTGTAATAATCCTACTGCTAATATTTGTATTTTATGTATATCTTTTAAAATGTATGTCACACTAACTTTTTTTTCTTTTTTTTCTCATTTTAGGCAGTTTTCGACTGCGTAGTCACATCATTGAAAAACGTATTTAATATATTAATCGTGTACATATTATTTCAATTCATATTTGCTGTGATAGCAGTTCAATTATTTAATGGAAGGTTTTTCTACTGTACAGATCAATCTAAGCTCACAAAAAATACTTGCCAGTAAGTCTATACTTTTTTAATTTTTCTTGCATAGTTAACAATGATCTGACTTGAATTTTTTATCTCTTCATGCTGTAACTTTCTTTAATGTATTCATTCTGACAGATAAGTGGATTATCTAGTATATTTTCTAGTATATCCAGAGGCTTTTTTTAAGTCACTCTATTTTAAAGTTTTTGAATTCATGAATTATCACATATAGACTTTTGAAATTTGTATTTATTTGCTTTGTAGTTTTATTTGAATCTATACAGTAGAAGATCTTTATAACACAATTCTATATCATGAACTTCTGTGTATAATGCAATTACCTATATAACACACAACTTCTTTGATGCAAACAATGAATTTTGCAGTTAAGAAGGATCTGCATTCCACATTGTATAAAAATTGCTATTCTCTAGAAGACTGAGTTTGACACATTATTTCATCTTTATCTCCTTAATTCAGAGCTTTTTAAGGGAAAAAAAACTATTATTACAATAAAAATGGGTGAAAATAAGTGATATAATGATTTGGTACAGGCATTTCAGACCATGCTTGTAAAATAAATTAATATGTGACATGATCTGTATTATGCAAAGTTTATAATATGCACAACTTTTGATCCCAAAGAATGCAATATAAAATATATATACTCCTACTGTATATCAAAATTTTTCGGACATATTTAGTCATATTTACAAAGTAAATTTAATGATGCATAAAATGTGATTTATATAATGCAAAATTCTATAATATGCAAAATTTCTCGTCTCAAGGTGTGCTTTATAAAGGATCTTCTACTGTATTATTTAATGAATATTTAATACTCTATTGCAATAGACTATCAAATAAAAACCATTACTAAATAGAAACGTTAACACCATTGAATAAAAATTCGTAAATATATTTTGAACACATAGAAATTAAAACTTATAGTCTTTAAAATTTATTTTCTGCAAAATAGAGTAAAGCACCATTTATACGTTTCTCATTTATACGTTCTTTCAGTATGGTCCCAATTCATCCCTACGTATTTTAATGTAATATTTCATTTATATGATGCATGACTTCGGTTATATGTCGTTTCTTTAATGCCGTGACCAGCGTCGTTTTCTTATTCTTTTGTGTTAGCAATGTTTGGGGAAAGATGAAGAACAAAGATTGTGATTGCTACAGGAGTTATTTCAAGTTCGTGAAATCTGTGGAGGGAGTGGGACCAAAACAATGGTAGTCTGATTATGAGACAAGTTTGAGAGTAGCAAACGTCACTCCATTTCCTGATTTCGTTCCAATTAGACCACGTTTGAGCGTGATTGTTCTTTGAGAATTGATTCTCACAACACTAGTGTTCCAGGAACTTAACTCCATACTACCATGCTTTGCTTAACCATGCTTTGCTTAAGCCTCAAAGTAAATCAGCACGATTAAAGATTATTTTAATTAAAATCTGTTTGTATGTTCAACTATGGAATAAAAAGTGTAATTCAAGGTGTGCAACTGATATAAGGTTTGATAATTCTCAATTTCATTTTTCAGTTTTAGAAATGATTATATTTTATTCAATGTTTTAACTTTTTTTTCAATATGTAGTGCATCTTAAACAACAAAAAGGATCACAAAATTAAATGTATATGATTGCAGCATTATATTTCTACAGTCAAAGGTTTTACAACCTAAGCGACTACAATTTCAGACGTACATCTTTCACAGTTATACGTCGTTTCAGAACGATCCCCTGAAAGACGTATAATCGGTGTTTTACTGTAATAATAATAATAATAATAAAATTAAATGTAAAAATTTTTCAATTATTTTTTTAATTATAAATACATAAAAATAAACATTATTGCTTTTGTCAAATTGGCTATTTTTTAGTTTTAGTTTAACAATGGAAAATGTAAGAATAACTGATTTGCATCTGAATTTTTTTTTTTTCCTTGTTATCCAGAGGGGAATATTTCAAATTTGTTGGGATCGATAAACCACCAGTAGTTGAAGAACGTAAGTGGAGTAAAAGAGAATTTCATTATGATGATGTAGCAGCTGCCATGCTAACATTGTTTACTGTTCAGACGGGAGAAGGGTGGCCTTCGTAAGTGATGTTTATTGGTTTTGTTGCATTTTATGTACTGTTTTATTATATTAATATGTGGAGATAGAAGTGAAATGTTTTATTTTATTTATTATAAAATATCATGTTTTACTTTTCTGTAATAAATATGAAAGTAATACTGTAGTATTTACATAGTTTTCAGGGTTGAGAAAAACTACAATTTTTTTCAGATATACTTCCTTTATTTAATATTTTATCAGCAATAATTAAGGCTGTTAGTCAGTCAACTTCCCAATTCCCCTCGCTAATGTTAAACCTATTGGCATGGAATGCATTCATATAAATATCTCCTCAGAAATTTATTATTTTTAACTTATATTTTCTGTGTACTCTTCTTAAAGAATGTTTTTTTTTCCTTAGTTGTCAAAATATTTCTAAAATATATACTTAATTTTATGTGAAATATTAAAATCTTACTCACAGTTTATTAGCTTTTAATACATAAAATATTAAATTCAGCATATATTTTAGAAATATTTTGCCAACTAAAAAAGAAAGAGACAATCTTCAAAATGAGTAGTACACAGAAAAAAAGAAGTTAAAAATATTAATTTCCTGAGGAGATATTTTAAATATATCAATGCATTCCATGCCCATAGGTTTAACATTAGTGAGGGGAATTGGAAAGTTGACTGACTAGCAGCCTTAAGAGGCTACTTCACTCAGACGAAAACACCCACTCGCTAATGTTAATCCTATGGAGGAAATATTTTAAGATATCTCGTTCGCATTTCAATATTTTTAAATGATTTTTTTTTTCATTAGATAGCTGAGGTCAATCTCTATGCATGCTCCTTTCTACTTTTTCGATTTTAATTACAAGTTTTTTTTATTAAGATACTTCCACTTTCGAAACCGGTTTTGAAAGTCAAAGTATCCTCAATAAAAAAAACTGCAACAAAAATCGAAAAAGTATAAAGGACTGTGCATAGAGATTGACTTCAGCTATCCAATGCAAAAAAATCATTTAAAAATATTGAAATGCGAACGATATATCTTAAAATATTTCCTCCATAGGATTAACATTAGCGAGCGGTGTTTTCGTCTGAGTGCAGTAGCCTCTTAAGATGTGACTTGTCCAAAGATATTAGAAGCTTGCAGTCTGGTCATTATAATTTTAAGTTAATTTACTTTATTAGTCTGGCTGAAGGAAGAAAGTAATTGAGTGTTGACATTACCGCTGAATCAGAAAATGTTTAATGTAGGCAGGCCCTGACTATCGCACAGGCACTTGGGGCCCATGCTCTGGACACGAAATTTCTGAGGGGCACGAAATTTTTCATAATTTCTTCTAAGTTTTTATTTTAAAAAATCATAATTGTGCCAACGTTTATATTTCTTTTAGGACTTTTGTTTGCGCTCAGTATCAGTTTGGTTTTATCATTTAATATCAATAACATCATTAATAAGTAGACTTCTTATCATTATTTTCTAGTAATTGATGTACTGTATTTATCAAATCATTCAATTTTATCATATTTCACATTTATTCGAAAAGTGGCACAACTGAAAAAATGTTATATTTGAGATATTAATACGATAAAATGACAAAAATATATTTCAATCCATGGTTAAAATTACGTTTCAATAAATAATAGAAAACAATATTTTATTGTTATTCCTGAAACCGTTTTTCAGTTTTTCGTAAAACGTAATTTTTTAAGTTGACACTTTTCAAATAAGCGTGCAATATGCAAAAAAAAAATAAAAAAATAAAAAAACTAGTATCAGTAAATTAACCAATCTAAGGGGGCACAAAAAGTTGAAAGTGCCCTGGGCACAAAAACTTGCGAGTCGGGCCTTGAATGCAGGTTGTTACTAAGTATGCAAAGGAAGCCAAAAGAGTTACAATGACTCTATTTTGCTTTTGTATTCAGGCATCATGAGAAAGTTTATGTATAGCTTTGTTAATGTGTGTGGAAAGAACAACAAGATTTTGAACATATGCGTACATAGAATAAAGGATCCTCAAGCTCAGCAACAAACATCATACAGATACAAAATAAGCTATATTTGATAATGTCTTATTCAGCTGTCATAATTTTTTTTATTTATTTAGCCATAAACTTTTTGAAATTTTATTTTATGAGAGAAATACAATGAAAGATTTATAAAAGTGAATACAGTTTTAGTTATAGGATGTTGGGAGAAAATGATATTTCTATTTTAGTGCAGTAATTCAATATAAACTGCAATGTTTATAATAAGGCGTATCTTAATTTTATAACATATATGGATATAATTTCATTTTACCTTCTTTTTAATTATGTGTAAATTTTTAAGAACTATATTTTCTTTCCACACCTTAGATAAAGAAAATTTATTTTATGAACATCATTTTCAATCTAAATGAATGTTTTTAATTATGATTACCAAATTTTGGCAGAAACTCCAGTAAATGTTATTAATTTTTTAATGTTATACATACATAGGTATGTAAATATGTTTATGCATAAGTTTTTTTTTTTTTTCAATGCAAATCTTATTTTTAACTAATCATGTAGTACAAATAAATTATAACTCCAGTAAATGTTATTAATTTTTTTATGTTATGCATACATAGGTATGTAAATATGTTTATGCATAAGTTTTTTTTTTTTTTTTTTTTTTTTTTTTTTTTAATGCAAATCTTATTTTTAACTAATCATGTAGTACAAATAAATTATAACTGGTCAAATTGTGATTTATCTTATAATTCAAATTTCTTTTTATAAAATAATTCAGTATTTTTCATTAATATTTCTTTAGAGGTTTTCTACGAATTTAATGAAAGTGTGTTTAATAACATGTAATTAAAATGAAACATTAAAAGCAAAGTTCTAAGTGTTCATATAGTATTTTATAATTTGTTAATGCAAATTCATTAATAGAGGTGGTTCCTTTTAAATATATTATAAATTGAAACACCAGATTAAATTCTCTTCTTTGCAAAAGTAAATTTGTGGGAAAACAAAAATGTAATAATTTATGTGAATAGATTGACTATAAATTGTTAATGCAATTCTTGTTAATTTCAGGGTGCTACAGCATTCCATGGATTCAACGTATAAAAATGAAGGTCCTCTTCCTAGGTTTCGTGTAGAAATGGCTATTTTTTACATTGTGTTCTTTATAGTATTTCCATTTTTCTTCGTTAACATATTCGTGGCCTTAATTATCATAACCTTCCAAGAACAAGGAGAAAAAGAATTGGAAGAGGGTGATTTGGACAAGAATCAGGTAAATAAACTAATATTTTTGTGTAAGTATTTGTAACATAGACTCAGTTTTTCATATAACTACAGCATTGCTACAGGCAACTAAAATGCAACTGTTTACAATTACACTGTAGGACAAAAGCATATATTCACAAAATTTGTATTTTGTTTGAATGATAATTAAATTGAATATGCAATTACATTGATTAAAAAAAATACCTAGTTAGTTAGAAAAACATTTATAAGTTAATATGATACATAATTTAAATGGAAATAAATAAAGGATACATGGAACTGCACTACTTTAAAAAATTAACATTACTTGAAATCTGGACATAAATAAACTTATACATTCAAAATAAAATGGGCCATCACTACTTTAACTGTGTGACTAAATTGTTTCCACGAGACATTTCAACTAATCCAGTAGCAATTGGTCTCATGCTGAGAGTATAGCTACTTTTAAATTGTTTGTGTTCTGGAATTGGCAACCATAACGATAAACTGTGCTAATTATTGCATCCCAAATATTCGGAACTTCATTAAGATCAGGGCTGTAGGCTGACTACTTCATTTTGTCCCATTGTAGTACATTGTCACATTGTGAGTACATTGTCACATTATCCAGTTGGAATACCCAGTTTATTCTAGCAGTCAGCAGTGTATTTTTAGCCCAAGACAGCTATGGCAATTTTTTTTTAAGTTTAAATGCTGAAAAGGTAGTTATTTCATGCCAAAGCAATTTTCTGGGTGACATTTTTTTTTTTTTTTTTTTTTAATACTGGAAAATATATCCAAAAGTAAAATAGCTTTCACCAATAACATTTTAGTTTTGTTTCTAAGCTAACTTTTTCACAAAAATTACGCTTTCTTGAAGTTTTATCCATAAAATAATTGCTAGAGATAATAGTTTTATCTTCCAGCATTAATTGATAGTCTTCTGCTGTTTGTCCTCTATTAAAAAAAGGCTTGATTTGTTTTACTACTCTGAGAAAATTTTATATTTGTGGGGTAGTTAGATTTTATATTAAGAAATCAGAGATAATTATTTTGCACTTTTTGTGTAGCACTTTTGTAGACTACTATTTTTGACATTTAAGTTCCTATTTAGGCAACTATTTCAGTAATTTTAAGCTACTAAAGCAAATAGTACTTTTCCTCTTGCAATTCTGTAATTATATAATAGAATATGCTTTATGTTTATATAATTCTATCACAAATTTTAAAATTTCATTTTCATATGCTTATGAAAAACATTTTGCAATTATTTTAACTTCAAGTATGAAATTGAATTCTGATTTATAATTATGCTCATAGTTATGTTATTAATCTTTTGTACTGAGATGTTTTCTCTTTACAAAGCAAAACATATTTAATCCATCAGTTTTTTTTTTCTTTTTGGAAACCTTAAAATTCAACTGTGATGATATTGTCATTAGACATATGCATTCTCTATTGTCATATGCTGAAATAAATGTGCAATAAAACTGCAGAAATAATAAAAATAAAATAGATTTTAAATAAAACACATTTTAAAACTTACATTAATAATTATAACACATTAAGTTAAAAACTATTTCACAAAATTCTCATTAAATTCATTTCAATAAATCTAAAGTGCATATCTGCTTTCTTTATACATTATTTATCCTTAAAAAATATATATAAGTTGTGCAAGTATAATCATCCCTTTTTCCCCTCCTTAAATTATTTTTTTTTCTTTTTTTTTAGGTAGCTTTCAATACAAAAAAGTATAAAGCTACCTATTGCAGCCGTTCGGAGGAAAGCAGTTCCGGAAAATTTCGATACATTTTCACCGATCATGACCCCCAGACCCCAAAACCACCCTCCGTTCAAATGTTGATTTATATATATATATATATCTCCATATATATATATATATATATCTGACCTATGTCATACGATAACGCTCGTATTTATAAATCAATTTTGATGAAACTAATTGTGTGTATTAAGCTCACCAATGTCTCGACCGAGTTCGTTGGCCAGCTTTGTCCGCCATTTTGTTTCAAGATGGCGGCCATTTAAAAATTTAAAACTAAAATAAATATACAAAAAAGTTAAAAATTCAAATTTATTTTTTAATTCAGTGTTAGGCCTTGAAACGAGGATTCCAGAGCATTTTTTGTTTTACCCCTATCTTAAAAAACAGCTGAGATAGAGCAGTTTGAAATTCTAGGGTGGCTGACATTTTGAAACAAGACAGCACATTACAAAAATTTTCATTGTTGTAATAATTTTCCCAATCAAATGCATAAAACTATATATTCATATACGTTAGCGCCAAATTCTCGCCAAACTTGGCGACATTTGGCGAAATATCGCCAAAGTTGGCGACCAAAATAAGTTTTCATAAATGAAGCCAATTTGGCTATTGCTCAATAATTTGGCGAATTTCTTATTCAAATTCAGTATTAACGAATCTTTTGTAAACGTTTTATTTGCATTTTAACTTGCTGTTTTCGTGTAACATTAGCTAAAATTTTAAAACTAAGATATAGGAAAGCTATCTTTTCCTCCCGGTACAGGCCGGAAGGACTTTTTTACTTAAAGCAAATAAATAGCTTCTTCAAATTTTCAGGATGGGCAGTTAACATATTTAAATGTGTTATGAATTTGTAGATAGATGAGTGCAAAGGGTTTACATGAGGCTATTCATAAAAAAAATACTGATGATTTTGAATTACATGAATCTTTGGCAGAATTATCCTTTTAAATCAATGTCACTATAACAATGTATTTTATCACTATACAAATTAAAACCACGTATTTTATAATGTTAAATATGCATACTAAACAAACATAAGAAGTTTCTGTCAATGTTCAGATTTCCTATTCTCCCTCACTGTCTTCAATCTAAAATTATAAAAATCTTCCTGGAATAAATTAATATTTATTGATTAATATGCATTATTATTAATATGTTTTTTGCTTTATTCTTAAATGGATCAGCTTTCATCAAGATGGATAAGCTATTTAACTTTGCTAATAAGCTGTACGTTCCTAACAACACTTTATATAATACATCTTTTTTATATTTCATACATATATTTAAGGAAGCACAGACAATTTTACAAAGCTAACTATTTTTTAAAATGGTTAATTTCTTAACCACTTACATACAAGCAGCTTTTATATTGGCAAAACTGCTTACAGGGAAAATTTTCTGTATAATTATATCTCTATGTATAATAATAAAGTATCTGAATAAAATCATAATATATTTGCTTTTAATATTTCATTAATATTGAGATAATCAGAAATCTACACTATTGATTAATTAATCTTAGTATTGTTGTAAATATTTTACAAAAAAGCCTATAACTGCTGTTTTAACAAGTTGAATTTAATCAAAAAATCCTTCCTAAATTTCATATTATTATTTTATAATTTTTTTTAAAGGTATCTTCAGATATTAAGGGGGAAAATTGTTGACATGAAATTTTCCTTAATTCATAAAGTTGTAAAAAAGGGGGAATGAAAGTTATTCAGTCGCAGACACTTAGCCGACTGCTCTTAATGCACAGAGCGTTTAGTCTACACATACATTTAGTCAACATGTATAGTTAGATGGGACTATTCAAAACTGTTTTAATAAAAAGTGTCCAAAATTAGCCAACCAAAGGCCACAGGTATACCAGGTACACCACAAAGAAGTTGCATTGACAAATATTCCCATTTTTTTTTCTGTCTTAATGGTATAAAAAATAGAAATAATACCTGACATAAAATACAAATAGTAAAATATATAAAAAATAAATATATTATATACAAATAATAAAATAGTTTGAAAAGAAATAATATGTGCAATGATGGCACTAAAAAACTCTAGTGCAATTTGATAATAACAATTCTAAACAATTTAATGGAGAAATTTATTATTCGTATCAGCTGAAAATTTTTTACATGTAGCTAAAATAATACATTGCAAATATTTATGTCACCCAAATTTCTTATTAATTAATTAAATTTTATTTTTAATCTATGTAAAATATGATTTTTAACCTGTTTATTACTTGTATACAGTGTTATCTATTTTTACTTTTTTTAATATTAAATAAAGGCAAAAAAATTATATCTGCCAATACCCTGTGCATGGTGTGCTCTCATGTTGGCTAAATGGACATGTCAGTTAAATGTAAATATTGGCTAGATATCCTGCCAGCTAAGTATAACAAACCTGTTATAATCTTATTCGTGGGCAGGCCTCTATCCCCTGATTTAAATGATTTTTACTTTTCATTACTGGAAATCATATTTTATTTGAATTCATCAACCTGTATCCAATTAAAAGATTTTGTAAATATTATCAACAGAGTTTCCCTCAGACAGTTTCAGAAGGGTGCTGCACCCGGCCTGCCTTTTGGTTTATAAAAAAGCACAAATAATTAGTACCCTTCTCGCCCCCCCTCCCACCCCTCAGTAAAATAATTAGCACCCATCTTGCTCCTCAGTAAAAAAAAGTGTCATTTTCTCCTTCTTGCATTAAAAAATTTGCTTTCATAGTAAAAATTGACTCAATGTTGTCTTGAAAAGAGTGCCTTGGCTTTTAAATATTAAAACTGGCTTTAAAAACCAAAAAAATGCCTTTAACAAAAAAATAAAATAAAAATGCCCTTAAGAATAAAAAAATGTGCCCTTTTCTCACCAAGAGTACCCTGCCCTTTTTTAAACCTGGGGAAAACTCTGTCTATCAATATAAATGAACAGTTAAAGTTTAAATGTATTATGTGAGATTGTTTCAGGTAAGATATGAAATAAATTCATACTATGCACTCGACATAGCAAAAAATTAGTGATATTTCATATGAAATTTTAACATTTTAATAAAAAACATGTTGTTTATTTATCTATTTAATGACTCTTTTAGAAGTCGTGCATTGATTTTGCCATTCACGCAAAACCTTTGGAGAGATATATGCCGTCAGATACCTCAGGTTTCAAGTATCGTATATGGAAAATTATAGTTTCGACACCGTTCGAGTACTTTATTATGATTTTAATTGTTTGCAATACACTGTTGCTCATGATGAAGGTAAGTCAAAGGTCAAAACATGAGCTCTCTTTTTCAATCTTTTATGTGTCATGCTTAAATTAGTTTTTTTATTTCTTTTTCTGTGTATAATTCATTGTTTTGATTTAAGAATTACTAATGTGCCTTTTTTCCATAATAATTATTAAATTGAATTAGATTAAGTTAGTTTAGTTTTATCTTACTGTGTGTAACTTATGTTTTGATTTATATAACTTAATAGTTTATATATTTTTAAATGTAAGTATTAGAGGTAATTAAATGAATATAACACATATAATTTAACAATGTATTTTTTCAAATGATTATTTACATTAGTTATAATAGAATTAATTTAGCTAAATAAAATGTGTATACTGTTATAAAAAGCTAACACAAAAAGTACCATGTTATTATTTAGCTGATATAGATCTTTTAGATTATTATATAAATTGTTATTGTTCAAGTAAGGTAAATTAATTTTTTTTTGTGGGGGGGGCGGATTTTAAATATTTTTATAAGAAATAATATGCTTTTCAGTGACAAAAAAGTTTGTATTTTATCAATGTAAACAATTATTTCAGAGCATAAACTGTAATAAATTAATAACAGTAATAATTAAATAGTCTGTACAGAAAAAAATTGTTCTAAGTTATAATTTTTTGTTTCCCAGTTGTGCTGAAAAGCAGCCTATTCCCATTTCAAAATTAATTGTCCTTAAATAGTAAACCTTCCTTATTTAACCTCCTCAGTTTTTTTATCACATGTATACAAATTTTTCAGCTAATATTCAAGATTTTAAAGAAATCTGCATTAGTTCTGTCATTTATTGATGTTGTTTTAAAAACAAAAACATTCAGTTATGTAGAAATGATGTAAAATGTCAAAGATTTCTAATGGTTTAATTTTTATGAGGAAAAGAATAGAGGTCTACAATGGTGAATCTCAGGTTAATGGCGAATAGGTTAAATATATAAAATCAGTATATTTATATAAAGATAGTGTTTGTATAGTGTGTGTTAGCACATGTTTAAAAATAAATTTAAAATTAGTTAGCCTTAAAAATAGCATAGAAATGCATTAATTAAGACATGTATAAGAAGGAATTTATTTAGTTATGGCATTGTATGTATTGTATAATATGTTCTAAGACCAATATTATTTTATTCAGATTTAAAATTTGTTTATATATGCAGGCAGTCACATGTCTTCATTGAAATTTTGATCATATGACTATTCGATATGTTTTAATTGTTTGCCCTTATTTAAATATTTATATTGGCGTGTTTTATAACTTACTCTACAAATCTTCTGAGCAAGGCACGACAGTTTTATTTTCTTTCTTTTTTTAAGCATACAGTTTTTTTTTTTTTTTTTTTTTTTTTTTAAATATGCAGTTTTATTTTTTATTCATTTTAATATTTATTATTAGTAGTAGCATTTTTAAAAAAAATTTTATTTACAATCTTTTTTTTTTTTTAATTTAATATTGATATTATATTTTTCTTTTTTTTTTATCAATATTACATTTTTTTTTCTTTTTCATGTTTTACTTGATTTTAATGAAATTTTTATCCATATATGAAAAATTAAATATTACTTTGAATTTTTATTTTTTGTTTATTATTGTTCGTTAACATTTAATATGTTGCAGCATATATTTATAGTACCTCCTAGATAAAAAAAAAACTTCATATATTTAAATAAATCTTATATTCATCTTTTTAATAGGGAAAAATAAGTAATCTTTATTTAGCATTGAAATGTCCATTGATATCATCTTAGTATTAAAGCATAATAATGATTTTCTTGCCTTTTTGTTGTTATTTTGAATATGTTTTGCATACTGTTTTATATTTAAGTTAATTAAAAGTTTGTGGATTCATTGAGAATATTTATTAAAAGTCATAAAATGTTAGTTATAGTTGTTCAAAAATTGCTAATGTACTTAAGAAAGAAATTATTACATGAAAGAAATTAACATACTTCAATATTAAAATGATATTAAAGGTCATTCTAGTGTTAAAATTAATAGAATTTAAATTAGAAACAATACTTAATTAAAATATTTTCATTTAAAAAAAAATGCATCTTAGTCAAAAATTATATGTATTTTCTAAGTTAGTTTCTTTATTTGTTTGCTTTAATTCTTCATTTAAAGTTTGTATTGTAAATGTATTATATTATCATTGAGTACTTTTTGTTTTTTAATCAGTATGAATTTACATTATATGATCATCTTTATATTACATATTTTTTACTTTATTTTATATATATATTAATTTCCTGAACTCATACTTTTAATTTGATAGAAATGTGAATTAACTGAGGGAAATTTGTGTCAACTGATTTCTTAACTCAAAAGTGAATGTCATTTCTATGTTTTTCCATTAATTCTTGACTTTTTTTCCGTTTTAAGTGGTCCGGAGAATTAAATGGAGATGATCTTTCATTATATTCCTTTCTGACCATGACTTTCCTGAATGCAAAATTTAATTCTGTATTACAACAACACTTTAAAAGAAGATGGGAAGATAAGTATTGATTTTTGCCCTCCTCCCTATCTATTGGGTCAAACACAGTCATACTTCTATTTAAGAAATTTCACAATTCTACCAAAAATATTTGTAATATAGAAATTTCATTAATTGGAAATTTAATATGATATCAGTTTCAAATTAAAAAAATTACCCATCGTTTATAGTTTGATTTTAACCACTACATTTAAAATGATATTTTTTATGGTTTCTATATTTTCTACATATTAGCTTTTCATTCATAAAATGTTTCACAGTTATGAAGTTTTTGAAAGGAACTTTCATGAACATCTTCTAAAAATTGCAACCCAAATCATATAATGTTCCTAAAATTTTAATCTTTTTTCTTTTGAATGGATTTTAGTAGCTATTTCCTCATCTTTTCCAGTTGATGTTTTTTCAGTGTTAATTTGAGTAACTCTATAGATTTTCAAGCCTGGAAGTATTGATAAAGCACTTTTCTTAAGTACATGGCTCTGCTGTTGTAGCATCTACATTGTCTTTGATATCTTAGGTGCAGGGAGAGTGATGTACAAGTGGCGGTGCTCTCTCTTGGACTCTCCCTGCTTCATGGCAACATCCTGCTGGTCTAGGCCAATTTCATCTGATGTGTGGCACATTTGGATTCCTCAGAACCTGTACTGGTGGGGCGGGTGACTGCTAGGTCTGATCGTTTTATCACACTTTGTAAGATTTCAGTATCAATAGATATTGGGAAGTGTACTATACCAAAATCAATTTCAAGAAATTTGTTAAATGAGTATCCTATTTTTAGCTGGTCCTTTGTCTTTTCAATTCTTTTCACTTTAATTCAGTTAACCCATATCTGCTTTTGTATAGCAGATCCTTAACTACCCATAAGTAGAAAGGGCTGATAAGTAATATGGTGATTTATAAAGAAAATGAAGGAATGTTTCAAAATGGCTTTCTCAGTAGATTGAAAACAATTAGAATTTTAAAATTTTGGTCTGAAAAAAAAAAACTTAAAAAGAAATTTGTTATTGAAGTTTTTCCTGTGTTACTAGTATTTAGATATTTTTTCCTGTGTTATTTTTGTTCCAAATCAAGATTCTAGAGAAATTTTTGTAAAATAGAAGTTTGTTAAATAGAAGCATAACTGTATTTTCTTTCTCTTTTCTAAGATGTTTTGATTGTTTTAGTATAATTTAAGTTCTATATTTATATCCTGTCTGATTGATTTTTGCTTGAAGCTTGTTTAACTGTGTTATACAAGATTAAAAATATATGTTTATTTTGCAAATTTTAAGTTATTTCAATAATATTAATTAGATTTTTATTTAATTTTATTTTTTTATATATATGATGCACTTATAACATGATTGTAATCTTTAAACTTTTTTTTTTTATTTTTTTTATTACATATTATCATATATAAAATCTAAGATAATATTATGAATGCTTCACACCAAAAAAAAAAAATCTAATTGATATAATTGAAATATATTTAATTTTCACTAAATAAATCTGTGTTTCTGATCTTATCTTGTAAACTGTTTTTAAACAATCTCCAAGCAAAAATCAATCAGATAAGCACTAAATACAGATCCTAAATTATATTAAAACAATCAAAACATCTTTAAAAAAAAAACCCATAAAATTGATCCTATGAGGGGGGGGGGGGGGGGGGACTTAAATCAATGCTTATCTATCCATTTCTTTTCAAGGTTCTCACCAAGTGACTCTTTTTACTAAAAGTTTCCTTTTCTCCACTGGTCACTAAAAGTAATTTTTTTCAGAAATGGTCACTAAAAGTCTTTTTTAAGAAATAAGCTTATTTTTGCTACTAAATATAAATAATGACTTTTTAAAAAATTTCTAATATTTAGATACATATCTATCAACATGTTTTGAAAATTAACAAATCTTGCCTTGTTGTGTGGGCAGTACTTGTAGCTAATTTTACTATGGTTTGGATGTGAAATCAAAACTGGTGGTAATATGAGCACATCAAAACGATTAAATGATGAGTAACAGGAACATTTTAAGCCTTTTAACCTGAATGCAATAAATATTGCATGTGTTATTTACTGGTTTTGGTGCTAAAGCATCTTTTAGTTTATTAATAGTGTTTGTAGGTCAAAATTTATGAAAAAGTAAATATTATTTTGCAACCATCTTGATCTGTTATTTGATTTGTCTTGAAAAGTAAGTTTGAGTTTTCACTTTAGCCCCATATTTGCAATTTTATTAAAGGGGTGCAATTTTTTTGTGCAAATAAGATCCAGGATAAATACAATCTTTGGTAGCCCTTGAATTCATTTAAATTTTAGTGAAGGTACTTTATTTTCTT
Organism: Maratus michaelseni; assembly: GCA_963931845.1. Taxonomy (NCBI): domain Eukaryota; kingdom Metazoa; phylum Arthropoda; class Arachnida; order Araneae; family Salticidae; genus Maratus; species Maratus michaelseni. Next base: position 126,586,544 of record OZ007593.1, on the reverse strand, counting down.
TGATAGGTATTTATTTTTTTATATTTAAATGTAAAAAATAAAACAGAGAAGCTGAGTTGGAGGGGAGGGGTAGAAACCTGTTAAATAATCCTTGAAAATATTTTTTATTTGTGTGGCATCACTTCTGCCTTATAACCTCCTGAGGTGTCACAATACCATGTGTTTTATTTTGCCTTGCTCCCCTCTCTAAAATTAAGCTGAGGAAAACTAGTCGTTGGGGGCCACCGTAATACTTACCCATCATGTATATGTATAATGTAAAATATTAAAATAAAAATGTGTAAACTACTTATAAAATGCATTGCAATTCAAATAAAATCGTGGCTTGATGACGTCATAAAAAGGCTCGATTACTGAATTGCTTGAAAGAGGTTTTTCCTTATAACTCCAAAAATAATACCCCTATTAACTAGCGGTTTATTGCATCTGATTAAGAGTCAAATTTCCAATTAAAATATATATTTATAGTGAAATTTGGATGAAATACAGGGTCATAAAAAATCGAAGAGTGTGGAAAATAGGATTACAAATATCTCGGCAACTCATAATACGATCGACTTCATGTTTTATGCAAAATTTATGTTTTTTTATTGTCTTTTATATTTACTCCTTAAAATAAACAATTTCGAAAATTTTTATATACCTTTCATCAGAACGAATATTTCGAGAGTCCGAAAAAAATTGTTCCGGTTAATCGAGGTTATTGAAATGAAATAGGCTTCTTCACATTATTACATACTAAGTACATACCAAATCGCAAGTCTCTATCTCAATTTTTTCGGGAGATAGAGCGTTTACAGACACACACACAGACACACAGACGGACGGCAAATTTTTTTTTCTAAAAATATGTTTTTCGGAATCTCCAGTGTCTGAAACGTGTAAATCCGTCAAAAAAAATTTTTCGATTTTCAAAACGATTACAAGACTTACCCTATACTACGTATGATGGGTAAGTAAAAAGGAAAATGAATGGCTGAAAATTATATATTGTATAATATCATCATAACAATGCAAAATTATCAAGTGTCATGTTTTGTCAAGTGTTAAGCTAAAACAACTTTCCAAGTTGAATGTAAAAGGGTTGGGTTGGGTTGATTATTGACGGCCAATTATCTACACTTGGGATATAGGCCCGGGGGGAGTGCCCTTCGTGGGGGTCTTTCTAAGGGAACCTAACCCGTATTTACACATGGATAAATCCACGGCTCGAAGAAAACCACGAAAACTCCGAACGATTAGGCCGACGGGCGCAATTGGGATCGAACCCACCACCTCCCGTCTACCAGCTTCGAGAGCAGAACCTCTCAGCCACTGGTGGGGCCTGAGAAGAATGTAAAAGGATTTTCTATGCATTTCAAGTAAAAGGCTTTCTCGTAACATTTCACATTCAAGACTTTACTACTATATAGCTTTCACTTAAAAACTGGGGAAAATGAAAAAGACATTTTTTTCACACTTTATAGTTTTGCATTGTACAAACACTATATAGTATTTTGTAGTATTAAAATTTTCATTTACAAAATTTCAGGGAAAGTGCTGAAAATTTGGGTAAGGGGCTTTTTTTGAGGAGGAAAGGGGTATGAACCATGTAAAATCTACTTTTTTATGGTCACTATTTTTATTATTTATGCATAAATTTCTTGGTGGGATCCTTGAAATTTATCATGCTGCGAAAACTAATGATTTAACAGTGTATCTGTTTACAATGACTTAATCAAAAAAGAAAACGAAAAAGAAAGTAAAAAAAAAAAAGAAAGAAAGAAAATAAAAGCATAAGTCTGTCTTTTCAGAAACTACTTCTGTAACATGAATTCCAACTGTCTTTTGTTCTATTATATGCAATTAAAAATTGATTTCTGGAATAGAAATAGTTGAGGGGAATTGTTGTTAGTAATTTTGTTTTCTGTATGTTTTTATTTGTATTGGCTATAATTCCTTTGCAACAAATAACAGTATTTGGCTTAAAGATACACATATAATTGATTGAATCAATTGCTTGATTAATTAATTAATCAATCAATTGCTTGATAAATTTCTTGAATTTGAAAATCTGAATAAAATAAAAATAAATAAATATGGTCCTTTTCTTGCCTTTAATGGTTTTGTTTATGATATAAATCATTTACTTAAATTTTGATATAATTATCAGCTTGATATATTAATGAGATAGAACCAGTTCTTCTAAGAATGTTTTATAATGTACTTTTTTTTTCCTTTCTTGTTCTTAACTATTAACTCTTTCTAATTTTTATTTTTTTAAACTATATTAGAAATTTATTATAGAACTTGTTTAAAATAAGAGTGTGATTTTAATCATTGTGTGTTTCAATTTGCAATATAATTTCATCAGTGCAAAGATGCTATTTATATACACTCATTTAAAATATGTAAAACCTGTCGTTTACCTAAAGTAATTTAAAATATTTACAGCCTGTATTGTTTCAATTTATTTAAATATGAAAGTGATATTGCATCAATGAAATTATATTGTAAATGTATGTGTTTTGCATTGATATGTGTTGCAATATACTTATGTAAGTATGTTTTGTTGTGTTGCAACTTTTTTTCAGCATGCTTACTGATTTTGTTATCAATACTTTACTGAATTTTTCAGTAGTGTTCTTGTTATTTATAAACTGTATGAATAAATATATTAGTTTCTATAATTGAAAATTCAATGCATGCCCTTATTTTCAGTATCTTGAAAGATTCTTGATTTTTTTTTAATTATTATTCACAGTCATTTGTAATGTTTCTTTTAAACAGTAGATTAGTTCAATTTTTCGTAAGTACAGTGTTTTTTTTATATATTTTTTTTACTTTTAAAGAAGTAACAACATTTGTGGAATCTTATAGAAAACAGCTGATATTGACAATTTACCTTTATTTTCAGATACTACGGAAGCAATTTCAATATATTTTTTAAAATGGTTTTCTGATATTATAATTGGCTATATCTAAATGTTTTTGTTTTTCTGGAAAATCAACTCCTTTTTACACTTTTTTATTTCACTGCACTTGGTCTTTGTATGTAAGGATGGGATTTTCCAATATATTTTTAACCCACTTCTTGCTGTGCTAGAACTCTAAAAATTATGTGTAAAATGTGCTTCTGATGACAATGCAACTTTTTAGTATATTTAGAACTTCATTATAAGATAATAACTTAATTTTAAGGCATTTTTTCGTTAGTCCACCACAGGTGTTAAATTGCGAAATATTCTTCATGGTCAAAATTGTATACTAGTTGTAACAGCTAAAGGTTTAATTATGCACCAAAATAAGGTGAACTGCAATAATGCAATATTTTAAACTCTAAAAAGTGAAAAAAATACATAAAAATATAAAATAAAGAGTGTAATAATTTAAAAAAAATCTTTATCAATTAACAGTTTAATATTAATTAAATTATGATTATACTTTAAGAAAACAAATTTACAAATACCAATCAGGTAGTTTAAATGATGTTTTTTTTTTCTTTTCTTGTTACCATATCTTAAAAAAAGAAATATATATATATTTAAAACAGAAATCACTAGCTTGTACTTTATACCAAGCATAAAAAAAAAAAAAAAAAAAAAAAAAAAAAAACAGCAAATTTTATATAATCATGTTTGGCGTCCATGCCAAATTAATGTATTGTAATGGAAAATTTTTGGAAAAATCATTAATTGCAGTTATGAAAGTGTTTGTGGTTTCCCAGATAAACATTGATTGCTTATTAAAGAATGTATTTAAAAATAATATATATATATTCACTTTTATACTTATTAGTAATGTTAATTTTTTTTTTTAAAGTAGAATCTTTTGCAAATAATATAATAAAATCACTTGTTAATGTTAAATTAAAGATGCAATTACTGCTAAAAACATTACACAAAAGGCTTAAAAATACCTTTTAATATAAAAATGACATGTTTCAGGCACTTTAATGGCGACTTCTTCAAGATCAAAGTGATAAACTATTTCCGTTTATTGTTTCACTTTTATTTAGAATTTTCTGTTTGTGAAATTACTTAACTATTGCATTTTTTATTTTATTTCTTGCCAAACGATCAATGTATAGTTTAGTTACTGCCAAAACTATTTTTTTAAAAACATTGAAATTGTGTCAGTAGTTCCTGAGTAAAAGGTTACTTCAATATCTGCTGTTTTCCACAGGATTTTGCAAGTATTGTTGCTCCCTTAATAATCCATTCTTCTAAAGGTATTTTAGCCAGTCTATATGTGTTTTTATTTACTTCAGTTATTCATTTACACTTTTTCATTTAGTGATGGTTATCTACAGATTGTTTTATAGATCTTATAATATTTTTGTAACTTTTCTTTTTAAAATATATTATAGTTTTTTGTTTTGTTTTGTTTAAAGAAAATGACTGTGAAAAAAGCTGTCAATTTCTTATTGAAATGACATCATTCATTTTATGCATCATAGCATGCTAATAAACACAACTTAAAGCATGGCTGTAGTATTTAAGTAATTGTTATGCTCACTTGTCAATTCACTATTCTTCATGAATTTGCAGACATTTGCTTGCTGTTTCAAAATCTTTATGAAATAAACTGATATAATGAATTTATGCACTGCTCAAAAATAACTGTATGATGAGATTTACTAGATTTGCATTCTCTAAAATGCTAATTTAACTAGGTATTAATAGCTTTACATCTTGTATTAAGAATATTTGGTATGACATTTTGCTATTATTAATTAAAAATAGCTATTTTTAGTTATATTAACTTAAAATTTTAAATTGAATTTTTAAGTGATATATATATATATATTTATATAAAGTAAATTAGACAAATTTTATTAGCTTTTTAAAAAAAAATAAAAGGAAAATGTTTGTATATTTATTTATAAGGCTTCAGATAAGAATAATACATACCATTTACCATAGCCTCCTGTGGCAATCAGCTTGGTCACCTTCAGATGTGTACTATCCATTACTTGTATTGTGAATTTAACTTAGATTAACACGTTTGCTACCGCTGGTGCATCCGACTGGCACCTCTTTGTATATGCCGGCGACACTCTGGAGCGTCGATTGATTATGATAAGTTATATGCTCTGTTTTTAGTGTGACTTTGGAAGTTGAACAGAGAGGTTGTTTAGGCATTATTTTTTATTTTTACGTACTTAATTTTCAATTTTTTTTTATGTGCATTTTTAAAAATGTCTGACAATACAAGTATGGCAGGACCTGAATTAGTTGAAATTCTTGGTCTTGTTCTATTTGTAGATGTTGAAGTCTTCTTTCCATTTTCTGCTGAAATAATGTTTTAAATACGGTTGGAAATTCTTCCTAAAGAAACTCCTTCTATTTTTGCTTGTGAGGACATAACACACTCTTTGGATTTTGTTCTTAATTTAATTCAAAAGTTTCAATATCTGAACTTCTTCCAACACAGCAATTGTTGCTGATTGTGATGCTTTTTTCCCCAGAGGATTTTAGTCAAAACTTATTACTTCTGTATTACAGGCTTCAGTGATATATATCAATGTATATATCATATATTCTAATACGAGCAAATCTTGTGTGTGGTTATATATATATATATATATATATATATATATATATATATATATGCAAATTTTATCTTAAAAACGGCTCTAACGATTTTGACGAAATTTTGTATCCTACCGTTTTGGGGCACCAGAAAACCATTGAGCTAGGTCACATCTTCGAGAAAATTCGATTAGTGGGTCATTTAGGGTCATTTTGGGTCATGGTCAAGCTAATTGTATCTAAAAAACGGTTCAAACGATTTTGACGAAATTTTGTATCCGACCATTTTCGGGCACGAGAAGACTATTGGGCTGGATCACATGTTCGAGAACTTTCGATTAGTGGGTCATTTGTGGGTCAACGCGGGTCAAATTAATTTTATCAAAAAAACAACTCTAACGATTTTGATTAAATTTTGTGTCCTACGAGTTTCAAGCACGATAAAATCATTGGGCTAGGTCACATGTCCGAGAAAATTCGATTAGTGGGTCATTTCTGGGTCATTGTGGGTCAAGATCTAAAAAGCGGCTCAATGTACACTAAATTTTGCATCCATTGGTTTTCGGGCAAGAGAAGACTGTTGGGCTAGGTCACATGTTCGAGAAAATTCAATTAGTGGGTCATTTTGGGTCATTTTGGGTCATGGTCAAGCTAATTGTATCTAAAAAACGGTTCAAACGATTTTGACGAAATTTTGTATCCGAATATTTTCGGGCACGAGAAGACTATTGGGCTGGGTCACATGTTCAAGAACTTTCGATTAGTGGGTCATTTTTGGGTCAAAGCGGGTCAAATTAATTTTATCTAAAATACGGCTCTAACGATTTTGATTAAATTTTGTATCCTATGAGTTTCGGGCACGCGAAAATCATTGGGCTAGGTCACATGTTCGAGAAAATTCGATTAGTGGGTCATTTCTGGGTCATTGTGGGTCAAGATCAAAAAGCGGCTCAATTTACACTAAATTTTGCATCCAATGGTTTTCGAGCACGAGAAGACTGTTGGGCTAGGTCACATGTTCGAGAAAATTCAATTAGTGGGTCATTTTGGTCAAGGGTCATGATATTTGAACTCAAATTTAATTTTGACCGAGCATAGCTCGGTCTTCCCTGCTCGTATCTTGATATATTTCCAATATTTATTTTCAAAATATTATGACTTTTTACATTAGAAAAAAAAATCTTTTGTGGTTTTGGTTTTGTTCAATTTAAACTGCACAACAGATTAGAGAATGAAAAAGCAGACAAGCTTTCATTTATGTTAAAATTTTTCAATAAAAACAAATTATTTCATGATTAAAATTTTGTATAAAACATAAAATTTTCTTTAAACATTATACTAAATCCTATAGTTTGTTTTTGTAAGTGTAAAATGTAAATTATGTCTGTTTTCAATCAGTTCATCTTCAATTTTGTTACATAAATGAAAAAAAAAAGATATTTAGAATATTGTTTTATGAAGTTTTCACGCTAAGTGCAATAGGTTTCAGTTTCTAATTTATACTAAGTCTGTAAATATTTATAATGAGAAGTAAATTGACTAGTTTGAAAATATCGGATATATATATAAAATATCAGATATATATCAAACTATCGGATATTTTTTATATTTTTTCAAATATGATATTTACAAACCCTTCCTGTATAAGAGCTTTCCTTTTTGCATCCCTTGCTCCTCTATGTTTAAGCTGTGGGGGAAGTTCTAACCAGATCTGCTTGATTGTTCTTTCAGAATTTTCTCCTGACTTTAGTAATTGTTTTTGTGATATATTGAGTGAATCACTCAAAATATCTTCTTGAAAGAGAGATTCTTACATGTCCTTTTGAAGATTTATAGAATTCACTTTGTTAAATTCTTAAAAAACAAAAACAGAAATTTTAGTAAAGATTAAATCAGGAAAATTAGAAACTAACTGGAAATGTAAAAGGTCATGGATTATCTATTAAATTAAACTGAGCTAAGGACAAGGGGTTCAACAAATTAACAACATACAGAATTATATTCCAATGGTGGGATCTTTACTTTTTTGGAATTCACCTATAAATGCATGATTATTTTTAATGGGGACACCATATTTGTGGCTTACATTAGCTTTTATAAAGAAACACACACTTTATTATATCCATGCAAGGCCGCCCATATGATTAATTTTAAGGGGGGGCTGAGAAAAATCTCAACTTGCACCAAAGCTATCATACATTTTAGTAAATATTTAAGGTACTTTGCGTTTTTTTCACTATCTTTTGAGAAAATTTGAGTTTGTCCCCCCCCCCCCCCCCCCCCCGCAATATTTTGACGACATTTGCATATTTTTGCGATCTTTTGGCGAAATTTGCGTTTTTTTCACGAATCTTTGACTAAATTTGCGTTTTTTTGCGATTCTTTGACGAAATTTCGTTTTTTACGCGATTCTTAAACGAAATTTGAGTTTTTTTCCCCGCGATCTTTTGACGAAATTTGCGTTTTTTCTGCGGTTCTTTGACGAAATTTGCGTTTTTTCAGCTATTTGATGAAATTCGAATTTTTCTCGTGATCCTTGAACAAAAATTGCCTTTTTCTGCCATTCTTTTACAAATTTTGAGTTTTCCCATCGATTCTTTGACGAATTTTTAATTTTTTTCGCGATTCTTTGACGAAATTTGAGTTTTTCCCGCGATCTTTTGACGAAAATTGCGTTTTTTTCGCGATCCTTTGAGGAAATTTGTGTTTTTTTGCAATTCTTTGACAAAATATTCATTTTTTCGACGATTTATAGACGAAATTTGCGTTTTCTCCACGATTCCTTGACGAAATTTACGTTTTTATCGCGATCTTTTGACGAAATTCGTCTTTTTCCCGTGATCCTTTGACGAAATTGGCGATTTTTTTTTGCGAACGATTCACGAAATGGGTGTTTTTTGTGGTCATTTGTCAAAATTTGTGATATTCTTCCGTGATATATTTTATGTTCCAATTTTCGGAACCGAATGCCTTAAATTTTCAGACAGTTCGGAACATAATCACCTTCACCACTGGCCTGAGGTTACTGAGTAAGGGGCTCACAACCATAGTAGACAAAATCCATTTTGAAAAAAAAAAATGAGATAGTCCATTGAGAAGGTGCATAAAATCTGCTTTATCCACTCTCACAGTAAACATAGTCTGTAAACAGATGACATATACAAGGCAGCCACAGGTGAATATTTTTCTATTCTATTCGCACCACTATTAAAAAAGAAACAGATTTTATAGTATATTTCTCTTGAAAATTTTCTCGAATTTTATTTCAACAATTTTTTTTTTTGAGAAAGTGTGTGAGGTAGAATTAAAAAATTGTCGCCTGTGTCAGCCCTGCATATATGAGAAAGTGAAAACAGATTTGGCTCTGTGTGAGAATGGATCAAACAGATTTTATGCACCTTCTAAATGGGCTATCTCATTTTTTTTCAAAGTGGACTTGGTATACAGGGTGTTTCTAAATGAATATCTGGGTTGTAACGCTTGGTAGTATTTATTACATACAACTTAAAATTATAATTAATACATAAAATGAAAGAGCAACTCAAACAGTTTTACCTTACAAGCTTACAAGTATTCAATGTGAACACCTTTCGTCACACAGCACACGTGAAGTCAATAGCTCAGTTCTTCCCAAACGTTAATTAGTGTTTGTGGGGTAATTGTTGTAACAGCTGCCTCAATCCTGTTTCTTATGTTGGGTAGGTCAGCTGGTAGTGGAGGCACATACACTCGATCCTTTATGAACCCCAACAGGTAGAAATCACATGGCGTCAGATCGGGTGAGTGTAGAGTGGCGTTTGGGAAGAACTGAGCTATCGACTTGATGTGTGCCGTGTGACGAAAGGTGTTCACATTGAACACTTGTAAGCTTGTAGGTAAAACTGTTTGAGTTGCTCTTTCATTTTATGTATTAAGTATAATTTTAAGTTTTTTATAATAGATACTACAAAGCGTTAAAACCCCGATATTCATTTAGAAGCACACTGTACTATGGCTGTAAACCTCTCAAATAACCTTCCTAACAGTGCAAAATTTTGGCAGAATTGTCTATAATTTAATATGGCTGTCTTAAATGAATGGGGAAATGTAGTTTCTGCGAGATCATTTATCGTGACATTCTCACCACAGTCTTTGCTTTTCCACAAATCAAACCATGTTCTTGCTTCTGACTCCAAATTCTCAATATTATAAAAATGAGATAGCTCCTTGATTTCTTTGACAAAAACATTTTTTCCATATTTTTCATCATATTGGGATGAAGTAAAATTGCTTTGAAATGACGTTTCATTTCGATTCAAAAATCTTGACTCAAGGGATATAATTAAAGAGTCTAAATACGGATTTAGAAATGCTGCTCTGTAATATTCAAGAGGAGTGGCCATACGAAGGTAAGATTATCTAGTGGACGTTCTATACATTTTAATATCGATTTCTTACAATTGCAATTCTCCATTAGCTCCATGAAAATTTCTGAAAATTCTTCTTCTGATTCCATTCTGTGCATAAGAAAAATCTCAAGAAGTTCCATCTTTATGTTCTGATAAACCGAATGCAAATCTTAATCTACAGATTGTAATTTGTTTACAACTGGCTCCAGATAGAAAAAATATCGAGAAATTATTTTGAGGTATACAATAAACTTTATAGATGACGTTGCAGCATCTAAATAAATGACTTGTGAGCGTGTTTCTTGGTTCGTACTATTGTTTAGAGAAAGATTACAGAGATTTTCTTTAACAGTGGCAAAATGATTAGAAAAATATGGTGTGGACTTATACTTTTCTGACCACATTGTTTCACATAGACCAAGAAAGTGTGAGTTACGAGAATTATAAGGTTTCAGGTCGACGAAAATTATTTTGTCTTGTTCTGTAGACTTAAGATCGAATTTTCGAGTTCGGGCTGCGTACAATCTGACACATTCAGGATTCTAATCTTTATTAGATTCGGGATAAAGAATTTTTCAATTAAAAATTGCACTGTACCGTTCACAACTTATTATTATTATATTATTATATATTACTTATTATATTAAATCTCTCTCTAATTTTTCAGCGTTTTGTTCATGCAAAATCAGTTTTACCTGTGAAAATGGATCCTGTCTAAACAAAATCCTTCCTTATACAGAAAAAGTGTTATCGTCTTGTAGGAAAAAAAACCACACAGTAACACCGGCTAAGATAAAAATAGTCTGAAACGGAATTTGTTTTCTATCTTGTGCTTTTCCTCTTTGTAAGAAGCAGACTATTCAAAAAGACTAATTAAAAATTTATGAAAATATAACCAGTCTAAAACAGAATGCAGCTTTAAAAGGAAAAAAAATTATGGTTATGACAAATTGAATTCCTAACAATTATACCTGCTAAGACGGAAACCCGTCTAAAACGGAAATTTCTTCCGGTGACTTCTGATGTTGTCGAGGCATATTTTATTATGCTTTGTTTTTAGACGGTAAAGTTAAAATTTTCATATCTTGCAACTGATTTATATTAAAAAATTTTGACAAAACCAAAATCTAGGGGGGGGCTCAAGCCCCCCCTTGCCCCCCTATATGGGCGCCCTTGTATCCATGTTTTGTATTACTGTAATGTAGACATTGTTCAGAAATATCAGTAACATGTATAGCTCTCTCTCAAGCATTTCTGCAGATTCATTTTGAAATTTGATTATAAGCAGCAACCAAACTGTTTAAAATCAACACAGTATCGTATCACTGTAGATTGCATTTGTTTATAATCTGTTGTTGCCATTCATCATTATGCAAATACAGTCAACTCCCTCTAATCCGCACAGCTTGGGATTAAAGGTTGTGCAGATTATAGAATTTTGCGGATTATAGGTGATTACTTTGTTTACATTTCTTTCTCTTCTGTAATTTTACAGAAAATTAATTATTAATGAATAAATTAATTGGTAAAAAAGAAAGATATTGTAAAATATTGGGTTATTTGATTAAAAATCACATTATATTTAAAGAAAAAAATTATTTAAATTTTATTTTATAATTTGTTTTGTTTGTTTTTACAACTTTCAAACATAGTATGTCACAGTATGTATAATTGTCATTTGTTTGAGAACTTTTGACTTTTGGTCTAGCATTTTTTCTTGGAGTCTATGTGTATAGTCTTTATTTCTTGTTCTGAGACAAAATTCTGTTTCTGAAGAAAATTCAGATATTTGTAACCCGTATCCAACTCAAGAGTTACTTTTTCACCATCATCATCATACTTTGTGTCAGAATTGTCCTGTTTTCAGTAGAGTTTAACAGAGTAGTACTTATAATGTCATCATTTCTGAAACTCTGTGTAATTGGAGCTTTATCTTGGGAGGATATCCATTCAAGAAATCAGACACAGTGAAATCTTTTGTTTTAGTTTTATGTTAATGAATTTTTCTGCATATTTCTGTTTAGCACTATCCAAACTGAAGCCACCAAAGTCAACGTCTTCACCATTATTGTCTATAAATAAAGATGCTGGTCACAAATTATGCTTTTCACCTACTGCTGTAAGTGTCTTTGCATACAGAGTCCCATGCATCACCCAAGAGAAAAATACAGCCCTTAATTGTAAATTGCCTTCTATACCCCTCCATACTAGCCAATAAATCAGAGGTTATAATTCTGCACATAAATTTCATTTTGTATTAGCATTTCATGCTACGAATAATTCCCTGATCCATTGGCTGAATAAGAGAATTTGTATTCGCAGGTAAAACTAATGTAGAGACATTGTCTTTTTGTCATAATTTTGGATGTGCAGCACAATTGTCTAAGAGCAATAATATTTTACAATTTATAGGTAAACTGACCTTTGTACTACAATGCATGTAGGCTTCTTTTACAAAATGGCTTTCAAACCATTCTGTGAAAATTTGTTTTATTTTTTGTTACAATATGTAACAGGCAGAAAAAAGTCTCATGTATTTTTTATTTTTTTTATTTAATAAATAAAGTTTTACTTCATTGAAATGCAAAAATTTGGGGGGGAGAAAAACTGACTGCTGATCATTGATAAAATTGTCGCCATTTTCAATTTCTCTCGCAAAGTTAAAGGTAAACCAATTTTCATTGTTTACATCTAAAACAGTGTGCAGATTATAGGTGTTTGCGGATTAGAGGGAGTTGACTGTAATGCCAATTCCTGTACCATATATTCAAAACAACCTTTATATAAATTCAAAACAACCTTTAAAAATGTCAAAATTAAGTTTTAAGTAAATAGCTTGAAAAGTAAAAAAAATAAAAGAAAAAAGGAAGATCTACAAAAACAAGACAATGAAGTGCATTATTTAAATATTTACACACCACACAGATTCCCAAACATTTACCATTCGTAATCGTATTCATATTTTTCGTCTTCCACTTCCACATTGGATTTTAGCATCATATAACAAAATACTAATTTAGAGGCTTTCTGTAAACCCAGTCTATTTCTAATTGTTTATTGTTTATTATTTTTATTAATATTGTTTATTTAATGAAATATTTATTTACGAAATTCATTATTATTAAAAAATGTTATGAGCAAATTTTATGTTTTATGCAATAATTCTTATTTATTTATATTCCTTCCCTACAGAATAATTTTAAACCTAAGGGAAATTTGTAATAAGAATGTATTTCTAACTTTAATTTTACACATCAGATTCAGAAAGCCAGAATATTTCTTACATATTGTCATTTGGAAGTTTTCCCCGGTATTTACCACTTTTTACCAGTATTTACCACTTTTTACCGGTATTTACCACTTTTTACCGGTATTTACCACTTTCTCCTGGTGGGATGGGAAAAACAAGTTTTGGACGGGAAAAAGCCAACCCTGGTGTGATATAGTCAAACCTTGATATCTCAAACTTGAATAGAGCTATTAAAAAAAAAAAAAAGAAAGAAAAAGAAAATCAACATATTGAAAATTCAAGATATGGAAAATTACGATATTTTTAGCATTTTGGCCAAAGCATTAACTGCGTTATAATTTTAAGAAAATTTTAGTGTATTCTGGAGCAAATGCTCTTTTCTTCTATGCTCTCACCTTAAGAATAGAAGAACAATAGGATCTGGTTATTTATTGTGATAACATCTACTTACATTTAAAGAAGTAATCAAATATAGTTTACTGCATTATTTTGATCTTTTTGAAGTTCAGTTACTGTTTTCGATTGTGACAAAACTTTAAATGTTTCATGTGTTATGCTGACCATAGATTCAACAAATCTGCATACAATTTTCTTTGCTAATTGTGCTACTTTATTTGAAATTTTTAATTGTGGCTGAAATTCTTCAGTTTCATTCCCATCTTCCGATATCACATTACAGGTATGATTTCTCTATTTTCACAATAAACACATATTGCAACATTCTCGACCACAGCAACAAAATCTTCAAATGGTTAACTTTATTTTAAATTCAGTGGTTTTGCAAGCGCCCCAACCTCCTTCATTTTTATGCAATGAGAAATTTTCCCATAAATAATCACCATTTGAACTGAACACAGGAGTGATTGTGTTCCGGTTATATACTGGAATTCTGGTATTTTTTTCATTCTCAATACTGGAGTTCCATTTTTTCTGATAGAGAAAGTTACTTTAATCAATCACAGAAAAAAATCGCAAAATTCGTAAGTTGGGAAATTAAGTGGGGAAAATGTAAATTTCATCAGTTGATCGCTGGGAGAATATCGTGATATTCGTCAATCAGTTGCAGGGAAAAGCACAAAATTCCTCGCAAGTTTCTCCTGTAAACCGTGGGAAAAAATTCAGAAACTCACCAATCGGTAGCAGGAAAATAGTGCGAAATTCATCAGTTAGTCATGGGAAAATATAGCAAAATTCATCAATCAATCGCATGAAAAATCACGAAATTCGTTAGTTTTTCTATTTTCTGCCCTCTTCTAAACTGATTAATTGATTTTTTTTTTATGATTTTGAAAATACTCCTAAAAAAATATAATTTTGTTCCTGTAAAATTCCTATTTTTATATTTCCAAAATTGAGTATGAATGCTGATTTACTCCTATAGTATTTAGGGCAAAATTGTCTATTAACCAATTATCTTAGTTCCCATGTTTTCTAATGCAAAAATTTATCATAAGATGAAAGTAGACCAAAAAAACACACACACTGCATTGTGTGTAAGAATCCACCAGTATCACAAACCTTAAAAATGAAATGCTTGACTAAACGCTATCATTTAAAGATAGGATCAAATGCATGAGTGCTACTGATAAAAGGGGACTTTAACCAGACAAACCAGTTTGAAATATACTCTTTTTAAAAAGTTCTTTATATTAACCCCCCCCCCCCCCCTCCTGGTCTTCTTGTTCTAGAGTTAGCACTATTCTTGCTAAAATTTCAGGTATTTTTTCATGAACCCACAATCATCACCCCTACTGAACACTTTAGGATAATTTAGGATAAGGTAGGGCAAGAATGCAAGAATATTTATTTAAAGTTTGCATTAATTGTATTTCTGAAGGAACAAGAAATAGCTCATAAAACTGATCTAAAAATGTCATGCAAAGGCTGATTTCAAGAAAGCATTTTAAATTCTTTGAAAACCAAGCAATTTAATTTTCTGTTTAAGGAAGGTGTGTTTAGATATTGAGGGTTAGCAAAAAAATAAATTCAGCTAAAATATGTTATTTCTAATTATTGGAATAGAAAATGTGCAGGGAAATAAAATATTTTCAAGATATTGAAACAGTTATCATATTGAAATTAAATTAAACTTAACAAAGATAGACTGTATAATTTTTTTATTTTATTTATTTATTTTAAGAAACATATTTTTCTTGTCATTTATAATTGTGTATTTTATTTCGGGGGGAAAAAAACCCTCCATTTTCTAATAAAATTTCAGTTTTATCTCTCATGTTTATATTAACATTAATTCCAATAGTAACAAAAAAAAAAAAAAAAAAAAAAAAAAAATTGCAAAATGAATTGAAATAAAAATAATTTACTCTTAAAAGTTCCTCTAAAAAATCTGAGAATAACAAGTAATGAAAAAAAAGAGTAATAGGAAATTATTCCTACTTTATTAATTTAATTTATGTAATAATTTAAAATATTGTAGATTTTATGAATAGACTAGAAATGAAATTGCCAGCTTCTATGGCACTATTTGTTTATGTTGAATTTGTTGCATAATATGTTTTAGAATTGTTTAAACATTATCATATTAATTTCAAAATCAAAGACAGAAGCCTATAATATATATTTTTTTATTAACTTATTATAATTATATTATTAAGAGTATTACTAAGTGAAATATTTTACTGATATTTTCATTTGCCTACTTGAAATTTAAACAAAAATTAGATATTTTTACAATTCTTTAAAAGCACTAAACTCAGATAAATCTGTGATCAAATCTTCTTTGATCACATGAAAAATAAAAATCCTAAAAATATTGGTCATAGATGATAATAAAATAGCGACCTTTTAACTGACGTCAAGATTATTTCAAAAAGCATTTAACTTGGAAAGCATGAACATAAAAGTACTCAATTTTAAATATTATAAATATTAACTTATCTTTTATAATATTTTAGTGGCATAAATGAAATTTCTTTCATGGCAAAATAAGTAATAAAATTTTCAAAATCTCTACAGATAATAATATTATATAATATTTTTATGATTTTGTTTAAAAACATTATTTCACTATAGAAAAAATTTATTTATTTTTTAGACTTAAACTTGAAATTGTATAAAATAGTTTGATTTGGTTGAAACAATGAACAGAAAGTGTAAATTTTGAAATTAGTGCTAATTCCAGACTTCTCACCCTTCTCAGATATCATCATATCTGAGAAGATAGATCAGAGAAGATATCAGATATCATCATATCTTTCTCATATATTAGTCATTTACATAGTTTGTTTGCATTAGTTTTATCATAAATATGATCATTTCCAACAAAGTAATAATAACAATGAAGTCTGTTGTAATTAACAATAATCACTGCATATTTATATTTGTAATGCAGTGATTATACAAGAATGTTTATTTTGGATAAATACTTCAGTGACAGTTTGTTACATTTATTAATATTCAAAAATTATTTTATTTAGCCCTTTTTTAGAGGTTTTTTTTAGAAATGTAAGAAGTCCTCAAGTACTTAGAGGATTAAAGTTGCAGTTTAGTTATGTTGGTAATAAGAAATAAAACATAAACTCATAAACTCTTTCACTTCAATAAAAGCAGGGGTAAAAATGGTGTTGCCATGATGAAACCAAAAATGTTGTCAGTGTAGATAAAGCTTATTTTATTGGACAGAGTTTTTGGAATTGAATTCATATAGTCTGCTTTTTTAATCTTACTGTACCATGGAATGATATTTTGGTAAAAAAGTGATTGTGCATTAGGTTCTTATATATACACAGTATCCGAAAAAGATTGAAACACATTTTAACTTTTTACCTGTTAGAGATATGTAGGGAATGTAACAGGGCCGTAACCAGTCAGCAAAGTCAGAGGGGGCTTTGAAATGTTTTGATGGGCTAATTCACAGCTTGTCTTTTCCCCTCTATTATATATATATATATATATATATATATATATATATATATACAGATATATAAAGACAGAAGTAGAAAGCAAGCCCCCAGTGTCATAAAACTTATTATTATAAAGTTTTAAAATTCTTAAATGTAATAAATAATGTTATTTGTATTGAAATATTATGAAGTCTAGAGGGGGCTCAAGAAGATGCTAGGCGGGGGGGGGGTCAGCCCCCCTTGCCCCCATCTAGTTACGGCCCTGGAATGTAAATTGCAAAAGTATTCAAAGTAAGATAAGAGTAAAAATTATGTTGTTGAAATAGTACTGCATTTAATTTTCAAAAAATTACCCTGTTTTAATTTTTATTTGGTCTCTGGATCCTGTATGTTATATTTTGAAAACATTTCTCCATGGTTTTACAACTAAAACAGTAAATTCAGAATATAATCTAATATTTTATTTCTCAATATAAATATATTATGTTTCAAGTAAAAATTAAAAAGAATTGTTTACAATAAATTATATATATATATATATATATATATGTGTGTGTATATATATATATATATATATATATATATATATATATATATATAGTGCAATTTTAATTCAGTTAAAAAAGAGAAAAAGAAAAATTGAAGCATGAAGAACACATTACATATTTTATGGTTGAAAACAAATAGAAAAGAGTTAATATAAAAGTTGTTTTTTAGGTCAGATTTTTTTTCTAAAGGCAGCACTTTCATTTTAGATATTTTTTTTTTCTGTTTTATTTTATAACTAGTATAATGCTACATAATAATAAGAACAAATAAAATTTAAGAAAGTATTATTTAAGCAAAATGTTTGGGAAGATTTTTATTCAGTTTTATTGTATTTGTGTATTTAGTGGTTCAAATGAGTCATCATTTTATTCACTTTAGTGTTTGTTATATTACTATTAATAGAGGGAAAAAAAAGTTTTGTTGGTGACTCTTATTTTTATCAATATTTAATCTTTTTTTTCTTGTGTTATTTTATATTTTGTTTCATTACAATTCACATTAATATTTTATTTTAACATTTGTTATAATTATATTAAACATCAAATTACCCGAAAACTTTAAAAATTTAGCATTTTGCCTAAAAAATATTTTGTGAGAGTGTTTTTTGCAATTCCATTGAGATCATTTAAAAATTAATCTGCAGTATTACAAAACAGCAATTTCTCATTTTTATTTAGTAATAATACTGATCTAAATAATTCTTTGTTTATTTTTTTTTCATTTTTCTCGCCAAGTCTCTATACTAACTTACAGTTTGTGGTAAAATTGTACATCCCATTCACAAATGAGATGCAAGATTGAAATAAATAAATTATGAAACTCCTTGTTTTTCTGTTATATATTTTGATGTTATTTATAAATTGTCTTAGATATTTTTGATAAAGATTTGTTTTTTCTCTATTAAATACAATAGTTAAAATTGAAAAAAAAAATTGCATGAGATTGATTGTGAGACAACCTCACTTAGCTCCATAAAATTAAGAAAGTGATGCTAACTCCCTATTCTGTTATATTGAATCTAGCAATTCCAGGAATACAAAATGCCGTATAATTCGGAGCAAAGTATAGCAAAATACTGATTACCTCTCATAGGGTTAGTATGGAGTAGATATTTTCAAATTCAATTTTCTTTTCAAAATATGCTGATGTTACAGTTTGCATTGAATTATTTTCGTTATTTAAAAAATTAGCCTTTCATTTGATATGAAGAAATTAAAAAATAAAATCTCATGTAAGATTTACCGGAAACATGTAGAATTTGATAAATATTGCTCATAAAAATATAAAATACAACCAAATAGAAAAAATGGGAAAAATAACCAAAACTGATTAAAAGTGTGTGAAAAAGTTTTTTAAAAAATGTAGTTAATATTAAGAAAAGTGCAAACTTCATTACTTGCGAGCATTAAAGTGATGCAATTGTGGCAGAAAATGGACTGGTAAGTTGTACTACGTATTATTATATAGCTCAGTGGATACCACAAGTGAGTATCACCTTGAATAGAAATCAAAGTGCATGCTTTGCCAATTGAGCCATGCAGATGCTTGCGAAACTCGCAGTTTTTTAATTATTATTAGCTATTTTGTAAACTTTATAGCAATTTTTCTTAATTTTTTTTGTATAGTAGGCTTTACAATTTTTATATGTTAATTTAATGATAGTATGCTGTCATCATGCAGAATTTGAATCCAAACTTCATTTTCCACTCTGTGTCCTTTCCTTGTTAGTGTTAGATTGTTTTTTTATGTTCTGTACTTAAACTTACCATAAGCACTAATAACTGATAGTTGAGTTTTTTCTTTTTTTTTCCACCATTATTTAAAGATTGCCACCATTTCATTATTTGTTTATGAAATCATCTGAAATGCATACATTTAATGGTTTAAGAGGCTGCTTCACTCAGGCGAAAACACCCGCTCACTAATGTTAATCCTATGGGGGAAATAATCTACGATATCTCGTTTGCATTTCAATATTTTTAAATGATTTTTTTTTTTTCATTGGATAGCTGAGATCAATCTCTATGCATGCTCCTTTGTACTTTTTCGATTTTTGTTGCAGTTTTTTTTATTGAGGATACTTTCTTTTCACTTTCGAAACCGGTTCTGAAAGTGAAAGTATCTTAATAAAAAAAACTTGTAATCAAAATCAAAAAAGTACAATGGAGCGTGCATAGAGATTGACCTCAGCTATCCAATGCAAAAAAGAAAAAAATCATTTAAAAATATTGAAATGCGAACGAGATATCGTAAATTATTTCCCCCATAGGATTAACATTAGCGAGCAGGTGTTTTCGCCTGAGTGAAGTAGCCTCTTAAGGGCTGAAAATCAACATTGCATAAACCATTGAAGAAATAAATACAAGAATGCTGTGTTCATTTAAAAATATGTATTAGAAAACTAGTATTGTATTAAGCTCCCAAATGAATCAAATCTAAATAATCATTTATTGTAGATTTAGTATGGGATTCCTAGTTTTATTTGTTTATAGTAAAATCTCCTATTGAAATGAGTAAAATTTGGCACACATATCAGAATTATATCTGTAACTCCACTAATTTATCTACAAAAAGTTTTTAAACCAAACATCGAAATAATTAATGACTGACAAATTAATATATTGCAAAATCACTGTAGTTCAAAATTTCCTTTGAATTTATTTTTTTATTTTATTTTATTTTTTTTTTTGTATTTGATAGGTGCAAAGTTATTAGGCTGAATGAAAGCTGAAAAATAATTTTCAACTAATTAAAGTATGGCATTTAGAATGTACTTATAGGCAAATACATTAATATTTTAAATTAGCCAGTTGATTTTATAACTTATAATAAAAAATTAGTTATGATAAAATATTAATCTTGCATTTAAAAAAATAAGCATGCAGTAATATCTTTAAAATCATATTTCTCTTAGTAATACTCTCATGTTTAATTTTAAATAACAGCCGTATCTAGTTAATCTCATCATTATAAATGGAATTTTTATAAATAGTTATGACATTGCTAAAAAAATAATAATAAACATATCAAATCTTAACCAATTTGCTCTAGTCTCCTTGTATTGTGTTTCAGATATTATGCATTTTTAATAATAGTATTTAAAATTTAGGCATGTATCTACTATAATATGAAAATTTTAATGAACTGACATCATAATTAAGTTGTTTAAAATATAACCGTCTGTTATGATGTTATTTCATGGAATGTTGAATTGTTTTCATTTCATTTTAGATTTATTTATTTTTTTAATTTTTTGCTCTTCTTGAAATTTAAATATGCATTTTATATCCTCGTTGTTTTTAATTATTTAATTTTTTTTAATCTGATCATGTTAGGTTATGAACTGCACCATATTAGAAATCCAATTAATAAAAATTGTTATGTTTTCATTTATTATTATTACTTTGCTTTTTGCCCAGTGAGTGAGGAAAATTTAAAGTCCTTTTATAAATATAAATGGTGCTTTTGCTTTAAAGATGATCTCCCTCTAAATGTTCTAATCTTTGTTTGTGACTCACTGTAGCATGATGGGGAAAGTGTAGCATTTACGAATTCCTTGAAATACATGAATATCACCTTCACTTCACTTTTCTCCCTTGAATGTGTGCTCAAGATGTTGGCATTTGGAGCTAGGGTAAGGCAGGGACATTTGGATTTGCTCTTTAGCCCTTTGAATTAATTGCTTGGCCATTAAAATTTGTTTGTTGATTACAGAGCCAATAGTAGGATGTTACAAATTATCAAAATAAAATAAGGAAAAATGTAATGCAGAAATAATTTTTCTTAAACTCTTAAAAATATAGCTTATTTTAATGTTTTATTTATTTGATTATGTTATATATCTAAACTTAAAATATATTTTTTTTATTTTGTAAAATTTTAAGTTTGTTTAATTATTGATGTCTTGTAATGCCATTCCCCTCTTAAAAAAAAAAAAAAAAAAATAAATTAGCTATCATTTCTCCTTGGTTATATTTTAAAATACTGCAAGTATTCAAAACATATTCAATTTTTATAACTCTTCCAAAATTCATATTTTTGCTTAGATTTTACTTTTAATACATTTTTATATGCATTTTTTTATATACAGATTTGAAGCTTTTTTTTCTTTTCTTTTGAGATTTGCAATTTTCAAATCAAATCATATATCTTACTTACAAAGCTCTTACTTCAAAGGGGTAAAGTAGTGTAGAATATGTGGCCTTTTCTCATTATTTGTGAAACTTGGGCAGTGTATAGGCTTGGATTGGAGGAATATCTTGAATAAGAGTTATAATTTTCATCTTCTAGTTAGAAAATATATGAGTTAAAATATTTAATGGAAAATTTAGGTTCTCTTCCAATCCAGCCAAACCTAATCTTATAACAATCAGAGCAATTTTGCTGCATGTACTATTGCATATTGGAAACTGAATGATCAAGTTATTTCTGTGCTGCTGGCATCTTGTTTAGCAGCATTATAGAGTCGTGTTGATTTCTATCTATGCATTATCGTAATCAGTGATTGCTCTCTATTGTGCCATGAAACACCAGCTTGACATGCACCTATTTTTCATTTTAATCTTTTCCAGTTTTTATATTCTAATCTAATTTTTTTTTAAATCCAATTTTCAAAATTACTTTTTGGTATGAATGCATTAATATATATTTAAAATTGCATTTAGAAAACTATTTCAGTAGCTAAAGCATTGTGAAAAGTTTTATAATCTTTAAGTAAACAAATATGAAGAAATATTATTTCTGTCTTGAATTCTAATTTTTTTTAAAATAAAATTTATAAAAGAATTTTTTTTCTTTAGGTTACTTTTTCAATTTTATTTATATTGTTTCATCAACTAATTAAAATGACACTAAAACAGGCTGTTTTCACTGAATCAGAAATAAATAATTTTTAATATAAAAAAATGCATAATCAAAAAAAGTTTACAATTTATGGAAACAGTTGACTATGCTTCAGAAGTGATAAATACTTTACCACACAAAATATCTACATAGTACTACTGAATATGTAATTGAAAAAAAAAAAAAAAACAGGAATGTAAACTGGAAAAAAAAATATATTTTCTCTGAGAAATTGATTGCTTATTTCATATTTTAAGCTGTTTTATGCTCACTATGTTTACATATACTTATAAACATAGTATTTATTAATAATAATAATAATTTATTCATGCTTAGGGGATAGTAACTTTATCTGCATTTTTGTAAAAAAAAAAAAAAAAAAAAAAAAAAAAAGATTAATTTTTACATAAAATATTACTCATTTTAATTATAAAAAATGCACATTAAAATCAATATTTTAAAGTTTTTCTTTTGTAAATAACTTATCTAGGTCTGCCAACTATTTCCCATTAGGTATGGACACTACACATTTCTTACTGGAAACATTTTTTTTTTTTTTTTATGAGAGATACTCTTGTTTTGTTATGTTCTTGGTTTCTTTCTCATTTTTTAGCATGCACAAATTCCCATTATAAATTTTATCATGATTTACAATATGTATTGTGCAGGCTTTGTAAACTGTGTGAAATATTTTAAGTAAAAATATTCAATTGATACTTTGGCCAAAATTTTTGTCTAGAGATGTTAACTAAAAATGCACTTTTTTTTCAACTTACAAGATGATCTTAAATTAGAGAGAGAGAGAAAAAAAACAACATATTATTATTATTTTTTTTTATTATTGGTGAAATTTTTCTTTGTGCTGTGTAGCATTTTAATGTTTGATACTTTAATTTTAATGTGCTTCATAAATAAAAGTTAATTTTAATATTATTATCTTTTAGATTTTTTTTTTCACTTTGAGCATGTTTATAATTTCAACCACTACATTTGACACCTTAAAATTACAATTTTCTGAGCTTGATCTACATATTATTACTCACAAAGGTTGGCAGGCCTGTTTATCTATAAAATTTAGTGCAATATCATTAATATTTAATTTATAATTTATTCATTTAATAGTTCATAAAACAATATGTTACCATTTTTAATATGGAACTCATGATCAGTATATTTAAATATACATTAAAATAAAGACATTAAAATTTTCTGACAATGGTAATAATTTTGCATGGCTTATATATTTCTCTATTTTTCATATTTCTCATATTTACATATTCCTCTATATAAAATGAGAAAAAAAAAATAGCTGTCATTTCTAAGATCTGAGAAAGATAAATACTCTCTCCCTATCCTTCCAATGCATAAATATCATATTTGTCAACAAACAAGTTGAGATAAACAGAAAAATATAAACTCAATGAAATTAATTTTATTCAACAAGAGGAAGTGTGTAAGATTAAACTGGGAGAATTACAAACATCTGATATCAGTCTTTTAATTTAGAATTCATACAAATGTTATCAGTGAGCTAGAAAGTTAATTACATGCATTTATACAGTATTGCAACCTGAGCTCATCATATGATTTATATGCCAAAAAATCATATGATGACCACTGGTTGTCAAATGACTCCAAAGATTTAATACTTGATTTCTGAAAAGTAATGATATTAATCTATAATGCTTGGCTTATTTTACATTTATTTTATCTTAAGTCTCAAAGTATTAAAGAAAAGAAAAACCCTTCCTCAAAGATATGCTGGAAAAGGTTAAAATTTACTATGAAGTGTGACATGAAATATCTGGATAACAATTTGCATATATCATGTTCATGCAAATAATAAATATTGGTGAATTTATTAAAAGTTGCATAAAGGTCTTGCTTACCTTCCTCCAGTAGTTCTGTGTTTTTTCTTTTGCCTGCTTGCATTTTCATCTGCATGTCTTGCATCTCTGCCCACACTAAAGCCGAGCAAGCACTTAGCATCGGGCACTCTTGTTTCCACAGATCAAACTGGAAATAAAGCGCATGAAATATCTATACATATATATATAGCTGTAATTAAGTTTGTGAGAATGAAATGCATGACTTTATTTATTACAATCATATTTGATTGCATTTTATTTTTTTGGAATCTTGATATGTAGCAGAGAAATTTTCTTTTCTTTTAATTAGATCAAATGTAATGTTCTGAATAAAATATTTTATCTTTATTTATTTATTTTTTACCAACTGGCATATTAAGTAATGCAACATTTTTCTTTTTCTTAACTTTTTATAGATATTTTGAATTTTAAATTTATATTCCAGTTGGTGATTTTGGTTGTTAAAAATCATAGTTGCTTGGTTTTATGTGTTTGCAGTTACCTCATATCCCCATCCTTATGTGAATTATTATTTATTGTTATTATTATTTCTAATATTCCTGCTGGCCCTGTTTTATTATTTTTTTCTTTCTTCCTCACCCTTCCTGCGCCTGTAGTACCACAATGCAAGCAGTTTATACCTAGACATTTTAAGCTACTTGAACGAGGTTTTCACATCTATGTTCCTGCTAGAATGTATACTGAAGCTTGTGGCTTACGGATGCAAGGTTTGAAGATTTCTTGTAATTAATTTAATTCTTACATTACCATATTTAACTGAATCAAAACAAGATTGCTTCTTTTATCTGGCAGTAATTTTCCCTCCTTATATTTATAATATGGTTAGTACATAATCACAATATCAAAAACATTATTTGAGCATTTTTCATCTGGAATTCAAAAATATTTTTCTTACATTGTTTTTTCCTTGTTGCTATTTGTTAGAGAACCTCCTGTATTTTTTGCTATTTGTCATGTCTTTTTTTTTTCCTTTCTCTTTTTTGAGAATTGAGATTCTGTTAGTCCTAAGTATTTTAAATACCTTTTTTCTCTTTGTCTCCTTCTCTCTCTCTTTCCTCTCTCTTTATTATTATTATTAATTAATTAATTTATTTTTGTTACTAAAAAGCACTGACATTATCTATTTCTTGCTGTGAGGCATTTGATTGGTGGATCACTATTTCTTCCAGTAAATTATTGAGAAAATATCATGTTAAGTTTGTGGTGTCTATTTTATAGAACAAATTGCACTAGAAAAAAATAAATGTTTAAAATTTTGAAAAAAAAAAAAAAAAAAAAAAAAACTTGTAGTAAAATATAAATAAATCATCCTACAAAACTTGAATAACTTGAAAGTATTATAAACAAGAAACTTTAAATTATAAAGAGTCCAAATCTTCTCTCTCTCTCTCTCCTTCATTCATTAGTATTATATATGTAATGTATAAAAGGCAATAAAATAGTAATATTAAATTCAGTCCCATTTTTTTCTAACTATAATATTTTATTCTCAGTTTGTACCTATAAATTAGCTTTTTCTGTCTAACAAAAATTATGATAAGGGATTCATTTAAAAACGTCTTTAAATTAAAAAATGCAGAATTAACACAAGTGAAAGTTTTCTGCACTTATGGTTGCAAGGGTTACATTCAGAACCTTTGTGGTACCTTGTGGTCACAGCCTAAATATTAGTCAAAACTTTTAGGCCAATTGAAAGTAGATTGATACACTTTCCCATTACCAACAAAAATTAGAAGTTATCCAACAAAATGAGCCAACACCAGTGAGAAGCTCGATTTTTAGAAAAAAGAATTGACAACAAAAATTAGAGCTTGGGACAGCAGCCAGATTTAAATAAAAGAAGTGGATGTATATCCAACAAGGAGTAAAGTAAGTTTGTTATATTTAATTATCACAACTATGTTTTAAACACCAAACTAAATTGTATAATTGCAGACCAGTTTCAATAGCATAAGTAATTACCGCCATCAGTGCAAATGATGCTAATTGCATTGACAATGGTAGCTACTTATGCTATTGAAACCAGAATTTGACTGCATGATGTTAGTTGGAACAAAAATTTCAAGACATTTTGAAAAAGGCACAAATTAGTAAACACTATAAGAGTCCAGATTCGATAAGACAGAATGTTAGTTTTAAGACTCAAACTACTTACATTTTCTTTTTTTTTAATTAAAAAAGAAACAAACTACTCATAAAGAGATTTTTTTTTATTATTGAAAAGTAGTTATTTAGTGAAATACAAAATTATTATTAAAAGTTGCTTATAATATTGGATTTATCACTTTATTAATAACATTTCTTCCTGTGTCCTGTCCTCATATTTAATATTTGTATTTATATGTGTGTGATTCATTTATATATTCATTTTAATATAATTATTTTAATCTTTTCTTAATTTAACATTGAGCATATCTTTCATATCCAATCCTCCTCCCTTTCGATGTTATGTTTTAAAAAGTTAAATAAACAAATAAATAAAAATGAATTAGCTGTTTGTTTAAACAAAAAATAGTTTTAAGTTTTTAGTTATCTCAATTATAAATTCAATTTTTCTGCCAGATAAAGAAGCAGTTTTGTAATACTAGCAGTTCTCAGCTATAAAAGAATAAATTCGAAGAATTATCCATGATATTGGCTTGCTGCATATGTGAACTCCACTAATCTTAATCTCTAAGAAATTTTAGGCAGATTAGCCAAGAACAAATTAACATTGTTGATTCCAGCTGTGCTTTTTGATGTATTGCTTTCTTTGTGTTTTGAGTAACAGATTGTTGTGCATTTATAACTTATTTTGAGAATTAAGGAGCATTTGTTTGTTGCCCAAAAATATTAGCTTTTGATGTTTTGCAAATGCTCAGAAAGTATAAAGAGATGCAGTCGATATAATGAGAGATGCAGTCAATTATTTTTTATTCAATATCTAGTGTATAAAAATCATGCAATATCATTGAGAGATTTCAGTTAAATAAGTTTTTATCTTTAAAAAAAAAAAAAAAAAAAAAAAAAAAAAAAGAAAGAAAGAAAGAAAAGAAAAGAAAAGAAATATTATGACTGTGTTCTGAAATTCCAAAAGTGTGACTGTGACCTAGTTGGATCAGAAAATTTATATATCTGCAATGTTCACACTAGAAAAGAAAAAAAAATTCCCTATCTAAACCAAAATTTTAAGCAGGGTATGTTTAATTACTCATTTTAAGGTGAATTTCTTAAAATATTGAAATAATAATTTTCTGTAATGGAAACACTTATCTGTACCCTAAAAAGAAAAATGCATAAACATTAAAAAAATGTCAGAGATTGAGTACCTAATTCAAGAAATCTTGCATGCTAATGCCTGATTTCATTCAAGTTATATTTGAGTAATTTACTGAAAGAAAACAAAAAAAAGTAAGTACTACTTTGAATTAATAATCTGAATTAAATAAATTATTTTTTAAATTGAAATAATATTTCTGGGTTATAAACTAGATAATTACTATAAATTACAATAATAAACATGTTTAATTGATTTCCATTTTCAATCAATATTTCCTCTTTTCTAAGCTATATTTTACTCTTTTCAGGCAAGTAGAATATCTTAAGACTAAAAATAAAGGTTTCATTTATTAGATGGTGCTGCAACTTATGATTTAACAACATAAAAATGTGATGCTGTGTGAGCAACTTCATAAATTTACAGGAATTTTGTTTGTATATAAACATACTTATTTGCAGTTTTTTGTAATCTATATTTAAAATTTAACAATCAATAACTGTGTGTTTTAATACTCTATATGGTGAACACATTTTCTCACATTTTTGTTTTAATAATTCTATTTATATGTATGCTTTTCAGTATACTTATGTATAAGTCATTTGTTGTATTATATAAATACTCCCAATGACACAATTTTCTCTGTCAATATGTGGCAATAACATCACAAACTAAAATTTATTTATGACTACAGTCTCAAAATTTTATAAAATTTTCAGTTTAAAAAAAAAAAAAAAGGAGGGAGCAGTGATAGTAATTCATATAAGCAAAAGTTACATTTACAAAGAAACTGACACTAAGATAGAAGACATAAATCATTTTTTAACCCAGAATTTTCTTTAAGGCTGTTAGATTAATTTGCAAGGCCTACAATGTACTGCAGCATACACTGTCATGCTGCATGATTTCTGTTACTAGAATCATACTTAACTAACTAGATGAAAATATTATATTAAAGATCATGCACCAAGTTAAGAGGTTACTTCACACACATGAAAACACCCGCTCGCTAATGTTAATCCTATGGGGGAAATATTTTAAAATGATTTTTTAAGTGTTGGATAGCTGAGGTCGATCTCTATGCAGACCCTTTTGTATTTTTTCGATTTTGATTACAAGTTTTTTTTATTAAGATACTTTCACTTTCAGAACCAGTTTTAAAAGTGAAAGTAACCTCAATAAAAAAAAACTACAACCAAAATCAGAAAAGTAAAAAACAGCCTGCATAGAGATTGACCTCAGCTAAAAAAAAAAAAATCATTTAAAAATATTGGAATGCGAACGAGATATCTTAAAATATTTCCCCCATGGTATTAACATAAGCAGGCGGGTGTTTTTGTGAGTGAAGTAGCCTTTTAAGTACTGTTGATATATAATAGTCAAAAAATTAATAACATTTTAACATTTGTGCATCCATGTGTATATGATCTAAAGATTTTTATACACACCATTTATTAAGCTAAAATTTAATTCAGACAGGAAATGCATAACACAACTAAAATCGCATTTACAGCAATTTCCATCTATGGATAGCAATATATTCAGTTTTCTGCATAGCAGCATATATAAATTTATTTATAAACTAATATATAGTATTAATCTATATTAACTATAATTAAGCTGGAAAATGCATAGCATAATTTTAAAAAACTTCAATCAATTTACGCTCATAAATAGTAATATTTACAAAATTTTTGTGCGCTCCTGTATATGAACTATAGAATTTATACACGGCACATAATGTACAAAAATTTCATTAAGCTTTAAAATGCATACTGCATCTGAAAAACACATGCACAGTGATTATTGCTCATAAAAAGTACTGTATTCTTTTTTGTTTTCCTGTAAATGAACAAATAAATGTTAGGCACTCCATATTCTACAGTAAGCATCTTGTAGTGCACCTCAGCAATGTAGATCAATTTCATTATGTTTGAAATAGTGTAACACTTTAAAGTACTCCACAAATGATTTTTTCCTATAGGCCATAATGTAACGGAATTCTTTTGTGCGTCCCTGTAAATCTGGCATGTCAAACACATGGTTCTGTGGGCCACAGCTTGCTCACCAACAACTTATCTGTGGCCTGCCAAGCCTTTGGCTTTTTACCTGTGTTTAATTCAGTTATTCAAACATGCATGCTGAAAATACACTTTTCATAAACACACTTGCACCAACCGTGGTCTTAGAGATTCAAGCATCAGAAAGATATGTATATCAGTGTTGCTAGTTAGACAAGATTTTTTTTTTAAAAATTCCCAATGCTATAACTATTTTCTAATAGTAATATTTGTCGTATTTATTCTAATTTTAAATAAGGGAAATACTTCTCTTCAGAATATGGTAGCATTCAGAATAAAAAAATCCTACTCATCTGCCAACACTTGTGTATATAGACATATCTAACTCAATTGTAAATTTTAACTTAGAGAAATTGTGGATACAAAGGTAACCAATTGGAATATAACAAAGCGTGATATCTTGAGTCTGAAAATTTGAAGATTCTTAAATTTTTTTACAGTATTTTACTTTTAAATTGTTATGTTTTATATCGAAACCAATACTTTATTTTACTACTGTCTTCAATTTTACATCATATTACAAAATAATATGCTATATTTATTGAATACTAGGAAATGTATTGTAAAATTAATGAAATTTGGCACTAATTAAGAACAATTAAAATTTTTAAAAAATCCAAAATATAAATATAAAATTAAATGGACGAACATATGGATTTTGGATTTAAGCTCTTTAATTATTTTAGGTAGCTTTCAATACAAAAAAGTATAAAGCTACCTATTGCAGCCGTTCGGAGGAAAGCAATTCCGGAAAATTTCGATATATTTTCACCGATCATGACCCCCAGACCCCAAAACCACCCTCCGTTCAAATGTTGATTTATATATATATATATATATATATCTGACCTATGTCATACGATAACGCTCGTATTTATAAATTGATTTGGATGAAACTAATTGTGTGTATTAAGCTCACCAATGCCTTGACCGAGTTCGTTGGCCAGCTTGGTCCACCATCTTGTTTCAAGATGGCGGCCACTGAAAATTTTAAAACTAAAATAAATGTACAAAAATGTTAAAAATTCAAATTTATTTTTTTATTAAGTGTTAGGCCTTGTTACAAGGATTCCAGAGCATTTTTTGCTTTACCTTTACCTTAAAAAATGGCTGATATAGAGCAGTTTGAAATTCTAGGGTGGCTGACATTTTGAAACAAGGCAGCACATTACAAGAAAACCAACGATTAATTTATGAGTTTTAGTGAACGCGATTTCTCGCAAATTATTTTCTTTCATTGTTGTAATCATTTTCCCAATCATACGCATAAAATTATACATTTATATCCGATAGCGTCAAATTCTAGCCAAATTTGGCGACAAAATAAGTCTTTATAAATGAAGCCAACTTGGCTCAATAATTTGTCGAATTTCTTATTCAAATTCAGTATTAACGAATCTTTTGTAAATGGTTTCTTTGCATTTTAGCTTCCTGTTTTCGAGTAACATAACATTAGCGAAAATTTTTAAAACGAAGATATAGAAAAGCCACCTTTTCCTCCCGGTGCAGGCCGGAAGGACTTTTTACTACTTAGGTTAGTAAATCTGTCATTTTTAATGAACCCTGTGTGGTTTTCTTTCCTTTCTTTAATCTTTTATTGATGTACACACATTTTATTAACATACTCGCATATGTCCCATGATTTATAAAAGAAATTTGTTAAAGCTCTCTACCATTAAGAATAAATATGATTAATTAAAGATGTACATTACAAATTTTTTTAAGTGATTTACAATGCCATTAAATTAAAAGGAAAACAAATTTTATGTTTGGTATGTAGAAACTGTTGGGGTTTGCAAAGAAAATAACATTAAGAAATACTGCAGCACAAAGTATAGAAACTCACAAAAATCTAGCCAAACATTGGAAAGATAGATTGCCAGATTTGAAACTGATACCTCTTAAAAGAAACAAAGTGTTTTCACCAAGCCTATTGAAGATGATACATTTACTTTAAAAGACTATTTATTTGCCTTATTACATTGAATTTCCTGCAGGTAAAAACCATTCACTATGAAATGAAAGAAATGGATTTCTAGAGTAGTTAAAGAAATTTGAAAATACTATAAGCATAAGTTATCATTGCTAGAAAGATTTATATATAGCAGGATAGATTTATAAAATCTGGTTATGTGCTGAAAGCTTATATTGTAATATAAACTTATATTATATTCATATGCACATTCTTAATCATTGTCAATCTAAATATCTTGGAAATATGAGTAGTGAAGGTAAGCAGATTTACCTTCTTATATAGAAATGTGACAGCTTTCCCTATAAAGTTTGAACTGTTAATTTTGAATTGTTAAACAAAGTGACATTTATAAAACACATATGATTAAGTTTGATGTTTTTAACAAAAAAGTATAATCTATACCCAGTTTTTAGAAGGAATAAAGGGCAAGTGAAACAAAAAATGAAAGATAGTGAAATAAAAGTTAAAGGAAATATGTGTGGAAGAACTAGGTATGGATTATACTTTTTTGTTAAAAATGTCGAACTTAATCATATGTGTTTTATACGTGGATAACTGACTATGTTTTAATGATAACTTTTAATATATGTATGTTAATGACAATGCATATAAATTTATTTTGAAGAAGTGTAATGGTAATTAACAATAATAGTGCTATTAAAAAAGACACATTTATATGACTACTGCTCTTGAAAAAGATAAATACTAATGCCTGAGAAATGGTAGAAAACTAAAGTAAGATTTAAGAATATGTTTGAATTATAAGAAATGTGAAAATCAGTTGAATCTAGTTGCTTTACCTCTAATGATTGATTGAAATTATTGTTTAGAATTTATTATAGCAGTTAATTGAAATTTAGTGTGATTCCATATTAGAATAAAAATTATGGATGTGCAATTATTGTTATAATTATTTATCAATCGACCTATTTTCTAACGTGCAATTAGGTGTATTTTAGCTATGTTTAGTAGCATACTTTTGTACGATACTTTTGCATAGTTCCCAACTGCCCAGGTTTTTTATTAGTAGTAGTTGTAGTAAACATAATTTGAACCAGGAAATTTATTTAATGAATGAAATTGAATAAGTATATCATAGAACCAAGACACATTTTACAAAATAAATTTTCTAGTTCAAAATATGTTTATTTTTTACTTTAAAAAATTGTAATTGACAGCTAAAGAGGTGTGTACATGTTTATTATTTTCTTGGAAAGACAATGTAAAACAGTTTTACACAACAACATTTTAAACATTAAATAAGTTCCACATTTCTAGTCTCCCTAAATTGTTGGTACTAACATTTTGTAGAGTCCTTATTTGGAGGACGACGATTTGAGTATTCTAAATGAAAATATCTCTGAACAGTTACAACAGATTTGCTTTCATGGAACCACAAAACACATATTACTTTTTCTTGTACGGTAGCCATTTTCAGACTGGTGCAATCAGTAAATTTTCCCCTTGCAATGTTGTCGCACCATCTACTGGCTTATGTGAAACTTATTTAATGTTTAAAATGATGTTGTGTAAAACTGTTTTAAATTGTCTTTCCAAGAAAACAATAAACATGTACATACCTCATTTTGTTCTTTATTTTTTTTCCCAAACTTGAAATACGCTCAATAATTTTGGACCATGTTATTTATTTTTTATGTGGCCTGTGGCTTCGTATATAATAATTAATTTGGTACTCAATTTTAAATAGACTTGACATGCCTGCTGTAGATGAATGATAAATGCCATGCATTCTATATTCTACAGAAAGACTTGTATTGCGCCTCAATAATGTATATCAGTTTCAGTATGTTTGAAATAGTGTAGCTTTATTAAAATACACTGAAAACGATTTTTGCCGCAGACCATAATGTAACAGAACTCTTTTGTGTGTCTCTGTAAACAAACTGTAAATGCTACATATTCCATTTTTGATAGGGAATGTCCTTTGGTAAATCTCAATAACATATATACCAAGCTCAAGGTAATCCAAGTATATTTTTGAAAGTTAGAGCATGGCCTGACACACCGAAGTGAAAAACACTTTTCAACTATATTGAAAAGTGTTAAAAGTATTATTTAAATAAATATATAGGTACTTATAAATTTAATTTGTATCTCTCTATATTAAAAAAAAGTAACCACCGCTGCGGCCACCGCTGTCAATTAAGATTTTGTGCCTTGAAGTCTTTCTGGACTAATATCCAGAAAACTATTGCAAATTTAAAAATTGGTGGTTTTATAAAGAAATATTCGATAAACACGCTGAAGTAGACAGTTTTTAAATCGAAGAATTATTTTAAGAGATATTTAAAATCAAAGTTGGTCAAAACAGTTTTCTTATAAAAGTTTTATAGAAACGAAAACTATGCACAGGAATTTAAACATAATTTGTAAGGATATAGTTGACAAGGTTTGGGTGTGCAGACTGCAATTATATTTTCAATTTGACTCATTTTTTGAGGTTATATTTCAATTTTTCATTCAAAATTTCCATTAATTTGACGAAGATTTATTTCATATTTCATAAATTCCATTATTTGAATCGTTGCCAATTTGTAAAATAGCGCACGTAATAATATTCCCTTTCAATTAAGAGATGTATTAACACATGACTATTAAAAACAGAAATAAAATTTTAAAATAATAACTAAATGATCACATGTTAAAAGCATTAAATGTAGAAAATTACGTAATAAAAATATACTTGCACGTGAATATTAAAAAGAGAAATACGAGTAACTAGGGAAATTTATGTCACATTTAAAATGATCAAATAACAATATTTCAAAACAATTTCAATTAATAATTATATTTTCATGCGAGATCAATTTATTTCGACAAAATTTTTTACCTATTACTGCAAATTTTAAAATAGCATAAATAATAATATTTCCTTTCCAATGTCAAAATTCTTCTATTTGTTTATTTGGTGTTACAGTTTAGCAATAGTTTTTTTTTTTTTTTTTTTTTTTTTTTTAAATGAAAATTGATTGACGGGGTAATGGAGAAGTATCAAAAGACAAATATGCGTTGAATTAAAAATTCCTCGATAAAAAAACTAACACGTGTAACGCATCTGATGTCAACTGAATGTGATGCGACGCCACGATTATGCACATTTGGCGTTAAATCATATATTTTGGTGACAGTTACAGTTGTAATCTGTTTCAACAGCAGTTGATTCGACCTTAAAATCCCTCAGTCAAAGGAAAATGAATGGAAACCCTGTTACAGCAGATCGCCACTGGTTGTTTAATTATAATACAATCTTCCGTAATCGTTTTAGAGATGATCAAATAAGAGTGTTTTTAAATCATGTTGTTTCAGAACGGGGGTTGGCGAGCGTAGCTCGTAGGGGGCAGAGCCCCCTAGTATTAAATAAAATTGTGTCTAATTTTTGCATCATAAATTTAAATTGTGTATTACTTATATTTTCCTAATCAGTCAAAAATTATTGTGAATTTTCACTCACTTTTCTCTCTTTTACTCACTTCTTATAAGATTACTACAATTAGCAATATTAATTGTTAAAAAAAAATCTTATATTGTTAATCTGAAAACTGTTAATTTTTTAATAATGAGGTTTAAATAAAAATAAAGAAATTATATAAAAAATGATTGAATAAAAATTAGAACCTAATGTTAGAAACTACTTTATGTTAATTCTAATAAGTGATGTCCATTGAAAGGTAGTAGGTTGGAAGCCCAAGGTCAACAATATCACATAGTCCAATAATATTTTCCTTTGCAACTCAAGAAATATTCAAATTTGATAAAATTTCCGTGTGTGGAAAGTGGAACATATCATTGATAAGGAATTTGACTGATTGAGAGAAATGGTGTTTAATTGGAAGAAGTAACTTGTAAAGCTTTGATCACAATATGTCCATGTACCTGATAAATTTTTTTTATGTATCTGTAAAAAATTGTAAAATGTAAAACAAACTTTTCACTACCCCACTTTTTATATCACATTTCCTACATTCATATTTAAATTTATTTTTTGCAGAATTAAGATATTCTGAATTTTAAAGATATGTCAGGCATGACAAAATAAAGATCTTGTTCAAGTTACATGAGTTTTTATACTTGTTCCTTTAATATTCCCTACCAGTGTAATAATTTTTAGTTTTAATGTTAACATAGGTTTTAAATGAGATCAGAGCAGGGTGCAGACTAATCTTCTGTGAAAATAATGCGTAGGCAGATTCTGTTTCCATGTGAAATACTTTTTCCAATTGGCTTAAGTAGGATATATATTTTTTCATAATTAAAAATATATCGCATGGTATAGTATTACTTTAAAGTAATTTTCATTTATGTTACAGCTAATTGAAAATATGGCTATTGCGCCAGTTCTGAATTTTATTCTTTTTGAAATGTCTTCATTTATAGACCTAAGGTATTTACAGGTTTTCAGTTGGCAACTTTATTTTTAGATTTGATATTGCTTTTTAAAGAAGGAAAGTATGAGTACCTGCTGTAAAGGTACAGGGATGACAACACAAAAGAGTTCAGGTCTGTGAAACCCAAAATGAAAATAATTCTTGTCTCTACTCATTAAAATTTGACTGTACCTGTGATTAAAATTAAGAAAAAGTATCTTAACCATCAGGAATGTTCTTAATCTAACACCTGAAATAAAGACTGAAAACATTTTTTAAGTGACTTTATATATTTCAATTAAATCTAAAATACTGAATTTGAGAATTAAAACCAAATTTTATTTGTAACTTTTCAAGTAAATTTTAAATTTATTTGAAAATACAATAATTTAGCTTTTATATTAATTTATCGTTTTGAATTCTATGTTGGACAAATTTGAATTCTATAAAACTATTCGATTTCAACATCTATTTCTAATATTCCTGTACAGGTTTATTGAGTAAAAATTTTTAAATAGTCATTTTATTTTGTTTCATTTTGTGAGTAAACATCTTTCTTATCCAATATATTTTATATTTAATAAAATATAGTGTACAAAATTTACATGCAATTGATGCAAACAATGTTGTAAATTTTACTTTGAACATAATTTCTTTCTTTCTTTCTTTCTTTTTTTTTTTTCTGAATGATTCCTTGAAGATAATTTTTTTTTAATCTTAATAGTTTTATAATAACAATAGGCCTACATGTTTTATTTTATTTCATTATAAATTAATTTCAAGTATATGTCTATAGATTGAAAATTATTTAAATTGAAGAATTTATAAGATATTATTTATACATTTTTTTTTTTCAAAAGATCTTGCATGCATTTCCAATTTTTTTATGTGGATACATCTAATCTTCAGAAATTCCTATCCTTATTAAAATTATAGATAATTTTTAGTGATATTTTCAAATTTTAAAAATATAGTAAAATATTTATAATATGTATAACAAATATATTACATATTCAGGTAATGAATGTGTCAAATCCATCTATATTCATCTAGACTTTTAATAAAATATAATATTCTCAGTACAAATTTTAAATTTGAGATTAATTGTCATTACATTTTTGGAGTTTTTCATTTATAGAAAGTTAAATACATTGCTGATTTTTTTGTAAAAAATTTTCTATTCTATTGGACTTTCTAACAGCTTTACAGCTTGTATAAGTTGCATATTTTTTTATAACCAATCTTATATTATTTCTTGACTTTATACATTAATTAGTTCTGATTTATTCAAGCATCATTTTGCATGAATTAACAATGAATTAAACACAGCAAAGCAAGAATCAGTTAAGCAGGATTCTTACATTAAATATGAGAATCTTCTTCTGATTATTGCTATACTGTGTTTATTTCATTATTGACTTATGTATCAAACCTATTTTACAAGAAGTATTTATGCAATTTTTGATTAAAAATCTCGCTGATATCAGGAAATATTATTATTATT
This sequence comes from Maratus michaelseni, assembly GCA_963931845.1. Taxonomy (NCBI): domain Eukaryota; kingdom Metazoa; phylum Arthropoda; class Arachnida; order Araneae; family Salticidae; genus Maratus; species Maratus michaelseni. The sequence continues at coordinate 126,549,049 of OZ007593.1, read as the reverse complement.
TTTAAATATCAATAGAGTTTTGATATTATTGCATATTTACATACATGTCTATGTATACATAAGAAAATATTATTTTTTTACTCTAGTTTATTTCTATTAAAGATACATTAAGAAAAATGTATTTATTTTCTGTAAGCTTTTGACTATTTTAACTCATCGCTATACAAACATTTTGTATTTCATTAAATGCTATTGTCAGCATTTTTTAACAAGCTATACATAGTAACATTCAGAAAAGTGAGTAAACAATCTAGTACAATAAAAAGTTTTAAAATGTCAAAATAATGTGATGTTAATATTCTTAAGCAAAACTCTAGAATAGCTTTTTGTATCATCAGAATTGCTATTTATTATTAAAATTTGTTTAACAAATTTTAATGTTTAAAATAGACATCTTTATGTATTAATTATGCTACAAAGTTTACAGATATTTCAAGTGTATTCTATATTTTAATTAATAGAATTTTGCATCTTATGTGTGAGCATCCCCCTCCCACTCTCTCCAATAAGGATTAACCATTGATCAACATTACAAAATTTGTTATCTTATCTTCCAGATTTTTTGTTTTATTAATAGACATTAATATGTTCAGTAAAATAGTTTTTTATTATTATTACAGTATAGAACCATTTATCTGGAATGGTCGGGCCAAATGTATTCCGGATAACTGGTTGGACATAAAACAACATCCATTTGATGAGATTTGTAGAATAAATGTGGCTGTAACATTGTTACTGATTTGAAATTATTAGATTACTCTGATTAAGGCTCAGATCCTATCAAGATCAAAGATTAATCAGTTTGAAAGAAGGCAATATCTGGCAATACCTTGGAAATAATAATACTGCATAAGGGTTGGTTCCTATTTGAGGGCAATATTTGGCGAAATCTTGCCAAATCGTCGATAGTCAGCCAGATGTAGCTCTTTTATTGTTGGAAAGGCTGAGCTATGATGTTTTTTGTGATGACGTGTTTGTTACGTATGACGTATTTGTTACATCATCAAGTGATTCTTTATTCAATGTTTATTTGTATTTTAATGATCTTTAATGATTTATTATTTATTTAAAACATTTTTTTAATATAATTAAATAACACTTATGTCATTAAATGGATATGTCATGATATTAAAAGAAAAAAAGCATTGACAAAATTTCATCATCTGCTTGTTTATTTAAAGCTTGATTTTTTCTTCTTTTTTTTATGTTTGTGAGTGGTTACTCTTGTTACTTTAGAACAGTATAAAAATTAATTGACTGCAGTTTTTATGGAAGTCTCATGTTCATGAAGCGATCATACATGCGGTATAGTGATCGCCGCATTTACAAATTTTGTGTATTTTTTGTAATCGCTATACAACGAGGTTGCTGCATCCAGAGATGTCTTTTTTCGGTTTCATGTTTGCAAAGCGATCATACGTGCGGTACAGTGATCTCGGCATAAACGAATTTCGTATATTTTTGGGGATTTCAATACAACAAGGTTGCATTAATGTATTTTTTTTTCGGTTCCATGTTCGCGAAGCAATCATACGTGCAGTACAGTGATCGCGGCATTAACGAATTTCGTGTATTTTTTGGGATTCCGATACGACAAGGTTGCTGTATCCAGTGATGTTTTTTTTTTTCGGTTTCATGTTCGCGAAGCGATCATACGTGCGGTACAGTGATCGCGGCATTAACGAATTTCGTGTATTTTTGGGGTTTCTGATACGACAAGGTTGCTGTATCCAGTGATGTTTTTTTTTTTCGGTTTCATGTTCGCGAAGCGATCATACGTGCAGTACAGTGATTGGGGCATTAAAGAATTTCGTGTATTTTTGGGATTCTGATACGACGAGGTTGCTGTATCCAGTGATGTTTTTTTTCAGTTTCATGTTCGCGAAGCGATCATACGTGCGGTACAGTGATCGTGGCATTAACGAATTTCATGTATTTTTGGGGATTCCGATGCGACGAGGTTGCTGTATCCAGTGATGTTTTTTTTCAGTTTCATGTTCACGAAGCGATCATACGTGCGGTACAGTGATCGTGGCATTAACGAATTTCATGTATTTTTGGGAATTCCGATGCGACGAGGTTGCTGTATCCAGTGATGTTTTTTTTTCGGTTTCATGTTCGCGAAGCGATCATACGTGCGGTACAGTGATTGGGGCATTAAAGAATTTCGTGTATTTTTGGGATTCTGATACGACGAGGTTGCTGTATCCAGTGATGTTTTTTTTTCAGTTTCATGTTCGCGAAGCGATCATACGTGCGGTACAGTGATCGTGGCATTAACGAATTTCATGTATTTTTGGGGATTCTGATGCGACGAGGTTGCTGTATCCAGTGATTTTTTTTTCGGTTTCATGTTCGCGAAGCGATCATACGTGCAGTACAGTGATCGCGGCATTAAAGAATTGTGTGTATTTTTTTGGGATTCCGATACGACGAGGTTGCTGAATCCAGTGATGTTTTTTACAGTTTCATGTTCGTGAAGCAATCATACATGCGGTACAGTGATCGCGGCATTAACGAATTTCTTGTATTTCTTGGGATTCTGATACGACAAGGTTGCTGTATCCAGTGATGTTTTTTTTCGTGTTCGCGAAGCTATCATACGTGCAGTACAATGATCGCGGCATTAACGAATTTCGTGTATTTTCGTTTTTTCAACTTCACATTAATCGTTAACTTTTATGTAATATCGATGAAATGTGTATAAAAACGTTGTTTTTTACTGCTCATATTATCTTTTTCATATGTATCTTATTAAATTTGTCAAATAAAATATTTTATTTCACTCATAAATGCAGTATCTAAGAAAAATCAACTGTGTATGGTTTAATTTAGTAATTCTGTATTTAAATTATCATTCTTTTGTCCAAATTGTTTTGAACGAATAAAATTTTACATTCGTTACATTGTTACTCTCGTATAAATGCAATCTATTTTTCAGTTACGTTTTTATCACTAAATCTATGACTTTTCCTATGTATAACTATTTAAAAATTAAGAATGGCAACATTTTACCACTTGCTTATTGTGGGTTACAATATGATAAATGTAAGTAAACAATTTAGAAATCGCCAATGTGGCATCATTTTTAAAAAGCGCCAAATGGTGCCTTGAAATAGGATTAAATCCTGCATAAGAATCAAAATTCTCAATGTCTGACTAAATAGGCTTTCATTTCAAATACTAGATATTGGTCAAGTTGTACAATGCATGTGGTAATCTATCAAGCAATGCACATGTCAAATTGGCACTGCATGACACTTTTTTCTGGAAAGATTCTGAAATCAGTCAATTGGAAATATCATTCTGGATAACTGGTTTTCCGGTTAACTGGATTCTGGATAAATGGTTCCATACTGTATTTGCATAGTTATTGTCTGAAACAATAATTTTATTACTAATAATATGACTAATATACTAATAATATGACTACTTAAATACTGTCATTTTTGTATATGCAGAAAATAATTTGACTTTGTAGAAATAATTTTGAATTTTTTTCCCAGTAATCCTGCTACCTCAATGTTTGCAAAATATTAAAAAAAAAAAAAATCTGTAAAAAGTTTTCTTTTCTTTGCTTTGCTTTTCTTTTTTTTTTTTTTTTAAATCAGAAAACAGAATAAATAGTATGTAAAAGATTACTTTTAGTAGAAAGTTGAATGCAAATTTTTTAAAGGAATCAAAGCTCTGAAGCAAACTCAAATTATTAATGAAAATATTGTTTTAGATATACAAAAAATCAGTATCAAGATTGTTACTACAAAATGTTGTAATTTTTTATGCTTTTCTGAGCATTTTCTGTTTGAATGCATGGTATATATTTCAGATTTGTATTGTTTAGCATCATATGCTATTTAGTTATCTAAAAACTAGAAATTTTACAAAATTCAGATATAAAGTATTCTGTTATAAGTTTATTGCAACATCAAGATATCCTCATTCTCCTGACTGGTGCTGCATCGACTCAATACAAATAGAGAAAACTCCCTAACAGATCATCAGTGTATTAAAAGAGTAGTGAATAGATTAGCCAAAAATCTTCCCAACATTCTGATGACCTCTAAAAACTGGACTGAAACATCTATATAAGCTTTATTGCTAATGGATTTAAATGACTTCAGTGAGTTTATATGAGTTTATATTTATAATTCATGAAAAAAGGTAATTGTTGATACTTTTTATCTACGGTAAGTGGCATATCTTTTCAATTTTTTCTTTAACTGCATAAAATTTTACATTTACCCTTTTTCTGTTTATTCAGAGAAGTTTGGATTATAAAAATATTCATTTTTAAATCACATATTTTAAAAACTTATAAAAGTTCTTGAAAAATCTCGTATAAAATATAATTTTTTACTAGTTTATCAAAGAAAATTGCCTTTTAAACATTTGCTTAGCTTAGTTTATTTTTATATTGAAATACATAAATTAATCAAATATTAAAACACGGGTAGTTTGCCTATGATTTAAATATATTTATTGCATTTGTAGCCGTAATTTTTGTTTAAGAAACAATTTTAAAATGCAAAACTTGTTAAATCTCAGGGTTATTTATTGTTTAATTATTTTTACCTTAAACATAATTCTTTCTACATGAATTGGATTGAAAAATGTTATCATAAATTTCATGTGGGATGCAATATTCATCTTATTCTACCATTGTTTTGCACTATTTAAATTAAACAGAAATGTATCAGTATTTTAATATATATGTGTTATGCATTAACTATGGACTTCATTTTATAAACTTGGTGCATTTAATATAGTATAACTTACTTTATTATGCAAAAAAATATTACTTATTGAAAGTCCTTAATTTATGACATGTACAATAATTTTCTCACATATTCATTATTAATTGATTTCAATGCTAATTCAAAATAGTTGTATTTATTAGATTACGTCTATATGCATCAATGTGTTATTAATTTTAAAAGGCCATGAAATATTTAAAATTAGAATAAAGACTTTACTTAATATTATAGAATTATTTAACTATTTGAAAAAAAAAAAAACAGAAGGTTGAAAAGAAATAATTAAGAACAACGTATTTTAGGACTAGTAAGTGGAATTTCTCTTTTAAATTGGAGATAGAAAATTATAAATTATAATAAACTTTTTTGCAGATAAATTATATGTTTGTAACAAAATTTACATTTTTAAAGTTATATTTAATACTTTAGAGAATACAATAATATGTATTCTTTTCAGCCAATAAAACATGGTTCTGATTACTTTATTAATTTACATTAATTTTAAACTTTCTTTTTATGGATGATAATATCTTTATACATTGGGAAATATATTAAACTATGTTATTCTTTGCTAAATACATGAATCAGTTTCGTAACTTGTGTTACGAAATTACATCTTTGTGTTAAATTGTTTTTATGTGAACAGTTAATTTAAACATACATATTAAATTTTAAGCTTTCAATTGAAATTTATCAATTTAAATTCTGTAGATATAAAATTAGTTTAAAGGTTTTGTGCTAGAACTTTTATAATAATATTTTGCATTTTTAGGCAAATATCTTGAGTAAAGTAGCTTTTGGCAATTACAGTCACTATTGCAACTTACTATTGTTTTTTTAACCATTTTACCAAGTGAGAAGACATCCTTCTTAACCAATTTTAATGTATCCATTGTAGTACACTGTAAATTTCTCCAGAAATATGAGTAACCATATAATAATATTTCTAAATAATAAATTCGATGTATTCAAAAAAGTTTTTATTATTACTATTTATACATTTTCTGATTTCATTTAATACAGCAAATATCCAGTAAAATATTTTCTATCTTAAACCATGTGCATTAACTGAACACAAAATGTTTTGCATAATGTTTCCTTTTGAAATTAATTACAAATACAGTTCTCAAACTATGAAGGAATGTTTTTTCCTGTTGCTTTATTTATTTATTGAACATTTTATTTATTTGCAACACATTAAAAAAAAAAAAAAAAAAATCTTTATTCTTATTATTAGCAGTAGTTTTGCTGCAAAAGGAGAAAGAAAATAGCTCAACATTTGGGTGAATTAAAAATTTTCTAGATGATCAGTGTAAAATATGAGTAATCAGTTGTAATTGGTTAAAATATGAGTATAACAATATTTAACATAACAATATTTCAAATGATACCAAATTCATTATATCGATACATTTTTGTTTATTCATATAATTATTTCATTTAATATGTTAAGTATCTAAAAAAATATTTACTATTTTAAACAAAGCCCATTAAATAGTCACAAAATATTATAAATATTTTTTCTTTTGGCAAACAATTTAAAATGTAGTTCTCAAACTGTAAAGACATATTTTAGAATGTTTTCTGATACTTTATATTTATTACTAAGCACTTATTTTTCAAAATAAAAATGAATAAATAGTTTAATTTCTACACTATTTTGGTTGAATGAAAAAAATCTTTAATGAATCTCATACCTTCTGGTGTTCTCCTGATTGCAAATATTTGCCAATTACAATGATAATAATAAGCCATGCCAGTTCATTATTATCTACAGACCTAGTGATGCTGAAGATTTATCTTGAATCCTGTTTGAAATGACTGACTTTTTGGAATTTTGATTTGTTTGCTTTCGTGGCAATAGTAATATAAACAAATTCCTGTAAAGCTTATTCATTAATTGTATTCAATCCTCTATATAAGCTTGCCTTAACTCTTAAAATTTGTTAATAATATTTTAGTTTATCCATTTAAATTTTCATAAAACCATAATATGAAATTTATCAAGAGGATTTGTATTTCAAAATTTGTTTTTCTCAGTTGATAAGCATAAAAAAAAAATCCAGGTTAAATGCCAGAACAATAGTCTTCTTAACAATTAGAAGACACACACACACACACACACACACACAAAAAAAAAAAAAAAACTGAAATGCAAAAGAATTTAATAACAAATCCTGATTCATTGAAAGGAGAAAAAAAAAAAGTAAGGTGTAATTTAAAAGTCTGGTGATCATTATTTATGATTTCATTTTGCCAAGCAAGTAGAAATAAATAAATGACAATAAACTCAATGGTAATTTTCTTGAGCTTAACAGTTTTTAGATGAAATATTATTATTATTATTACTAAATTTCATTAGTCATTCATGTTATGTGTAATTAGGCATTAAACCAACAAACTCATCAAGGAACTATAATATCATGCTCAAAATATTCCAAAGAGTACATTCACAGCATAACCAATTCTTGCTAAATGATGAGTCCAAAGCTTATTTTATTTTGTTAAAAGAAAGTGAAACTATATATATATATATATATATATATATATATATATATATTGAATGCCTCAATAATATAAAATAAAAATAAAATGAAATGAAAATCTTTTTTAAGTAAAGAGTTATATGTCCAATTTTCTGTATATTTATTTAATAATTGTTGCTTAAAACATTAAAAATCTCTTCACTGATAATACATATTTATTTAACATATACAAAAGTTTTCTGTTCTTTATAATTTATTAAATTAATCTCATGCTTAAAATTGCATAATAGTGAAAAAAAAATCAATGATTTTTTTTTTTTAAATTTAAAATGTGTTCACCATAGCACTTATAATAAACAGTTTCTTCACCATGTAATCATTGTTAAAGTATTTTTCAGTTTTTTACACTTAATAATACATCAAAGTTAATGAAAAAATATAGATTGCAGCAATTAAAATTTTAAACCAATATCATGTATGATACTTTGGAATTGTTTTTATAAATGTATTCTTATACTTTTTTTACATGCTTGTTTTGATTAATTTACTTTTCTTGAATTATGTTATTGATGTTGATCATTTCATTCATCTTATGACCAATTGTCTATTCAAAAATAGATTTCTCAACACATGCAGCAGAATTATGCTTCTGATAGTTACTGTTTTAAAGTTTTTAATTATTTTATGATGAATATGTATTTTTTTCCTTTTCAGTTATTATTATTATTGTTTTTTTTTTTTTTTACTTTCAATTTTATATGCAGTGATGCTGCTAGACTCTTCAAATTTCAATTCCGAGACACTGAAGAAAAAAACTTTTTTATACAAAAGTGGTTCCTCTTTTAACTAATGAAACAAACTTCTTGTCTATAGTATGAAATAAGTCTTTCTTAAAAGTTTTCACTAAACTTTCTTTCTTTCTTTTTTTTTTTTTTTTTTTTTTTTTTTTCGTAACAGAAGTTTTGTTTTTTTTCACAACAGAAGTTTCGTTTTTTCTCCCACAGTAGTGGAAGTTATGTAACCTAAAGGATGCATTACAATTTTTTTTTTCATCCCATTTCCAAATTGTAGCATAATTTATGAACTACAACATGTCCACAGCATCACTGTGTATGTCTACCATTTTACATTAATTTTAAATTTTATGTGCATTATTATCTAAAAACGAAAGATTTAGTTTATCAAAGACTGTTTCAAATAAATGCTTTAGGTTTCCATCTGGAAGGTAATTTGGTTCTTTATCTATGATTTTTTATGACATAAATGATTTCTTTATAATGTTTGAATTTATCATGTAGTATAAAAGAAATTAATTATGCATAAATTATTTGAAAAAAAAATCTTAATTCTAAGATTAAGAATTATAACATTTTGCTAATTCATATAAAAACATGTACATAGATTATCCCACTGGATTTTTCATAGTTCCGTTTATATTAATTCACAGAATTAATGAATCATTCATTAAAAAAATATATTCATTAGTTAAATTTATTTCTAAAATCAACTGTCTTAGAATGAGATTTTATTTGAAAAGAATTTCAAAAGTTACATTTTGAAATTTTTAAACATATTTTCTTCTTCTTAAAATTGTTTATAATAAATTGATAGTATATTTAAAAAGTATAATTATTTGAAATATGCATCTTCAGCTGTTTGTTATGAATAGAAGTTCATATTAGAATTTCCCTTCATAATTTGTTAAAGAAAAAAAAAATCTGTTCAAATTTAAACAGTTAACTACTTTGTAAATGTAGCTATCAAGTAAACTACTTTGTAAATGTAGCTATCAAGTACACAGAAGAAATTTTTTAAATATAAATAAGTTCAAATTTACCCTCTGAAAAAAAATGTTTCTTTTTAAATGTTTTTTTATAAGATATAATAAAAACGAAAACAGTTAAGAAAATTGTTTTGATTACATTATATGCTTTTTGTTGAAAAATTGGAAAGATAGATAAATTTGTTTCGTTAAATTCTTTTAGGTAAAAATACCTCTAGATGAAACTTTTCAAACATTTAATTAAGTGACGTTTATTCATTTTACGTATAAATTATATATATATGTATATATATATATATAATTTAATTTATTTAATATTAATTTTTAGTTATATGTCAGTTATTGTAAAATATTTATTTAGTAAAGTAACTACTATAGGATATTTTATTAATTGTGTATATTTTTTAAAGAATTTTTTTAGAGATCCATGGAATACATTTGATTTCATCACTGTGATTGGAAGTGTAATTGATGTGATGGTTATGGAATTGGGAGTAAGTCATTTTCAATTGTTACATTTTTCAACTCATTAGAACTTTTAAGTATAGATCTTGTTATTATTCCTTATTGCTAATTTAGTAATTTTGGATATTTAGTCAATTAGTTATTCTGCCCATTCTGACCTATCTATTTATACATATATATAATATATATATATATATATATATATATATGAAAGGTAAATAAATAAATCCCATTTTAAAATTCCAAATGTAATTTAAATTCCTGATTTTTCTTAGTTTCAGTTCTAATATTTAATACTTAATTCTGAATCTGCATCTGGTAAGTTGCTTTTCCAGCTCAACAATTATTTCAGAGATTAATTTTTATCCAACTTTAAAGTAAAAAATAAAAGCTTAGCACATCAGACAACTTTTTGTGGATAAGTTTCATGTCTTCAGTCTGGATGTAGTCTTGTGGTTTGAGCCCCATAAAGTAAGTTCCTGCCTATTCTCCATCTGAATAAGATGAAAAATTAAGATTATCAAAATTGGAAGTTAGGCAGCAAACTCAGCAACATGAGGGAGGAATGGACTTTTTTGTGAAAATGCCTTGTAAAGAATTGTCCACGATTCTCCAGACAAAAAATGGGCCTAACAAATGAAAAGACTTCATTACTGAAAGACCAAAATAAAAGATGCCATGTACGAAACTGGACCAAGTTTTGCTTTTTATTTATTGGTCATCTCAAATAAACAAAGCAATTTGACTGAAAACATCACTGAGAAAAAACAAGAATTTTTTTTCCTCTTTTCATATTATGTAGATTCTGTATTTTAATATTAACTCCAATTATGTTAAATAAAATGAAAATATTTTATCACATTATTTTTCAATCATCACTCCTTTGATTTGGTATCCTATCCACATGTCAAAACACACAGTGCATAGCTAATACTAATGCTAAGCTCAATAACCACACACATAAATACTTTTGGGTTTCAGAAATAAAATTAAATTTTTGAAAATAGGCATTTTTCAAAAGATAAATTTCAAAATTAAGAAAGCACAAATAACAATCTTATTTCATATTTAATTAATAAAAATAAAATAATTATTTTAAAACAAAATTCAAGTTTTATCTTTTTATTCCTTTGAGAATACAACTATTACTAAAAGTGATTTTTTTTTTTTTCAAATATTATGTGCAAAAAAATAAAAACTTATATAGAAATAAAAAGCACTTTGTTATTGCAATGTACACATTCATAAATAAATAAATATAAATTATACATACATACATATATATATATATATATATATATAAACTTTTGTAAATAATAACCATTAAACCACATAAATAATCGACAATAGATAAACTAATAATTACAATACAATACATAAATATATCCAAAAATTTAAGATATATATACAATAAAGACTCTAAATAATGGACACCCCAGGACCACAAAATTCACCTGTTGTTCAGAGGAGTCCACTATTCAGAGGTAAAAGTACACAAATGATATGTATATCAAGGATTGAAAAAAAATTCCTAAATAGAGGTGTCCATTATGGAAGTTATACTGTGTGTACATATATATATCCTATAGAGTTTATAATGTTCACATATGATAGGTGATGAAATATCTCATTTTAAAATTGCAAAATTATATTACGTAAATTCCCATTTTTTCTACATTTTTCTAGCTGTAATATCTGAAACTTAATTCTCAATCTGCCCCTGGTAAGTTGCTTTTTTGTCCCAACAATTATTATGATCAGAGACTAATTTCTACCCAACTTTAAAGTAATAAATGCTAGCTTAATGCATCGTGCAACTTTGTGCGGTTTAGCTGCAGGTCATCAATTTGGATGTAATCTGGTGGATTCAGCTGCCGAAAGTTTCTAGGCCAATTAAAGGTAAGTTCATGCCTATTCTCCACCCATTCCCTCTAGTGATCAAAATTAAAAATTCAGCAACAAAACTGAACAACACGAGGAAGGAACAGACTTTTTTCTGGAAAGGGCCTTGTTAAGAATAATCCAAAACTTCAGATAACAAATGGGATGGACAAAAAAAAAAAATCGTAATTGAAAGAACAAAATAAAAAATGTGAGGTTCAAAACAAATTATAAGTCTTGCTTACTGGAAGCAATACCAGCCATCACAACTATTAAATTCAAATAGTGTTCCAAATATCAAGTGGACCGTGAATATTGTACATACATAAGGTGTCTTACACGACTACTAGAATTTTTAAACGGCAGTTCTTGCTTGAAGTTCATAAAAAGCTTCCAAAACTATATCTCTCTGATCCATAGTTTTAAAACACAGGTAAAAAGAAAATTACAACACTGTTATTTTTCTATGTAATAGGATAATCCCAGAAAGAATTGTTTTCCGGAGATGTAAGAAGCTGGGGGTGCAGGAAATGGAGGTGCTCTGATAGCTCAATCCCTCCTCCAGGGGCGCCATTTCGGGGGGGGCTGGGGGGGGCGGTTGCCCCCCCCAAGGAATTTGAAATTTCAGAAAATTTATCAGTTATCACAGGTTAGACCAAAAAAAAAATCAAAATATGATCAAAAGCTAAAATAACGTCAGATTTCACAGATTTGATTACAATATAAAAAAATCCCTGACGGCTCGGCCTACAGGCAGAGGTAGATTTCGAAGACGCAAAACGTGGGGCGCCTGTTTGTCGGGAATTGCTACTTCGAAACCAAACTTGTTTGCAGGCGGGGCCAGCAAGGATTATTATTATTATTATTATTTTTTTTTTTTTTGCTATAAGAGTTGGTCCTATAAAAAACATGTCAATTTAAAAGTGTTAGATAATATTAAGAGGATTTATAATAAATTTGAGCTGATTTGAAATCTTGGGAATTGACGAAGTTATGAATTTTTTTCTTCTAAAACCCCCCTTCCCCCCCTTAAGGCAATTTTAAATTATATCAAAAATCTGTCATACATAAATTTTCGGCCCTTCTCCTAGAAGTAATAATAACTTCAAACGGATTCGATACGTATCTTAATTAAGGAATTATGGGTTTTTTTTCTGTTTTCACAAAAAGTCCCCCCATTCCCCCCCCCCCCCCCTGGTTCGATTTTGCCCATTAACGAACTTGACCGAGATTTTATGTCCCTTAGTTTTATCAGGGGCGTAGCTACCGTGGAGCAGTTGGAGCACATTGCTCCAGGCGCGAGAATAATAAGGGCGCAAAATTACAAAGGAACGAAATTATTTGTATAAATATTTTTTTACATTTGCCATTTTTTTACATATACAGTAAAATATACAGAAAAACCTGTGAGAGCGGAATCCTGTCTTTTACAGAAATTTTTCGTGATTATACTTACTAATACGAAAACCTGTCTAAAACGGAATATTTTCCAATTTTGTTTTAGCTAAAAATTAGATAAATGAAACTATAGTATTCATTGAACTGGACTTATCGAAATTTTTATTTAAAATAATATACATTATAAATCTATTGTTTTATGCCTCTGACTTCATGAAAATTGTAAAGAACGTTTAAAAGCACAAATGAGGGAATTTGCATGTGCATTGCAGGTTTACAGGTTGTGTTTTATAGCAAAAAAATTATATTAATTTGAAATAACTACAATGAAGTCTATTAAGACGGAATCGCAAGGGACGGGGCGAAATTCCGTTTCAGACATGTTTCTGTCTTAGCAGATATAGTTGTATGGCATTCCTCCTACCAGCATCATGAAATTTTTTCCTTTATGGCAGGATGTTTTACTGCATTATATATGTTTTAAACCTAAAAACAAATTTTGGGCAACATTTTCTGGTAGAGAAGGGGGTGATCCGATTGTACTTGCTCCAGGGCGCTGAACATGTAGCTACGCCACTGAGTTTTATGTATAAGTTTTGAAAAGATGCGGGAGTTGGAACCGCCTACTTCGAAAAATAACTTGTTTGCAGGCGGAGCCGGCAGGGATTTTTTTGTTTTTAATTTTTTTTTTGTTATAACAGTTAGTCCTATAAAAAACTTGTCAATATAAGAGTTTTAGATAATATTAAGAAGATTTATAATAAATTTAAGCGGATTTGAAATCTTGGGAATTGACGAAGTTACGATTTTTTTTCTTCTAAAACCCCCCTTCCCTCCCCCTTTAAGGCAATTTTTAATTATATAAAAAATCTGTCATACATAAGTTTTTGGCCCTGTTCCTAGAAGTAATAATAACTTTAAACGGATTCGATACGTATCATAATTAAGAAATTATGGTTTTTTTCTGTTTTCACAAAAAGCCCCCCCACCCTCCTCTTGGTTCGATTTTGACTATTAACGAACTTGACCGAGATTTGATGCCCCTTGATTTTATGTATCAGTTTCGAAAAGATGCGGGAGTTGGAACCGCCTACTTCGAAAAATAACTTGTTTGCAGGCGGAGCCGGCAGGGATTTTTTTTGTTTTTAATTTTTTTTTTTGCTATAACGGTTGGTCCTATAAAAAACTTGTCAATATAAAAGTTTTAGATAATACTAAGAGGATTAATAATAAATTTACGCGGATTTGATATCTTGTGAATTGACGAAGCTGTGATTTTTTTCTTCTAACCCCCCCCCCCCCTTTCCCCCCCCCTTTGGAGCCATTTTTAATTATATCAAAAATCTGTCATACATAAATTTTCGGCCCTTTTCCTAGAAGTAATAATAACTTTAAGCGGATTCGATACGTATAATAATAAAGAAATTATGAGGATTTTTCTGTTTTCACAAAAAGCCCCCCCATTTTCCCCCCCTTGGTTCGATTTTGCCCATTAACGAACTTGACCGAGATTTTATGACCCTTGATTTTATGTATCAGTTTGGAAGAGATTTATGCAGAATTTTTCCAGTTATCGTGGTCAGAAAAAAGTGACATAGATAGATAGATAGATAGATAGATAGATATATAAACTTTTGAACTGGGGCTGGTTTTGGGTTCTGGGAGTCATGATCGGCGTAGATCTGCAAAAATTTTTTAAAATTTCCAACTTAGGTGAGAATGTAATAGTTAGTATTTCTTACGAAATCTACCTAAAAACTAGTCTGATGTGCCAATCCCAAAACTTTCTTCTATCTCATACAGGTTTCACATACACCAAAAACAAATTAGCACCAATTTATATTAAGGTCTAACTGAATCTAAAGTTTTATTAAATTATGTACGTTAATTCCGAAGATGTAGCTATCGTAAAAATCGTACAAAATGTAGCATAGCAGCGCCACCTATTGGGCTATTTATACCAAATCGTAATCAACTTCTATTTTTGTCAAGGTCTAACCGAATCTGAAGTTTAGTGAAATTCTGTGCATTAGTTCTTGAGATATAGCTATCGCAAAAATCATGAAATATGTAGCATAGCATCGCCATCTGTTGAGCTATTTACACCAAAAACTAAACACCACCTATTTATATCGTCTAACTGAATATAAAGTTTTATCAAATTCCCTGCATTAGTTCTTGAGATACAGCGCCCACAAAAGTTTTGTCACATACAGACATACACAGACAGACTCGCAGACAGAAATTTTCTAAAAAATAGTCCAATTGTGTTCAGGAACTTCTAAAACGTATAAATTCGTCGAAAACCGGAAGTGGCAAATTTTCATAAATCTAATACCTTTTTCTTGCAAAGATAGAAGAATATAATAAACATTTAATAAACACTTTAAACATTGAAATGTTTTCTAAAGCCTTGCTATTGCAACATTCTATAAGTGAGACAGTTATCATTAATGAGTATGTTGGCTAGTTTTAGAAATATATGTGAGAAAAAACACTATGAATTGCTTCTGAGCTGTGTACAGCATGATTAAAAGAAAACTCGTCACCCCCAAGGCTAGTGATAAATTCTTTCTTTACCCAAAAATGTAAGGGGAATTTTTTTATTTTTTTTTCGGGGGTGGGGGGATGGGGGAGGTGTATTCAATTTCCTAATTATATGATTTCTTAATTTAGTTTTATTAGTGTCACATTATATTTACTCCAATTGTTATAATGCTGTTAAATCATATGCTTTATTAATTGATATTGTATATACAGTATGCTCTTAAAAATCTCCACAGCCTGATACTAGAGTCCTGTCCAGATGTGGTTGTACCCGACCCGAATCATGACTTTAACTAGACAGACTCCCCCACCCAATGCAGGAGCAACGGACCTGAGACCAAGGGTTTTGCAGATTTTTGAATTGTATGAAATTTAGATCATAGTCTGAAGAGGAAGGCAGAAAATGATTGCGGAAAATTTTTACTGAAAGAAAATCATTAATGAAAATTTTCTTATACCTACGGATTACAACATTTGCAAATTTCGTAACTTCTTGATGGTGTTCGTGTGCTGATTTTCTCGTGACCGATTGAATTTCACGACTTTTTTTCGCGATAGTTTCATTTTTTTGTGATAATTTTCCAAAATTCGCTATTTTATGTGAATCATTGAAGGAATTGATTTTTTCGACCATTTGTCTAAATTCGCGATATTTTTTCAACCGATCGACGAAATTCGCTATTTGTTTTCGTCATCTTTTGACAAAATTCGCGACTCTTTTCTGCGATCGTTTGTTGAAATTTCGAGTCTTTTTCCGCAACCGACTAACAAAAATTGCCATTTTTTTGCACAACCTTTGACGAAATTCCGATTGCTGACGAATTTTTTTCCACCATTTGTCGAAATTTCCGACATTTTTTTTGGCAACTGATCGACGAAATTTGCTATTTGTTTTCGAAATCTTTTGACGCAATTCGCGAATCTTTTCTACGATCGTTTGTTGAAATTCGGAAGTCATTTTCTGCAACCAACTGACAAAAGTAGATATCTTTTTGCGCGATCTTTGACGAAATTCCCCTTTTTTGCGCGATTGTTTGACTAAATTCGTGATTTTTTTTGTTCAATCTTTCGATGAATTTCGCGATATTTTCCCGCAATAGTTATACTAAATTCGCGATTCTTTTCCGCGTCGGATTTACGAAACTCTCTATTTGTTTCAGTGTTCTTTGGCGAAATTCGCAATATTTTTTCACGGTCGTTTGAAAAAATTAACGATTTTTTCCGCGACTAATTTTGCCAATTTAACTATTCTTTTCTAATTCCAATTCGTAAAATTCACGATGTTTACCGCGATCGGTTGACGAATTGCTTTTGCGTAAAAAAGAAGAAGAAAAATTCGCGGACTACCACTAAAATTAAATATATATTCGCTGAAGAATCACATGTTTGTGAAAGAAGTTAAGATAAGAAGACAAAATCTCACACTGCATTTTTTATTGTGGGGGCCTATTTCTATTTTGTGCACGACATTTCAGTCCCTGTCTCTAAAAAAAACTTTGCCTCCCCCGCCCCCTCCCCAAGAAACTCATGAAATGTCGCCCTACAGTAAAACCTGCAAAGATGAGTTGAAAAGGACTGTTTTTGCCCGTTTGAGAAAGAATTATGTTATAGACAGGTTTCGCTTTGACACACACACCTATGCTCTTCAGAAGTGCTTTATAAAAAGGAGGTTTTAACAGTTTTAAAGAATACCTGAAAAAAACGGTACCTGTCTATAACTGAAAACGTTCTTAATATTTTAAAATTCTACTTGCTAAGACGAAAACCTGTCTAAAACGGAATTTCTCAGAGGTCACTTGAGATTCCGTATTAGAAGTATTGCTGTCTCTGTATATATGATTCAGTAAACGTTTTTCGTTCGGAGAGGTTACGGGGGGGGGGGGGGGGGGGGGGGTGCAGCCACCCCGAACTCCACCCTCGGCTATGCCACTACCTTAAAAAAAACTTTGCCCCCCCCAAGAAAGTTCCGAAATGGCGCCCCTGCCCTCCTCATTCAAATAAGACAAGTATTTTGTCACTTGAGCTATTCAAAAGACACTGTCTTCAATCTATGATATTTCATCTATTAAGAAAAATACAACTCTGCACTAAAGAAATATTATAAATATTCATTATGTTTTTAACTAGTAAATTTGCAGATCAGGGCTCTCTCAGCATTAGTTCTGAAAATCACGTTTCAATTTGGAAATCATTTTTTTTTAATATTTTGTAAATTTTAACCTAGTTTCATTCCTTTCATATTTGTAAAATGGCTAATAAGATTTTAATAATTTTTGGGAGAATTAACTCTTATGAAATGTAATGAAAAGTACAATTACATGCACTGACACTTTAAGAATGTTTGTTTTCTGTGCAAAATTTTTATTATATGAAGGGTTCTGCCTTCCCTACCCCGTTGTGGTATAATTTAATAGTTGTAACTCTCTACAATTTTGAGTACATTAAATTTTCTATCTAAAACAATTAAAATAGTTTAATGGTATTAAAAATTAGTTTGAATGATTTCTTCTCCTAAATATTTTAAGAATTATAATCAGGGAGGCAACATTGCATTTTGGCAACCAATTTTAACATATGTGATAGATATATGACAGATTAGATGATGCAGATAACAAAACTGCCTGTCAATTGATGCACCAGCAAGGATGTTTTCATAGCAACATCACAGAACCTGCTACAATGTGAAATGAATGGCAATATGATTAATGATGTTACTCCAACTTGAAGACATCATCAGGAATGGTGTTGTCATTCATTTCACATTGCAGCATTGTGTGTGATGTTTGCTATAGCAATATTCCTGTTAGTGCAAAAGCTGACTGGCAGTTTTTTTTCTGTATCATCTAATCTATCATATATTCCAAAATCATCAACACTGAAATTGGTTGCCAAAATGTAACACTGCCTTCTGGATTATTAGTAGATGTAATTAACCTTTGCTTAATGAATAAGCTTACAACAAAATTATCCCTGCACTCGTCAACACTGAACAGAACTTTGAAAGGAAACTGAGCTTGAAAATCTGGGTCCACAAAAGAGAAAGTAGTGTGAAAAGGGCATATAAATTTGTTGTAAATGGAATTTCATCAAAATCTTCAAAAGACTTCACTAAAAACAAGAAAGAAAAATCATGTACCATGTATAGATTCTGAGACATTTTCTAACACTTCCAGAATATTTTAACGCTACTTTATCTTTTAATAGGAAGAAGAAAATGCCCCCCCCCCCCAAAAAAAAAGCAATTTCAGCAGCTATTGTCAATTAGGTATTTGAATTCTTTTGTCCAGCCCTGTACCTGATCTATAATTCTTTAACACACTGCACAGTGTGCTCAAACTTAATTCAGCTTGAAACACATAATACAGCTGAAAATTTACTTTCAACAGTTTATATCTATTGACCATAATGTTTGTTGTAACTATAATGAATTTATGAATTCCCTGTATACCTATAGGTTCTCATACACACCACTTAGTTTGCTAAAACTAAATTCAGCTATAAAACACATGAAACAACTAAAAGCACTTCTGACAATCACCATCCATAGATGATTATATATCCAATTTCTTTTGTACAGCCCTGGTATATGAATTTATTTACATTCTGCGAAATTTTTATTATACTAAAATAAAATTCAGCTGGGAAATGCATAACATAGTTAAAATTCTAAAGAGCATTTTTTTTTTCTTTAAAGGCATTTGTTATATTTAAAAGTCAGGGCAGTCTTTTCCAGACATAACAATGAGTCAGTTTTTTTATTATGCCAGCAATTTTTTAAATATGATAAACAGCAAAGGTGCCATTTTTTTGGCTGAGGGCAAGTGGGGGGCTGTTTTTTGTAAGCAAAGGGTAGGCAGAGTATCAGCGCCCTCTTGAAATTATCTGGAACTCTGCATTAACACTGACATCTAATGGAACTCTTTTTCTATGCACTAGATGTTATGTTCCCTTCTCCCCTTTTAAAACTTATGGATCACAGAGGTATGTTTACCATACAGTCTATTTGGACATTTTGTTTACTTTGAATGTATACATGAAAATATTCCATATTTAACCTTATAATTAATGTTTCTAGAACATCAGATTCGTGATATATTTTAAGTAAATGTACTCTCTTATGAAATTGTATGCATCATGTTGCATGCACTATAAATGTACATATGTTTTGTGATACAAGTTTTAAACATATTTTCTTTGATTTGTAGCTTAATGCTTATATTGCAAGAACTTTGAGCGGAAATGATGATGAAACGGTATTGACATTTCTTCCTTCTTGCAGCAGCTTAACTACTGCGCCATGCTGCTGGCATTATTACATAGTAATGAATTCAGGGGGTGGCACAGGGGAAAAATTCTCCCTCGGAGCATCATAATGCCCCCCTCCCCTGAAAGATTTGAGGTTTTATGCAACATTCCTTACTTGTAATTCATATGTACTTTTTGTTTCCCAAGTTAAAAAAAAAAAAGTAGCAAAAAATTACCAAGAACTGGTAATAGATCAATAAAGTAGATATCTGTTGAAATCACCATAAAGAATAATAAAATAAGCACTACAGTGCCGTTTTGAGTAAAAAAAAAATCCTTCTTCAGGTGTAAAGCCAAGTGTTCATTAAATTTTTTAGTTTTTTTCAATGCTTCGCCTTCTTTATTCTTTGTTTTATCTGGAACATTCTTAATTCCTTTGCTCTTTCTTCTTCTCCCCTAACTTTTCTCCCAGTGAAATCTTCATCACCCTTCCTGGCTTGTCTGCTTTTCCTATCTTTGTGTTTTCGAATCACTTGTTGGCTTTTCACATCAATTTTTTATGATACAAAATGGCACTGTAGTATTTATTTTATTATTTTTTATGATGATATCAACAATTTTTTCTACTTTATTATTATTATTTTTTAAGTCATTGCATTATAAATGTTATCATTACAAAATCAGCAATATTATAAGTTCTTCACAAAATATCATTAAATGTATCCTGATTACAAGCAAATTATGCATTTTGAGTCTTAACTTTTTCTGTGTCTGTGTAATTACAATATTTTCACATTTTTACACGATAAAAGTCATCAAATATAATGAATGAAAAAATAATTTTAAAATGTTAAATAAAAAATTTGAACATGCATTCATTTTTAATATTTTTTTCTATTCAGCCAAGGTTGGGGCCAAAAGAGGGGCCCCTCCTCCATAATCTTCCTCCCCCCCCCCCCACCCATAAAAAAAGTTGAAAATGGTACATCTATACTTTCATTTAAGAAAAAGGTATCTGTAACTTATAATCTATCAGGTTCCCTCTCTACCGAAAAAAAATTCTTATTTTCACTTATTTAAATCTTAGAATAAAGAAAACTGTTTCATGCTCTCAAACTCAGTTCCCTTTAACAGTATTTCCCTTTGCATACGGTGTCACCATACATAAATTTTCAAAATTTCTGTGGACATTGATCGAAAAGAGTTGTCACTTAGAGCATTTTATGCTGTCTTTAATAGAATTTGTCAATTGGAGGATTTTCCTTTTTGAAGCACCTTTCGCAAAGGTTAGGCTTGATCATATTAAAACAATGGAAGAACTTACTGATATAGTTTAGTATTTGAGTATTACCTGTGGCAACTGATGACTGAATAGGCACTTGAATAAGAAAATTCAACAGCTGTTAATGCAAATTTAGTTTTGTATCACTAAATAGTAGACAAATAAATTAATATTTAAAAAAATTTTAAGTATTGTCTCTTTATTTTATGCGATTCAATGCTCCAATATTCAGTCTCACAAATGCTAGTTATGCATATCTTCTTCAATTGTAGTTTAAAAATAATTGACCGATATTTTTGCTGCAAAAAATAGGAGTTTGCTCAGGAATTTAACCAAGATTAGCTAGAAACTTGCCATTGTGCCAACCTGGCTACTCATTTTCCTGTCAAACAGAATAATTTATAATTTAAATTTTTTCTATTTAAATATTTACGCATTATTGATTCAGTCAGTCAGTAAATCATGGTGTTTATACTATACATGTCACGGGAGAAAATTTCTATATGACTCATCTCCCAAAAACAATAAAGAAATAAAATGTAATAGTAAAACAATTGCATTTATAATGTGTATGTGGGTACAAATGTAGTGATAGCTGAAAAGAAAAGAAAATCAAAACTTGCAATAAATAAAATACCAAGCAATAATTATTAGGGTGTATCAAAAGCATTTTCTTTTTTTGACTTTTCTTGACAAGTTTGTTTAAACTTATGTGTTACTTGTTATATGGAGTGCTTGGTATGCCCTAGTTCCTCCGACAATTTTCGAATGTGATTGGTTATATTTTCCTCTACTTTCCTCGTCAACTAGTCAAATTCAGGACTGATTGCCTGTCACTTCTGGGTTTGATTTCAAGGCTGAGTTCTCTTTCCTTTAAACGTTTGAGTCTGCTTTGAACTGTCCGGACACCAATCCTGTCCTGACCTCCAACTTTAGAAATTTTGAGGACAGTGTCAGTAGTTTTAAAACCTAGTTTGAAATAATGCTTTAAGATGTATACAATCTCAACATTCTTATTACCCATTATGTGATCTAAAATTAAAGAAGGAACCTGTATGATTATAGAATATAGAGGGACATGTATCCTCTTAAATAACATTTTATGTTCAACAATGGTGTTAAGAAAGTGCCAGCTACAGACTTTGATATATAAGCCTTCAAAAAACGAAAATTCTTATGATACACCCTATTAAAAATAAATAAATAAATAAAAAGAGTAGATAAAGGAAAAGTATTCAGAAATATGATTGATATTTTTAATGAATGAATAGGTATATTTATTAAAAAATATGCAATTTAAAGTCTTAATTGATGCAAGCATAAAAAACATGTTTATAGGGTTTATAGGGGGGGGGGGGGGGGGTTACTGTTAGTACTAAATTTGGCACAGATAAACCACTGTTTTAAAAAATAGGCAAAACTAATACATTTTTTAAAAATAGCAAAGAAAATACTTTTCTACTTGTTCTTATTTCTTGTATTTAAATAATCCAAAATTAAATTCTCAAAGACATTATAAATAATAAGACATTGAAAAAGGAATATTTTTCATATCTTTTAACTGAAAAAATGCAAAATAACATAATAAACAAAAGAAAGTAATTTATTTTAAACAGGATTTTTACAGTTTTTCTAACTGAAAAATATAATTGATAACAAATTTAAGAAAGATCCTAATTGAAAATAATTACTAAATCATCTTAATTGAAGTACAAAACTATTTAGTTACTGACATAATGTAAAAAGAAAAACTATCTCTATTTAAAATAATAAATAAAGAGAGAAACAATAATGGCCATTAACATTACAATAACATTTAGAACAGGTTCTTTATTTGTAAATTCGTAATCATAACATGTATAATGCAAATTAATCTTGCACATTTACATGTAAGGAAATGTATTTCAAATTTGTTGCTATCTCTGTGTAAAAGCTTCATAATTTGGGAACAAAGCATTACACACTGCTTTGTCCCTTTGTGGCATTGTCTGAAAGAACTAATGTAACTGCCAAAAACGTTACATAGTCTGCTTTTCTTATTTGTAACTGCTTTTGGTGTGCTTTTGCTGTTTATATCTTTTTCACAGTAAGTATAATGCATCTTATTCAAATGGGATTTGCAAAATCTTTGCAATATACATTTTAAATGCAGTTTTAGGCACATAATATTATTTTTCTAGTGCTGATAGTAGTCAGGTATTTAATTTTTAATGTATATTGTTTTTTAACTTCAAATTGTTATATTTTAATTAATTTTGATTTAATAAAATAAATTGAGGGCATAAAGGTCCAAATTACTTAAAATTAATATTAATTTCTTCTTTATATTATTATCTTTCCCTTGTTATTGTAAAATTATCTGTTAACTTTTTGTTATTATCATAGATGTTGTTGATACTGCAGACGGTAAAATTAGCTATTTCCATAAAAAAAAAAAAAAAAAAAAAAAAAAAAAAAGTTTTATTTTCATTGCCTATATATTTCAGTTATTAAGATACTTTTTTATTTTTCAAAGAATAGTTAAAAAATATCCACTTATTACTGAAAAAAAAAATGTTCAATTTAAGAAATTTAATTTTTTCTTGTTTTTTAATTTGTTTAAAGTGTGTATAGTTGATAACTACATTAGGTTAAAATAGTCTCAGTATTTTTTCAACATTGTATTTGTCTTCCAAATAGAAGCTTTATAAATTTTAATTAGAGCCATAAAACTTACAAAATATATTCACTAATGTTTCACCTAAAAAATTATATAGAAATGAAAATATTTAAAGGGGGGGGGGGTATGTTTAGTGTTTTCCATTCTGGACTATCTTAGTAAATTATATTTTGTGTTTGAATTTGTATTTATTACATTCCTGCAATGAATAAAATCTGTTTTATTATTTCAGTGTGTGATATTCTTTTCAAATTTAGGATAGAAAAGAATGACATTTCAAAATTATATAGTACTATTTTTTTGTCCATATATTCAAAAATATGTTAACAAAATTTTCAGGTTTCTGTATGAAATATGCATAAAAATAAAATAATTTTTCAAAAAATACTTAAATTTTAAAAGCATTTAAATATAATATTAATAATAATTAAATTTCTTTTATTAACATGTTTTCACTCATTATAATTCTCTATCTCTGATTACTCACTAACTGATCAGAAATTCATGAGAGACTTTCTAAATAAATTATTTCATGCAACTAAAGTTGTTTTAGGCTTACTGTCGGAATAATGTCACCTAAGTTTTAACATCTAGGTAATTTATCTTTTAAAATATGTTTCATAACTTTATAAATGAATAATCAATAATTAAAGACTGTGATTGATTTTTTTAGGTGAGTGATGAACTAATATATGCATTCATGCAAATGAGCTTATTTTAAATAAAGAAGATAACATGCTTTCTGAGCATTAGGTTCTATATAATAAAATATTCCTTTTAAAACTAATTTTTAACATTCAGAAGACGAAATATACTTTAAAAATGTAATGCTCATAATTTGACACTCTGATTTTTTTTTTTTTTTTTTTTTTTTTTGGGGGGGGGGGGATGGATTATTTAAATTTTCATAAAATGTATTCATTATCTGGTCTCTCTAATTGATAAAATCTGAGAATTGTGATTGAGGTATTTGAAAGAATATATTTTTATGCTTAATTATTTTGTGGTTAAATTTACTATAAAGTCTCTAAGCTTTGCTTCTTATGGATCTTCAAAACAGTTACTGATGGTTTATCTATTTAAATATAATTAAATAATTCTTATTTGTATGTTTTACTGTATTCTAAAATTATAAGGAAAACAACTTTAATGTCTATAAAATACTAAAGAAACCTGTTTAAAATCAACGTTCCTTTTTTTAAAAAAATATTGGTAAAAATATATTGAGGTTTTTGTCACAGTATTTTTTTTTTTTTTAACTGAAAAAAGTAAGAAAAGAAAGCTCTAGCAACACTACAATCTGTATAAATTTTGTTCCATATATAAATTTTGTTTGGAAATGAAACCCAAATCATAGAAACAACAGTTTAAAATGGAGGTAAGAACATGGCAGTTTTTCATGCTCACCATTCACTCCTTTCTCGCCCGCTTATTTTATCCTGCAGCTGCATTGACACCAAAGTGCATGACAAGAAAGCAACTCGGCAAGTCTTGATATCAGCTACCAAATTGCGTGCCTTTCTTCCACATTTCATAAAGAGTACATGTGTGCTTGAAATATTCAGCAATCCCTCAGTAAGAGTTTTTAAATTAAACGATATTGATTTATAAAAAAAATTAAAAATTGAATAAAAATGAGATTATTTGAATGAAAAAGTTTAAACAGAGGCTTATAAAAAGGTAATATAAAAACACAATGTGCCTCTCTGGATAGTGACAAAATACTGTTAAAACACATTAATATGTATGTGTATGTGTCGATAAAATCTAACAGAAATCTGATATGGAAAACGGTAAGGAAGTTCATATTGCAAGGGGAGGGGAATCAGAAATTCACCATTCACTCTATATTCACTCAAATCTGTATGTTAAACAAAAGTGTCGACTCAACACAAAACTTGTTGAATGTTGGAAAGAAGGTTGTAATAAATAACAGCAGAAAATAAATCATTGATAAGCTTGCTGCATTGTGTTTGGTTTTTAGTTTTATTTTATAAAAATGGAAATGTTTGGACAGAGTTTAAAAATAACTACCAATGAACCCAAACAGCAATGATTTATTCCTCAAACCTAGTGTTTACTCTAGAAAGAAAAAGGGCAGTATGCTAGTCACCAATAAGGCACCACTAAAACAGAAAAAGGACACTAGTTCAATAGAAAAGGACCTTATTTCAAGAGAAAACGGTACTATGTTTAGTAGCAATTTAAAAAAAGTAATAAAATAAAAGTAAATTTTTGGTATGATAAGTAAAGTAACATTAATTTCAAATGATTTTATGAATTGTAATTAAACAGAAATACTGTGGTATGGGGAAGATTTTTATAAAAGATTGCTGGGTACATCTGGAGGTGCACATTACTATTTTAAAAAATTGCAGGGTGCATTTTACTGATTTTAAAAAGGACAGGGTGCTCCACCTTAAATAATGGCCTAGAGAGCAACACTACATCAACCCAGTATATTGGGTACTTTAGATCTTTTTCAGATCACCTTCCCAAAACAGTGCTGAAATGTCACAAGTTATTGGTATGACCTCTTTGAAAATATCTCCTGATTTTATAAGTTAATTTGCTGATTTAATTTCACACATGAACTCTTTTCAGAATGCTAAGCTGAAATGAATCTTTTATCAAAATGGAAATGAAACTAATTCAAAGAATTGCAATTTACTATGCATTACTTAGGAATTCATTATGGAAAGTGAAAGAAATAAAGCTTTGCTTATAAGATTTTTTTTTTTAGCTTCTCTTTTTGCATTAAGAAATTTGCTGTAGAAAATTTCAAAACTTTATTATGAAAAGTAGATTTAGAAGTTGCTCATTTTTTGCATCATAAAAATTTTGTATATATTATTTCTAGTATGTAGTGTTTTCCTTATAATAAGCTTATGTTATTGCATCATTTTTCAGTGCTGATAAAAATTGATAACATACTAAATTTTTTTTAGTATAAAAATGAAGATTATTATTTCTCTTCAAATCTTAAATTTATTATTATTTTTTTAATTGCATGATTATTTTTCTTACTTGTATTTATAATAGTTAAATTATTCTCTCTCTTCTAGTTTGCACGCTGTTGATAGTTTCTCTGCTGTCTTTAATTTTCCTGTGAATTATTTAATACTATATATATTTTTTTAAACATTTCTATTTCTAATTTTATTTAATTTTCTGATATTCTGATATCTTTTAATTCTTCTTTACCTGTTTATTATTCTTTGTATAATTTTAACATCAAAATCTCTAACATTGTTTTTTCTTTTTTAGTTATCATTTAGTTTTTATTACTTTTATTTCATATGTATCATTATTTAAATTTTAATTCTGTTCATCATAAATAAATAAATATGTATTGTATACATTTTCTTATGTTTTATAATGTGTAATCAACTTTTAAAAAAAGTTTATTTAATATATTCCCTGCTACTTTAATTTTTCATTTATTTAAGTATAAAATATTTTGGTATTTTTTACAAGCACAGCATTATATTTACTCATAACTATAATCTTTTCTGAAGATTCTGAGGCAGTTTCAATCCATCCCAAAAATAGTTAGATTTCTGAAATTTTAATTTCTCTTTATTTGTTTTAGTTTAGAAATTAAATTATGTACTGATGCATTGGAAATTTCTTAATACTTAGTTCATTTAAAAGTTTCAAAAATTTTGCAATACAGGTGTTAAAATGAATAAATTAAGTTTTATACAATATTGTAAAGACTTTGTTAGTTTGTATAACTTAATTCAAATCATAAGGATCTGGTTTACTAATTAAAGTTTCAATTTGAAAATTTACTGTTCATGCTGTTGAATTAATAAAAGTTTACATAAGATATACAAAACAAATTTCTGTTCAATGCAGTTAATTGATGAAGTAATTTTAAAAGTACCATTTGTCTGTATACTGTACCTTGACATTTTCTTTAAAAGAAAAGAAACAGCAGTAGAAAACAAAAAAAAAACACCTCTAATTTGAATTTATTGAAGACACAGAATTTCTGTTCTTTTGTCAATTTTATACTTGCTTGTCATGAAAAACAAAATTGCTTATATATTGTAATGGCTAATAAATTGCTTTGTTATTTATGAAAATTACTTCTGTGGTTTTTGAAAGGCAGAAAGCTCATACATTCTTAGTCAGATTCAATTACATATTATTACGTAAAAAGCATTCGATTTCAATAAAACATTTATATATTTTATGAATATTTTATATATTTTTGAATAAATTTATTCCTTTAAAAATATGTCTGAAATTAATTGTTTTATGACTTTTTTTCTTATTTAAACTGTAAATTAGTTTTCTATTCAAATTTTTGATACATTGTTTTATATGTAAGGTTAATTCCTAATGTATTCTGTTTTCACACCAACTAATATTTATATACAAACCATCTAATCAAAATATAAATATCTTAAACATTTTTCTACATTTAATATGCAGTTAGTCCTATGATTTATAATACTTGTGCTTGTATTAAAAAGCTTATTTGTTTTATTATATAATTTAATTTGGCAAATAAATATTAAATTTATTTTTTTAAGTGCAAAGTGAGTTTGCATACATGAGAATTATTTTTATTTACTTTACAATTGATTGGAATGATCTTTTTTTTTTTTCAGTTATAATATTAGATTTGCATTTTTAATTACAAAGAGCATGTTAAGCATGTGCTCCAGTTGGTTATTGCTTTTAAACATAATTAGTAGTATGAAAACTTCATATACTTTGCATATATAAAGTTCTTGGCTTGTTTTATTTCTCGCTTTTAATGCTTGATTTTAATTTTAAAATGTGCTGCCATGTTATAGTTTACCGAAACTTGTCATGATTTGGGATTCATGAAATGAAAAAGTTTTAATGTTTCTATATAGACAATTCTTGCAACACAGATCAGCTTCTTTAATGTTGGATTCCTGAGGTTATTCAGAGCAGCTCGTTTAATCAAGTTGCTACGACAAGGTTACACAATAAGAATATTGCTTTGGACTTTTATACAATCATTTAAGGTCAGTACTTTTATTATTGCTGCTGTTATTGTTATTATTATTACTATTTTAATGGATCATTCTAATGTTTTACTTAATTTTTATATCATTTTTAAATCAAGATGAATCTTGATGTATGTTATGAGGTGTGTTTCTTAAAAAAATATTTCTAAAAGATGGTTGACAATATAGTCCTCACACGATAACTTTGCTGATAACCTTAAAAGGGTGTGCGAAGCTACAGAGAAAGAAAGTTGCAAACTGATACAAATAGTGAAGAAAATGCATTATTTAATTAAAAATGAATTCTGCTAGTTGTAGTAGGGATTTTCACTTTAGTTAATGGATAAATTCATTGAAATTTGCGTTACTCATTAACCAAGTTTTCGTGGGATTACTGTATGAAAATGTTAGCTATTTAGGCTTTAAATTTAGCAAAAGTGTACAGATTTAAATTTCAGTACCAGAGTTAAGGTTTAAAAAAGGGCAGCTTGCTGCTGGAGGGAAAAGAAAATTTTTTTGGATTTGTAAGGGCACATTTTACATTCTTAAGGGCATTTTTTGGATTCATAAGGGCACATTTTAAACTTTTAAAGAACTTTTTAGATTCTTAAGACTGCTCATAAGTAAACTTCCCAATTTCCCCTTGCTATGTTAAACCTATGGGCATAGGATGTGTTCGTAAGTTTAAAATATCTACCCAGGAAATTAATATTTTAACTTCTGTTTTCTTTATACTCTTCTTAAAGGATGTCTCTTTTTTTCTTAGTTATCAAAATATTTCTGAAATATGTGCTTAATTTATAATTTTGTGTATTAAAATCTGAGCGAAACCGAATAAGATTTTAACACTTCACATAAAATTAAGTATATTTTAGAAAAAATTTGACAACTAAGAAAAAAAGAAACATCCTTTAAGAAAGAGTACTAAGAAAACAGAAGTTAAAAATGTTAATTTCCTGAGGAGATATTTTAAATATACGAATGCATTTTATGCCCATAGGATTAACATTAGCGAGGGGAAGCAGGAAGTTTACTGACAAACAGCCTTAAGGCACTTTTTTATTTTTAATACAACAATGAGTTAATTTTTACTATGTAAGCAAATTTTTCAATACAAAAGGCAGTAAGGGCACAACTTTTTTGATTGAGAGGCAAGAAGGTTTTTTAATTATTATTATTAACCAAATGGCAGGTAGGGTATAGTTTACCCTGCTAAATCTGTCTGGGGGGCAACTCAGCAGTACATTTAATCTAATGGTTTAAAATCGTTTTCTTTTCATAATTATAATTTAATCATATTATTTTTACCATTGTATGTATAAACTGCCATTAAAAAGAATAAATAAATCTAGATAATATAATTCTAAGATTTCAAATTCTGGGGCTTTTGTAACCATTATATTTTTTCGGTAGTCATTTAAAATGAATTTATGTGATTAAAAAAAATAATGAATTTTTAAATTATTTTTGTTATCAATTTTAATTATAATGCATACAATCGTACAAGTTACATATATGCTTATTGTCATGCAGTCCATTAGAATTAGCATTTTTTTTTCTGTTTAATACATACCTCAAGTCTGGTTACCAGTCAGGATTAAAATTTTCCTCTCTAGCAGGGTTTTAAGACATCAGGAAGAACCTGAAAATAACTTATAACTGAAATAATTTATAATACTGGTTTAATAGATGTTGGTTTCATTTTAAAATCTTGAGGAAAAATCTACTTTCACCCCCAAATTCTGGAAAAACTGTTCACTTACTCTGGGAACATCATTTGATCTATTTTTAAAGTTAACATTGGTCAGCAATCATTGCAATTTACCATGGCTTTGTCATGGATCGTTGATATAAAAAAATTAAGTACTTCTCCATTATCCTGTTGACCACTCTTCATAACAAAAAACTATCGCCAAACTGTAACACCAAATAAGCAAATGGAAGAATGTTGCCATTGGAATCTCAAAAATAAATAAATATAAGAAATTCGATAACGCCCCACTCACCAAAGTTTCAACTTAGTAGCTTAAACAATAAAATGTACAATATATTAATGAAAACAGAATGAAAAATCTTGGATATTTATTTATTTACATTATTTTTCTTAATTATTCCTTTTGGTTGGTGAATAAATGTTTGTGACATCAGTTGAAACTGATCTATTGTACATAACTATGCATCACAACATTTTTTCAATGCTTTTTCTCTTTTAATATCATGACACCTCTTTTAAGGACACAGTTATTATTTTAATTAACAAAATAACTAATAAATTAGTAAAACATAATGAAAAATACAGGTAAATGTCAAATTAAAAACCACTTGATGACATAACAAATATATGTAGTAACACTTCTGATGTGAAATGAATGTGACATCATGATCATGCATTTATGGCTTTCAATCTCAATCCTATAGTTTGGCAATAGTTTTTTGTTATGAAAAGTGGTAGACGGGCAGAAGTACCAAAAATTATTTATCCTGGAAAATAAACCAGGGATTTTTTTTTCTTTGTATAAAACCCTATTCAGTGTTAAATCTATGGCAATGAAATATATTTGTATTTTTCAAATTTATTATTAGAAAATAAAAATTTTTAATTTCTAGTTTCTGTATACCAGGCGTGTCATTTCAGAACTTTCTTGAGGGAGGGGCAAAAATTTCTTTTGATCTTGTTGAGCATATCTGAGAAGCTGTTGATGCAGTTTTATCTACATATATATTTTAAAAATTAGCCAAAGTAGATAAAATAAGTATTGGTACTATTTGAAAATGTTGCTATAGCAAGGCTTTAGCAAATATTATGGATAATTATTAAATTCTGTGCTTAAAGTTTGTTTGTTTAATGATCATGTTTTTAATTTGGTCAAAACAGACAAGTTATTTTAGCTTTTGTGCAATTTCTGAAGGTTTCTTCTTTTTACTCTGACATGTGATGGCTGATACATTCTGAAATATAAAATTCTTTAAGAGGGAGGGCAATCCCCCTCCCTAGGGGGTAATCCCCCCCCCCTTAGCCTCCTAGCCTTTCCCAAATAGTGCTCCTGCTGTATACTCTTCTTAAACCATGTTTCTTTGCTGTTTAAAAATGCTTCTAAAAAAAATATTTCAAGTGCTCAACTTTGCTAAAATTTTAATATTTAAAATACAAAATTAAATATATATTTCTGAAATATTTTCTCAATTAGGTAACAAAGAAGTATAATTTATGAAGAATATACAGAAAAAAAGTTAAATGAAAATTTTAATTTTCTGATGAGAAATTCGAAAAAATGTGAATCTATTTCATGGCCAGGGCTTGACAAATGCGGTCGCCAGGTCGCCACTGGCGACCAAGTTTTTCTATCTGGCCACCAAGTTATTTAATTTGGCGTTTTTATTATTATCATAATTTTTGTAGAAAGATTGATCTAAGAAATTGACCCTAGAACACATACGGCATTTTTAAATTAGTAAAAATAAGTTCAGCAAATGCAAAAGATGTTTAAATAATAATAATAAATAATAATAAAAACAGAATTATTTGACTGACTTTGGCAGGAAAATAGGCAAAAGTTGTTTTTCTGTTTCACTGTTTCATCGATGCCCCCCTCATCAGATATAGATTTTGATAGCACTCCTATACGGACATTGGAAGTCTTCGGAAATCGGCATTTTTCGAACATGTCGGTTAAACCAGCTTTTACAAAATTTTTCTCTTTTTTTCACAGATAAATAATTTAGATAAATTTCATTGGAAAACTGGGTTTGTATTGTCTTTCTAAATTATGTAACAATTCCAAAGTGCTGTGTAACTAATAATCCTAAAATTTTGCTTATTATTATTTTTTCTCAATTAATTCGTAAAAAACTTTTGTTCTTTTTTTCCTTTTTTTTAATCAGTGTCGGGGAAAGGGGGGGGGGTATTTTTTACTGCCGACTAGAATTTTTTGCTGGCTACCCAATTTTGTCAAATTTGTAAAGCCCTGTTCATGGCCATAGCTTTAACATTAGAGAAGAGAATTTAAGGTCTGCCTATTAAAGAGTTTTAAGTTCTAAGCCAATAAATACTATATTATATCCCTTTTTTTTTAATTAAGCTTAATGAAAATATACTATTATTCTGTTTTTCATTTCCAATTATTGCTTTTGATTTCATTACGTAAATTATTTATGTATTTAAAAATATGCAATAAAACATAACCCATATTTTATATTTTTAGGCTCTTCCATATGTTTGTTTACTCATAGCCATGTTATTCTTCATTTATGCTATTATCGGCATGCAAGTACGTATTTTTATTTATTCTTTTACAGTATAATTTAAAATAATTTTTGTAATTCTCTAAACTTACTCGTTTACTTGCAAAACAGTAGCATTTAAAAGGATATATATATATACAAATTAAAAGAAACATAATATTTTATATTTTGACAGATTTTGCACAAATACATAAATAATCTTAAACATTCACGTTAGGTTTATAATTTATTCAATCAAATTCTTGATTCTATATATTTAGTTATTTAATAAGATTATAATTACAGTTGATACTAGGGATGCACCGAATAGTGATTTTGGCCGAATACCGAATATTCGGCCCACAGGTAAACCAAATACCGAATATTCGGCTAGCCGAATAGTAACAGTGAAGTCGAATACCGAATAGTAACTATTTGACCGAATATTCGACTGGCCAAATATTTTTATATTTCAGAATTTAAAAGTATTAAAAGTTAAATTATAAAACAATTTTACAAAATATTTAATATATCAGGTAACCAAGAAAGTTCGTTCGGTTTTTCAGAACAGCTACTTTTGTTGCGTAGGCGTGGTCATACTGATTCTGATGACGTCATTTCTGTACATTGCCTTTAAATTGCAATCAGTAGAGAGTTGTTTAACGTATCTCACGTTTCGCTATCAGTTTTGTAGGAAGTACAATCGTTGACAAAGGATGTCGTTGACAAAGGAGATTTTGAGGCCTATTTTGCTCTACGAGTTCAAATTAGGAAACAAAGCTGCAGAGGCCGCTAGAAGAATATGCTCCGTGTTTGGAGAGACTTCAGTGAGTGAACGGACCGCTCAAAAGTGGTTCAGCAGATTTTCATCCGGAGACGAGAGCCTCGAAGACAAGCCCCGTGTTGGTCGTCCATCCATCTTAGACCAAGTCCAGCTGGAAGAGGAAATCAAACAGAATCCTGATCTAACATGCCAGGTGCTTGCGCAAAGGCTTGGAGTATCTGACGAAACCATCCGATCGCATCTTCATAGCCTTGGGATGTCGTGGAAACTTGATAAGTGGGTTCCTCATGTCCTGTCCGAGGAAACGATTGAACATCTGCTTGTCATTGCTGTCGCGCCACAACAAAGCCTCTTTCCTGGATCAGATATTGACATGTGACGAGAAATGGGTAATGTATGATAACCGAAAGAGAAAACATCATTGGTCGACTTCTGGTTCCGTCTCGTTGGTTGCTAAACCGGACATCCATCAAAAAAAGATAATGCTGTGTATTTGGTGGACTACCGCTGGTATAGTTCACTATGAATTCTTAGAAAGCGGGAAATCAATCACAGCCGAAGTCTACTCGTCGCAGTTGAAAAGGGTTTCAGCTGCTTTGCTCGAAAAGCAGCCAGCACTGGTCAACAGGAGAGGTGTTCTTCTCCTCCACGATAACGCCAGACCTCATACGGCCAAAGCGACCAGGGACGTGATAAAAACATTGGGCTGGGAAGTTTTGCCTCACCCACCTTACTCCCCGGACATCGCCCCATCGGACTATTACTTGTTTTTGGTCATGGATAATCACCTGCGGGAACAGCAGTTCCGAACCCAAGATGATGTCACAAAAACTATAACCCAGTTTTTGGACTCTAAACCAAAAGATTTTTTCAAAAAGGGCATTTATAAGCTTGTTTCTCGTTGGGAACACGTAATTGAAGCCAATGGTGATTATTTCAAAGAATAAAATAAGTGTTTGAGATTTTTGTGGATCGTTTTTTATGTCTGATGAAAACCGCACGAACTTTCTTGGTTACCTAATAGATACTACCATTTTATGAACTAGACCTTTTTATAAGAAACATTTACAAAAAAAAAAAAAAAAAAAAAAAAAAATCTGTGCTTTGAGTTATAACTTAAAAAGAGGATTGTCTTAATTTTTTTTTTAATTAATAAAACTTTAAATTTCATGGTTTCTTCTGTGAATTAAAATAAATTTATAAAATGTTCTTATATTCTAAAACAGATATTTTCAAATCAAAAATTTTTTTGAATGAATTATAAGAAACATTTTACAGTAATATAGTGTTTATTTGTCAGGAAGGGACTAAAGTAAAACAATACAATATACTATTAAAATGGTGACAAATCAGCAAGAATAATTTTCCTGCTCCTTTTGATTTGGCAAGGAAGTTTTTAAATGAACCAGAGAGCAGGTGTCCGGAATGGGAGATCATTCAGAGGTTGTAACCATACAGGGACGTCACCCACCTTGAGGACCCGCTTGTGGCATATGGTCGGGACAAGCCCCAAACATTGTGGAACAAAATTTCTGTGCAGAAAATGTGGTCACGGCAAACATTTTTTGAGGAAGAAACATAATTTCAGTCCGCTTATTCCATCAAAAATAAATACATTCAATCAAAAACACAGAGTGTGTCACCGTAAGCTGAAACAGAATTTTCGTTCTGTCAGCCACACTCTGAATAAAGGAATATCTAGGTCAGTGTTGTTTAGATATGAATGGCGGCAATTTCCAGTACTTCTCATGATTCACACAAATCAAAGTAACAATGTTGAAAATATAGTTACAGTATCTTCAATATTATTAAAGTAACAAACGAAAATTCAAATTTGTCCTGGAGTGAGATGCTCTTTAGTTTTGATTAAGTGTACTGCGATCCTGGTTTCCTGGACAAGATGTCTTGATGTCCATCATCACCTGTGAAAATTTTTGTCCATTTTGTTTAGAAACATGATGTTTGCGAAAAAGCAAGAAACATTATTTACTAGACAGGTTTTCAGGAATTTGCATTTATTTGTACATCAATTCCTATGAAGGTCATCATTAATGGTTAATTTTCTTAAGTGACAGTTTTCAACCAGTGAATAAATAATGTAAAAGCATTCGCTTTCAATTAAATATGATTCTATTTTTAAGTATTTTGAATATCTTTATTAATTGACAGTTAAAAGTAGAAATTGTGGATTTTTAAAAATATTTTTAAAAAAGCTTTTTTAAGTATTCAGTTTGGCCAAATATTTCGATATTTGGCCAAACCGAATATTTGGCATGCTGAATAGTTTGATATTCCGCCAAGCCGAATATTCGGCAGACCGAATAGTTTGGTATTCGGCCTAACCGAATATTCGGTAATATGGCCGAATAGGCTGAATACCGAATAGATACCAAGCATTCAGTGCATCCCTAGTTGATACGGTTATAATTTAATTGATATGATTATGTAATTTGTAGATCTGATAAATAAATTAACGTATACTTATGCTTGATCATTATTTTCTCTAAATAAAAGAGAAATTTATTAATTTAATTAGTTCTGTAATATATGCACTAAAGAGTAAAGCTAAATAAACGTATAGTAATATTGTTGAAAAGTTATTGCATATAATGATTCTTGAAAACATTCTTTAGTTGATTCAGAACACATTTAAATTCATTTTTTTTGTTAGTCTACTATTATGTTTTATAATTTTATAAACTTTTTATCTATTTATTTAAGTATTATAAATGTTATTAAAACAGATTCCGTTACAATAATGTTTGTTAATACTTTTTATTATGACTATATTGCTAATTAAACAACCAGTATAACTTTATTTCTAATTTTCAGTTTGTTAACTCTTTTTTTTTTTTTTTTTTTTTAAAGCATAGTTTTATATAGAAGTTTCTAAACTCAATATCTAAAGAGTTATATTGTTTGTAAGTTACAAAAATCTGTTTACAAAATCTCCTATAATATAAGTTTGGGTTCCAAAATTAACAAACATTTATTTATTAATTCTATTCATTAATTTTTTTAACATATTTTGAATGGATCTTTGGTTACATATTAATTGAGAACCTTCTCAATAATCCAAATAGTCGTGTTCATCAAATATTGTCAAATTTCCTCCCTAATATTCTGATTTACCCCCCTCTTCATTCTTTTTCATTTCCTCAGTTTTATGTTTATCCTTATTTTATTTATATTTTCTGTTTCTTCCTCTGCTAAGTTAAATGGCTCTATTCTTAATCTGCTGAATTTACTGTTAAGAGACATAGGTATGGGTCATTACTGTTACACAGAGAACATATATTTATTTAGATTTGCATTAAAATTACATTTTTGAGGCAAATTTATACTTCTAAATTAAAATAGGGAAAAAAATATGTGAAAGAGGTGTACCTCCTGCTGGTGCATTGATTAGTAATAAAACTTGTATAAATGTACGCATATACTTCTGGGTCCATGTACTTATTATTATAATTTAAAAAGGTCTCCCTACAGATGAGCCAAATGAAAAGTAAACACAAGTAATAATAAATATGAGAATTCTTTAGAAGATTCAATATTTTTATCTCCTCCTTACCCTGATAAAAACTCTTTCTTTTACAGTAATGCATAAAAACAACATTTAGAGTATAAGGGGGGGGGGGGGATCTAAAATTGCAGACTATTTTTGGAATTATTAAGCTTACCATAGTCACTGCAAAAATAATAGTGGAATTTCTCTTATATACATATATATATATATATGGTGTAGTAAAATTTTTGTATCAACCAATAGAAGTGCAGGAAAGAGAAGAGAACCAGTTAATAAAATTGAAAGGGGCGAAGAGTGATAGCCTGTACAAAATTAGCAGGCCTATCTTCTTTAATTGTAATTCTGTTGGCTGCTTTCTTTTCTTTCCTGCTTTTCTCTTCGTTGAATAACTTTCCATACCTATGTCTTTTTACTGCTTCAAATTCTTAATCTTCAATTTTTTTCTGTGTGTTGTTAATCTTAACCTGTTCTCCCTTGTGTTGCTGTCTGCCTTCATCCCTCATCCTTGACAATCAACACTTAGGTTTTTGGAAATATCAAGTTTGTACCTGACACAGAAATGAACCGCCACAACAACTTCCATACCTTCATACAGTCTCTCATGCTCTTATTTAGGTGAGTCAGCTGCGGCTGAACACACCCAAAAAACCTTTGTTGCCATGAACTGGGATGATTGTCACACACACACCATCCCCCCCCCCCCCCCCCCCTTTTTTTTTTTTTTTTTTTCTAAATAATAATATTTAAAAATAAGGTTTTTAAAAATTTAATGATATATTTATATATATATAAAAATTTATAACTCCACTAGGTAGGGAAGCATCGCACACAACTTTGAATTGATTGCCTCTTGCATGTTTCTTTTTTCTTTATATTTTTTTTCCCCTTCCTATTTAATTTTTTTAGTCACATTTGTAAAGTTTACAGAAGCACAAAAATTTTCTTATTTTTTACACTCAAGGTAAAATTGAATGAATAACAATAATTGTATTTATTTAAAATGACATACATCAATTTCATATATAAAAAATCATATTTTCATGGCAGCAAAATTTGCACTTAATTGACTTATCTAAATTAACTCAAATTTCGTGTTTAATTGCAATAATTAATAAATCATTTAATCTTTGCTCAACTGTGACAAGGCTGCTATTAGTAAGATACTTAGGACCATATTTAAAATTATTATGAAGTATCAAAATTACAATATTTTGAATAAATTTGTAGCAAATTGTAATTTACATAGTATTAATGCAAATTGTTATTTGCATTATTACTGTGTCATCATTATGTATATTCATATGTTCTGTTTCTTGAATATGATGATATTCAGCTAACTTAAATGGCTTTAAAACTCAACCTTTAAAATATTTAATTTTTTTAAATATGACATCCTTTAAACAAAATAAATAAATATGTTTTACAGTTTAAAAAAACCTTTATTTATTTATTAAAAAAAAAAAATTCATTACATTTTCTTTTAATGTAAGTTCACTGTATTTTTTTCTTCTGCTATTTAAAATGCAACTTTTAATATTTTTCATATTATTGTTTATTATGTAATTTTAAAATAGCTAAAACTAAGCAGTGTCATTGATAATAAGAACAATAAACTAAAATGAAACATTTTTGTTTGCTTCTAAAATTCATATTTACTCTGAAATAATAATAAAAAAGTTACCCTCATTGATGTCTTTCCTAGAAAGTTTCCAGTCATGGCAACAAAGTGTTTTTCTATCATAGAACATAGCATTAACTTCTCTCTTTTTTCTCTTACTGTAGAGTAGCCAATAGATTGCATTATTCGTAGAATTTTATTATTCTTGTTATTTGCATTTTTTACATTTTATTTTGAAATTATATATTTTAGTATTATTTATTAGTAGAGTGGAATGTCATTATCCTTTTAGTGGGTCAGTGCAAAATTCCCTCCCTTTATATATATAAACAGATAGAATGCAATGTAGTTTAATTTTAGTTTTTTATAAAAAAAAATAATGTTTGGGCATGG
This sequence comes from Maratus michaelseni, assembly GCA_963931845.1. Classification (NCBI taxonomy): domain Eukaryota; kingdom Metazoa; phylum Arthropoda; class Arachnida; order Araneae; family Salticidae; genus Maratus; species Maratus michaelseni. The sequence continues at coordinate 126,510,016 of OZ007593.1, read as the reverse complement.
GTGTCCGCAGAACAAAATCTAGGGAGGAATGAGCTGCCTGTAGTCTGCTGCCAAGGCTTTTTTTTTTTTTTTTAAATGGTGATACAAGAAAAAAAATAAGCTAAATTAAGATTTTTTTTTTTTTGCCAGAATATTTGTCCAAGACAGTTTTTAAACATATCATCATAAAAAACAGTACAGAAATATAACAAATAAAAACTATTAAAAATCCAAAAGTAAGCTTCTACCAGCTATTTAAAAAATGAAACACATTATTACTGTAAACTGTGTTTATTTGAACCCTAATGTATTGCTTGGCCTCAGAACAAAAAAGTGTTTCAAATCAATACTCCCAATGCAGCCAAAACTCGGGACTGATTTAACACTTTTGTTTGTTTTGGTTCCAAGTAACCCCAAGTTACAGTACCTTTCCCCCCTGAATCTCCCATTTTAGATAGTGTTTGAAAACATGTTTGAAAAGGAAAACTGAACTAAAAAATGTTTTCTATGGAGGATTCAGAGTCCTCTTTACGAAAAATCTTTATTTTTTTTCTCAAAATGTTTAATTATTTTAAATCTCTTGAGATTCACTCACACTTTTATTCTGTCTTACAAAATTATCAGACAAAAAGAAAATTTAGTAAATTAAATTTGAAAATTCAAGGAGGGACAATTGCCGCTCCCCCCCCCCCCTCCCTCTCTTGCGGGCACCCATGTATTTGGGGGATAGAAAAAAAAAACACTTTTAACATCTTCTCATACCCAGGTGTTTGGTAATATTGCTCTGAACCCTGAACAGCAAATAACTCGTCATAATAACTTCCGTACATTTGTTCAAGGACTAATGCTACTTTTCAGGCAAGTTGGTGTCTTGCAGAACCTTTTTCATGTTGTGATTGGTGTGCCGAACATCATTGGCAGCTGCACTGCAATTTGCACATTGTAATTCTGAAAAATCTTTCAGTATAACCTGGAGCATCTAAAAAAACTTAAATTTCATTTTTTCATTTTCAAAATAAAGTCTCACAAGTTTAATAAATTTGTTAAATTTAACATTTTAAGATATATATTTTGAAATTAATGAATAATTCTATGTTTTTTTTTATTATACTTGAATGATATAAGATCAGTAAATTAAGTTTAATCTATACAGATATGAGAATCTTCTGTGTTTCAGCGAATTTCTGCTTTTTAAAAAATCATACCCCCCCCCCCCACCCCAAAAAAAATAATTTATTAATTAAATTAAATACAAATAAATTTAATTTAATTTTAAAAAATCCACTTTCCTTATTTGCCTCTTTTTTTCTCATCACACAAATTTTGCGCTTAATTAAAAAATAAATAAATAAAATATTCTGCTTTATTTGTTTTATTGCAGTATAACAATAAATAATTAATTAATCATCTAAATTTTCCATTCCTCATAAATTCCAGATTTGGGAGAGGGCAAAGAAAGAACTTTCCTCTTTTTTTTTTTTTTTTCACCGCTTCGCAGTTCTCATCTCTTCAATATCATAATTAACAGATAAATAAATTATTTTTCATCAACTCTTTTCTTTTTTTAGTTTTTCCTCAGAGATTCAGCAATTAATCAAAATATTTTTGTTTTTATCTTTTAAATATTTTAAAGTTTTTTTATTTGTTATCTATTTTTTTTTTTTAAATATAATGTATAATGGAGATTGGCATAGCTCCACAAATTCTTGGGCTCATGTTCCACAAAATAATAAAAAAAAAATTGTTAAATGCAGATTATTTTATATCAAAAGGAAAATATTAAAGCCATATCCTTATCAAACTATTCGCTTAACATATATTTACATATTTAAAATACTTACTTATAAATGCTTAACATATATTATACTTATATTTAACTGAAATCAAATAAATCATTGAAGATAAATGCTAGAGTGTAAGGAATTATTGATCATTATTTTTAGATGGAATGAAGCTATGAATTGTTTACACAAATGTTTTAATTTTAAAAGAAAAGAAAAATAATTGCTATCATGTATTTATGGAGATTATCTTTACATAAATAGGTATAAAAATATTTTAGCTTCAAAATATTATGCTAGTCAAAATAGTTTGATCATTCTAGTTTTCCAATATTTTAAAAAGGATTGTTGAAACAATTTTTCGGTATAATGGTCGTACATTTATGGCCCAAATTTGTCAGTATCCTTATAATTTAGAGTTTTGGGGTAATAATAATGATCGCTTAGACTGTGAAAAATATGAGATGAAAGAGCAAAATAAAATATTTTCCTATCCTTCTCTCTCCATCTCTATCCCCGTATCCTTTAAGAAAAATGTACTATAAGAGAAACAAAAACACATTATAAAGATTTTGCAATTTTCTATTATTTCTTTTACCTCGTCTTAGGCAACAAATTTTTTAAAATAGAATTTGTTGTTATTAATCAAAATATGTTATGAAACCATTTAAGACTATGTTATAGTTTCAAAATAATCTGTTAACAGTAAAGTTTTCTAAAAGCTATGCTCCAGGTCAAGAACATCACAATGCAAATTGCACATTATCAGAATAAAAAATAACAATTTTTGAAATTAAATTTGAAAAGCATGCATGGGCTTTTTTTTTTTAATGTTTTTTAAATTTGATAAAAAGTCTGAAGCATTTAATATGCATGCATGCTTCATGTGTTAATTACTAAATATAAGGTGGTGTTTTAAAGGTATGTTTAACTGCTTATAAATGTTGTATGCATGCATCTGGCATTCATGGTCTAAGTAAAAAATTTAAAAATAAAATTGTAAATTGATTTTACTTAAGTGGGTCAGGCTGCCTGTGTTTGAAATTTAATATTAGTTAAATTGTGTGATATTATTTGCTCAAAATAAAAAAAATTCTATGAAAAGTAAAATTTAAAAAAAAAAAAAGAAGAAGAAGAATCTATATGTTCATCTTTTATTTTCATAATTATTTACCATTCATCAAAAAATTCGAAACTTGCAAAAAATATCTGTTCTTATAGCTGCAGTCCAGATAGCACAAATTTCAGCATTAACTTTGTTAAAGCATATTGGAAATAAATTGTTAAATTTGTGTATATATTCTTTAAAGGGAAGAGAGATTATTTTCTCTGGAATAAATAGGCTTCTATAATATTACTATGATAAGCAAGCAATTTATATTTGATTAAACAGAAGATATATTTTATATTATTCCATATTTTTAAAGGAAAAACAGGATTGTATTCTGAAAAAACATATATTTACATCTTCAAACAATTTTGTTGTGAAAAAAATTTATTTGAATAATTTAAAACTGTGTATTATAAAATTGAAATTAGATGAAATAGGCAGATACATAAAAACATTTTTGTATAAAAATTTAAGTTTTCCATTTTATTATCCTATTATGTAATATTAGTTAAAATTTTATGAAAACTGGTTTACATCATGTTCATTAATTTTATCATATGATTTCTCATGTGTAATATTTTTAATGCCTCAGTAAAAAATTGCTGTTTTCATTTTATAAGAAATGCTGTTATTTTGCTTGCTCATGTAACTCATGTAAATATTATATTTTACATGTAATTAATAACTTTTCACTAACTGGTTAGTACATTTGTTTTTCCACAATTTTGAGTTTCTGTTCTAAATTTATAAATAATTTAATGGTAAAATTTAAATAAAAATATGTAAATTATAAGTACTGTTTCTGACTTTATAATCTGTATATATTTAAGAATGGAGATGAAGATTGAATCTTTGAAGGTATTCTATGTTACTGAAATAATAATAATTATTATATTATTACTGGTAATCTAAATTTATCAGGATTAAAACTATATTTGAAAATAACCCAATAGAAATTGGAAATCTAAAAAAAGGTACCCAAAACTGAAAAAGCTAGTCTATTATGCACATACAGATAATGTATCATATATGTTATAGTATAGTAATTCTATGTACTAGTCCTGTATAATGCATCTTTAAGTAAATGTGAAACTTAAAATTCAATTTTATATTCATCATTATCTAAAATCTAAGTGCTAAGTAGTATAAAGGCAGCAAAAGCTGTCAAATTAACTGAATGATAATTAGGGATTGATTAATAGATTATATCAAACTATGTAATTTCCTTATTATTCAAATGATAATAATAATAATAATAATAATAACAACAGTAAAAATAGAAAAGTCAAAATAATTGAATCTGTATACTTTTCATTTTCAAACCTCATTTATAAATTGCAGTTTGTGCTATTTGAATAATCTAGCTTTTTATAGATATTAAATATAATTTTTAAATATATTCTTATTTTATTTATTTATTTATTTAAGAAGAAAAATAAAGAAAGAAAATAGCAATTGACTTCTTCATAGTTTCAATGATAGACAATATTTAATACAAAATATCGAGAACTGGTGTAATATCTTAAAAAGAAAAATTTTGTTTTAAATTATTATTTTCAAATCATGCAAACTTAATGAATAACATTTTTCTTAAAATTGTAATATTATTAATAATTATAAAAACAATAAAGAATTCTGTTAAGTCTTTTGATGAATCTTTAGAAATAAAACAGTTTTTATGAATTTTAAATTACATCAGGTTGTATGAGGAAATAATGACATTTTTATGTATATTTTAAAACTTTTATTTATCAGCAAACTAGATGTTCATCATTATTTTCAAATATTTGTTTTTACCTTTTGTAAACTTTTTAATCTTTAAATTCTGTAAAATAATATTTTAAATTTATATTAATTCATATTTGGTTATTTTGATTTAGATCTCTATTTAAAAATTCTGTTGTTGCATTCAGCTGAAAAAATATGTTTACATAATACTAGAGCAATTTTTAGCAACTGAGTGCAGAATTGTCTGGTATAACCAGTTCTATATTTAAAGAACAGAATAATTGTTTTTCTAAAATATTAAAAAAAAAACACTTTTCAAAAAAATATATTCTGTGCTAATTTTATGTTACTTAATGATCATAAAACAGATACCAGAAATTTCTTATTTTATGATATTTTATATAATTTTAAATTATAATTAGAAATCAATGACTCAATGTCTGAGTCTCTCTTTGTCAGAAATCACATAAAATTTTGAAGTGCGTTCTTTTTTTTTCTTTTTAAACCATTTAGTTGTTTTGTCGTGAAATTTTTGAGCAAACATTTGTAAAATAAAATTTAAATTCGCAAATAATGATATTCATAATAATTTAGCATTTTTATTACATTATTTTTCTTGGGGGAGGAAAGTTTAATTCCCTGTGTGTACTGGCCAGCGCTGACCCATATAATTTATATTCGTGGAAGCATGTTGCATATTGCATTTTTTCAGGTGCATGGAATATTTTGCATATTGCATGAATAATATTTGCATGCTATTTTACTTTAACTTAATATAAGTTAGAGCAGGTATGATCCTTAAAACAAGAATGTGAATAATATAAAGGTTTGAGATTAAAAATCAACCATATAATGAAGATAATACATTCTTAAGTGTTGTTTACATTCTTGAATAATCCATATCTGTTCTATTATTTCCATGGGCACCAGCAAAATGAAATCCAGGGAGAGTCAAGATTTTGAAACAGATACCCCCATGGTCTGCATGGTCTTTGGTAATTTTTTTTAAACTGTACTAAACACCATTTCTGGAATTAATCACCGGACAATAGTCTGGGGGAAGTCCCAGTTATCAAAATGGTGATCACTTTCAAAACTTTCTTAAATCTGCATTTTTAAAAATGAAGAATGTAAATATAAAATAGGTTAAACTAAAATTTTTTTGTCAGAACACCCCATGCAAGGGAATTTTTAACCATATCAACATAAAAAGCAATGCAGAAATTTAACAATTAAGAAATAATTATCTTATTATATATCCTTTGTTCCCCCCCCCCACACACACACACCTTGAACATCCCCGTTAACTCTTTGAGGGGCAAAGTACTTCTTTTACTAAAATGTTGAAATGATTGATTGACACCAGGATTTACAAACAAATTTATTTGAAGATAAGTAAAAGCTTTTCGTCACATACATTATAAAATCAAAATTTTATTTTAAAATTCTGGTGTCAAAGTGGCATTTGGGAATTAAAATTAAGTGTTATATATTAGATCCCACTGCCCTTCAAGGGGTTAAAGGTATTTTTTAAGTTCATGAACATTAAAAAAAGACTTATGTTGCACTGGGGGTTTAGGGTGCTCTGCCTACCCTTCCCTCATAAATAATTAGTTCTTTTTTCTCTTTAATTGTTTTAAATCATTTGGGAAGAATACACTTTGCTACTTTTTTCAAAATCATCAGAGACCAAGAAAATTTAGTGAATTAAATATTAAAATACAGGAGGGGCAATGGCCCTTCCCTGTTTCTCCTTTCTGGTGCCCATGTTTGCTTCTGATAATCAAAATTGATGTATTTAATTCATCCTGCAATACTTTAGATGTGCTACCGGAGAAGCTTGGCAAGCCATTATGTTATCATGTGTAAAGGATTCACCCTGTGATGAAAGATCAAATAAGGGTCCAAATGAATTATGCGGGAGTAATTTAGCCTATGCATACTTTGTTAGCTTCATATTTTTCTGTTCCTTTTTGGTAAGTTTCTACTGTTTTATTTATTTATTTTCTTTGAATATCTATTTTCCAGAAATATGTTGCCTTGTAATGACAAAGTTCTAACTGCTTTTACCAATCTTTTGAGAATTAATCATTTTTAGAAAAAATAAAACTGACTTCATCGGATTGTTTCTTACCTAAATATATTGAACTTGACTTTTACTTATTGAATGCAAGTTGGCATATTTTAGTGAAAGTGGTTTTGACACTACAGAGTCTTTTTGTGCAACCTTTATTGTTTGTTATCCACATTCATTTTAAATCTCATTGTTAGTATGACAGTTTTACAGATTTTTTTTCTTTTAAAAAGAAAAGAATTGTCTATTTTCTTCAAAAACTACTAATAATAATTCTTTCATTAGTTATTCATTCTGGTTAATAAAATATCTTAAAAGTTAATATATTGCTTCCTCATGCAAAACTATGGGAAGAAATTTTTAACTCTCTCTAACTGCACAGTATATAAATAAATCTTTGTAAAAAGTTTAAATTTATTTTTACAAAAAGAAAAAAATCTATATTAATAAGAGAAAGTTTCTGTTTGTTGGTGATAACTAGGGCATGTAGAAGTCTGCAAATTTGGAAAGGATAGACGAAGACAGGTCTGAATGCCCCTGAGATTTAGATTTTTCATTTTTTTATAATTAGCCAAGATATTAATTAAAAACCCTCATTGAATGGCAATGAACAAGTTTCCATTGTCTCAATGATCACTTCTGCACATTCTCAGGGAATTCAAGGTTTTTAATGCACAGGTGTAGTAAATGTTCTGTTTTCTTCTGCATTTTGAAATCCCAATAGAATCGTCCCCTATAGAATTACCAAAAATAATACGTACATTTTCATGATACCTTCCTGGTTGTAGCTTTTGTTTAAAAAATATTAATATTTACTATTTTAAAAAACACATTTTCTGGAGATCATTTTTATATCCATTTTTTCTGCAGTTTTACACTGCCATCTGCGTTGCCTAGATAGTAATAAAAATAAATAAATAAATAAAAACTACTTATAGCAAATTCTTTCTTGCTTTCAATGGTACCTTTCATTTAAAATATATTAATATTTACTATTTCAAAAACTATATTTTCTGGAGGTTGTTTTCATATATATATATATATATATATATATATATATATATATATATTTTAATGCAGTTTTAAACTGCCATCTGCATTACCTGAATGGAAATACAGAAAAGAAAAAATACTTACAGCAAATTCCTTTTTGCTAATGGTACCTTTCATTAAATATATATATATATATATATATATATTAATTATCTACTATTTCAAAAAACTTATTTTTCTGGAGTTTATTTTCATATTTCTGTTTTTTCAGCAGTTTTAAACTGCCATCCATGTGGCCTGGATGGAAATAACTAAAATACCCACTTATAGCAAATTCTTTTCTGCTTTCAACAGTAGCTTTCATTGAAAAAATTATGAATATTTATTATATATATATATATATAATGTGCAAGTTGTTTTCATATTTTTTTTGTTTTTCTTCAGTTTGAAATTGCCATTAGCATGGCCCAGATGGAAATACAAAAATATCCACTTACAATGAATTATTTTCTGCTCTCTGCAGTACCTTTCATTAAAAGAAAATAAATAAATATTTACTATTTTAAAAACATATTTTTTGTGTGTCCTTTTTATATTTTCCGTTTTCTGCAGTTTAAATTGGAATCATGTAGAAATTTTTCTTCTCTTTCCCAGTGCCTTTAGAGATATTATTTTGCATTTTAAGAGACTACCTTTGTTCTTTATCATGTGGGAGGGTTGATAATTTTTTTTAAATGTGTGACTTAAGAAAGAGGCATTTTAAAAATATTAAAATTTAACAACCCTCTCCCCCCCGGAGCTGCAGAAATCCCTACCATTAGAAAAACGTCTGAATTTAACACTGATTTTAGGTACATTTCAGGTTATTTTACACCCCATTGTCTCATAACTTTGATAATCATAACTTTATAGAATTCAGTATCTTAAATCTTCTATATGAAATAATTAAAATGTGGATAATGACACTAATAATTAGTCTAAGCAATTAATTTTTCTCATAAATATTTTATCAATTATTGATAAGTATCTTAATTGTTCAACTGACTGCTTGAGCCCTTACCATAATTTTTGAATTGTTATGCCACTATCTGTAACGATTACTATAAAATTTATGGAGCAAATTTTCAGATTTGTTTTGTTCTTCTGTATATTAAAGCTGCTATTTAAATATGAGTTTATAATAAATGATTCTTATGGACTTTTTTTTTCTTTTCCAGATGTTAAATTTGTTTGTTGCTGTCATTATGGATAATTTTGATTATTTAACTAGAGATTCATCCATTCTTGGGGCTCATCACTTAGATGAGTTCATTCGAATGTGGGCCGAATATGATCCTAGTGCTACGTAAGAAAATCAAATTATTATTAACATCATCATTCTTATTTTTTAAATACCAATTCTGAAATTTAGCTTCCAAAATATTCTTAGATGAAGAAGTAAAAAAGTAGGTTGTCTTTTTTTCTCTATATAATGATTAAGAACACAACTATAGTTTCAAGAGTAATTGATTATCAGCTCTTATCATAAAATAATTAGTAGCAGAAAGTAGTTGTCTCAGCAAGGGTGAAAACATGTTCTGCCTTATTGTCTATTTTCATCAAAAACAGACAAAATGAATGAACACAGAATATGTTTTTATCCTTGCTGAGATAACTGCTCTCTGCTACTAATGATTTCATGATAAAAGCTGTTAATTAATTGCTCTTGAACAGAGCCGTCCTTAGCAAAAGCGAGGCCGGGTGCAAGAATTTTTGTGAGGCCCTTCCATTCCGACCAATGTTGCCAATTTAGCTGTTTTTTTATTCATCTACCAGAAATTTTTAATAGTAATTTTTGCTTTATTTAATGACAGATGTTATGTGATTAAATAAAATGAAGGTAACAATTCGGAAATTCTGGTAGATATTTTGAGTTAAAAAATCTTCTAAATTTACAACATTACTTATCGCTTTTGAAAAAGCTCGTGCTCGCATGATATACACAGTCGCGCATCAAGCAATATGCTTTTTTAGGTGTGTGTGGGGGGGGGGGGGGGCATAATATGTTTTAGTAGAGGTTCAGGGTGGGATTCGTGCCGAAAATTTTGAAATCCCGCCCAAAAAAAGATAGTGAGCGGAAGACTCCCGCCCAAAAAATTTCAGCATTTTCGGAGAAATTTGCGTTATTAAATTTACCTGCAACTGAACGATAAATTTCGTTATTTTTTTTCCCGCAACCGATTGACGAACTTTGCGTTTTTTCTGCGACTGATCGACGAACTTTGCGTTTTTTTCCGAGACAGATCAACAAACTTTGCGGGTTTTTTTCGCGACAGATCAACGAACTTTGCGTTTTTTTTCGCGACAGATCAACGAACTTTGCGTTTTTTCTGTGACAGATCGACGAACTTTACATTTTTTAAGCCACTGATCGAAGAACTTTGCATGCGACTGATCGACAAACGTTGCATTTTTTTCTGTGACAGATCGACGAACTTTGTGGTTTTTCCCGCAACAGATCGACAAACTTTGCATTTTTTCCGCGACAGATCCATGAACTTTGTGTTTTTTCCACCATAGATCGACGAACTTTGCATTTTTTTTCACGACTGATCGACAAACTTAAGGTTTTTGAAGCGACTGATCGACGAACTTTTCGCTTTTTAAGCGACTGGTCGACGAACTTTGCGTTTATTCCGCAATCGATCGACGAAATTTGCTTTTTTTCTGCGACTGATCAATGAACTTTTCATTTTTTGGTGACAGATCGACGAACTTTGCATTTTTAGGTGACAGATCAACGAACTTTGTGTTTTTTCCGCGACAGATCGACGAACTTTGCATTTTTTCTGCGACAGATCGACGAACTTTGTGGGTTTTTTCCGCGACAGATCGACAAACTTTGCATTTTTTCTGCGACAGATCCACGAACTTTCGTTTTTTCAACCACAGATCGACGAACTTTGCATTTTTTTTCACGACTGATCGACGAACTTTAGGTTTTTTAAGCGACTGATCGACGAACTTTTTGTTTTTTAAGCGGCTGGTCGACAAACTTTTCATTTTTTAAACGACTGATCAACGAACTTTTCGTTTTTTAAACGACTGATCAACGAACTTTGCGTTTCTTAAATGACTGATCAACGAACTTTGCGTTTTTTCTGCAACAGATCGACGAACATTGCGTTTTTAAGCGACTGATCGACGGGGGACAGATCGACGAACTTTTCGTTTTTTAAACGACTGATCAATGAACTTTGAGTTTTTTAAATGACTGATCAACAAATTTTGCGTTTTTTAAATGACTGATCAACGAACTTTGCATTTTTTCTGCGACAGATCGACGAACATTGCGTTTTTTAAGAGACTGATCGACGAACCTTGTGTTTTTTGGGGACAGATCAACAAACTTTGCATTTATTCCACAATCGATCGACGAAATTTGCTTTTTTCCCGCGACTGATCGACGAACTTTGCATTTTTTGGTGACAGATCGACGAACTTTGCTTCTTTTCCGCGATCGATCAGTGAATCTCAATCAAATAAAATCTAAATTCAGAAATTTATTTAACAACCTAATTGTTAAGGGTCCTTAACACATTTAATGGAACTTGAAAAATACACTGCATATATAAAACTTAACTTTCTTCCCTTTTTTATAATAAAAATAAACATTTTACATAATCATTCTCAGTTGACTTAATTTTTTCAATGGTATTTTGTCATGTCTGCATTAATGTAATTCTTTAAATAGCACGTAAAATAATAGTGGGGTTTAAAGATTTTTTTTTCTCCCTCCCAAACATTACAACTCCCCTCCATTTAAAAATGTTGGTAGGGAGACTCCCCTCCTTGGAAAAATTGAATTTCAAGCCCTGAGGTTTATAGAGACTCGGACAAAATTTCCTTTCGTAATACTTGTACTGGGCCCAGTCTTCTTTTTTCAGCAGATTTAGAATGGGCGGGAAATTCATTCTGGCCACGTCATGTCAGAGCGTCTTTTTCTTTCGTTTTTTTTTTTCAGGGGGGGAGGGGGAATTAGTAATGTTGTACAGTCGTTAAAAAAAGGAGAAAGAGAGCATCCTTATACTTTTTAACCGTCAAATGGCTGCATAGTGATGCGAAAGGAACGACTGTGAATTATGTCTATTTTTCGAATTTGAATACAAATTTTGAAAGAGGAGTCATCTACATATTATCGACTTTTTTAATTATTATATGGAGAGAAAAAAAGATCTACTTCTGTATATTTTCCATTTCCAGTGAATATATTATCACTTATTCTTAGATGAAGAATGTTTAATAACCCTAGTAATTATTTTCCATACCCAGCTATTTTTGTGATTTATATTTGATTTTATTTATGTTTGATTAATCAACTATTTGCTGAATTATTTTCATTTCAAGTTCATTGAAATTTTATTCTAAAGTTAAGATATATGTTCACAGTTAAAAAAGAAATCCTTACTTTTTTTTTTTTTCTAGTGGTCAGATCCATTATACCGAAATGTATGACATGTTGAGAAATATGGATCCGCCACTAGGATTTGGCAACAAGTGTCCTTATCGATTAGCATATAAGGTAAGCCATTCTTTTTTCATGTGGAAAAAAGCATTTTAGTTTTTTAATATTTCTAACATTTCTACTAGTTATTTTTATTAAAGTGCCCTGTAAAATATTTTATTTACATCCCTACATAATAACTATTTAATTTTTTAAATATAGTCCAAATGACTTTTTATTCAGGCTGGATACATGAGACAACATTTCTCTTCTAATTCAATTTCTACAGCAGTAAATATAAGCGTAAACATGATAATGACAACCAAGCTCAATTTCATAAATTTGCATTCTGGGCACATGTTCAAAGGCATAAAGTCTGAGTAAACAAAAATAGCAAAAAATAGAAAAGTAAAGGAAAAATTCCAACATATAAAAGTTTAATATCAATAAATAACTATGGTGGTACAATAAATTTAAAGTTGCAAGAGATGCCCTTGTAGTTAGTACAGTAAATTTAAAACTGCAAGAGATGCCTTTGTAGTAAGTACAGTAAATTTAAAGTTGCAATGCAAGAGATGTCCTTGTAGTTAGTAACTGGTATTTGTATTTTCACTGAATATAGTAGCTGTATGCATATGATTGTGACCCCTGTGTTCAATACATGTTTATTTTTTTTTTGGCTGCTAGTTGCCAATACAGGACATAATGTGTTCATAGGTTGTGGATAAAGGAAAGACTCTCCAAAAGAGGGTTAAGATGAAATCTGTCTTGGACCAAAACAAGTCAAGAACTGAATTTATGGGATTGGAGGATGGGGAGGGGTATGTTTCCTCATAAAGTGCCCATGACATTATTGACATAAAAATCGGGCCTGGTGGCAATGAAATATTACATTGTTTTAGGTTTGAAAGCTTATTTTTTCATTTAGAGTTTGAACAAAGCCAATGCAATATAACGCGTCTTAATACAACCAATATGTATCAATTTTGGGCAGAATATAAATATAGCCTATGTGGCTGTGATTAAGCTGTGATTGATTGCATAATATAACCAAAATTTCAGGAACAAGTATTCCAAAACAGGTCTAAAGTGCCTTGGATAAACACAGTTTTATCTCACTTGGATAGTTCAACTGTACTGAAATACTGTGCTGATAGTTCAACTGTACTGAAAGCTCTACAACAGTTCTGCTGAATGGAGCTCATATTCTCTAGATGCACTAATGTTATCTACCTAGCACTTTCTGGTAAATTCTATGTCTGGAACCTTTCACCAAAGCCATGCCTAAACTCTTCCTCTAGTGGGCAGTTACATACCTGCATATAAAATCAGTAGTATGGAGAGTCTTCATTCTTGGGAGCTTGGTAGATAAGACAGAGTTATGGAAATAAGGATTTTTCTCCCATTTAAATTTGAATGAGAACTTACAGAGCAATTAAAATGCCCCAGATAAAATCCAATATAAATTGGATAGATCGGCAGCTCCACCAACAAGGTAACTTGCCCCTTCTTGTCATGGCCATCTTTGGCCACACCCATTTATGCTTTGCTCCACCCAAAACTGATTAATTTTGTTTATACAATGTATGCGATTTGTAATACTGCATTGTTTTTGCTTCACGCACCTGTGAGAAAATAAGTTTCTAAGTCTGTAACACTATTTATATGCACAGAAAGATTTAATATATTAAATTATAAATATTAGATTAATTGGCATTATGGATATTTTGAGGTATCATGGATAGTAGATTGAGATCAATTATAACATATTTATAGACAGAGAGCTAGGAATTTAATTTCTGATACTTAGATATATTACACTTTCAATTCTGACAATAGCTCCTGAAGAAAACCTAAATGATTAAAAAATATTTAAAAAAAAACAGCACTCTCTATAGCACACAACATGCTACGCGAGATACAATAAAGTTGCAAAAAGCGTCTCTGGCCAAACACAATTCTCTTAAAGTGCAAAATGATATCTTGGAAGGTGCTGTGAAAAAAGAAAAAAAAAAAAGTCTGCCAATTTTGTAAAATCAATTTCAGATTTTTTTTTTTTTATATATATACTTAAGTATTAATGTATTTTTTAAACCCAAGGCATTGTCAGAACTGAAAAGGTTTCAGGAATAAGTGGGTATTTTTTGTTTTTCTGTATTTTGACCTGGAAAATAGATGCAGAATTTTAAATCAGCAGAAAAAACAAAAAACATGATATTGGCATTCAGATTTTTTTTTTAAACAATAAATATTAATATATTTTTAAACAAAAGATATGTTATAATAGGGGAAGTACATGGAATAAGTTCATATTTTTTAATTAATTAATTATTGTATTTCTATGTGTAAAGTGGTATCAGTTTCAAAACATGAAAAACAAAAACTTTTTTTATGCTTCCCTCTTCTTTCTGCTTGAAGTTCCTTGTAAAACCTTTGTAACTATTTATATAGTTACAAAGACAGACAATGACAATGGCACACCATTTTGTGATATTCATTATGGATTTTAATTAATATCTCGGCCAATTATCAAAAAATAAAAAGTATGATCCTCAGGTACTTTTGGACCTACCTTTGTCTATCCTCATCCAACTTTTCAATTCCCTAGCCGTTGCCAACAGACAGATACACTGAAAGATAGACACATCTTTCTTTTATTAATATAGATGTACACTTTTATTAGTAAATCTGCTTTTTGATGCCACATGGGATTAATATGTTTTTAAACTAGTGATTGGATATTGAGAAACTTACATTTTAGGACTGCTAATAAAATTATTTTTATATGTAAGGCACGATTTCATATTAAGACAAGGGTTGTTCCACCCTTTTGCAATTGACTTTTTTTAACTATCTTCTAACTATCTCTTTTCTAACTATCTAACTTGTTTTTGAGTTAGGGTCAGTAACTTCCATATTTAACTTCCATTAGAGAGCATTACAGATACTTTCATATGATACCACATTATCATTTTACTATAGTAGATATTTATTCCACAACTCTACCAACTCTATCTTTATCCATTCAAATGTTATTTGAGTGTATCCACACTTTAGTTTGCATTCTATATATGATGCTCTGCTTGGAATATGTCACTTCTGTGCAGTTTGTCACTTTGTAAACTAATATATAATAACTATCTGCATAATATATTAAAAAATCAGCTTTGTTGAAATACCTTAAATGCACACTGTTTATTTTTTGTGTGTATGTGTGTGTGTCTTTAAGGACTAAAGGATTCCTAAATATCCTCATCACTTCTTTGTGGCAGACACATGATTTCATATTTGCTACATTTTTTAGCACCTCTCAACAACTTTTCACTCTTGTTGAAATACTTCAAATAAAAATGTCACTAGCTCTTGGGCTCTTAACTCAGTATTGTTTGGTAAATCAACTGCTCAAAAAATTTTGACAAAACAGATTTTTTTATATGTGGGAAATCTTTCATTTTTATTTTCAAAAGTTATTTGTTATGTATCAAAAATGTTATTGCAACACACCATATTTTTTTGTGTGTATGTCGACCTTACTTTTTTAACCATAAAATGATCTATTCGGCATATAAAACAGATTATTAATATTTCGGGCCCGGGCAACGCCGAGCGGGTTAGCTAGTCTAAACTAATAAAAGAAAGTTTCGCTCTGTGTATCTGTGTGTGTGTCTGTTGGCGATGGCTAGGAAAATCTGGCCCACCTAGAAGGCTGGAAATTTAGATTTAGGTAGTCCAAACCCTCTCCTGGTGCAACATTACTTCAGAATTTTAATATTTTAATTACTTTCTGAAATATTAATTAAAATGCACAAAGAACTCTCATTAAAAATACGCTTTTATTCTCTTGAGTTGGTTGGTTCACTGGTTGGTTGCATCGATTCTTTACAGAAGTAATTAAATAAACCAGAGTAGCAATGCACAAATAAGGATTTCTAACTAAATAGTGTCAACATGGATTGAAGTTATTAGCATAGAGGAGCCATGCGAATGTCACGCCACCTGTACATGACAAATTACACATATGTCCCACTGATTGAAATATTTTGCAGGCATATTTTTCTTCATGACAATTAGTCGGGTTTAAGTTTTTTTTTACATGACATTTATTATTATGATGGAGATTGTTAATACAAAAAACTTTATTTAACAGATTCTTTTTTATATTTGCGGGAATTAAGAGGGATAAGGGTCTAATTACATTTAAGCTTCAAGGTGTATTTCTAGAAAGCAGTTACCAGAATTTCCGAATAGTAGTGTAAAAGTAGTAAGCTAAATTTCAAATTAAGTTCCTAGTTTAACCAAATGAATCAATCATTAAAGATGTATTGTGATCCTCCTAATTAGTTATTTGCTGAAGGCCACTTAAACAACCCCCCCCCCCCACCCCCACCCACCCCTCCCGGACCGTCCTTCAAGGTTTTTTCTCTAACTCTGCTCCGTTTCCATATCTCAGCAACTATCTTTCCGATTTCAACGCAAGTGATTTCAAACATTATAATTAATTTAATAGTCACCATTTATAACATTAAACTAAATTTATGAGTAGCAGTTACCACTATTTATGAATAACAGTTTAAGCCAAATTTGTAATTAAATTCAAAGCTTAAGGAAACGAACGAATTTTGAAAGATGCATAGTGGTCCTCCTAATTAGTTATTTTCTGAAGGCTACTTGAACAACCCCCACCCCCACCCCTCCCGGCCCGTCCTTCAAGGTTTTTTCTCTAACTATGCTCCGTTTTCATATCTCAGCAACTATCTTTCCGATTTCAACACAAGCGATTCCAATCATTATAATTAACTTAAATGTCACTCTTTATAACATTAAACTAAATTTATGAGTAGCGGTTACCACTATTTCCGAATAATTGGGTAAGCCAAATTTGTAATTAAGTTCCTAGCTTAAGCAAACGAACGAATTTCGAAAGATGCATAGTGCTCCTCTTAATTAGTCATTTGCTGAAGGGTACTTGAACAACCCCCCCCCCCCCCCCCCCCCCCGGCCCCTCATTCAAGTTTTTTCTCTAACTATGCCCCGTTTCTATATATCAGCAACTATCTTTCCGATTTCAACGCAAGTGATTCCAAACATTATATTTAACTTAATAGTCACCCTTTATAACATTAAATTAAATTTATGAGTAGCGGTTACCACTATTTACAAATAAGAGTTTAAGCCAACTTTGTAATTAAGTTCCTAGCTTAACAAAACGAACGAATATTTATGCATGCATAGTGGGCCTCCTAATTAGTCATTTTCTGAAGGACACTCGAACATCTCCTCCCTTCGGCACCTCACTCAAGGTTATTTTCTCTAACTGTGCCTTATTGCAATAACTGGGCTAATAATGTTCCAATCTTCTCGAAACAGCTCAATTTTGTAGTGCACCTACTATACAGTAACGTAGGCAGCAGGGACCTGTCTCAGAAGTTCGTTCGGAAAGAGGTTTGTTTAGAACAGAATGCTCCCCTGGCGGTGGTAGGGGGAAATAAAAGATTTTCTAGAGCGTACGAGCATGCCTGGTATACGGTTCCGAAGCCATCGTAGACCGTGGCCAGAGTTCCGTTTTTTAAGAGATTTAAGTTTATTACAAGGGCTCGGGCAACGCCGGGCGGGTCAGCTAGTATACAATAATTTATACTTTCCTTTTTTCAGTTAATTTCATAATTAAAAATTTTATAATATAAGTCAACAATTAATTTTTTTAGAAAAAGAAATTAATGTTTTTATAACAATAATTATAGAAAATTATAATACAATAAATTTTAATTTTTGCGCAATATATGTTGGAAATGATACATTTTGTGCAGCATAATAGTAAGGAAAAGATCAATGCTTATCTCGTAAGTATTGGTATAATTACAAACTTCAATCTTGACTTGTTCACTGGTAAATACAGTACATGTCTTTGTGCCATGATATGATGTTTGAGTCCATTTACAGAATTTCTAGAACTTTTAAATCAGTTACAAGATAGTTTAAACTGTTTGTTACTTGCTTTAAGAATTTTCTTTAAAAAGATTCTGTGACGTGTTCGTTATTATATTCATGTATAAAAACCAGGTAATGGCCATGTAAAACCGGGTATGTAACGTTTTTTTCTTTCTTGACAAAAGTCTAGAAGGGTGGAAAAATCGGAACACCAAGTATTTGGGGACATCTTGGCTATTGAAAAAACACGCCTGTTTCCATAAGAAAATTCTTCTGTACTTGGGAAAAGGCATTTTCTAGGACCATCTGATACAGCTCCAAATTTTGGTGGGGTGGTAAAACCTGGTACTAATCAAAAATTAAGTTTTTACACTTCCAACTTCCAGTGACAGAAAGCTTTATTTTAATAAATTTTGAATTAAACTTTAAAATGTGTATACATTTTTTTAAGGTCAGTAACTTTTTTTTTCAGGTTTTCATGTATCTTTTAATGTTGTCATGTAATGACTTTCTCAACTTTTAATTCTTATATCCGCTGCCCACTCTTTGCAGACTGATCGTTGTATACATACTTCACCACCTGTTGAGTGAAGATGAAGAAACAGTTCATTGCAGAATTCAATTGCAAAACCATGGGTAATCCGGTTTTACTCCAACAGATGACCAAAAATCAACATGGTCGTTTTCCTGGATAACTGGACATACACACTTCTACTTGGCATCAAAATATCGTGTGAAAGCTATAAATAACAGCAGTATTTAAAGAGCAGAAAAGACGGCGAAAAATTAATACTTTTGAGATGAATTTCTTTGTAATAGCACTGTACAGATACAGAGATCAACTCACTTCAAAAGCCGATGGCACACTGATAGGGGACAATAAAAAATGTAGTTAAGATGGGTAATATCCACAGAGCAACACCCATCAGTGAGAAAACATAGTACCCAGTTTGACCCACCTACCCGGTTTTACCCTACTCTCCCGTATTTAATATTATTAAAAGTGTTTTTTTAGGCCTTTTAAATGTATGTTTTTCATATTTTAAGAAAATAAATTCTTTGTTTAGAAACTCATCAGGATGAACATGCCTCTTTCCCAAGATTTAACAGTTAATTTTACTACAACTTTATTTGCTTTAATTAGAGAAAATCTCAGTATTAAAATTAGACCAAGTAAGTTCAATTTTTTTCTCCTTTTTACTAGATGCATTTGTGTACAGTATTGTTTTATAGAAACATTTTATTCATTGTGTATTATTGGTAATTAAAAATATGAGTCATTTGAATGATGCCTGAAATATAGTCATCATATAATGTGGTTAACAGGTTTCTCTTTATTTGAAACTTAAGTCTAAAAAATTTAAATAATATAGAATGTGTGACTAATTTTAAATTATTTATAAGGTAGGAAAAGACTGAAAATTGTGTTTCCTAATAAATATTAAGATTGGAAATTAAAATACCATGTTGTTTGAGGACTGACACAATTTAAAAATATATATCAGGATTTTTCATATAACTCATGATTCGGGGTTTTACAAATTTGATAAAATCTGGTAGCCAGCAAAAAATTCTAGTTGCCATGTAAAAATATTACCTCCCCCCTCCCTGCCATTGATTTTCAAAAAGCACAAAAGATTTTTTATGAATCAATTGAGAAACACTAGATTAATTTTAACACAATTATTTCAAATTGGTAAATAAATCATACGAGAAGTAATTTTCCAACTGGACGAAAAATGTCCGGGCCAGGATTCGAACCTGGGATCGCTTGGCTGAAGCCGCCACGCTCTACCACTGAGCTATCCCGGTCGAATCTGGAGGGCATAATTCATCCAGTTAACCTTATTGATCAGAGAATCTGGTCTGATATTTTAATCAGCTCAACAGAAAAGATCGCAGGTAAAGGAACTCCAGTAAACGCTGGATACGCTGCATATCCAGCGTTTACTGGAGTTCCTTTACCTGCAATCTTTTCTGTTGAGGTGATTAAAGTATCAGACCAGATTCTCTGATCAATAAGGTTAACTGGATGAATTATGCCCTCCAGATTCGACTGGGATAGCTCAGTGGTAGAGCGTGGCGGCTTCAGCCAAGCGATCCCAGGTTCGAATCCTGGCCCGGACATTTTTCGTCCAGTTGGAAAATTACTTCTCGTACAATTGAGAAAGTTTATAACAAGCATAGTTTAGAATTATTAGCTACATAGTTTAGAATATCACATAATTTAGAAAGATAATAAGATAAAATAAACTAAGTTTTCTATTGAAACTTATCAAAATTATATATCTCTTGGGGGGGGGGGGGGGGAGAACAAAATACTGTAAAGGCTGAAGTAACCAGCATGTTTGAGAAATGCTGGCTGTCAAATGCTTCAAATGTCTGGATAGTTGAGTCATAAAATCTATATCTGATGATGGGTGCATCAATGAAATAATGAAGCAAGAAAATAATTTTTTGCCTATTTTTCTGTCGAAGTCAGTCAAATAATTCTGATTTTATTATTTTAAATTTTGTTTTAAATTAAAAACAGAATTTAAAAATATTTTTTGTTTGAATATAATTTCTAAGTTTATTTCTTAATATTTTGTAACTTTACAACATCTTATGAGAAATGAGATAAAAACTCTTTCTGCTGATGAATTTCCAATTTGTTAATATTAATACTACTCATTTCTTATGTCAATTTTTGTATTAAAAAAACCTCACCAGATTAAATAATTTGGTCGCCAGTGGCAAACTGGCAACTGCATTTGTCAAGCCTTGCTCATGATATTTTATTTCGATATTGTGTTATTTGAAATTTTTTTATATATCAACAAAGTCTCTATTTAGCTGGATTTTTATTTTTTTTTTCATTAAACTTTATTATTAAGAAAATATTCAGGTTAAAAAAGCTAAACAAAATATTTTAGTGTACCATCTGATTGTTTAAAATTAATAGCTCTTATTTAGCATAGTATTTTGATATAAACTGTAAGAACATTTTTATCTATTTTACATACTGTTACATGTTTAAAAAAAAAAATTCTAAGTTTTGTAGTAAATAAAATATTGCATTTACTTGAATGAAGTCGCATCTTGACCTCTCAGAAACCAACCTAATTTTGAATTCACATTTGAACCAGTAATAGGTATAAAGCTACTGAGAGAGTTTTACTGTTACATACTTGTATGCAAGGATTTACAAATTTGATAAAATCTGGTAGCCAGCAAAAAATTCTAGTCGCCAGTATATTCATTTATTTTCAAAATGCACAAAAGTTTTTCATGATGAATTAATTAAGAAAAAATAATAACAAACATTGTTTAGTATATAGTAGATAATTTAGAAAGATAATATAAACTAAGTTTTCTAGTGAAACATATAGAAATTACATAATCTCTGGGGGGGGGGGGGGGGAAAGAAGAAGACTGAACTAACCAGAATGTTTGGGAAATGCCGATTTCCGAATGCGACAAATGCCAAGATAGATAGTTGAATCCTACAAAATCTGTATTTCATGAGGGGGCATCGATGAAATAGTGAAGCAGGGAAATATTTTTTTGCTTATGTTCCGATCAAAGTCAGTCAAATAATTCGGATTTTATTATTTTAATATTTGCATTTGATGAACTTATTTTTGCTAAAGGAAAAGTAAAAGTCAAAAATGTTTTTTGTTTAAAGATTGAAAAAAAAACTTGGTCACCAGATAGAAAAACTTGGTCGCCAGTGGCGACCTGGCGACTGCATTTGTTAAGCCCTGCTTGTATGTATTTGTGAAATAGTGTATGGACATTAGAGGATTGAACAAAAACATTTCTCTTTTATTTAATAAATGAGAGATTTTGATGTATAGTCTTTTCTTAGAATTCATTTGTATCATAATACTGTATATTTGTTTCACAGATGCAGCATATATGAGTAATTTCAACAATTATTTTATATTGAGTGAAAATTCATTTTCACAACAGCAGAAAGTTTTAACAATAATAATAAATTGTTCTAATATTTATTATTGAGATCAAACATTCACTGTTTATGTAATATATAAAGGACCCTTAATTCATATATCATATCAAGCATTTATTAATATGTAATAATAGCTATAACTTGGTGCTCTGTGATACTTTATTTTAGAATACTAAAATATAAATGTATTTTTTTACCACTTTCAATAACTGAAATTGAATTATAAAAACTAATCTACATTTTTTCAAACTTCTGATCAGAATATTAAAGACTGACTTCTAGAAAACAAATAATGTAAAATTTTTTTGGGGTTTATAAATTTTAAATCCATGCTACAGAATTGTCAGTTATTTTTTCATGCATTTTGAGTTTTAAAATTTCCATAATTCCTTTTCAAAATTCATATTTTTCCCCTTTTATCTTCTAATCTATAATTGTGTAGTTGATGAAATGGACCAAGCTGACAAGGAACTTAAAGAAACAATAAGGAAAATATGGCCATTGCAAGCTAAAAAAGCTATTGATAAGCTTTTACCACCAGAAGAAGGTATGTTGATATTTTTTTTTTTCAACTAATTCTCTGTGATCATTACATTGTTTTATATAATTAAGTGATCAGTGATAAAAATCTTTCATGAATTTCCAATTATCTTTTAATATTAATATTACTCATTTATTATTTTTCACATTTAAAAAAAAAAATCTTACTGTTCTTTCTTATAGTTGTGTCATTTAAAAGTTTTGGGGATCTAGCAGAATTAAAATTGGGGACTGTAAATTTTGCATTATTTAATTTAATCTTTGAATTGAAACCCTTTTTCTTTTCACTTTCAAATTGAAATATGTTATCATGCCCATATTTACTGTTTAGTTAACTTTATGCTGTTACTATGAAGTTTAGAGATTTTTCAACATTAAGTTGAAAAGACTGACATATAAGTAACTACTTAACAGTGATGTTGCTAGGCTTTTGAAATCCTGGGTCCCTGGGACTCAGATACTTCCGTAAAACTGGGCTCTTTTTTACAAAAGTGGGTCCTCTTTTAGAAATTTGACAAATTTAATGTATTTAATACAAAACATGCCTCTTTTGAAATCTTTTAAGAGAAAAATTATACATCCTGAAGGACCCATAAAAATTATTTTTATGCATTCCCTTTTCCAACTTTTTGCATAAATGATGTGCTATAACACATCCCTGGCATCACTGATTAACCATCCTATGATTGTGGGGAATAACAGTGCTTACAGTATCAATGATAATATAAGGAGTTAAATATAAACCTTTAGACAGTGAAAATGTCACTAGTTTAAAATAAATGGATTGGGATCTTTCCCCAAAAACTTTTAAGTAGAACAATCGGTATTGAGTTCATTGCTTTCTACAGAATTTTGATAAAATGGTTTAAAGTTAATTAATCTTCTCATGTGTCATTAATCTCACCTCAATACTTTGTGTATTTCTGCTTTTTGCATGTTGTTTTTATCCATAAATCAACAAATGAATTAAAATTCTTCTCTTTTATTTGCAACAGTTGATTAATTGAAGTGGTTTCATTTCTTAGAAACTCAAGCTATTACCATATCTTATTTCTTTCTATAATTGTAGTTTGATATTGAGTAATTAATGTACTTCAGTTGTTGGAATGATTTATTTGAATAATTCTAATAATTAATTAGCTTTATAGTTTATCATTTTAAAAACAATTGAAATTCTGTATAAGCATATGATTTCTGGCATGAGTTTTTATTTCATTTACATAACAACATTCTTAAAAAATATTTGCTTTTTTACAGAATTGGAAGGTATAAAGTTGACTATCGGGAAAATTTATTGTGCTTTATTTATTTTGGATAATTGGAGAACAACTCGTTTTGGAAAACTTAATAAACAACCTGTAAGTGTATGCTGTCTTTGATATTAGAAATGTTATTACAAATAATCTGCTTATGTTTTTTTTTTTTTTTTTTTTTAGTTTTAGTACTTATGTGAAAAATTGTTTATTTTTCAAATAACTTAACTTTTAAGTATTTAGTCATAAGTCATTTTTTTAAGTTTATATTTGTATCATTTCACTGAAAAATATATGTAATAATATTAAATTTAATATCAGCTTATAAAATGTAAATTTTTTTAGTATACTGTAATATAAGTAAAATAAATATATTGTCCTTTGGTAGAATATTGTAACTGTTTCTAAGAATTATGTCCAGTGGCAGAAACAATGCAGGACAGCAGTGGGCACTGAAGGTTATTTTAGACAGATTAATTGCAGATTAATCTGACAGCTATAAAAGAAGCTGGGCTTAAAAACAATTGCTAAAATTTACGTTGTCTCTACATTTATTGTATATTCTTATTATACTTTGTAAATGCAAATTTTTCTTATTTTATGGTTTACTGTAATTTATTATGATAGTAAGCATGATCCACCAATGTTAGGTCACAGATAAATTTTGGTTTGCTGCCTATTGACAAAGAAAATTCTGCTACTGGGGAATTATGTATTGTATCTTTAAGCTTATTAATATTTTTCTCCTTTTCTCCTTCTTATATTATAGAAAAAAAATTTGTATATAATTTTATTTCAATGGTTTATTTTTTCAGGATGTGTATAAATTGCATTGACTTAAAAAAAAAAAAATCTCATTATTTTAAATTTGTGCTGATCTTACATTGAAGATAACTTCTCACAGCATATGGTTGATTAATTGATTACTATGTTTGTGGTCATAACTTTTTCTAATAAGTAGAACTTTCAAACTACATCACTGCAATTATGAAGTTTTTTTCTTAATTTATATACTTTA
The DNA here is from genome assembly GCA_963931845.1 of Maratus michaelseni. Lineage (NCBI taxonomy): Eukaryota > Metazoa > Arthropoda > Arachnida > Araneae > Salticidae > Maratus > Maratus michaelseni. Next base: position 126,485,176 of record OZ007593.1, on the reverse strand, counting down.
AAAAGCTATTTCTTCACTTGAAGGTGTTTTTTTTTTTAATTTTGTTACATCTTAATTCTGATCGTAAAATTTTGATTTTCTCCAAAAATATGTACAGTACAACCCATAAAAACATAACCTGTCTTAAACGTGAAAATTTTCATGGTTTGACAGAAGGAAAAACATGCAGTTATACCTATAAAGAGAGAAACCTGCCTAAAACAGATTTTTTTTTTCATTCTTAGTGATTCTGTTTTCACAGATTTTACTGTACATAAAAATAATAATAAAAATCTTAGGAAAACATCTAAATTTCTTTCTTTTTTTGAATAATCAAGCATCTAACAAAACATATGTATATATTTCATTTTGCATCTGCATATACATATTTTGTAATACAAATGCAGATGTAAAAATAATTAAAAAATAGGATATCATGTGGAATCATTAATTTTAAAGAATTATTGAAGGTGAGTAGCAAGTCTTTTAGTAAAGAACATGGTTTTATTATCTTAACAATTTTCAGTGTTTTTAGAAATGGAACAGCATCATTTCTAAAATCATCATTTTCTTTTAATCATAAAATTCATGGAAAAAGTTTTGGATTTTTTTTCTAATCCGAAGAAAAGTTCAGTATATGGATTTCAAAATGCATTCAAAATTACTCCTGAAAAGCACCTGCAGCTGAATATAGGTCATCATTGTGAGATCTGTGACTTTCTGGGATAATAATAATAATAATAATAATAAAATTTACCAAGAACTGGCATTGATTAATAAATAAGGATTTATCAGTTTGATAAACCACCATACAATATGAAATAAATATATTTAGTACTGAAAAATTACACTGTTTCTTCATCAGATTGAAAAAGCATAACTCTTCAGAATGTATGTTATGAAAATGCATGATGTACTGTGCACCATCATGTGCTGAAACTTGAATAGTTGTTTATTGTATTTTGTATACTGCTTTATCAATGTTGTTAGTCCATATTTAAGCTTTTCAGTTGTACACTCATGTATGTACCTTTTATAATGTGACCCAGGGGGTATGCCCATATGTTTACATTTTCATATTTCTGCATGAGGAGTAAAAATGTATTTTACGATAATGTAACATCAAATTAAATATAATCTACTAAAGGCGTGAAGTTTACATTTTCATATTTCTGCATGAGGAGTAAAAATGTATTTTGCAATAATGTAACATCGAATTAAATGTAATCTACTAAAGGCGTGAAGTTTACATTTTCATATTTTTGCATAAGGAGTAAAAATGTATTTTACGATAATGTACATCGAATTAAATGTAATCTACTAAAGGTGTGAAACAATGTGACCATCTATGCATTTATATTGTAAAATAAAGTTTTTTTTATAAAAATCCCCCCCCCCTTTTAAAAAAAGTTACTCCCACCAGTATTTGATGCATTAAAAAAAGTAAAAAATATTTAGCAATTGGAATTTTGTCGATGCCTATAAATCTAGATGCAGAAACCTGACAGACATTCACAACTGGTGAAAAATTCTATGTTCTTAGATTAAATGTATCTGATAGAACATTGAATAATTCATCATTGATGATCATGGTGCACAGTTTTTACAAGGACTGAATAGCAAGAAAATATAAGACTGGAAATAACAGGGCTTATTTAATCAGCTTCTGGTACTCCTCATACATATGTGAGATCACACAATCATTTCATACTATAAGCCATGCTATGCTTCTCAGCACATCATATCTGGTTATTTTCGCACCACTCATGATTATTTTAAAATTAAAAGCAATGGCAGTGTAGTTTAGAATTTTATTCTACAAACAATTAATGTTGCGGTACAAAAATCATCACTTATTAATATCATTTGATCTGATCGTTTGATTAGTGTTGATAATTTTCCTACAGTTTCTTATGGTAAATAATTTTAAACATGTCATTGCCAAATTCACAGACTCACTTTATTATTTAAAGAAAAGTTTTAGATTTGGTGACAATCACAGAAGTTGTGAAAATAGTATGTTTATTTATTTCAGGCAAAGAGTCCAACACCGCCGCCAGAATCTCCGGTAGTGTACACGTTCTGTCTTTTTTTTTCCACACTTACACTCTTTCACTATTTTCTCTCCTACTTTTCTTTTCTGTAATTTAGTAGATATCTATTTTTACTTCACTGGCTATTGACTTACAAATAAATTCCTAAAACACTATTGATTTTTTTTCTTTTTTAAAAAAAATTGTTGGTTTTTAATATAATTTTATAATTTTTACAGTTTGAAATCAAGCAATGTATAATCTAGTTTTCCCACAATAATAGTTTTTTTTGTTAATTAAAAAAGGTAATGATAAATAAATAAATAAATTTTATTACATAGTCTTTCTATACGAACATGTCTATCTATTATCTGAAGTAATTTGTTTTGTTGTATACTATTATTTAAATATAGATATACCCTTTGTTCAAACAGGTGTGTTTTTTTAGGTGCGTTCGTAATTATATAAATACGTAGCACCTATTGTCGTCGTCTGGTCCGTCCGTCTGTCTGTCCATCCGTCCGCATATAACAACGCAAAAACTACCCAACCGAATGGTTTGAAATTTAAGATATATTATCTTTGCAGAATTTTGTCGAGACATTTCAAATTTTATTAAAATCGAATCAAAACTTTAGGAGATATTAATAAAAATATTTATTAAGAAATTTGAATTTTTTTTTTTTAATCGGTGCTTTCTTGTTAGAGGAGCTTCCGAAGTTTAATCGTCAAGCGACCGAGATACTTATTCTATTACAGAAATTAATCTGCAGATGATATCATTTATTTCACAGAATTAAAAATCATCAAGATCTAAATATTTATATAGCTAGCTACAGTACGAACGCACCTCATTTGTCACGTTTGACGTACAATTTCCAGCTTGTTTTAATTATTATTATTTAACATTTTCAATTGTTTTTATAGTTTACAAATTTGAATGTAAATTTAAGAAATTTTCATATGGAATATTACAATCTACATTTAAAAATAAATGAATAAATAAACATAGATTTTTTTTTTTTTTTTCAAATAACATAACTAAAAAATGGATTAAATGTTCAATAAAATAAAGTTAACTAAATACAAAAAAGAAAAATATTGCAAAATCATTAATTATGAAATAGACAGAAAGTGTAAGAATCAATTATTAAAGTTGTAAGATTAAATCTCTTTCTCAAAAAAAAAAAAAAAAAAAAAAAAAAAAAGTATAACTTAACAGTATCCCATAGATTGCATTCCCTTTCATTTAACTAATGATATTTTATACAAAAAAAGCTTTGATTGGATATTAATTGATAAATAATTTGAAACTGATTTTAAAAAAAACGAAAATAGCTTTGATTTGAAACTGATGTTAACTGATATAACTAAATACTCTGATAAAATTGATTAAAAAACTCATGAAAATTAGCTTTAATTCTAAGTTGGTATTAATTGATTGAAATTTAAATACACTGCTACAATTCCTAAATGTTAAGCCATATAAACAATTTAAATATCTTTCTGCCAGTGAAGTAATATTGCATGGGCTTTTTATACTCTTTCTAGCAGACTTTCCGCATGAAATATGCAGTTTTATCACTCACATGTAGTGCATTGCAATTTTGGTTAGGATATAGTTAAAAACCATCTCTTACTTGTGTATTTGTTCATAATTATTATTAAAAAGTAGCAACAATGTATTTTTTATGTAGAATTTTTTTTAATTCAGAAATTATTCAGTCTGAGAAATGTCCTACCATTAATGATACCTTCATTAGGTCTTATGCAAAAATTTTATTATTGATTGCAAATTATCTTTATTTTTTTTTTTTTTTATTGAAACATCTTAAACGATGATTAAAAGCATTTTGCATGTACATGTATCATTACATGTATTAAATATAGAGAATGATTTATGAAAACTTTCCTAAATATATGAGGAAAAAAAGTATAATCATCTTAAATATAATAAATAAAATCTTTGATATCTTCAATATAAAATTTAACTATCTTGAGAAAAATAAAATTACACTTTTCAAAATAGTGAATCTGATTCCATTGAGCTGACAAACTCTATTGGCCCAACTTCTTCATATGTCAGATTTGGAAAGGCACCATAATCTATAAATAAGTAACTTTTTCTCAAACAATTATTTTTAAATAGCCACAAGAGATGTTGGAATGAAATTTTGTTCTACTATCTGAAATTGCTACAGCCTTTTTCTTTATTCAAGGCTCAATAAACAATATTGGTCATAAAAGTAAAGATTTCTTGAATTTACTAGAATTCTTCAAGTAAGAGATGCAGTGCATGTTATTTACGCGTAGAATCAGATTTATAGATAATAGCTCTCTTTATATTTGACTATTCTTTAAAATAATTTTTCTCTTTTTTGAAAATCATTATCTATTTTTCTAGTTGTACTAAGTTTCTATTAAAAATACTTTAATTTGCTATGAAAATTTATTTCATGATAATGCTAAAAAATTAACTATTTTACATGCTTAAAAATTAAATAAAACTTAGTAATTTATACTTTTATACTATTTAAATATTCTATTGAATTTCCAAAGTAATCATCTTAAATTTTGTGATACAATTTTAATAAATATTTTTAAAGGATTTTTGTTCCTTTATGCGTACAAAATTAAATACCCTGTCTTTTCTGAATGTTGTGCTTCTGTAAATTTCTTTCCACGTATGCATTTGCATGGTAAGTTGATGCATGGTTTAAGTCATCAGATATTAAGTAATGTGAGATACAGTTATTTCTTACTCATACCCATTATGATACATATATTCAGCAACCATCTTTTCTTCGACGTATTATGGGAACTGTGCGTAATACTAACACTCGAAATAGTCACATCACTGTCAATGTTGATGATTACTGCGATGATGATAGAAGTCAGTATTCACGATCTCCAAGAGGATCCCTCCTACAATCTAATCAGAGGTGAGTTTGTTGGGTTTAATTTCTGTACTTACAGGGGTGAAAATATTCTGCTTAATAAAAATCTTATTTTAATTCCCCCTCCCCTAAAATATCAAATATCCACTTCTTTCATTTGCTTCTTTTCCCCAATACACAAAGTTTAAAATGTTTAAATATCTTTTTTTTTTTTTTTTTTTTTTTAACTTTCCTGCTTCATTTTTTACATTTTTTGCAGCAATAAATAATCAGTAATTACAAATCTCCCTTGAAACACCCATTTCCTTCCTTTGTTTCTATTCCTAGCACAATTTTTTTTTTTTTTTTTTTTTTTTTTTTTAAATTGCCTAATTTGTTCTTTTAACAAGAAATAAATAATCAGTTATCTAAATTTTCCCCTCCCTTCCCCAAAAAACAATTTCCATTTCCTTCCTTTGTTCCCCACTAACACACAAAGTTTAAAATATTTAAAACTTTTTAATTAAAAAAAACATGTGGCCTGTTTTGTTATTCTGTTGTAATAATAAATAAATAAACAATTGATCATCTAAAATCCCCTTTGAAGTTGAATTTCTGCTTTTTTCCCTTTGCCTCATCTCCCTGTCCAGTACATCTTTATCATTTTAAAATTTCCGTCTCATTTTGTTACTTTATTTTTGCAATAAATAATTAAGTAATCATTTAAATACTTCCTGAAATTTCCTCTCCCTCTTTGTTAAATAGAGGGGAGGGAGGGAAACAATAATTATCCCATTTTTTGCTATTTGGATATTCTTACCCCTGAGTTAAAAAAATTATTAAGTTATTTCTTTTCTGTTCTATTTTCTATTATTAATACTATTCAGGGTTTGAAATAGGAATTGAATTTTAGGGGGAAATTTCCCTTTTTAGTCCAAGTTTTAGGGGGGAGGATTTATAAGGGAAGCCTATGGTGCAAGAACTCTCCATATTTCATGGCCGATTAAATTTCTTGATTTTTTCCATGACCATTTGGCGAAATTCTCAATATTTTCTGCAGCCAATTGACAAAATTCGGCATTTGTTTAGGCAACTTTTTCCATGATCTATTGTTCAAGTTCACGATGCCCCACCAGTGGCTGAGAGGTTGTGCTCTCGAAGCTGGTAGACGGGAGGTGCTGATATCGATCCCAATCGTGCCCGTCGGCCTAATCGTTCGGAGTTTTCGTGGTTTTCTTCGAGCTGTGGATTTATCCATGCGTAAATACGGGTTAGGTTCCCTTAGAAAGGCCCCCACGAAGGGCACTCCCCCCGGGCCTATATCCCAAGTGTAGATAATTGGCCATCAATAATCAACCCAACCCAACTCAAATTCACGATTTTGTTCCTCGATTGGTTGACAAAGTTTGTGATATTTTTCTGCGATCGTTCAAGGCTATCTGGATATATTGAGATTGCCCTGGATCATTTGACAAAATTCATGAATTTTTTTTCCCTGCGACCATTGTCAAAATTCTCGATTTTTTTCTCGCAAACAATTGTTGAAATTCATGATTTATTTTTACAACCAATTGACAAAATTCGCAGATTTATTTTATTTTATTTATTTATTTGTAACTGATTGATAAATTTATTTTGCGTAATTTCATAAAAAATAAATAATTCGCGGAAATTAAGAAAATCCAGCCCACTATTTCAAACCCTGCTATTATTATTATTTATTTATTTATAGTTCTAATATATTTACCTGTTTGTATTAGTGTATTGATTTGTTTATTTATTCATTAAAAATAACAATAATTTTCTTATAAAATTTCTTTAAATAAAAGATTAAAAAATTTTGAAAAATATTCTGAAAATTTATAGTCTTAAATTTTCAAATATATTTTATAGCTGATTGGCATGAGATAAAAATATAACAGATTCAAATAATTATGAACCTTTTACTTTTTATAGCATATGAAATATAAGGACCAATAATATATATTTTAATTTATGTTCCATAAAAATTATTCTGTATTTGAAAGTTATTTTATGTAGTTTTCACTGAGAATTCTTCATGCAATGCTTTGTGAAATACTTTTAGAATTTAAAAAAAAAAACCACTAATTTATTAAAATATATTTTAAGGAATCTATTTATATTTTTTATTCATTTATGCTATTTGTTTTTAATTGGGTTAATTTTTATGTTAATACAGTCATTATATTAAATTACATAGTATAAATCTATTAATGAAGTTTTGTAAAGTTTTTCATTAAAAATTAATAAATTTATGAAATAAAGTGATTACTGAAAAAATATTGATATAATTCTTTAAAATACACCTAACAATCATTGCAATATGAAAATTGCCAGGTTCAAAAGGTGAGATTTCTCATTGGAATCTCATTAACTTTATAAGGTAGCGTCATTTGCTGTAATATAAATTTGTACTTTTTAAAAAGTGATATTTTTGCTTTCGAATTTTAATGAATTAAAAGGTAGTTATGAGAGTTTTTAATAACATTTTAAGAAAAAGCTAAAAACAACGTTGAAGCACACAAATTACAAAACTTTAAAACACATACGGCTGTTTCAAGGATACAAAGATCCCCTTCATCAGTGTAAAGTGGGAAAAAACACTTGCTTTGCCATTTTGGTCAGATTACAGCTAGTACTCGGGGCTATAGCCGAGCGTGGTTCTTTTGAACCCTTTTAACATTTTTTTGTTTTTAATTTTTTGTTTTTTCCCACCTTACACTGATGAAGGGGATCTTTGTATCCTTGAAACGGCTGTATGTGTTTTAAAGTTTTGTAATTTGTGTGCTTCAACGTTGTTTTTAGTTTTTTCATATTAATAACCACGCAAAGTGTACCTTTTTATACCTAACATTTTAAGACTTTATTGTTTTTATTTTTATTGCATTTTTCCTTCTTTAACTATATAAAATTGTTAACCATTTTCTTATCAGTATGACAAAAAAAAAAAAGTATTTTTTAATACTCTAGAATTCTTGAAAGAGCAATGATACTTTTTAGCTATCTTTGTATAGTAATAATTAGCATATGTGCTCATCCAAATCAGCTGTGTTTTTACATTTGGTAAAAAGAGGGTTTTTTTAAGTGACAGAGTTGCTCATTGCTTTCAATTACTGAAAAAATAAAAAACAAAGTGTTGTTAACAAGGCTCTTCAAATTAGAAAAAAAAAATCTGGTAGCCAGCAAAAATTTCTGCTCACTAGCAAAAAATATTTGCCCTTTTCTCAACGTTGTTAGTTTTTGCCCACTTTTTTTATTTAATTGTGGATTTTTCAAAAACCACTAAAATTACTTTATGAATTGATTGAAAAAAGTATAATCATGAGCATTGTAATAATATATCTAATATAAATTAAGTTTCTTGATAAAACTTATTAAAATTATAATTCTAAAAACAATTAAATATAGGTACATTATAAAATTTTACAGAATAATATATGCAGCATCATATAAGAAAAACAATTTAAGAATATAAGAAAGCAATATAAGAAAATAATTCTTTTGTGCAGCCCTGTATATCATCTATAGATTTGTATATATACTACATAGTATGCAAAAATTTGGTTCAGTTAGGTAGCACATAACCCAGTTGAAAATTCCTCTTCAGCAATTTCGCCAATAAGTGGAAATGTACTTGAATTCTTTTGTGCAGCCCTGTATAAGATCTATAGAATTTATACACATCAAGTAATATGCAAAAAATTAGTTAAATTTAAGAGCTCATACCAACATTGAAAATGACTTCCAGCAATAATTGCTCAAAGACAGTACTGTAACCAATTTTTTTTGTGTGTCCCTGTAAAAATGAATGATAAATGCTATGAAAACCATATTCTATTGTAAGCATCTTGTAGTGACCTTCAGTGATGCATAGCAATTTCGCTATATATGAAATAGTGTAGCATCATTAATATACATTTCAAATAATTTTTCCTCATTGACCATAATGTAACAGAATTATCTTGAGTGTCCTTGTTAACTATAAATACTACACACTTCATTTTCAGTACCAAACATGCCTCAGTAAATCTCCATAACATATATCAATTACATGACAATCTGAGTACATTTATGTGAGTTAGAGCTTGGACAGACAGACAGATGGCCAAACAAACCGAATTCATAAACACTTTTCAACTATTTGGAAAGTGTTAAAAATAATTTATTAATCTTAACCACTCCAGCACATAAATAAAACATTTTTTTTTTCCTAATTCCTTTTTTTTTTAAAAAATATTGCTGTTGAAGCTAGTTGCTTTATTAAGTATTTCTGGAGTATTAAGAAGCCTTTTATTGCAGTCATTTGAATATCACAAGCAAAATTTTAAAAAAAGTTAGAAGAAGTATGTTTTTTTAAGTTTTTATTAATACATGATTATTTTTTAAACAAATTTTCATAATTGTCTTCTTTGCCTCATGGCTTAGTTTGTAAATAGTTAAATGGACTAAAACACTTTAAAAAATTCATTTCGGGTTGAAATCTAAAAGTAGTTGTGAATTATTGAGCTCTTTTATTCAATTCTTAATCATTGTGCTATTTATTTATTTTCAATGTATTGCTCTCATCTCATTTTCATTTAACATCTTTTTAGTTTGAACAAATTTAATGAAGAAGACAAGCCATGGCAACGATCTTTTAGCTTTCTCCGTAGAGGAAGCAGCAAATATAAAAAGAAACATCTTGGAACTAACCAACAGGTGTGGTGGATAAGAAAGCTGTGTCATAAATGGTGCATTGTTGTGAATGCACTATCCCTGAGCTTGCATGGAACCTGTTTGTTGTCATGCACTACGTGTTGTACTGACTGTAACTTTTGAAGAAAAATAAAGAAGTCAAACCCCTGTGTTGCACTGAACCTTTGTTTTCTGCTTTGAATGTCTTATTGCTTCTATGATGCATTTTTTATGCTTTCTATCCCTGTTTCCCTTTATGCTATATTAATCATTTAATATAAAGAGATGTCAGCAAAATATTTTCAAGTTGAACCTCATTATTTCATAAAGATTACAAGCGACAGTTGCTTTACAAGATATGTCTGTAAAGTGAATTTTAAATGCAGTACTATGATTGCATAGAAATATTCAAAATAAAATGTATATAAAGTTCCCTTGTAATAAGAATATATATTTAACTTTCCTCTCAAAAATATCATAAGGCACAATAATAATTTGCAATGTAAGGGGTGGGTGTTAAGTGGTAACATGTTAACTGTATGTACAGGGTGGTCATAAAGTAATTTTCTCTGTTTGAAGATATCTGTAGCTAAAACTAATGAACAGAATATGACTGTATTTTATATGGAAATATCTGAAGGCATAAGAAGGAAAATTCTATAAAAAATATAAAAGAAATCAAATATCAAAGTTTTTCTGGACAACATCTGGACAGCAAGACTGCATGCATATTGAGTACAATTTAGTCATTGAAATTAATTATTTGCCTTAATGTTCCCAATGCCACTTCAAGAGAAGTGGCTCTGCTGTCATGTACACACAAAATAATTTGTATAATCCATTTTACAGTATAGATGTCGTAGGTGCACAGGGGTTTCTTTTTGGCAACAAAATGGTGATTTTGCCTATTATGGCAACCCAGCAGACCAGATCATCCATATTAATCAAAGCCCTCTGGTACTAATAGCTGAGTCAGTTGTATTCTTGAAATTGTGTGTTTTATAATGAATTAAACAATGTGTGTGTTTTATAATAAAATAAATAAAAATTGTGTGCGTTTTTTAATAAAATAAATGTGTGTGTTTTATAATAAAATAAAGTGTTTCATAATAAAATAAAACTAACATGCTGTTTTGGCTTGCTAGGCTTAACAGGTATTCCAAAACTGGGTTTTCTCACCAAAATGGCACATAAAAGAAATTGAACCAATCCCAGTGTGTGTAAGACATATGTTCCCATTTTACTAGTGATTAAACACAAACATCTGACTTTTGAAAACTTCAAAAATGCCAAAATGTTCTCTATTGGCAACTTTTGTACTGAAAGCTTATATGTATATATTTACTAGAATTCAGTTCCCACATGTCTTCAAAAGTCTAAATATAAAACTTAGTCTCATTCCATTTATTAGTTTCAGTTACAGATGTCTCTAACCAGGGAAAGTTATTTTATGGCTAACCTGCATTTTGTGGTATACAACTGATACTCGGGATAAAATTTTGTATAATATACATAAGAATATTATATCAAGAAAATAATAATAAATTAAAATTTTTTAAATAACTCCCATATAATTTGTAGCTTTTGTGATGCAACCACTATGCTATTAAAACTTAATGATGCATGAAATTTAATAGTTTTTTAATTCTTTAGTATTTTGAGTCATTGATTAAAACTAAAGCTTTGAGATAAGTATTATTTTAGGTGTATTGAATTGAGTCAGAAATAAAGATAATAAAATAAATGTCTCCATATTTTCATTTATAATGTTTTATTTCTATTCTATTTCAATATTATCTTTTTTCAATTTGAAATTGCATGGGAAAAAATGTATCATTTGTTTGCATACATTAATCAGTAAATATTTTAAATAGATATATTTTTTTATTACATAAAAAGCAAACTGTGATTTGTAACTTTTTTATTTTTTTCATGGCCTATCTGCTATTTGCATGCTCTCTTTTGCCTTTTCCTTTTTTAGCAGTTTATATATCTATTTGTTACTTTTTAAAGATAAAATGGTTTTTATTTAGCCTTTATGAATTATTATTTTACTAAAAATATCACTTAATTAGTGCTCTCACTTTGTTTTGTATTGATACCTACACTGTGTGTTTTATATGAAAAATTTACAAGTATGCATATCCGATATTTTGCAATAGATGAGAGATAATAGTCATTTTAATTCTTTTTGTTGGTTGAAGTTAGGAATAATACATCAAAGTATGTTATGCAGCTTTAGCTATTTAATCATCTTGTACTTTTTCGTAACACTTAACTGGGGTATGATAAAAATTTAATCTGTTTAAACTTTAATGAAATCACAACTTATTATCTCTTTTATAATAATCTATATGATAAATAAATGGTAATTATAAAAAATTATTTTTTTCCATATTTCTGCATAATATTTGAAATATCTCTTGCTCTTAAAATTAGTAAATATAAAATGTTATATTTTAATTTTGTTTTATTTTTTTTTTTTATTTTAGGGCATGGAATTACTTGGAATTAACAATTCTAGAAGACCTTCCGAAATTAGTCTACGTGTAAATAATAACAGAAATATTAATGTAAGTGAAATAGTTTATTTGGGCATTGTTAAAAGAGAATATTTATAAAATCGTACAATTTATTCTTTATAAATGGTTATATACTTTATTAAAAATTATTATCATTATTGTTAAAATTAAGTGATTGCTTGAGAGAATTTATTGTATTTAATTTATGTATAATTTATATTAGCATCTAAAACATATAATTTTCTAATTCAATGCACTTTTAATTAAATCATCATTTTTTTCCCATTATTTAAACTAAAACAAAGCAAGTGATTTATGATTATTGTGAATCCCAAGTGAAGAAAATCAATGTTTAAGAAGAAATTTAAATTATGTTTCCTCCCTCCCTTTTAACAAAATTATAACTAAAAATGTGACAACAACTACAATTAAAGTGTAAAACATGTGTGACACTGACAGATTCAGATTATATATATATATACTGTGGAGTTCTGTCCCATGTGTCCTTATTGTGCAAAACTCCAGACTTTCAGCAGATTTACAAATTGTAAACTTGTTCCTAATTCATTTATTGGTGAAAACATGCTGCAATCTACCCCAGTAACAAATGTAAAATTTTTTAACTTAAGAGCATTTTAAGAAATTTACTTTTTACTAGCTGACCCATCCGGCGTTGCCCGGGCCCATGATAATAAGCTTAAATAAACCCCAAATTTGTATGATTTTATATTTTTAACAAGATTTTATAAAAATATATATTTTTTATTAAAAATTGACGAAAAAATATTGATATTTAGTGGTTAAAGCACTCGTAGGAAGACATATTTTATTATTTTATAATAATGAATAGTTATAGGCATTTATCAGTAATTAATTAACAATGTAAAACAAATTCAATAATGAATATTTAATTTTTAAATATATTCATATTTTCAGTTCGTTAATATTTTGCATTTAAATTGATTGAAATAAAGTGCTTATAAGTTTGTTTTATAGGAAATTAACATTGAATATGTTTTAACCATTTTATAATTATAAATATTATTAATTTAATAGACGTTTAAATATAGATATATATTTAAATACTAGCTGTTACTCATAATTTCGTTCACGTAACATTTAAAGAAAATTAATGCATTAATTAAGCAACATATACAATTAACAAACTCTTTATTATATTTTATAGTAGATAATACTTCTGATAATCACAATTTGCATATTTTTGTTTATATATATATGACCATTTAAATTTCTTTCATGAATTTGAAGTTTCAAAGTATTTCACTAAGATTAAGTGTGGAACATTTTTTTTTTTTTGTCATTCTATTTTAGCATTTCTGTTTATTCTATTTTACATTTATTCTGTTCGTTGAAATTGATTTAATTTAAGCTTTCATGTCAAAGAATATTTTTGAAAGTGATTATATTAGTAAATATTTTTGAGGAAATTTGTTAATTAACATGTCACTTTAGATATGATTTTTATTTGATTACAATAATCTAAAAATCAACATAAATTATGTTTCTTTTTCAAAACAGTTTATGATAGAATATTATTATATGATATTTAAAAAAGAAATTAAATGTGTGTAGAGCATAAAAGTTAAAAAATAAATAAAATGAGTAGAAAAATACCTTTAACCCTCATATATTTATGATAATTTTATTTCACAGGCCACACTTTTAACAGCTATAGATCTACCAATAACATGAAAATGTTTATCACATTCGAAAAACTTTCAAAGCCTAAATGCTTATTTTTTATGCAATAGAGCTGCTTATTTATTTGAATGGTGAAAAAATCTCAAAAAAGCACCCCAATTATGAAGCATTGTCATATTGATTGTTGTGTTGTAGTTTAGGATTATGGGAGTTTCAAAATTTGACAGGAATGATTCCAATGAGGGGCAGAAATTACCCTGCTCAGATATTTTTAACTACAGATTTGGATATTTTAAAATTATAAGGGATTACATGAGTATCAGAGAAAGATAACTAATAATACCTGGATTTTTAAATGGCTTTTCTCTTGCTCCTTTCCCTAATTATGGTGCCTTTAAAAAATTTTTTAACTTAAGAGCATTTTAAGAAATTTACTTTTTACTAGCTGACCCATCCGGCGTTGCCCGGGCCCGTGATAATAAGCTTAAATAAACCCCAATTTTGTATGATTTTATATCTTTAACAAGATTTTATAAAAATATATATTTTTTATTAAAAATTGACGAAAAAATATTGATATTTAGTGGTTAAAGCACTCATAGGAAGACATATTTTATTATTTTATAATAATGAATAGTTATAGGCATTTATCAGTAATTAATTAACAATGTAGTTAAACAATGTAAAACAAATTCAATAATGAATATTTAATTTTTAAATATATTCATATTTTCAGTTCGTTAATATTTTGCATTTAAATTGATTGAAATAAAGTGCTTATAAGTTTGTTTTATAGGAAATTAACATTGAATATGTTTTAACCATTTTATAATTATAAATATTATTAATTTAATAGACGTTTAAATATAGATATATATTTAAATACTAGCTGTTACTCGTGATTTCGTTCAGTGGATTTTGTTGTTTAATTAGTAGTGTGTCGGCTCTTCTTTAAATTTCACGTGAACGATGTCAAATGCAAATTCCACTCTTCAATGAAAATTGCATATGCTAACAAATTTTACATTGACTTTAATATATTTATTAAATTTTATCGAAATTTAATATTCTGGAAGATTGTACGGTAAAAAGATGTTAAACTTACGTTTTGGCGACTAATACATTCTGTGGAAATAACGCTACTTTGTGTAATTCCTATAAAATACTAATATTCACTGAATGAAAACCAGCACATGATTTAAAATATGATGACACTTTCACCAGGGATAGATTTTCTATGAACCTATACTTGTCTAGTTAAAAAAAAAATCTTTCACTTCATGAATCATGCACAAATATGCATTTATATTTATAGATAATGTGCATGTGTGTCAACTTAACGTAGACAAAAGGTTAAGCTAAATTGCTTTAAGTTTCGCTAAGTTTCTCGTAATTTTCAAGTAGTTAGAGTACATTATATTATGTTTAGGAAATAATATATTATGAATTATTAATTCTGCAAGAATTGTTACTTTTCACCTACAATTACTTGAAAAAACGTCTTGCCTTTACTTGAGTGTGTGACACACACATGCACATTATCTATTTGAAAAATGAAAGCGTTTAAAGAAATGCAATACTATTGTACTAATAGAAAAACTTTAAACATTAATATTATTAAATACTAAATTTAACTATGAAATTATATTTAAAATGTAATTTAAACAGAATTTTCTAAAATTGCGTTTTGAAATTATGTGATTTTTGATGCAAAACATTATTTTAAAAAATATATTGTTCTTTTAAGAATTGGATAATAATTTCAAAGCTGGTGAAATGAAAATGTCGCCACTTTGTCGAACATATAAAAAAATATATTAGTTTTAAAATTAAAATAAACGTTTTACATTAAAAAAAATTATGTAATTTTTTTTTGATAAACCGTTTTACAATTAATTCTGTTTGTTGACACCCATCTTTAAAGAATACTTACTGGAAAATACTGTATTGTTTTCTTTAAATCCAATTTTTATTAATAGTGGGCAATTATTATCCACCTAAATCCAAGGAACTTAAATATGCGTCCTTGGTTGAAGCTCAAGCTGAAAAAAGTTACAATGTAACGATTTCTAAATGTCAATATTTGACAGACGATTTTTGATTATGTAGAATAAATTGAATCATGAAGTTTGAGTACACAAAAATATGCTTTTATTTCTTGGAAAATTTAGTTTAATATTAACAAACCCATAGAAACAACTTACCTTTGTAAAATTAGGAGCTAAGTTATTTGTTTTTTATCTCCAAACACATTTAAATAAATGTACTATGTCGTTTAAATGCATTTATAGTAATTTTTGTAATATGTGAAAAAAATCACATTATCTGCCCAAAATGATGTCAGTTTTCGATTTCAAATTATTGTGAGAGAAGCTGAATTTTGTTTATAAATATATTGTCTTTCAGTTTCTTTTTATGGCAACGGGAAAGAAATTGCATTATAAATTTAAAAAAAAAACTAGATTTCTGTAATGATATACTATGGGAGATGTTTGAAAAAAATGGAAAAGAATGGTCTGAGAGATTTTAAAAATTGACAGTAATTTTACTGGTGTTCTAAAATGTATGTATATCAAGTTTTGTTCAAGTCGGATAAAAACTGTACATTTGTATATATACCAAGAACGGTTTTTATATAGATAGATAGATAGATTGCTGAATATTATTATTAGTTATTTAAAATTTTGTAAAAACCTTTTTTATGGTACAAACATGTTTAATATTATTTTGTACTTTAGCTAATTTTAAATATATATGTAAGGATAAAAATGTAACAGTTGTCAATTTTCTTTTTGGATGTGCACAATAAGATGAAAATAAATATTTGCTCACTCACCGCCTCCCCCCCAGAAAAAAAAAAGCTTTGCCACTTCCTGCCTCCCTAAGAAAAACCATTCGAAACAATCCGGAGTTTCAAAGTAAAAATTTTCTATTACTGTTAAGTTTGCAGCTTTTAAAGATCACGTGATAAGCTTGCTTTATAATTTACACTTGCATCATGAATCAGTCATGACGGATAATGATAAACAGTGGAGTTCACAGCAATAAAGAGTATCTCATATAAATAAGTAAATTTGAAAATTTCCGAAAGAAGGAACTATATTTTGAAATGCAGATAGTTTCGGTCAGGCCGAAATTTTGGCAACAGTTTCACCGAAAACGAATATTCGGTGAAACTTCAATTTTGTGCCGAAACTGAAATTTCGATCGATCTCTAGTTATAAGTATAACGGTTATACAGCCTGCATAAAAATTATATTAAAAAATATTGTTATCTAGTTGTAAAATAACTATGTTTTTTTCTCGTTTTTTTTGGTTTTTGCATCGGGTCTGTTAATATAACAACAACAACAAAAAATAGTTTTCGTTGTAAGAACTCTCTGAAATGTTAGTAGTTTATAAATAGAACTGTATCCAAGTCCTCTATGAAATTTTGTGAAAATATATGCATATTAAATAGTGAAAACATTACCAGAAAATCCTTTATTGTCAACTTAAACGAACATCAGGCATGTCTCCCCACTGCCTGCAGCACCATATAAGGAGTACTGTGCATGCACTGCAAAATCCATTAGTTCTACCTTCCACCGCCAGGGATGCAATCTGTTCTATATGAGCATAACTAAAATCTGTAAGGCTATCGAAATCCAGTCGAATGAGCCAAGCCCCACTGTAATCGGGCCCATAGAACCCGATGTAGAAAAGTGCCCCTGGTGGTGAAACTTGGAACTGAAATCTATAAGTTCTATCAATATCAAGTTGAATGAGCCAAACCTCGTCGTGATCAGACCCATAGAACCCGAGATACTTTGAAATGAAATAGGAAAATCATTAGCGTTTTATTTCTTTTTCTATACAAAAAATCAGGATTTTGCTAAAATCATTAATTACTGGCGAAATTTGAAAATTTTTAAAATATCTTAATTCCCACCTCATTTTAAGCAAGGATGCATAATTTTCAAATCCAAAAATTCAATATTTAAAAAAAAAAATTATATAGCCCATAAAAATCCCAGTCCATTTCAAATGCATCATTTTATTTCCACAGATAAGCGATGCAATGTCTCCCTCTGTCTGACCTCAAAAGATTTAGCAAACACGTGCCAGATAAAATCGCTCGAAAAACACAAATTTTTAATTGATATCTTGGGTTCTTATGGATGGATTTTTATGAATTTTGCTTCTTTGAAATTACGATTTTTTTCTTTTTTTTTTTGTACGTCCGTTTGCAAATTTATGGTAGATAGAGTGATTATTGCGATTTTTTCAAAAGAGCCCGAAAAATGGACGGTCTGCCCTTTTACTGCTGCAAGAATGAAAATTTTCAAGGTCCCGGTGAAAGAAGACATTCCATTGGTCGATTGCTAGCTTCACATCAGGGTACGATTCTAAGCATAAATGAATGTTGTCATTTTTCAGATAAAAAGATTCCACTTTCGACTCAGTGTTTAATGAGTTTCTGATTAATATCTTGGATAATTATCAAAATATAAAAGTTCTGAGTCCCAGGTGCATCAAATCAGGACTTGGACTACCTAAATCTAAATTTTCAGACTTCTATGTGTGCTAGATTTTGCTATATGAAATGTTTTACTATGGGTAGCGGGTAGCTTCGAATCTAACCTTATGCATGTCTGTAACACCCGCACACGACTTCTTCAGATTTATGGTACGGACATTTCGCACGAAAACTATTTTTGCATGCAGCCGCAGAACACAGACATACATTGACTTCATATCTTATAGAAACACTGGCTAATCCAACTCATGGGAAGTTTTGTAATCATACTTTTATTGTATTTAAGAATATTTTTTTCTATAATTAACACATTCACAACCGAGGATGCATAAGTGGCATCGCTTGGTTACTAATTTGACATTACATTTTTAATCCAAAATTACGAATTCATACCAGAAATTTCGAAAGAATAAATTTTATTTTATGTAATCCCGCATTAAGTAAATCAAATATTGCTATCAATATTTTCTGGTTTGAATTCAGAATTTCTGAATAAAATAAAATTCTGTTAATTTTAACCTGGTAGTGAACGTGTTAAAATATTTTGAAAATACATTCTACATTAAAAAAGAAAAAAAAAAGGCAAGTCATTTTAAGCATGTGTGATTGTGTTCTAAATTTATAAGTACTTCACACAAAAAATAAAATTTTTCAAAATTAACAAAAAATCTTAAACATTATGTCCATACACCTTGTATAAAAAATACCATGAGTGTCATGAGTAAAAAAAAATAACTTGCATTATACACATTTACACAGAGTGGAAAACATTAGCACTGTCGAGAGAATAACATTTGCAACCGGACACAAGCTTGAGTACACACACACTCACAAATAAAGAATTTTCAATAAATTAGAAAAGAAAAAAAAACATACTTAAAAAGAATTGACAATAAACCTGAAATGTGTATATTCTCATTCTTTTCTCATACAGTGCTTTCTTCTGTTATGTACTTATAATAATCGTTTATAGGGTTATAGTTATCGTATATAACAAAATCCTATGTATGAAACATATTATTCAAATTACTTCTCTAATACCACCGATTTCCAGCCTTTTCTCCATTTTGTGACGTAAGACTGATTATGTCCATCGGTATTAAAAGTAAATACATATTTGAAATATATGTATAATTGAATTTTTCATATACTTAAATTATACGTTTAACCGATATATGCGTATACATATCCAGATACGTTTAAACGTATATTTTAAGGTATGCGTATTTGTTAAATACGTATATTGGTTAAACGTATAACTAAAATACATATCTCATCGGGAGCACTACTATAAATGCAAAAGAAAATTTTGTTGAATCTGTATTCCCTAATTTTCTTGGTTTATGGTTGCCATATGAGAAAACATTAAAAAAAAAATCTGTTTTAAAATTTTAGTTAGGCGATTTTCATCAGAGGCACTATCAAAGTAAAAAATCTACCATGTAAAAAATTTTATCGAAACATAAATTTGATTGAGACAAAAGCTTATTGTAAATGAGTGTAATTGAGTTATAAAATAAATAATCAAATTTATTTAAATTTTATACCTTATTTCTCGACAGCTATAAACACAAAAAAAGAAAATTGTGTTGAATCTATGTAACCTATTTTTAATTTTAGTGTAGCTTTCATACAGTGAAACTTAAAAAAATCAATTTTATTTAAATCTGTTTATCCTGTTTCCTACCAGAGGGTGCTGTGAATGCAAAAGAAAATTTTGTTGGATCTGCAATACCCAATATTAACTTGGAGTAAGGTTGCCATTTGAGAAAACATAAAAAGAACCATTTTAAAGTTTTAGTTATATAATTTCGTACCAGGGGCACTACGAGCGACAAAAAAACCTATCATGTGAAAATTTTTATCCAAACATAAATTTGAACATAGCAGAAGCTTATTCTGAAAATGTATTTAAAAAAAATTAAAAAATATTTAAATTTACTTAGTATATTTCCTGCCAGGTAACACTATAAACACACACACCAAAAAAAAATTTTTTTTTGAATCTGTGCCGCATATTTTTAACTTCAGCTGTCATATAGTGAAACATAAAAAAAAAAAAAAAAAAAAATCCTAGTTAAATTATCCTATTTCTTTTCAAGGGGCACTATAAAATGCAAAAGAAAATTTTGTTGAATCTGTATTAATTAATTTTAACTGGAAGTATAGTTTCTATATGAAAAAACATGAATAGAATAATTTTAAAAATTTAGTTATGCAATTTCCCATCATGTGTGCTACCAATGTAAAAAAAAACTATCATGTGAAAAGTTTTATCAAAACATAAATTTGACCGTGGCAGAAGCTTATTCTAAAGATTAAAAAAAAAAAAAAAAAAAACATAAAAAATAAATTTTATTTAAATTTAGTAGCCCTATTTCCTAACAGGGGATGCTATAAACACACACACACACACACAAAAATGTATTGAATCTGTGCCACCTATTTTTAACACCAGTATTGCTATCATACATTGAAACATAGAAAAATAAATTTTACTTAAGTTTGTTTATCTTATTTCTTCCATATTTACCCTGGGGGTGCTATAAACACAAAAAAAAAAGTTGTGTTGAATCAGTACTACTCATTTTTACATGCTTTCTTTTACTTTACAATTATGTGTGTATGTGACAGAAAAATCTTGTCACTCATTTTTCACCCACTTCCTGTTGACATAGAGCTTTGAAATTTGGAATATATATGTATTCCTGAGGGCAATACATGAATTGGACATTAATTTTTTTAAATTCAATCCCTAAGGGGGAGCAACGTTGGCCCAAAACTTGTATTTTCCCCCATAGAAATAACGTTGCGACTAAAAAAAAAAATTAATTGAAAAAAAAAATAGCTCCATTGTTGCAACCTTCATCCATTTTAATCACATTGTTGCCCACATCATTACAACATCAGCATTTATATGAAATATAATATGAATGAGTATTTGTTGAAAAGTACTAATGATAGGGTTACCACAATAGCACCAAATTTTGGCTAACTTGGCGAAATATTGCCAAATTTGGTGACAAAAAATAAGTTGCCATATATGAAGCCAACTTGCCGATACCTGGCTAATTTGGAAAAATTCCCATTTAAATCCAAATCTTCCATAATCTTCTTCCATTGGCATAACCTACTATTTTCTATAAAGTGCCATAAGACAAAAAAGAAGAAAAAAACATGTTTTTTTTTTCTTTTTCTTTTTTTAAAGGCCATTATACTTATTATTTTGAATACAGCCATCATTCAGTAAAACATAAAAAAGCACTTTAAAATATTTTATTTTGCTAATATATTTTTTGTTAGGAGAGGCGCTGTCAACATATAAGAAAATTGAGCTTAAATTACCCTATCTAATTTCAACTTAAAATATCTTACTATATGAGAAAACATAAAAAAAAAAAAAAAAAAAAAAAAAAAAAAAAAAAAAAAAAAAAACTTTTTAAAATTTTAGTTATACAATTTCCCATCTGGAACATTACCAATCCATAAAAAATAATAATGAAAAAAAAAATTATCAATACATAAATTTGACAAAAGCAGAAGCTTTTTCTGTAGATTTGAGCTAAATTTGTTCATGGGAACTGAGCTTAAAATGCAACCAAAAAGTTAGATGAAAACACAGTTATACACTTAGAGATACATACATGAAGCATCATAAATTAAATAAAGGTCATCGAAAATAGCTCTTCCAACAATATTTGGCGATAAAATGTAATGCTTCTGAATTCTTTTGCATTCTCTAAAAGATCTATAAATGTTATACCCCATATTTTCAATGGAGGATATGCCTCAGTGAGTCTTACAAGGTTGGTCTCCATAATCGTATATTTGAAAATTTTTGAAAAAAGTACTCAAGGTACTTCTCATGAACAGGGCATTACAAATTTGATAAATATCTGGTAGCCAGCAAAAAATCCTAGTCGCCAATAAAAGACATTACCCCTCCCCCCTTTCCCTTGACACTGATTTTCAAAAAGAATAAAAGTTCATGAATTAATTGAGAAAAAATAATTATAAGAATAATTTAGGATTATTAGTTACATAGTTTGGAATTGTTACATATTTAGAAAGACAATATAAACCCAGTTTTCTAATGAAATTTATCAAAATTATTTATCTGTGAAAAAGAGAGAGAGAGAATGCTGATTGCCGAATGTCCGGATAGGAGTGATACAAAATCTATATCTGATGAGGAGGGCATCGATTAAACAGTGAAACAGAAAAAAAAAATTAGCCAATTTTCCTGTCTTTACCAGTCGAATAATTCTGTTTTTATTATTTTAAAATTTGCATTTGCTGAACTTATTTTTACCAAATTAAAAATGGCAAAAAAGAAAAAAAAAAAAATGCTGTTTGCGTTCATTTCTTAGTTCAATTTTTCTAGAAAAAAATATGATAATAATAATAAAAACGCTAGATTAAATAACTTAGTGGCCAGATAGAAAAACTTAATCGCCAGTGGCGACCTGGCGACCGCATTTGTCAAGCCCTGCTCATGAAGATATACATAATTGTATAAAAATTTGGTGCAGAATCTCTTTATAATCTTAGTTAAAAAATAATGAATTTTTCATTATTTGGCGAAACATCACTCTGTTGACAATGTAATGAATTTTCTAAAAATATATAAATAAATAAATAGTAAATAAAAAGATTGTTTCCTATGTTTAATGATAATGGTAAATTATCTTTTAGAACAGAAATTTGATTGTAAAAAATGCTTTGTACTAAAGAAGTATGTTTTATTTAACAACATTTAAAATAATATTTCATTTCAGTGAAAATTCATAAGAAAATGAAAATTTCAATACATAAAAAGAAAAAGAGAGAAATTTTGGAAAAGAACAAATATTTCTATAACCTATTTATTATAAATACTTTCATTCAAGTGTTATTATACAGATGAATAAATGCATAACACAGATTTGGGTCAGTAAAAAAAGCGATCGAATTAAACATTTTCTACCAACCAACCCTTCTGAAACTTCCTCAGATTCCACATATATATTAAAATGCTTGGAATATTCATATTGTTTCAATTACTACTAGCATGTAATTAATTTTATTTAGTCTTCTGTAAATCCATCAATCCCACTTTTTTTTCTATTTATTTTCTGAACAATATGTAGATGATATTCTATGTTTTTTCCAATATGCACAGCAATGATCCCTCGTGAGAAGAAAAATAAAATAACATCTTAATAATTCAGATAAAAAGTTAAGTATTTGAAGGTCATCTTAATTTGACTTTATTATTTAAACCAGTTCTGTAGTTGGAAAAAAACATTTGTGGGAACTCACCATTTCATAGAATAGATGTTGGTGCTGCTGCCAGATTTTTGCTAAGCCAAAAGCCAATTTAAAACATTTAGCCAAAAGCCAACTTTTTATAATTAGCAGTTATAATTATTATAGTCTAGTTTTTATAGTATTGTATTTATATAGCATTCATCTAAAAGCAATATCTAAACAATCTCATAGTAACATTTTCCATTATGAATCAAAATTTAATTGAAATGACAGAAATAAATCCATATATAACTTATTGGCACATCTATCCTAGAAGTTTCCATAAAGAACGATAATGAGGGGTGTTTTCTGTGCTCTCTGAATTACGACAAGCTATCTCGTCTGATAATCTTCTTGCTGATCGCAACCAAGATTCAACATATGGTTCAGGACAAAATTCTTTTAAGAGAGGTTGAATATAAGTGAACTGGCTCTCTCAATAAGGAGTGAATTTTTCGCATCGGTCATAATGTTATTCATACAGCTGAATGCTCTTTTCCATTCAGACATTGAAATGGGAATCGTTTTCACAGCATGGAGAAAAAAAAAAGGCTTGTGCTCGTATGCGATATTAATTTTTTTATTTATTTTTTTTACAGTAACAAACCAAATATTTCTGGGAACGGCGTTCCCACACATTCCCACCCAACTACAGCACTGATTTAAACTAGCTGAACCCACTCAGCATTGCCTGAGCCCATGTAATAAACTTAAATCTCTTAAAAGACGAAACTCTGGCCACGGTCTCCAATGGCTTCGGCACTGTATACCGAGCATGCTCATACGTTCCGGAAAATCTTTTAATTCCCACTGCCAGGGGAGCATTCTGTTCTAAACAGACTTCTTTCTGAACGAACCTCTGAGACAGTGCTAAATTTGATTGATATGTTATTATAAACATACATAGGTTCTTCGATATTTTTTCTATATTTTTTTTTAGTATGCACTTTAAGGAGACCTTCCTTGTAAGTAATTTTACAAAACTAAAGTGCACTTTAACTAATTACTGTCCATAGACAGTAGTATAATGAAATTCCTGTATACAATAATTACAAATACTACATATTTTCTCTTCAAGAAAAAATATCCTGTAGGTGGCTGTAACAACATACTAAAATTACATTACCATCAGCATTCTACAAACCTCGCATTTAAGCATTTCAAAACAAGTTTCATAAAATTATTTCATTAGTATTTTATATATCTATATATAGGGTATATATGTATGTATGTGTAACAAATACAAGTGTATAGAATAAAATAGAACTTGGCTGATGGAAATAATGACTCTGGACGTGTCATATTGTGCGTTGACATTGTTTATTTAGAAGTTCAATCATACAGTCATAGTTGTGGGTCATTCAGAAGAGGTCCCGGGAGCTGTATCAATAAATTACTACATCATCATAAGTTCATCCGACCCACTTAAACTCTACAAAATCTGCCATTTTCATATGGGCCCTTGGTTTTTGATCTAGCACTTGTAATATTTTCAACCAGTGGCGAAGGTGTCAATTGGTATGAAACTTTAACTTAATTGTTTTAATAACTTTTGATTAATGCCCGGATCTATGACATGAGGAATGTCTGGCCAAACCTGTTGGCGGCTGTATCACAAATCACAGACTGTTGCAAATTACGCTTAGTTTGCGCTTTGAATCTTAAAGTTTGGTTACAATTCAATATATGAAAGTAATATTTGTTGGGTTAGGAAAACAACTTAACCCCCTTGCTCAAGATTTTTTTTTTTTTTTTTTTTTTTTTTTTTTTTTTTTTGTACAAATTATTCTTTGAATTAGCAGAGTTAAAATGCTATTCAAGATTGCATTAAAAAATTGATTTATGCCATAAATAAGGCTTAGATGTTTATAATAAAAACACATCACTCAAAATAAAATTTAGTTGAAATGTTTAGTTTCCTAAACATTTCGTTTTATGAATTTAACTTAGGAACCTCAGGAGGGTCAGGTAAGAAAAAGATTTAAAAGAGGCAGATTCAAAATTAGATATTAAGAATTAGTAAATATTTAATTGGAAATTAATTTAAATTTTGTATTTAAAATGGGTATATATATATATATATATATAAAATAAAACTTTTGTGTATAATAACCATTAAATCATATAAAAAAAATCGACAATAGATGAACCGATAATTATAATACAATACAAAGACGTATATCTAAAAATGTTAGACTCTCAAAATGAAATACATGGAAAAAATAAATAAAGATATGTAGAGAAAAAAATCCAAAGTGCAGAAGGTGAAAATATGACAAAGAACAAATGGAAACGTATATTGTGAAACACTTTATCAAGGGCAATATTCCACAAATATAAGTAAAAGATAATTGATTTCTGTATATATAATTACTATGTTGTGTATTCTACATTTTTGTTAATGGCAAATATTTCCATTATTTAAAACTCATTAAGTAATCCATGCATAAATAATTTTTTATAAGAATGTGGTTGAAATTCAGAAATGAATACTACAATACAAAACAGAATCCTGTCTTAACAGAAGAAATTCACAATCCTGGTGAAAAGAATATAATACAATTTCAATAGGCGATGTACTGCTAAGACAAACTTTCTGGAAAGAATTTTCTCTACTGTCTTGCGATTCCATCTTATCAGATTATTTTTTTTCATTGCAACACTTGAAAAATAAAATGATAAAAAATAATTCTAAATGATGGATATTACTTGTAGAAATCCTTAGCCATCATTTCTGCAATTTTTAGTATATTTGGATTTTTTTTCATGATATATCATTTAGTTTTCATGATAATTTTTTATCCTTTAGAATAATGATGAGCATTTAAAAGTTAATGGGTATGGAAGCCATCGACGTTCCAGATCTCGGTCACCAGGTCGTGGTCGATCACCAACTCCCTCTAGGTTAAGAGGGCGCTCACCCACACCTATTGGACGATCACCTTCACCATGTAGAGGGCAGGAAATTGGCTTCTCTGATGCTGTTAGTGATGTAGTTGATATGGTGAGATATGAAACTAGTCGTAGAGGAAGAGCAAGAGGTAAAATATCAGATTTGATTTATTACGGAAAAAATAAATTTTTGAACCAACATATTTCTGCAAAGATTTATTGTTTAACCTATATTTTCGTTTTTTTTTATGTGGTACTTATTTATTTTATTTGAATACTATAAATTTATCCTTTGAAAAAAAATTAATTTCAACTATTTGTAAGTTTGAACTTAGCTCTAAGTGAAGCAAACCATAGTATAAAATTTGAAATAATAAAAATCACACAAAAAAGTACAGACCTGATCACTTTCAATTTATTAGGAGATAATTATTGTAATTTTTTTTCCTTCTTTCAAAATATCAAGAAGACACTTTCTTCTGCATAATCTGCTAATTTTCTGAAAGATATGAATAATTATATATATATATATATATATATATATCAGAGGCTATATTTAAATTATTAATAATTCATCATCACCGTTAGGAATTTCCACGAAACAGTGGGTTTCCTCAATCCATAAAAGTATTATTCACCAATTCTCTTTTCTACAAATCTTTGGTATGATCCATCTTGATGAATGATAGATACAAATTAATAATTCAGAAACTTTAATAATTGAAATAAGTATCTTAGAAAATTTTAAGTGTTTTGATTATTTTCATTTTTCCCAATTGAGTATATTTTAAAATATTAAAATTTATCTGATACATACTTATCTCCTTGCATAAGAGATAAAAGCTTTCATCTTTTGTAATTTATTATTTTTACAATTGTTAATGTTGAATGTAAATTTTAAACAATTGTTACTGTGTCATTTGCATTTTTGCTATGTAGAATTATAAATTGAGAAATTTATATAAAATTTCATAAATTTAATTTTTTAGTTTCTGTATAATTTAAGAATTCTTCTTTACAATTTTCTACTTTTTTCATAATTGGCCTTAAATATTATACTTAATTCAGTTAAGTTATTTCTAGTAAGTTAACATATTAGAACTGCGGTTCCCAAACTATGGGTCATACAACCCACTGGTGGGTCACGGATGATGTTTTGTTGGGTTGTTGAACAATTGATCAAACATTCAAAAATGGATAATTAAATTTATTTGCTGCATTAATATAATAAAAGCAGTGTGTTGCAATTTTACAGAAAAATATTGTGAAAAGTTAAATAAAAATAACTGTAAAAAGACAGTGTTTTAATAACTTTGTGTAGAGAGCAGCTTGCGACTAATATTACAAAAGTTTCAATCTCGACATAAACAGTGTCATTGGTCAAAACAATGCCATAAATTGCATTGATTTTTAAATTATATCTTTTCCAACAAATTCATTAATAAACATATTTTTAGGGTTCTGTACTTAAAAAGTATAAACAGAACCATAATGAGATCACTCATGTGTCTGTCTGTCCATTTGTCATAGCCATTTTTCTCAAAAATTATGGAACATAGAAAGTTCAAATTTGGCAGAGTTATAAAGGCTATTGATCACCATATTTATAGATTATTAACCATTCAGAAATATTTTAAAGAAAAATTTAGGAAGACTAATTAAGTTGAAAATTTTTTTTTTATGGAAGTATTGTTTGAAAGATCTTGTAACACCAAACTCAAAAGTATATTTGTTTTAATTTTAGGTATTATATTTTCAGAGATATCATCGAAAATGTACTGCAAAAATATGCCCCCCCCTCCCCTCCTATTTCTGAATCTATTAAAACTAAAATTATGAAAAAATTCAGGGTAGTAGAAGTTTATTTAAACCTTGCAGGTAAACTATAGGGATTATCCTAGGTACCATAGTTTATGAGAAAATCTCATTATTCCGTAACATACAAACTTTAGTCGCATACACTCAGACAGCGAGGGAGTTAAGACGCTTGAGGTACCTATCGATATGGAATCATCCAAAGATTGTTGATATTGATTTTCAAAAAAATTGTCAGTAATTAGTTGAGATATTAAATTAAAACTTATCTAGAAAAATGCGGCACGGACTAAGACAGCATTTTAACTTTGCGACCTGCTTTCTAACTTTGCACAATGCCAAGTTTAAACTTTGTACAAGGTCTTTGTTTTAGGTAAGGCAAATCATAGTGATAAATAGTCAACGTTTTTCATTCCAATTAAATTAAATTATTTAAAAATAATTAATAGAATAATTCTAAGTTTTTTACAAAGTCTTATTATTCTTTTAGCAATGATTTTTTTGTAATATTGCAGTTAGCAATTAATAAATTTATTGTATAGAACTCTTTGTGCACAAATAAAACTTGCACTTGACCAATTATTTTATTTACACTGTTTTATTTAACTTGTATTTTGTATGTAAAGGTGGAATTTTCTAATTGATTTTTAATTCACTTCCTGTTACGCTAGAATTATAAAAATTATGCGTGTTTCCGATGACAATACAACATTTTAATATTTTTATAACTTAATTTTAAGCCATTTTTCCATTAGTCTGCCACAGGTGATATATCTCCAAATATTCTTTACAGTTACAATTGTATACAAGTCATAACAACTATGGATTTAATTATGCGCCAAACTACACTCATCAAAAAAGGCTAACTGGTTATGAAACTGCAACAATGAAATATTTTAAGCACTATAAAGTAGAAAATAAAATATAAAATAAAGAGTAATAATTAAAAATATATACACTTTTATCAATTAATAATTTAGTATTAATTAAATTAGGATTATACCCTGAGAAAATAATTTCAAAATTTAAAAAGATAGTTTGGATAATGTTTTTTCATTTCCATATCCCAAGGAAGAAACAAAGCAAAAATTATAATTTTTTTTTAATAAATTTACTAGCTCGCACTTTCTGCCAAACATAAACTAAAAGCAGTAAATTTTCCATAATCAGGCTCCGTACTTAAGGCAAATTAATGTGTTGTAACGTGACTTGCAGTAATAAAATTAGGCATGACTTTCAAGATGAACACTGAATGCTTATAAAAGACTGTCTTTAAAAAAAAAATATTTTTACTTTTATACTTATTTTAATTACTTTAATTACTTATTTTAATTGCTAGTAAGAAGTGTGATAATTCCACTTTCACATTAGTATGACTTATTATTGTTCTCATGTGTATGCTTTGTGCCAAAGTTATCTTTTCCCTAGGATAGATAGATTATACAAATGACCTATCATATTAGATGGGTCACGAAATTTTTTTTTAACTTGAAGGTGGATTGCTTAACAATAAATTTTGGGAACCACTGTATTAGATGATTGTATCAATATCGGTGAACAATACATAAAAAAAAAAGAAATGTTAGTTTAATATTTGTTCATATTTTTAGTTTAATAAAGAGTTTATAAAATTTATATCAAGTAATTGTTTTTAGACATTTATCTGATCAATAAACTATAGGAGAAAGGAAAGCTATATAATTTTTAAAAGTTTTATGTATGTGAACTTTATAAAGGAATACCTTTGCTTATAAATTAGTAGCTTGGAAAATTTTGAGATTTTTATTTTACTTTTTCATGACTACGGATTGGTAAATTTAAGCATAATGCAGCTCAGTTCTATGGATTATTGTGATTTTTCTTTTCTTTTCTTTTCTTTTTTTAATCTTTTAAGAAGTTTAGTTTGAAATCAAATTCTATCAGCTTTTTTTTTTCTTCTAAAAATGTACTATTTACATATATGTTTACCTAATGTATTCTTACATATTTCTTTGATAAATATGTTTTGATGCAATAGAAATAGTTAATATGTTTTTAATATTTAAAAACATATTTTATTTAATAATAAATTACATTCTGAAAAGGTTTTTTTTTCACTTAATTTATGTAGAAAGTACTTACAAATTATTTTTGTTTTACCTTTTTATACTTTTGTACGATAAAAGTAGCTGTTCATGCAGTGTTACTCAAATCGAATGTTTAAAATACAGCTGGATCTTTATTTAATGAAGTCGCTAAATCCAGCAAAAAAGTTTGCTTATGAAAAACGCCTTAAAATAAGATTCACCTTTGACTAAATAAAGACAAATTTTAAATCCATAAAGACTAAATCAGAGCTGCCAACTGCTACGAAAAAATCGTAGTTACTACGATTTTGAGCCAAAAACTACAATGCTACGAAAATCTGTCTAAAACTACGATTTTCTGCACAAAAAAAAAGAAACGCGAATTTCGTCACAGGATCACTCGAAAAAATGCAAATTTTGTCACATGATCACGCAAATTTCGTCACAGGATCGCGCAAAGAAACGCGAATTTCGTGAAAGGATCGCGAAAAAACCGCATATTTCGTCAAAAAATCGCGAAAAACTATAAATTTCGTCAAAAGATTGTGAAAAAACGGCAAATTTTGTCAAAGGATCGCGAAAAAAAAACACATTTCGTCAAAAAATCGCGAAAAAAAAACACATTTCGTCAAAAAATCACGAAAAACTATAAATTTCATCAAAAGATCGTGAAAAAACGGCAAATTTTGTCAAAGTATCGCGAAAAAACCACATATTTCGTCAAAGGATCGCAAAAAGGACAAATTTCGTCGAAAAAACGGCAAGTTTCGTCAAAAAAATCGCGAAAAAACTGTAAATTTCTTCAAAAGATCACGAAAAACCTCATATTTCGTCAAAGCATCGCAAATAAACCACATATTTCTTCAAAGGATCGCGAAAAAACGGCAAATTTCGTCAAAACATCGCAAATAAACCACATATTTTGTCAAAGTATCGCGAAAAAACGGCAAATTTCGTCAAAGGATTGCGAAAAAACGGCAAGTTTCGTCAAAGGATCGTAGAAAAATAACAGTGCCGGGAGTGGATTCCCCCTCTCCCCCTTGTTGTAACCTTTCAGAAAATTTGTTGTGAATTTCAGAATTTTTTTTTTTTTACTCAGAATCACCCCTGATGCATATACACATGCGTTTAATTGATTAGTATTTGTTCGCTTAAAATTTGCAGCATAAAAAACAGCCACAAACCAACCAACCAACCTCCAGATAAATTTGAATTTGGTGTGCTACTATTTCTCATTTTTAAAGGTTGGCAGGTCTGCTAAATATCATATAAAGTAATTAATTATCCAATTTATAAAAAATACTTAGAAAAAACAAAACAACATTATTGTACAGAAATACACAGTATTTTTAAGAAATAATTTTATATATAAAATTCATGAATTATTTTTTTTTATATTACTGTATTTATTGTAGGAAAGTAATTTTAAGCATGCATTACCTCATGCATCCTTCAGTTTAATTACTGAAAATGTCTATTAATTTTGTTTGATTTTTTTTTTTCTCTCATAATACATGTCGCATCTTTGCAATGCTCTAAAAATTTCTTCAGACATATTTTCTTCAAACTGTAATCCACATTGAATTATTTCAAATGATTTTAATATTTTATGATGGGGGAAAGAGGGTGTTGAAAGTTTCTCTAGTGATGTGTGAATGAAAATCACAGGTCTTCTGTCTGAATGAAATGCAAAGAATGACACAGTGATTTTATAACTTCTGGAGATAGGTGCTTGGTAAGACTATTTCAAGCTCATTGAGCATCATAAAATGTATAAAAAAAAGGAATAAATTTGCAATGTCTAGAAATATTTTGAGAAATAGAAAAAAAATGTAAATCACAAGAAAAAATTAATTAAATAGAGAATGCACTTTGCTATTTGGAGGTTATTTTACAAGAAAATTCATAAAATGTTCTTTGTTCAAAGGAAAAGTTTGTAAAATAAAGGAATTTGCAAAATAAAGAATTTATAAATCCGACTTTATTACTAGACCTAACTATATTTTATGCTGCAATTTCATACTTATGTTATTAAAAAAACAATTTTGATGTATTTCAGCAAAAATCCGTGGAGATGAATATTCTGTTCATCCTCACGACTCTCCTACGAGAGGTCGATCTCCTGACCACTGGAACAAGAAACCAGCATGGCAGATTGAATCACCTCCAAGGTGGAGTCGCAACAATAGTCCTGAATTCCACTCATCGTGCCTTCACAGAAGATCCCGTAGCCCAAGCCCCAAACCCACACCCACTCGCAGTGACTATCACTACCGAGTAGTTACAGGCCAACAAGAACATCATTCTCGCAGCCCAAGCCCATCCTCCGCCCACAGCCTACCACTTCAGAGGCGTCCAGGGGGTCGGAGGTTACCTCCCACCCCAAATCAACCTTCTCGGCTGCGGTTTGATGTGCATTCCATGGAGCGAATCAACTTTCCATCTCAGATTCACTTGCCACCAATGCCTCAGCATCGAGGAGTATTGAGTGTCATGAACTTTCCTCGCTTAAACCCTTCACCTACTCATCTGCCAAAACTTCAGATGCCACCTCTGTGGCGAGATAGGACTTCAACATATTTAGGAACAGAATGTCCACCATTAATAAGGACGGAGCGACAGAGCAGCAGTTTACCAGGGCATCATCCTAGTTTAAGAGATCATGATTTGTATTTATATTCCCCATTATCATACCACAACCAACTAGTGCATGATGAACCTCTTAGCTTTGAAGTTGCTGCCACCATCGGTCGAGGATCTAGACAACTTCCATCCCCGCTTCCTAACGGTTATAAACCAGGCCAACGAGAACGATTGTTACACCGTGACTCACCTATTCTCGGATTGCGGACAGGAATACGAAGAAGTGATTCAGATGACGATGATTGGTGTTAACCAATCATTTCCTAGCATTTCACAATGTAGGAATTTAGTAAGTCTAGCAAAAACATCTTATTTTGAAAGGAAGTTGTCTTTTCATTAAAAAGTGGTGTCATTGGCACAATGTTATGTACATAAATGTTAATCTATTTCAAATTGTGATTGCCATTATCAGGCCCTAGTGAAATAGTTGCTTTTCTAGAGCTGAACCTATTTCTGATCATATCGTCTAGTATCAACCCATTTTGTCTTTCATGCTGAGAATGCTGTGATAACACGGCTTCAATAGGATTTTTTTTTCTTCATATTACATTAACAAAAATCTTTTCATTGTTTAATTGGAGGCAACAAAAGTGGTTTCTTAAGAAGAAATTTTCATTTATTAACATCATAATTACAATTAAATGTTATAGTTTTTTTATATAAAATAATTATAAGAAGTGAAATCTGAAATTAAAATAAGTATTATGCAAGTTTATTCTTAGTGCCGTCTCCCCCACCCTCCTTTTTTTATGCATGAATTAGGATCAATTCTTACATCATAGCAGAGGCAAAGCTTATTTAAAAATTTACAATTAAATTAAATATCATGTTCAATTGACAAGACATATATTGTCGTGCACTTTTAATTAATATTTAGTATAATCTTGTCTCTGTATACAAGTAATATTTGAATAAAAATATCAGTAAAAAAAAGCAAATGATAATAAAACTTTACTGTTACTTATTCATGCATCCTGCCATCTTTGCATTTTACAAGTTGCTTAGAAATAACAAATTTAAATGTCAGATAGTATTCATCTTTGTTACATCAGATTTTTAAGAGATGAAAGTTTTAATTATACCTTAAATATGCAAAGTATATTAATGAAATTGTTATTGAATAATAAAGCCTTCAGTTTGCACAATGTTCTAGAAAATTTAGATTTTACTTTGAAGTGTATTGCATTAATAACTTTAAATATTTTTTCTCTAGTTATTTATTCATTGCTATTTTTTGAGAAAAGTTTCAATCTAAATTTTAAGTGCATAGGAGAACTGTTTTCAGAACTTTAATTTATATAAAGGTAAAAAAGGAAGAGGGAAAGGAAAGTATATAATATAAGAAGTGAGTATAGAATATTTAATTAAACACTACAGCCCATATCTACTTTTAAAAATTCATCGCTGATTCAGATTAATGTTGGAAATTAGATAAATTTAAATTGCTTAATATATGAGGCACTCAAAATCAAAGTGAATAAAGTCTATAAGACATTATCCAGAGATATTTGGAGGTAAAGTTAATGGGATTTCATTTAGAAGAGAATAGTGTCATTTGTTGCTCATATTTTCAACCTAAGACTTTATTTGTTACAGCACCATAAAAATGATTGTCTATAGAGCCAGAATTTATCTCAAACTCGATTGAAAAAAAAAATGGACCTGATGCACTTTAGTTCGGAACACCTCATATACAGGGGTGAAAATCTTCTATGGATATGTGTTTTTTTCCTTTTTAGTAGTCTTTTAAAACTTTTCTTTCTGCTTTTTTGAGTTTACAGTATTTAACTTTAGTCTAATGATTCTGAAAATTATTAATTTATATGATCTCAGTGTCAATAGTTTTAACAGATTATGTTTCTTTCAAGTTAGTAATTCTTTTACCGTAACAAATTAATGTTTTTTGAGATCATTGTAAAAACTGAGGGCTTCATTTTTCGTCAAAAAATTTACAAATCAAGTTTAACTTTTTCAATATGGGTGCTAGTAGATCAAAATCCAGGGAGGAGCAAGATTTTGGAACAAACACACCTGTGGTCTGCAGTCTAGCTCATGTTTTTTTAATGATGAAATAAATTAAAATAATAACTTTTTGTCAGAACCCCATACAAGACAATTTTAGGCATATCCAACATAAAGAGCAACACGGGTGTGTAAAAAATAAATAATAAAAATCCAAAAATAAGCTTTTACCAGTTTTTTTTTTTCCAAAATGAACTATTGAAACACTTTTTTTGAGTCACTCGGGAAGAATAAATTTTACTATTTTTTTTTTTCCGAATCTTCATAGATAAAGAAATGTAACTAATAAAATTTTAAAATCCAGGAAGGGCAATCAATGCCCTCTGTTCTCTTGCTGGCACCCATATCTTTCATGATTAATCCAAATTAAATATTTTATCAAGCAAACACAATAAAAACTTACAGCCCATCTTAGCTTTGAATTGCCATATAGGTAAGTATGGCTTCATGTGAAATTTAAATAAACTGTTGAATGTAGGTAAGTTTAAAATCCTAGTTAAAAGCAAGTTTATTTTATTTTATTTTTTCAAAATTGTAAAGGTATAAAGATTTAATTTAAAAGTGCATTTTATTCCCTTTAGTCCTCCTCATTCTTATTTTTTCTATGAGATTCTGGAAATTGCATGTTTTGAAAGCACAATAAATTTTTAACCTTGATGTGAAATAAATTAAAAGTATCTCATATTTCAAATGCATTTAACATTTGTGTAATCTCAATGCTTAAGTAGATTTTTTTTTTAAACTATTAATTTATATACACATACAATGGTGTGTACAATTCTTAATTGGCAAAATGTTCTATGTACTGTTTAAAAACTGGAAGGAAATCTAAAACACATAGCTTGATTCTCCTACCTGCCTCAGACAATGATGCCCTTTCACATTTTTCATACATCAGTTTAGGATTTTTCTGATTATAATATCCCATTTGTATAAATCTCATATAGCCTAACTCTATTATATAAATCTTTGATCATAGCTCTAGTGTAGCAACTTGTCCTTCAAGTATCTTTGACTCTGACTACCATTTGTGTGAAGAAAACCGACCAGAAAACGACCAGTACTGGTACCAAGCATATTTCAAAAGCAAGAGCAGTGTAGTTTTATTTTTATAGTAAAATCAGACTTTATATCATAAAGTTCAAAGTTTCTCAATTTGAACAAACAAATCTTACTAAACTTATAAAAAAAAATCATGTTCATCTAAAACTCATCTCATTTTTTGTATGAAATGAATAAATTACGAATCTTTATAAATCGTGTAAATAAAACTGTACAAAATTAGATCTT
The DNA here is from genome assembly GCA_963931845.1 of Maratus michaelseni. Lineage (NCBI taxonomy): Eukaryota > Metazoa > Arthropoda > Arachnida > Araneae > Salticidae > Maratus > Maratus michaelseni. The sequence continues at coordinate 126,448,873 of OZ007593.1, read as the reverse complement.
GAATGTAAATTAGGATTTGAATTATCGTAACATTAATCCATTTATAATAATGAAAACTGGATAAAACATTGTAAAGTAAAATGCTTTCAGGCATTCTGTAGGCTGCAAAATGTACTTTAAGCACTTGCAATCAACAAGTTATTTTGAGCATTTATAGAGGTATTCTTGTAAAAATGGATTCATAAAGGGTGTGTGTGTGCAGCTTGTAAAGTAAGTAGCTTATACTCGTAGTATACAGAGACCTATTTGAACATTAGAGCTGTGACTTGAAAAGTTTTTCCAGTGTTTATCCAACGATATTGTCTGAGAGGAAAAGTAAAATTGTAGATATCGAAATGGGGTTCATATGAATGTGAGAAGAGTTCATACCTAGATCCCAGCATTTCTCATAATATATTATTTTTGACACACATAGAAAAGCCATGCATAACATTATTACTGAAACTATCTGGGATCCAGGTAATAACACTGCTAATTCAACAGCTTTAATTAGATCTTATTCTATTTTCTAACTGATAAATAGATAAGATTTAATTATACAATAGGAATGTTTTACCAAAAATAATTTGTATGTGTATATAATGATATTTGTTATGTTTTTCAAATAGAAACATTTAATTTGATTTACATCATTTGTAGGAATTTCTTCATGTTGATTTTTCTACTTTTATCTATTACAAAAACATATTAATTTTACACATTTGTTGCCTCTAATTTACTGTTAGAAGTTGAAGTATTTGTTGCAATAATTGCAAGAATCATTCATCTGTGAAGATGTTTTGATTTTTCGTCCACTGTCATTTTTGAATGTATAGTGATAAATTTTTATATATGATCACTATATTCATATGCAATTCTATTGTTACAATTTTGTGTATTGAAAAATATCCTATGCACATCTTTTTTGTTAGTTTTTGTCTTACACTTTTAAAATATTTTATTAATAAAAATATATGCAAATTTTACCTTATTTAAATCCAGTTGCTTTCTTTTTCAGTTGTTGATACTTAAAAAACATCTAAATTTATCAAAATTTAATGCCAAATCTAAAATTTAAAGAAAGCTTACCCAAAATTATTTTGGGTTTAAAATGCATTTATTATTCTGCCGTTTGTTTATTTCCTTTTCATTACAAATGCAGGCAGCCTTGAAGAATGTTTAAAATTATTACTTTAAGCTACTAATAAATTTCCAGTATTATCTGCAAAACTCTCTAGTTTCAAGGTAATTAGTGTTCTTTTATACAATCATTTTGTCTTAAAATTCATTTAACAGAAAAATGTCTTACATGAAAGAAATTTTTGCGCAAACACATTTTCTGATTAATTTTTTTGCCAAACATTTTTCTAATCACCTTAAACATATTTCATTGTATTCTTCTGTTTGTTTGTGTACTTGTGTGTATATACACACAGACATTAGGATGGTCCTTAGCATATACTTAAAAAATGAATTATATATACTTTTATAAGTAACACAACCTGTTTCTTTTTCTTTTGAGTTGGTGTATAAGTGGTGAAAGTACTAATGGTGTGTAAGTGAATATTTTTAAAATTACTGAAAGTTAACACATGCTGCATGGAGATTATGAATTCAGTTTCAATAAGTCTGTTAATTCCTAAAGTTTTACAATAACACTTTTGTTATTTTTGCTTTAAATTTAAAAACAAATATCGAAGAATTACAGCAACTAAAACAAAGACTAAAACCACCCAATACAAGATTTTATTACATTAAATTACAATACTAAAATGTTTAATCAGATTTTGATAAAGAACTTTTGGAACAAGATATAAAATGGCCCCTATAGTCTTTTACAACTTACAATAAGTATTCTTTTTACTCTTCAGCTTGTGTTAAAACTTTATTTAATTCCTCTATAAGCTTCACGTCTTTTTCTGTGATGATATTAACAACTGCAAGATTTCTGACTACAGTTCACAGTGTTGATAAACAGAAAGATAATTCCATATCATAGGGTAACAAGCAATAAAATCAGGTGAAATTTTGAACCATTTAAAAAATTAAATGTGCATTTTGACACAAAGTTTTGTAATTCTGTGTGATATAAGAGAACATTTAAATGCTTAGAGTCACATTTATGTGTTTATTTCCCTTTGAATGCTTTGGCCATTTATACTTTTTGTTAGCAGGAATTGCATCATCAAAAAACCTAAAGCTATTGTTACTTGAGTAAAATACTGTAAAAGACCACAAAATTTTTTTGTTGCTGCTTGGAAAATCTTTTTTATTTATACCTTTGTAAAAATATAGGTCCTTTAAGCAGGCTAAATGAGCATTGTACTAATCTTTTGTATATATCTTTATAATAGATATAGAAATATCGCTCAAACCTTGCAATTCTTGTGGAGTCAAAGAAAATTCACTTTGAAAAAGAAATATGTTTAAGCACCATGCCAATGAACCATGCAATATTTTTCAACCAATGAAAAATGTTGTTATACACCATGATATGATAATGATTTAATCCACTATGAAATATTTTTCACCATGCCATATAATCGAAATGCTATGACTTCAACTTTGTTCTGCCTAAAAATATAATAACTAACTGCAAGGAACTCTTTATAGTGTCTGTTGAATATAAACTTGGAGACAAATTGGAGTACATCTTTGTCTTTACCGATACTACTCATGACAAATTGATCATCAATTCTAAAAGCATATTTTGAAATGTTTATATTGACCAGGCTTGTCAAAATCATTTAAATAATCTTTTTTCAAGTCCTCAAGCCATAGAAATGCATTCTTGAAAAGTGGATTTTAAAACTGCAAGGTCTGCAAAGCAAATATAAGAGATCTTTTTCAAATTTTTGTTCTAACAAACCACAGGATCCTTTTATTCTTTCTATATTTGATACAGTACGGTTTACAAAAGATGATTTTATTGAGTAAGTTCTGAACAGCCACTGCTATGTCATCTTCACTACTAGAAGACAATTTAGGGACTCCCAATAGATGCTCTTGTTCATCAGCAGAAATAATTACTGGAAGCCTTTTCAATCTTCTCAAATCTAGTTATTGCTGGAATTAACTTTCCATCCTCATGAATTGAAGATTGATTTATAACTGCAGTGTTGTATCCTAAAGCTTCCTACAGCTTTTCTTAAAAATTGCATTCCTTTAGCTCTTGTAATATGTTCTGCCTATGAAAATATTTTTGAAGACTCCTCCATTCATTATACAAGGCTTCCAGTTTCTCGATGCAATTCTAAAGCATTCTGAACAGTGTTCTTGCTTTTTGCCAAAAATTACTGTTTCAGAAACTGCTAAACAAGCAATTTCACAGCAATTTAATTTTATGCATCTCATATTATAGAAGCCCTTGAGCATTTGTTTATTAGAAGGTAATTTGCTACGTTTCACTTCCAACCAACTATATGTTATTCAAAGTTTATTTATACATCATTATTAACAATCCGCATTACCACTTTGGGTGTAAAACAATACAACACTGATTATGATTCAGCACTACTGGCACCTTCTGCTATTCGATATATGCATTTAATCCTTATCATCACTGTTAGGTGCGAATTAGGTATTTTAAATACTTTTTTATTGTATGTATGATATAATTATTTTCCTTGTTTTAGAAAATGGTATTTAAACGTTTTTGTTAACTTGTCAAAAACATTGTATTTTTTTATATAAATGACAACATTTACAGCCTCTGCAGCACCAGTTAGAATTATGTGAATGACAAAATATTTTTCTGATCATTTTTTAGGTCAGTTTAAAATAAAATTATGGGTTGCCACCTCAAAAATATCAAGGTTGAAAAATAAGGACCACCCTAATACACATACATACACACAGTTGATACATAATTATAAGGAGGCTGGAGCAATTATTATAAGAAATAAGACCAGATCCTGCATAAAAATTGTAAGTGAAGTAAAATGGTAGGAATGTTGTTACTTTTATTATAAAATGCCTGTATTCTTTATTAAATCTTATAAGTAATTTTTTTTTCTTTTCATTTTAAAAAGACTTAATGTTGTTTAAAAAAGACAATTGTTATAAATGACAAAATTTTGAAATATTGATTCTTTCTCTTACATTTGGGTTTAACTCTGATTTTTTAATTTTTATGAAGTTCCCTGAATTAAATTAAATCTTCATCAACATCTAAAACTTTGCCAAATTAACCCCTTTACTATGTTGCTGTCAAAAGTTGTATTAATTTCAAAGATTTCAACCACGAGCACACCATACATAGCCATATTCAAGTGATTAAAGTAATCTCTCTGCATTTTTATATTAACTGTAAATATTAAATTAATGAGTACATTTTTAGCTCCAAATTATAATCAATGAAATAATGCAAACTTAACTCAAATATTGTTTAAATTAATCCTGTAATTTAAACTTTAAACATTTTACATTGGGCTCTACATATGATTATATAATTCTACAGCTATACTTTCCCAACAATTAAAAGCTTAAAATCAGGAAACTATTCTTTATAACACAAAACCAAAAAGGCACATTTTGTGGTTGTTCCTTTGCATCGCTTTTCTACAGCTGTCTTTTTTATTGTATTGATGACTATGTCTATTGATGCCTGTGTTTGCAGCAGATAGAAATTAATTATTAAACTTTAAAAACATTTTGATGTAAAGATAAGCCAATGGCCTAAGCATACTACAAAACATAAGTTTTCATCTGATTCTCAAAGTGACACAGCATAGAATGCAATTAGTACTTGGTGACCACCTGAAATTACTGTGTGCTGTTAGCTATCACATATATGTCATATGTATGTGCACACAAGCCTGTGGTATGGAAAGTCCTCATCCTGGGAGTTTGGTATGTAAGAGAGGATACAGGCTCAGAAGATTCTTCCTGCTAATGATGATCAAAATTGAGGGGGAAATCGGCAGGGCAATTAAGTAGAAACCAAAAAATTTGGCTTTTCCACCTAGTCAAACTCGATGTGAGTCGTCCATTTCTGAAACTTGCTATGTCCAAAAACTGAAATTTTACGGGAAATAAAAAACTTTTTTACAATCCTAAAAATGTAGCTATTGTTTCGATTTTTGATTTTTATATTATTTTGTATTACAATTTTGTAAGACTATGGCTAAAAATATTACAGTTTTAGTTTATTTACAAAATAAAAAAGTATGTTGGTCATAACAAGTTTTGGAACTGAATAATGAACATAATTAATAGTGGAACATGTTCCAAAACTCATTATGTATATTTCACATGATTCAATAAAAATACCAACAAAGTCAATTTAGAAAAGGGAACAATTTTACAAAACTCTTTTATTATCGAAAAAAAGACCCTAGGCCAAAAAAGCTATCAAAAGAAAATCAGTTTTTTTAACACGTGTTAAATCCCCAGAATACTTTCCTGTTCAAAAAGTATGTCACCAGCATCTTCTGCAGCTATGATGTGTTCCTAGCCATTGTAAAATAACTTCTTGATCAATAAAAAGTTTTTTGTAAAATTGGAGGTTTGGCTGCATATCCCACTCAGGCCCATAGTACTTTTGAAGAAGAGACATCAGGTCATTCAATTTCTCAGCTTTTACAATGACAACTTTATTAATGGGTTGTGGTGTAGTTTCTTTCTAGGATTTGACTTTTTTGGATATACTCTGTAGAACACCAATATTCAAGTTGTAGCCAGTCTTGCCTTACACTTTAATAGTTTTCTTGTGCTTTGTTAGGATAATTTTCTTGCTGGGCATAAACTGAAAGTGCCAATTTCCTGGAGTTTGACAGTCCCTGGCACAACAGGAGTTTTTCTATGTTTTGGAATGCCCAATATGACTGTTTTCCAGTCATTTACTTTCATATTTGTTCCTAATTTAAAAAAAAATTCTCACATTGTTAAAAATTCCATCATGTCCTTGAGGATTTACAATGATTGATTTGGATCTAACTTCTGTTTCAATCCTTCCAAAAATATGATCTGTAGGAATATATGAATGACTAACAACAGGGAACAAAAGGAATGATTGTTTTAGTGTTGAGGCATTTTTATGAAAAACTAACAAGGCTGACTCGTTTCAGACATAACTATAAATGTAACTTATTAACTAAGTGAAAGGCAATAGGACATAACGTCTTTAGGTCCAGTAATTGGGTGGTGGACATAACGAACTATGGAATTGTTGGTGCTGTGGACTTAAATGAGTTCTGTAACTGTACCTAGTTTTTAACTTGATTTTTAGGTGGAAAATAACGACATTTAGAATTGTTTGACTGCTAAAATTTTGATAAATTTACAAAAAAAAAAATATTAAAACATTTTTTGGAACTGGACAACTCATGTAATATAGTATCTTTTTTAAATACACTGCTTCATGATAATTTTATTAATGAAATCTTAAATAAAACAGAAAAAATATGTGAAAGATATTCTATATAGGCAGCATTGTCATGACTCTTTTGGAAGGATAGCCAGAATTAACATAAAGAGTATACATAACTTACATAATTATGAAATTTATCTATTTGGAATAATAAGCATTAATAAAACCCTGAAAACATTTTAAGGGATCTCAAATCAAGTGTCTGTATATTTAATGCTCAGAAACTTCCCAGGATTTCCTTAGATATAAATGTACTCAAATTGAATGCACAAGATAAAGATTGAATGTATAATGTAATGCTTTAGGACTTCCCAGTATTTCCTTAAAAATAATTTCTCTAGATACTCAAATCAAGTGTAGAATGCATAATTTAATTCTCACAAATTTACTAGCATTTCCATAAAAATAAATTCTTTGAATATCCTTTAAAAATGCTTTAGAAAAGACAAATATGTCTTTAATAAAGCTGTACATGCATAGATTATCATATTCAAATAATTATAGCTTGGTAAACTATTTGATAAGCTACTTTAAATTCACATATTTTTAACTAAAATGAAATAAACAGCTGAAAGTCCTTCCTCATGTTACAAATATAATTTTTATATTTATCCATATTGATCTTTAGGATGCTCACTTTTGCTTGCATCTATTCACTTTAAACCTTTGACTAACTTCTTCTTAACTGAAGTAATTAACTAATCTTGAATTAACTTTGTATACTGAATTCTACACTTTTATACCTGAAGTGTCCTATGAAGTAAGAAATTTCACATAATCTCATATCTTTCCCTTTCTTTATTAGTAATTTGAAATAATGTGCTGAGTTGAAAAGAAATCTATATATTGTTTTCAATCACATAAAATTAACTGTAAGCTTTGATGCCCTAGGCAATGTTTTAATAAATATGCAAAATTTTCATAACGTTTGAGTTATTGGCAGCAGTGATACCAGAAACAGAATATTTCAGTCGATCAGAATATTTTGATATGAATGTTTTCCATATGAATATTTTAACATGATCTGCAGTCATAGAGCATGGCATCCTGGAGTGATACTAAAGTCATTTTACATGGATATTTCATGGGAATGCTGAGAGGCAATGAAAGTATTATACAGGATTATTTCTAATAGTAGTTGATAAAATTTGCTAGATCATAAAAAAAGTAAATTTATTGATAGTTTCTAAAACAAATTCTTAAACCAGTCTCATATCTTTCCCTCTTGCAACAAGATTAATCTAGCTTTAAAGATTATCTAAAAATTTACATTATGGTTTCATTTAAAGTTGAAATAAAACATCGGTTCATCAAACAAACTTTAAAAAAATAATAATAATAAATTGGCCACATTAATTACATATTATGTTTTCATACATAACTTTTGAATAATTGAATCAGTTTAGATAGTTCCTGTTTTATAGTTCTTTTGTTTAGAAGAATATAGTTTCTTGTACTTTCTTGAAATTTTTTAGGCATATCTCATTTAGATATCACACTGGAAAAAAATAGTTTTGTTCTTTTCTAAAAATATAAATGAATGAATGGTTTACTGTTCTATAAATAGCCTGACAAATGAATTTAAAAAATCTGAAACGAATGTCTCATATTTCGCATTTTCTGCCGACAGGACAGTGGTGAAGGAAATGATGAAAAAGAAAAAGAAAAGTTAATACATAAATGCTATTTTAAAAAGAAGAAAATACTCTAAGCATTTGGGTTTTTTTTTTCCCCTTTTGTCATCTTTGTTATTAAAATAACAGCAAAAAATAATCAACTCTAGTTTCTCATTATTTATCTTTTTTTAAAAATAAATTTTTGGCAATTCATTGAATCTCTATTTTAGGTCTGCCTGTATTTGTTTTGCATATTTTCACTCTTTTTGAAAGTAAAAATGAAATTATACTTTGTTAAAACTATCATTTCTGTTTTGAGATTTAAAATAAAATGTAATTTTTGAAAACTTAAAGTTATAAAAGCCCAAAACTTTTTTTTTTTTTTTTAAGCAAATACTGTGACATACTTTAGTGTGTTTTCTGTATTTCAAATGTTAAATGCTGTTCTGTCGTTCTAATACGGGTTCCTGGTTAATATTAAATTAGATGGTGGAATGTATTTATGTCTGTTCGCTATGTTCCTCTTACTGAAACCTTGCCATTTTTAAAAGTATTGTTGGTCAAAAAAAGTTTGTCTATTCAACCAGTTAATAAGTATTCCCTTTCAGAATAAAAGTAAATTAATTGAATAAAAAGAAAAAGACTTAGTTGTAATCTGAAAATTACATGTATATATATAAATTGATCAAAAACTGAATTATCTAAGTATATAAAAAATATATATATATTAAAAATTGTTTGACATTTCTTTTACAAATTAAAATAATAATAATAAAGAAAGATGGGTACTTACGTATTATCTGGGCCAGGTTGCCAATTGCCAATCTTGTTTATCATTGCTAATCATGTTCAAAACAGTAATTTAACATTATTAAATACATAACATTCTTAAAAATGGTAGATAATATAAAATAAATAAATAAATAATAAATAAATAACAAAAAACTATAAACTGTTATAAAAAAATAAACTGTAAATTATAATAAAAATAAATAAACTATACAGTTGTCAAAAAGTAAGGATTACTATAATTTATAAAATTGGCGCCATGCTTGGCGAAGTTGTATCTGACCTTGCCCAGATAATCCATAAGTACCGAAAGATGTACCAGGTATATGAGGATCTTCTTCCTTCATGAATATTTTAAATGTATGTAGTCTGTAATATATTTCAATATATTTATGTTAATATGTATCTATAAATTTTAACTCTCTTTCTTTAAAAATATAATCTGCAATATATTAATTGGTGATTTTTAAAATTAAGGAATGATATATTCGTCATGTTAATAACCACTTTGTTTTTTCTGATACTTTTCTTCTCTCTCTCTCTTTTTTTCTTTTTTTTTCTGAGATTTGTTAGTTTGAAAACATTAAATGCAAGGCATTTTTCTTCCACCTTTTTTTTATTATTCTTATTGACAAAAGTTTACGACTATTATTTGAAAATAATAATAATAATGATTTTGTTTGTGGTACATTTTTTTAAATTAGAAATTTTCAGTTATGCTGTTAACTATATAAATAATGTTTTTTCAGTCACTATCTTTCAAATATTAAACTATAAATCTAATACTGGAAATTCCAAATTATCTAAATAAAATTTTGATTACCTACTCACAGGATTAAGGCTATGTTGAATAGTCAAAATCTTTAAATAACAAGAAGGATATACTATGTGTTGCATTTTACAAGTGTACAAACATTATACATTCAGTAAATTGATATAAATAAAATAAATAATTACTATCGTAAGTAAATTATTTGGAGAAAGATAAAGTTAAAACCAAATAAAATTATGTATATCTTGATTCCACTTTTATTAATCATATGGCAGATTTAAGAAAACAGAAACAGTGATACATTTTTTCCCCTTTTATTTGTGCTTCACTTTTGCAGCAAGATTAGAGACATAATAAAAACACTTTGATTAGTTTGCTTTTTTTAGCTTTTTTAAATTATTCAATGCATTTAAATAATGTGTTTTGCATCTACATACTTCCTTAGTATGAAGCCAATATTGGCTATATCTTGACCCAATATTAGTGCTGACATTTTCTCAATATTGTACAAATATTTGCAAGAAATATTTAAATAATGTAAAACCAATAAAATAAATATGGAGACAATATTGGTGTTTTATTGGAAATGTTTTCAGCGTAGTACCACTTTGCACACAAATATAGGCTTTCATTGAAAATATTTCCAATGAAATGCCATTATTTGCTTTATTGGCTAAATATTTTTTTACTTTACTGGTGTAATATTGGCAAAATGTCAATATATCAATAATCAGTAACATTTATTGTCAATAAAAGCAGTATTGGGCCAAGATACAACTAATATTGGCTTGCTATTAAGATTATATTATATTTCAACACATTCCTTTCTAATCTTCAATTCAAATGTTTCTGAATTCAAAATGAAAAGTTTATATATATATATTTTTCACTTTGGTTAATTTATGCACAGCACCTACAGTCACTTTATAAGAAGTTTATGCAGTAGGAGGCATCAGTTTACCAAGCATGTCAGATTGTATATTCAATATTCAAAATTCTATTGTACTATGCTTGTGAATTACAATTTAATATCATTATAGGAAAGTTACAAATTTATAAAAATAACTGCATATTTATGTTTGATATACGTTGTAAATTTATAATAAATATTTCAAACGTTTTTAATTTTTCACGCTTTAAAAAAAAAAAAAAAAAAAAAAAAACATTTTGACAGGTTGCACAAACTAAAAGGAAAATGCTGATATGACACAACTAATTTTATAGATTATAAAAGTAAAATTTACTGAACTTTTTTGCGTTTAATGTCAAAGTCTATAAAATTTTTTCAAGTTACTTTTGAAGTAATTTTACTATTTGACACTAAAACTTCTTTGAATTATTAATAAAATTAGTATTTAAAAATAGGTTTGTAAATGAAACTCGAAAAAAAGAAAGAAAGAAAGAAGGTAAAATTATTTGAAGACTCTCCTCATGTACCTGAACCAAATTTAGATTAAAATATTTTATTGAGTCATATGATGTTAAAATGTATATTAAATAAAAAAGGTATCTATTGTGTATATATTATATTTTTAATATAAAGAATGCTAATATTTTTTGAAAATATTCAAATATAGTATCTGCCATGGATTATTCATTTGCTTTCCAAAAAATAATGCACATTGCATATTTTTTTTTTTTTATAAAAGGTATTGAATAAAAATATACATCACATGATTAAATTCTTTACTGCTAGGGGATTCTTTAGATATGTACAAGCCAATTTGTATGAATAATAATAATAATACAGATACCACCACATACAATAGTACTCAAATAAAGTAAAAATTAACTGCTCAGTTACAGTTGAACACCCATAAAAGAATTTTTTTAATGCCAAATATTTGGTTAATTTCTCCTTCGCAAAACTATTAATCTTCTGCAAATACAGTTAACTATATTTTTATTCAGTGAGAAATGGCTCTACAAACTTCTTTCTGGCAACATGTTTTTATTTTTTTTTTATAATTTATTATGAGATTTCTATTATTATTGAGCAACTAATTTTTAAATTATCCACTTATTATTGTCTGCTTTTCCCCATTTAAATTGGTTTTTATATATTCAGAAAGTTCCCTTGTTAGTATCCAATTATGTTGATTAATTAACATTTTTAAAGCAATAATCAAAAATTATTTGAAAGTTCTTTATTCAGCTTTTATTTCTTCAAAAGCTGATTTTCAAAAAAAATTTGAAGCCTATTTTTTTAAATTATTTTAATTAGAAAAAAAAATATATTGATTGTGTCACACTTCAAATTAAATTCAAGCTTTTAATTAAGTAATGTTTTAGTATTTTCAGATATTCATTTATGATTCTTGTTGGTATAAGTTTTTTCATTTTATTATAATAGTGGTTTATAATTTAAAGGAGAGCTCAAAAAAATTATTTATATAATGCCATGTTGGTACTTTTTTTTTAAGTTGGGGGAGGGGACACTATATTTTATTAACTGTATAAAGAAGCTTATTCAGCCGTTGTCCTTTTTAACAGTTTTTATATTTTACTTTAGAAAGTAGTATTTTTTTATGCTATTGTTCTTTTAATGTTTTGAAATAAAATCTGAATTTTTTTGGAACTCATTGCATTTGCTACTGAAAAGGAAATTTATCTGTGACATTGAATGCTAAACACTGTATAATTTCTTAATTAGTTTGGAGAATTCAATATCTAACTATATGTTTTCATCTTTACAAATTTTATTTGGTAATTGTTGCCTTATATATATATATATATATATTGATAAAATGATAAAATTTTAGATGTACGTTTCAGAAGCTTTGAATAATGCATGGCATGTTCTATGTCAAAATGCACAATCATGCTAATAAAATACCATGTTTTATATTAAATTATTAAACTTTTAAGCAAAAATATTTGAACTGATGTTTAAAAAATATATTGAAAATAGTTATTTAATGTTTTAAGATATTTTTTGTTAAGTAATTGCAGCAGGTCATTTTTTACTTGTTTTTATTCTGATGGTCTACAAACGTTTTTTTTTTTTCCCCTCTAAAAGCAATTTTTTCAACTTAAAAAATATTATATGCCATAAAAGACAACATGTAAATATTACCATGATATATGATTGGTTCAAAAAAATTCTACCAAAATTATTCTTATGACCTAAAAGCTTAATCACATGATATTTATTGTTATATACAAGTTAATTTTTCTTCAAAAGTTCTTCATGTCATATATGCTCTCATTAATTAAAATTTTATATTAATTGCTTTTACTTTTGCTTGTTTCAAATAAATACATAAAACTGATATGTATGTCTTTATGTATCTTCTCAAAGTATGTGCATATTAAAGCCACTGTGCACACTTTATAATCTTAAATTTAAGAATGTATTTTATTATTTGAAATGATGTATATTATTTTCAGAATTTGTATTTTTTTTTTTTTTCTGGTTGTATTTATAAATATTAGAATGAAACCAGTTTATTTATTATATTTTTATTGTATTGTTTTGTGCTTGAAAGCTTTTTTTATATGTCAAAAGTTCCTTCATTTCCTGGGGTTTGTCAATTATTTTTTAGATAAGTTGTTTTCTGGTGATTTTTTTTTCATATTTTGAGAAATATATGTAAAAAATAAAATATAGATAAATTCAAGTTAGGTTGGAAATGATATTTCTAATTACTAATGAATTATTTGTATAGAGCTCTTTTTTTGCAGGAAGTTTTTATAAAAATGCTACTGCTGTAGAAATAAAGAATAAATTAATCTACTAGCAGTGCATATATTTGTAAAAATTTAAAGATTAAGCTGCAGTTCTTAAAAGAAAATATTTCACTGTTGCCCTTTATTAAAAAACCAAGAAATGATGGGAACTATATTTACTGGTTTCATTAAATAAAAAGGAAAGAACATATTTTGTTTTCCATATACTTTTTTAATACTTCATATATGTATATTTTTAAATGTAATAATTTTTTAATGAATATATCTTATGATGTCTGCTGACTGTTTGTGTGTTTATATGTATTTGTCAATAGATTATGAAATAAACTATTCGTTTGTTATTATAAATGTTATTTATCAAATACAATAAAATTTTTCTGTTCTCATCACAGGCACTGGCAAGGAAACGGAGGGGTCAGATGAGGATCATTACCCATCCCTGAATTTTTTTATGTAATTAACTAAATACCACTTTATGTAAATAATATAATATAAATTTTCTTTACCTCTGATGATTTCGAAAAAAAGTAAATTTTATTTTTCATAACTGACATAAAATGATTAAACACATAGATATAGAACATACAAGAATTGATAATTTTTCATCAGGGGTCTCTGTATTCTACCCTGAGCTCTCCATCGAAGACAATTTTTAATTCTGTTTTTCTTTTTACATTCATGTGTTTCAAATTTATTTTAAATGGGAGGTTTAGAGAGGCAGAGCCACATGACAGAAAAAAAGAATAAACAGTTTAAATGCTTCATTTTCTAAAATGCTAGTAAAAAAATATTTTCGAATACTAAATATTTCTTAATTGCTCTGTATTGCTTTTTATATTGTTATGTTTAAAAATTATTTTGCATGATAAGTTAAGACAATTTATTTTATTTTATTTTATGTTTATATTCTTCATTTAAAAACAAAACAAAATGTGTGACCTGAGCTGCCAACTACAGGCATGCTCGTTCGAAAATGTTGCCCCTCCCTAAATTTCTTTCTGCCAGTGCCCATGGTTCTCATATAAAAATTCGCTAATTATGTATAATCTCCTTCAGCAGAATAATTATTATTTATGTTTGAATTTTAGATACTTTGCATTTATAAATGCATGTCTCTTGTTTTTTCCCCTTAGCTCTGTAACAAACAAAATCTTGTCATATTTTCCACAGAGCTCTTGAGATTTGCAGTATTGTTGTATTTTTTATATAAAAACAAAAAAAAACACAGTTAAATACTAATCATGCCATTTTTGCAGTTTTATGCTGTGATGCAATATATATTTGCCACATAAACGCTTCTTGCACATATTGCAAGATATTTTTTGCACTATATAAGTTAGAGAAGAGCACTCAATTTAGGTAATCTGATTGTTATTCTCTAACTATAGTTTAAAGTAGCTTTCAGAAATAGTCCTATAATTAAAAACTTATTACATATTCATAGAAAAATAAGATATCATATGGAAAGTATTATATATTATATTAAACTTTTTACATGCTACACATTTGAAAATACATTTCCATAAAAACATATTTGTAAATAAATAATTTAAACATTTTAGTCTTCTTTTCTTTTCTTTTTTTTATTGCTGTTGCAAAAAAAAAAGTTTCAAATGTCAAAAGTATCAAAATGTTTTATATGTTTTATTATTGTACTTGTATTGTTAAAATTATATTAAAAAAAAAAACACTTTTTTTATTGTTATAAAAACTTTGTCAACAATACCTACTTTCTACTATGTTTCTTATATTTTTTCACCTTGCTATGAATTGCAATAGCCATTTCTTCATGTTAAACTTTCATTTACAAAATTCACTTTCATCTGTAATTACCCTGAATCGTATTTATACACTTAGAATTTATGTCTTTTAAATGTGCATTTATTTGCATAATCAGTCAAGTGTAGTGTAATGTAAAATTTAATATAAAGTTATTTTATGATGTTATTCATAGCAAAATATACTTCTATTGTAACACACAGTTATAACTGAAACCATAATTTATAGACTATCTCTAGAATGAAACCTAGTATAATGATTGGAGGTTTGAAAAGGATATAAAATATATAATTAAAAAAGTAACCAACAAAACAGCTGTTCTATTAATCTGTATACCAGTAATTGTTTGGAAACTTGAAGGGAAAAAGGCAAGAGTATTTGCTGTAAATATTATCCATTGGCCTTTCGATAATTCTTTTTGATAAAGCTTTCCTGTTGATTTATACATGAAATGAGGTTTTTCAAAAATTCTCCTAAAACAATCCATCATCCTACAAATTGATGGATTTTGTAGGATGCCATCCATCCTACACACTAAATTCCCTAAATTATCTTCTTTTTTTTTTTTTAGAAATGTTAAAAGGGGAAAAAAATCTTTAAGTGTGTGTTTTATACATATAACTTTCACACAGGGTTTTTGCTGACTTTTGACCAACTTTATATATTTGGCTAATCTGCAAGAGAAAAGTGTTAATAAAAAAGATTCATCGTGAATTACTGATCTTTTTTACCTCTATTTTTAACCCTCTTGGTACATGGTGCCAGGACACCCCTTACACAACTTTTGCTGCAGCTTTGGCTAATGCTAAGTGAAGTTATGCAGAGAGAAGAGTTGTTGAGAAATGCATCTCTAATGGGTGGTAAGAGCAGCCAAACTGCAAAAAAGGGGAAATTTTCACTTCACCCCTATCCTCCAATATGTAGAAATTTCTTCTTTTTGGGAGAGAGGAAATATTTTAGGAAGGTGATTTTGGTAACTGATCTTGATTACTAGAACGTAACAAATTGATTGGTTATTTATTTTATGTTACTACAGCGTACAAATATGGCGGAATTTTTTTAAAAAAAGATTTTAATCTCTGTCAGTGCTAGAGGGGGAGGTGAACGGCAAAAGGAAAAGTGGTTATTGTTTTTTGGTTGTAGATGATTGATTATTTATTGCTACAATAAAGTTTAAAAAACAGCAGAAAAAGATTACAAAAAATGGAAGAGTTTTAAAGAATTTTAACAATGAGCAAAAAAAAAAAAAAAAAAATTAGGTAAGGGGGAGGGGGATATATTTCGATAAGCTTTTGTTAAAAGCGGGGAATCTGCCGAAACACAAAAGATTCTCATTTTTCCAAGAATAGAGTGACGTAAATGGTACTTTGCAATTAAACGCGGTGCGATTAAACGCGACGCGATAAGCAGCACCAATCATTTAGTAATGTAAATGAGAGTCTTACCTGTGTGTATGCATGAAGAAAAAAAAATCAGCTCTCGCCTTTAGGTGATTTTGATTGTTTCATTCCATGCCAAATGAAGCAATTTGTCATGATCTAGCACAATGGCGATCGGCAGCGAGAACCCTGCCTTTATGGATACTGCCATGAACATTTTCAGCATTTAATATATACATTCTGAGCATTTTATCAAATACATATAAATACAGAAGCAATTAATTTATACAAATACTTTAATATATACATAAATAATAAATATAATACTATTCATTAAACTGTTAAAGCAGTTAGCCCTGCAAGCATCTTTCATCTTTTTGTAATTGCTGATATTGCATCTCCAAAAAATGATTTCTTTTTAACATACAGTTGCATGTTTTAACCATTTTCCCAAATTCTTTCAGAAGATGAAATACATTTCTCTTGGTAAAAAACTATAGTAATCTTTTTCTGTCAATGGTCAATATTAAACATATTGGAAATTTTAAAATGAAAAAAAAATTAATGTAGCAGAGACAAATTTCTTAAGTTGAAGAAATGTAAACTAGATGTAGATTAGAAATTTTGTCATTGGTCAATATTTTACTTTTGTGGCTGCTTATAATATTCGGCGCTTCCTGAAGCTGAATTATGCCAATGCCACTATAAAAAGAAAATAACAATTTGTTAATGTATTGCAAAATATAATTTTATCCCATAAGGTTACCTGTTCTATCATACTGTCAGATGGCATAATTATGCAAAACAGTAACATTTTTGTCATTCTTTTGATGATAGAAACAAAGCTTAATGTATCCATTACTATAATTCCATTCTTGCCAATACACAAGTATCCAAACATTCACAGGTAAACAGAGTATTTGAAGACGCTTTTGTTTTGTATATGTCAGAAGCTTTGTTAAATACAATCAAGTTTGTTTTTATTGATTATAAATATTACTTTATTTATTTATTTTTGGCTGAAAGTTGTCTTCATTAACCCTTTCAGTGCTATATAATGTCAGGAAGTTTTTTTTAAATAAGACAGGAAACAGATATCCTGTTCATGGAACATGGGAGGGGGGTCCTAAAAAATAAAATTTAGAAATATTTTCAAAGCTAAATATTTTAGATATATTAAAATATTGGCGAGTCTTATAAATCTGATAAATTAAATAAGTTTAATCAGTATCTGTGGTAGAGGAGAGCTACTTTTTCCCCCCCATGAAAATATGAAATTTAAAAAGAATAATAATAAAATCAATCTCATTTATAGCATGCTTATAACTCTATTAATTATGTATCTCAGCATTGAACAAATTAAATAACAAATCACAAATATTAAGCTTATTTATATATACAGTATTAATTATTTATTTTCTTAAAATTTTCATGCATATTTTAAAGTATGTTTCTAATGTTAAATAAGTCTACCATGTGGCAATAAAAATACCTGTAACTTCTTAGAATAGCTTTATATTTATATGCTTTTCTTTGATAGTCAAAAGTAGATCAGAATGAAATTCACACTGATATCAATGGATTTTATTAATGCAATCTAATAGTTTTCTAACTGGAATTTGAAAAAAGAAAATCAATAAAACCTTTTTGTTTGGCATTGTAATAAAGTACATTTTTGCAAGATTATTACATAAAGTTATATTTAAATAATAATAATAATATGCCTTGCTTATCAATAAATATGATCTTGTTGATAACCAAATTAACTTTTCAAGCTATTTAAAATCAAAGTAACATTAAAAATTTAAATGTTAAAAAAATTTTAAACATAAAATATTTTAAATTAAGCTGAGCAGTATTCGTTGTGTCATTTGTGTCTAAAAAATATGTATGAGGGAATCAATTTTTCATCAAAGTACACAATTAACTGTGCATAAGAATTTTTGAAAACACCAAAAGACTAAAGACTAAAATATAATAATAAATGAAACAAAAAAATAAATTGAAATAAAAAAACAAATATCAGATATAACATACTGCTGAAGGAAAAAAAAATTGCTTTAACCCTCTGAGCGTTTTGAAAAAGGGTAAAATTGTAATGTTGTTTTCTCTGCATTTTGTTTTAAATGCTAAAAAAATAGGATTCTTTCAGAATTATAAATAAAACTTAATTACAAATATGAATGTAACCCTTGAGAGTATTAATCATTCGTCAATGTTTTGAAAATTCATTAAATCTATAGAATTATATTATCTTAAACATTGTATATATTGCAGTGAAACCTGGAGCTTAGTGAACGGAATATTACGTTCCACATGCTTAGAGGGCTAGGTCTTATTATATTATATTTTTTATTTAAATAATAATAATAATAATAAGATGTCTTGCTTATCAATAAACATGATCTTGTTGATAACTGAATTCACTTTTTAAGCTATTTAAAATCAAAGTAACATTAAAAATTTAAATATTAATACAAATTTTAAACATAAAATGTTTTAAATTAAGTTTTAAAATATTCCTGGTGTCACTTATCTAAAAAATATGTATGATTGAATAAATTTTTCATCAAAGTACACAATTAACTGTGCATAAGAACTTTTTAAAACACTAAAAGACTAAAGAATAAAATGTAATAATAATAATTAATAATATAATAATAAATGAAACAAACAAATAAATTAATATATATATATATATATATATATATATATATATATGAGATATAACATATTGTTGAAGACAATTAATTTTTTTTCTCTAGATTTTATTATATTTTTTATTTCCTAGTTTTACATTTTATGTATTATTAGTAAAATATAATTATGAATCATTTTAATAATCAAATAAAGAAATTATGTGATATTCAGTAGTACACAAACATTTTACATATTTATTTAGGTCTTAGTCTTATTGACAAATATGAAAATATTATACTTTTAGGCACAATGTTTTCATATATAATGCTCTTGATTATTTATTTATTCAGATTGATTTTACATTATATAGATGTATTGTGAATCTAGTAATTCAATGAATGAAATTTAATTAAACTAAAATTACATAAGCTTTACTAACATGCAAGAATTTTTATATTTCTTAACACATTTATTTATATACAAATCTTGGTGATTATCACCTAAATTATTGCATCTTGAAATGTATTAAACTAAAATGAATAATTTCAATAATTGAATAAAGACAAATTTACATGGTACTCAATAGCATGCAAGTAATTTAAATAGTCATTTAGCCATTAGTTTATTTTTAATTCTTACAGGCAAATATGAAAGCAATTATATTTTTTGGGACATTAAACTAATACTCTAGATCAATGTTTCCCAAATGCCAGGCCGCAAAGCCTGGTTGAAATAAGTTCACATTAATTGGTCTATGTCATTCTTTCTCACATTTTTCAAAGAGAAAATGCTTTTTTATTAAAATATTTGAACATTGTATTTTTAAATCTGTTTTATTTACCAATAAATTTATCTTATCTACAGATATTATTGCATATAAAAATAGCAAAGGGGAGGGGGGAAATAAATTTTTTTAATGGGCCTCAAAGAAGAGGCATGACAGTAAACCATGCCACAGAGAAAAAAAAATTAGGAAATACAGCTCTAGATTATATATATATTGAGATTGATTTTATATTAAATATATTTATTTAATCTAATAGTTAATATATATATATTTATTTATTTAATATAATAGTTAAACTAACAAATTTAAATTAAATTCACATAATCAATATATAGAGATTTTCCATATCTATTAACACGTTTAGTGATGTATAAGTGTTATTAATACTAAAATTGTTGTATTTTTAAATGTCCTTTTAAAATTACTGTATCTTTAAACCTTTTCAATGATGAGTGGTTTAAATAATGGCCGTAAGACATCCTTAATGATCTTAAAATCTATCAAGTGCTTCTTTTCCCCACAGTTACTGTTAACCTGTTCTTCAGAGTGGTATGATTTACAATAACTGTGGGGGAAAAAAGCACTTGATAGATTTTAAAGCTGATTTGTGTCTTTTAAGAAGAAATGACTCCTCCTCAATACCTGAAACACCCATCCTCAAAGTGTTACGCTGAAACTAAAATAATTCATTTAACATATTCTGAAGACACCTTTTAGCCATAATATTTCTATATTCCTCCAGAACTAATTTCAATCATTTATTTTCCATTGTTCATTATTCAAAGATATTAAAATTTTTAATCTAGATAATATCTTATTTTGTTCCCCTTTAAAAATGTAGAATATTAAAATATATTTTTTTTTTATATCTAACATAAATTAAACTGTTATGACAAATTCAGCATTAAAAAATTTGTATAGAGCAATTCATCAAAGAAAATCAAACATCTTGTTTCATTATCTTAGTAGCATTCTCAATCATTGATAACATACACTTATTTGTTTATTTTTAAGAGTTAAAAAAAAGATATCAGGATTTAACAATGATCTCTTAAGTTAAATTTCAAAATTTCTCAAAGGTTAGTTTATACCATGATTGACGTATAATTTAAGAATGGTTTTATTATTAATTATGATTCCCCTTTGTTTCTTTGAAAGCAGAATTAAAATTCTCAGATGATTCTGTGTAAATTTTGTTACAGTTATATTTTTTTAATTACTTCTTAACATTCTCAAGTATGATGTGTTTAAATATAATACATTTCAACAAGCAAAAAAGTTAATTATCTCTCAAAGCATTTTACAAGCAATATTTATTGAAAAATTGCTATAATCTTATTAATCATGGGCATAAGTCAAATTTGAAAATTTGTTCTTAATGAGGTTGTAAAACAATTTTAATGCAAATCAAATTCAGAGCCATGATTTGTGATAAAGCCTTTTATTTATCCAGTAGACTTGGTCTGAATGCTATCTAAAAAGATGTTTGTTGTCCTAAACATAGACTATAGTTAAATTAAGGTCATTTCCTATACAGAGCAGGCTTCAGCCAATGTGGATATGTTGCTGTTCATCATGATTGTTAGAAAACTAACTATAATTTGTCATAATAACTCTTATAAATATGCAATTTTCAGTACAATTAACTTTTCAAAGCTTCTATTTTTTACAATTTTAAGTATTTATTATATTATACTTGTTTTCCTTTACTTTTTATACATTTACTGTTGATCTTTCATGAATATTTTTTTCACACTTTCCAACATAGTTGAAAAGTGTTTATGAATTCTGTTTGTCTAGCCATCTGTCTGTCTGTCCGAACTCTAACTCACATAAATATACTCAGATTACCATGTAATTGATATATGTTATGCAGATTTACTATGACATGTTTGGTATTGAAAATAAATTGTATAGCATTTGTAGTTCACAGAGTTCACAGGGACACTCAAAAGAATTCCTTTACATTATGGTCTATGGGGAAAAACTCGTTTGCAATGTATTTTAATGATTTACTCTATTTCAAACATATTGAAATTGATATGCATCACTGAGGTGCATTACAAGAAGCTTACTGTAGAATATGGTGTGCACAGCGTTTTATTGTCATTTACAGGACACACAAAATAATTTGGTTGCAATACTGTCTATGAGCAATAATTGCTGGAAGTGCGTTCTTAAATGTAATTAATTTGTTGCATATTTTTTGGTGTATATAAATTCTATACATCATATACAGGGCTGCACAAAAAATTCAATTACATTTCCGTTTATTGGCAGAAATTCCTGAAAGGGAAATTTTCAACTGTGTTATGCATTTTTTAACCAAATTACATTTTAAGCAGTATATATACAAATCTATAGATCATATACAGGGCTTCACAAAAGAATTTGAATAATTTTCCGACTATATGGCAATTGCTGAAATTGGGTTTTCAATTTTGTTATTGTGTTTTCGAAATTATTTTTATATACTATATATATATATCCTTTTTCCCACGGGAAAGTTTTGTTACAGTATTCTGAATAGTTGGAAATTGTTTCATAATCTATGCTTGGCACATGATTTTTCTTTCTGTTTTTTCTTTATTTACATTTCACTTGTTTTCCTCTCTTTTGCAAAGGTGAAAATATTTCAAAAACAGATTCAGTTTGAAGCTTTTTGATTTCAAAATTCTACTCATCATACAGTAATCCGTCATTATTTGATAATATATATATATATATATATATATATATATATATACATATATTGAAATGGCTGTCATTATTAATTTTAAATATCTCTATGCATACTTCTTAAATATTTAAGTTTGGATTCAAACAGAAATTATTGCAGTAACTATATGTGACATTGCAAACGGCATAAAATGTTAATGTTTTGTCTCCTTTTATTTAAATTTTAATATGAGAATTTGTCATAACATTGCATTGAAGATACTTTTCAATATCATTTGAGAATATTATAGAGTTTCCATAAATAATATTTTTGAATTTATTGATTCGTTTTTACTAAAATGCATACAGGTAATGAAAGAAAATAAACTTATGAAATCTATACAGTCAATGTCTATATATATATTAATTACAAATCCTAAAGCAATGCCCAAAAATCTATTATTTTGTAATCTTTAGTTGTTAAAATACTTTACAATTTTTATTTTATGATAGACAAAATTATAAGGTTAAAAAAGCCATTTTATAATGAGGGAAAAATAGCAGAATTAAAGCTCTTTATAAATAAAATATTTTCCAATGCACCTATAAAATTAAATAAATTAAGTAAACAATAATTTCAAATCTTATTATATTTCAATATCCTTGAATATTTGATATGGAAAATGAATGATAATTATGAATAAGTAAGTAAATAATTTCATAATATAAAATATTTCACTAATTTTGTATCTTCTGAAGTTATTGAATTTAATTTTAATTTTTCAGCTGCAAATACTAAGGTCTGGGTCATAATATTCCCACAGAACACCTCAGGTATTAGACGAAAATGTGTAAATTGCTTGTACATCTCTGTATATAAATCTCATCACTCTATATATATTACCATAAATGAGAATGGTATCTAATTCAGATTTAAACAGAAAATAAGATTTGCTGATTACTAAATTATGCTGGAATGAAAATGTTACAGTTGTTATTAGATTGACCAGATTTCATAAAGTAAACAAATAAAATGAATAACAAAATAAAAGATTTTGATCTAAATTTAAATATTGCAAAGACATTTAAGGTGACTTAAGATTTGTTATCTATCAGTCAAAATTAAGCTAACACTTTAATAAGATAACATTTAATCAACATTATGTTAACACTTTTTTGACTGAAATGTTTTCCCCTTTAAGTGTTAACATAATTCTGACTAACCCCGTATATTACATTCAAATTTTGTATGTTGTTGATTAGAACAACTCAATTTAGCATCTGGTCACTCTAATTTTCCTTTCAAAAGATAGAAAACAAAAAATATTCTACCTGTTGAATCTCTAGTATAGTCATTTTTTAACCTTGAAATTTCTATATATTTTCTATGCAAGTCCATCCCGTTCAAAGTGAGAACTTTTAAAAGCTTGCAAACCATAATTTCCCCTCCTTTCTTCAATTCTTCAAAGAATGAAAGTATGTTTCTATGTGTGTGCATATACGTGTGTGTGCATGGATTTTTTAGTTAACTAATTTTCAGGTGTCAGTCTATGTTGTGTGGTGGAGTATCTACTCCTACATGTACATAAAAAATGAAATTTGATTGGCTAAATTAATTTAATATGTATGTGTGTGTGAGCGTATGTGCATTCTGTGTAAAAATTCCTTCCGACTATAAATATTGTATTACAGAATAGTTTATAAATTATGTTACTCGTTTTCTCTCAACTAGAAATCTATGCACTATAGAGTATAATACATGCTAATAACACATTTTTCCAGGCTAATTTTCTACCAGCCAACTGTTTTGATTTATTTCCTCTTTTCATGGGCACTGGCAAGGGGAGGAAGCAGAGCCATTAACCCTCCCTGGATTTTGAAATTTAATTCAATTTTCTTTATCTCTGGTTTTAAAAAAAAAAAAAAAAGAAACAGTAAAATTTATTAAACCCAATTGACTTGAGATAATTACACATTAAGAGAAAAAGGAAGTAAGAATTTTTCATCAGGAGGGTTCTGTCCCACTTAATCCCATGTAAAACACGAAGTTTTAATTTTGTTTGTTTTACGTACATGTATTTAAAATGTTTTTTAATGGGGGGTTTAGGAGGCAGAACTCCCCAGACGAAAAAAATATGTATAGTAAGATTAATACTCTTTAATTGTTAAATTTCTGTATTGCTTGCTACAGTGTACATGTTTCAAAGTCTTGCCCCTCTCTGGAATTGCCAGCGCTCATGCATCTTTTGATTGTTGTAGTTCAGTCTCCAGTTCACTGTTAGTCTCATTAAACCGATCAAATCTGCGTGTCTCAGCATTCCTACTAGTCATACATTGTGAAGCTCATGAAGGATTTGATTGTGTCCGTACTGCTGAAGTGCCAAGTGGATTTATTTCCTTTCGTCACCAAGCTGAGTGTTTGTTGAATGAACAGTTTAAACTTGTCACAAGATATGAGTTTTTTTTCCTTAACCTGTAAGTCATGTTATGAAGCAGACTGGAAGGTATTGGGTTGTTGTGCCTTATTTATGTTTATGTGACTGATACCTCTTATGTCATTGTGTTATTTTTATTCAACACTCACATGTTTGTATAATGCTACTTCAATAATTAAAAGTTATGAAAATTTGCAACGAATAAATTTTCCTTGCTGGATTTTGTTTCTTTCACTCATAAAATCAAACTTTAAAAAACAGTCACTCGAAAACACTGGTAATAAAAATTAAATACAGCAAATCAAAGGCAGCAATATCAAGCAAATTTCAAAGAAATAAAAACCAAGGGAATAATTGTTCTAGAGCAGGGGTTCCCAAACTATGGTACACGTCGCTCTGGCTACTGGTACGCAGAAGTCCGATACTGATACGTGGAATAAAATACAGAATGTAACATATTATTATTTAATCAAAAAGGACTTGTCTTTATTTTGCACACACCGCTTATGATACAATCAATTTTCCAGAATTAAAAACATAATTATTAGATTTATATGGATAAAAAATTTATTTTTAAATAAAGACTTAATTTTAAAATTAATGAATGAAGTTGTTTTCGTTAGCACAAGAACTGTTTTTAAACAGGCTTTATAAATTGAATTATCTGAATGTAAAGTCTGGATGCTTGAAAGTAGGAGGAGTTAAAACAAAATTAAATTCCAAGCGTAATTTATAACCCATTGTTCTCTTTGTACTATAAGATCTATTAGGTGTTGAAATAAAAGTTTTATTTCAAACATAATTCATAAATTAATTCATTCTGTTGATTGAAATATTTTTCTTCTCTTGTACAAAATGTGTTATAGTTTCTATTTCATGGAAATCAGTTTTTAACAGAGTAAGTTTATTTAAAATGGTGTGGATTTGATGTAAATCATTGTACATAGGTATTGAGGTGGAATATATGTAAATGTATGAAGAAACTTGCAAGTGTTTGCCTATTGTGCGACATTATTGTCGCATTTAAAGGTATGCAGATTATTAAAACAATTGTATTGAGCCTATGTTAAATGCGCTAAAACTAAGCTTTGGATAAGAAATTAGTTTCTCATTTGAGACACCCTGCCACTGTATCTCATAAGAGAGGAAAGAAGTGAACTTATTCAGCTCTCTTGATGCGATGAATTACTGGAGTCCACATTCAAAAGGATGAATGTAATAGAATTTTCGTTGCCTAGAATATTGGAGTATCGTCTGATTGTGTTTAGCACAACATATCTCTGCGAATGTACTTTTTTCCCCTTCTTTATATGAAAAAAAAAAATACAGGAATAAACTGAAACTACCTAATATTGAGCCCACCCTTTTCATTAGTGATAGAAGCAAATTAATGCAATAAGACTACTATAACAGTGTACCAATATGTCATTAAGTATTGAGGTTTTTTCCTATACCAAAACACTGTATTAGGTAGCTTTCAATACAAAAAAGTATAAAGCTACCTATTTCAGCCGTTCAGAGGAAAGCAGTTCCGGAAAATTTCGATATATTTTCACCGATCATGACCCCCAAACCCCAAAACCACCCTCCGTTCAAATGTTGATATATATATATATATCTGACCTATGTCATACGATAACGCTCGTATTTATAAATCAATTTTTATGAAACTAATTGTGTGTATTAAGCTCACCAATGTCTCGACCGAGTTCGTTGGCCAGCTTGGTCCGCCATCTTGTTTCAAGATGGCAGCCACTTAAAAATTTAAAACTAAAATAAATATACAAAAGAGTTAAAAATTCAAATTTATTTTTTAAATGTTAGGCCTTGATACGAGGATTCCAGAGCATTTTTTGGTTTACCTCTATCTTAAAAAATGGCTGAGATAGAGCAGTTTGAAATTCTAGGGTGGCTGACATTTTGAAACAAAACAGCACATTAACGCGATTACTCACAAATTATTTTCTTTCATTGTTGTAATAATTTTCCCAATCATACGCATAAAACTATATATTCATATCCGTTAGCGCCAAATTCTCGCCAAAATTGGTGACATTTGGCGAAATATCGCCAAATTTGGTGACCAAAATAAGTCTTCATAAATGAAGCCAATTTGGCTATTACTCAATAATTTGGCGAATTTCTTATTCAAATTCAGTATTAACGAATCTTTTGTAACCGTTTCTTTGCATTTTAACTTGCTGTTTTCGTGTAACATTAGCTAAAATTTTAAAACGAAGATATAGGAAAGCTACCTTTTCCTCCCGGTACAGACCGGAAGGACTTTTTTGATATTGTATGCATTATTAAAAATTAATGATGGTAGATACTACTTTTTACTTGAATGTTATTATAAAGCAATCAGTCTAAGTACCAATTTAGTAATGTAATTATTCATTTTTAAATACAATAAAACTTGCCAAGACGGAAACACAAAAGACCGGTGTATATTTCATTTTAGACAGGTTTTTCTATATTAGCTTTATATTTGTTAACTGGTGGTATGCAGAAATAAGAACTTTGATTTAGTGGTACGTCGGTCTAAAAGTTTGGGAACCCCTGTTCTAGAGAGTACAGACATAAATATTTCAGGGTTAGCATGAGGCAATAGCAGCTGAATGACATTTTTGGGAAGAAGGGGGGAGAGAGCAGTAGTTGACTGTTATCTTATTATGTTTCAAAATAATTTTAACAACATTGACTCCTCATATTTTATTCATAAATTGTCTAACGATATACAGTAGAAGATCTTTATAACGCAAACTTAAAAACGCGAGGTGGTGCATTATATAGAATTTTGCGTTATATAGATCACATTTCACACATCACTAAGCATACCTTGTAAACATGACCAAATATGTCTGTAACATATCAAAATATAGTACAGTATCTTTATATTGCAGTCCTTGGGGTCAAGAGTTGTGCATATTATAAATTGTTACATAATATAGATCATTTTACACATTGTTCACTTTACTTCATAAACATGTTCAAAATATACCTGGACCAAATCATTCATTATAATACTAACATTTTTATCGTAATAATATAAATTTTTTCATTAAAAAGCTCTGAATTAAGAGGATAACAATGAATTAATGTATCAAATTCAATCTTCTAGAGATTAGCAATTTTTTTACAATGTGAAATGAAGGTGCTTCTTAACTGCCAAATTCATTGTTTACATCTGAGAAGCTGTGCGTTATATAGAGAATTGCATTATATAGAATTGCGTTATAAAGATCTTTTACTGCAATCTCATACATATGTAATGTAGGATTTTTATTTATAATCTTGCAATTGCATAAATATTCGCCTGACTTACGACTATCGCTTCAATTTAATTTTAAACAATCTTTATTGCTTACTACTCAAATAAACAATACAATGATGAGATCACAATATTTCATACCTATCAATACCATAACATCTTCGTAAACATAAGTAAGAATTTACGTAGAATTCTAATTTAAATACACTTTATTTGACATATCAGATTTCCAACCTTCACACATATTGGGGGGTGTAAAAGTATGGAACGACTATTTCTCTCGCTTTTCGTTTAAAGTTCATCTTTCACAAGCCTCATAATAACCTTGTGATATCATGTAGCTATTAATTAAACTCTTGAGTCTTATCTTGTATTGTTGTGGATATTAATTATTATTTCAATCCCACAGTAACATAACAGTCAAAGTTTAAGTGGCAATGATTACCATAAAGTTAACTCTCAAATGCTCAATATGAGAATCTTTCGTTATTCTATGCATTTAAAATTTATCCAGATTCATTTCAGCAATTTTTTTCATCAATGGTTTGCAGTGCAGCACTAATATGATCTTACAGTTCACACGCTTCTCTTAAAAAAGGTGGTTTGTAGACAATGTCCTTTACATATCCCCATAGTGAACAAAAAGCACACCCTGTAAAGCCTGGTGACCTGACACCAAGAAAACATACTGAAACAAGACAGGATAATATGTGCAGAATAATTGGAGGGTGTTCACTCACATTGAGCCTTTGTGGGTTATCTTTATTATAATAATTGCCACATAAACTTGGACATTTATATACCATATGTATGAAATTATATTGTAACAATTTATGAATAAAGAATAATAAATTTAAATCTGTCACATCTTTTCAAAATATGCTGGACAACACAAAGGATACAAATGTAACATTAAAGGAGCATGGAAATTAGTCATCTTAAACAATTAAGGATCATTTCATACTAAATGAGCAAATCAGCTGTGGCTGATATGTCATAGATTTTAATGAAAATCGGCATATAAGTAGATCATATTTATTTATGAGTAAATGTAAAATAATAGATTTCAGGACTGTTTATTTAAGTATTAAAAATTGAAATAAGATCGAGGTTTTGTCTACATGCTTGAAATTTCAATTTTCATTATTAGCCTTAAAAGTGGAAAGACTTTATCAAAAATTATTTATAATTAAGAATGAATAAGTAACAGATTGGAGTAATTTAGTAATTGTCCTTTTATTCCATAATGAGAAAAAAATAAATGATGAAAAATTTTGCTATTACTTGTTTGAACATGAAGGAAAGGTCTTAAAATTTTAAAATTATTTGACTTTATAGATAAAAGTATATATTTTAAATATAGAAACTTTCATTCTTACCTTCAGTTTATTTTTCCTCAAGAATATTTTAAATTAGAGTAGAATAAATGATTGATTTGAACGGGGTAGTGGTTGCACAAACAATTATATAGCAATTGTAAATCAATATAGATGGCAGCACTTCATTTTTTTTGCAAGATGATAGAAAAGGCATACAAATTTGAAGTGAAATAGCCCATAGAATGTAACAAATATTACCTTTTTGAACCCAATTCTGTTATGTTAGGAATCAAAAGGCAATCTTGAATTTTTTTAAGCATATCATGGGCTTATTGATCTTTATTCCTATGCAATACTGTTAATGTCGGATTTTTCCTTCATCTGATTTTTTAAGCATACATATGTAGAAAAATTGTGATTTTGTAATTTTTTAAAAATGTTTCTAAGCTATTTTGAAAATAAAAAAAATAAGTGGCAACTTCCAAATTTGAGAAATTTGGTTTTCATATGTAACACTACATCAGACATCAATTTCACATATGTTTTTAAATTTTTTTGATTTTTATAACTTAATTTTCTCAAAATTGACATATTTTCAGTTATTACAACCAATTTAAGGTTAACCATGGTGTTACCAAATTATTATTACTAAATAAATATTATAATAATTTTCCACAGGTTACAATATTATGAAAAATTTTAATTTATGTTAAATAGTTTTCAAGATACGGAACTTTAAACGATTCCATACATGCCATTCTGTGTCACAAGTTTTTTAAATGTCCAGAACTGCCAAAATATTTTATTTTTTGTCAAGATATTTTGAATAGCTCTATTTAAATATGAATTGAATCTGTATACCAAATTTTATTAAAAACGGTTACTATGTGGCCACGACTTTTTTTTAATTTTTGCTCATTTTGGAATAATTTCTAAATTTCATATGGAATGACCCTTAAGTGATTGTGTTTTTCTTGAGTTATAAGAGCATCTGCTACCTTCCTTTAAGTAAACATTAAAATTTTTATGGGATTTTCTAAATAGTTCAATAATTATTTTTTTATTTCACTTCTTTTGAGAAAAATTAAAAACGCTTCCCATTATTATTCAATTATATGTTTTTAACCCACATGGGAAAAAAAAATAATTATCCACAATACTATTTTAGAAAAGTGCAACTAACTGATTTATTGTCATAAGCAGATAAATAAAAAATAAGCTCTTATACTAAATAAAATTATGCATGGAACAAGTATTTTTGTGTTGTATATAAAGTAAAATATATGTAATTTAAATGAGAAACAATTTAACATGCAAATCTGTTTATAAACAAAATATATATGGTTTTAAACTTCATGCTAAATCTGCTTCGTTTACACTGTCGAGATGCCATCTGTGCCCTCAAGAAAAAAAAAAATCTGGCTGCTATTGTGTTCGCCCACACAGACATACATCACAATTACAATACTTTTCTTACACTACATGTGTCCGGAAAGTAAAAATATTTTAAATAATGAAATGCTGCAGAATATCAAGAAAGGTTCAGAGTTAACTGAAAGAAAAACTATATTACAAGAAATCCGAAACAAGCACAAAATACTATTTTCTTCTTTGATATGTTATTACATTGTTTGTGTCTAGTAATATATATAAGCTTTTAATAAAATAAAATAATCAAAAATTTTAAATAAAAAAATAATTTTGTACTTGAATTATTTTTTCTATACATTCTCATGAAAATTCAAAATTTTATTTGCTTTATAATTAAAAAAATATATACATAGTATTTTCTCTAGATGTCACCTTGACACTTAAGTGCTTTATATAGCTTAATGCTATATAGTATGGGAAAAATCAAAGTACAGAAAAACTGTAATTTGTATTTGTGTAACAATAATTGAACCCCCTGCAGAATTTGCAAGAATCATAGTTTTTAGACCTGAAATATATAAAAAATACTGAAGACAACTTCAAAAGATGTAATAAAGAAGTTTTAGTTTATAAGCGATATGTGTGTGAGAAGACATAGATATGATTTGTACTAGGTTTTACTTTTTTTTTTTCATTGAGCCTCTTCGTAAGCAACTGCAACTCCATTGCTCTAATCACATTTTAATCAAATTATCACATTTTAATTTCTGATAAAACTGAAATTAATTTTATTAAACTATGTAGTGGTAGAAGGTGCTATTTAAAAAAAAAAAAAAAAAAAAAAACTTGTCAAAGTTACAATAGTGAAATCAGGCAGTACTCTTATATTTTTTTAATTAATTACTTTTAAAATATCAAAAAGGAAAATAAACAAATGGAAGAAAATCTTTATTTCTGACTAGTTCCTATTTCGTTTAAATTCTATTGTCTTACAATTCCCTCATTTTAAAAGTTAATGCTCTACTTAAAAAAAAAACAATTTAATTATATGTATTAAATCATTTTAGAAATCTTAAAATTATTAACTAATTTAGAGATTAATGATTTTGCCGCTATGGGTGTGAGACTTAGTCTCTGGACTGATTTCAGTCTTGGAGAAATTTTTGATCAATAGTAAATTCTACTTTATGTACTTAAGTAATAACAATTTTACTATCAAAAACTTTTAATAACTTTCATTTATTGTTATATATCAATTTTTAGCCATAATGCAAGACATAGAAATCTTCTAGCCTTATTTCATTTGATTATTAATAATATTCAGAAAAGTTTCCAGTCTTGGCTTGGATAGACTTCTTGCACCCATGTTGTAGCACCTTTCACAAGGGAAAACAGCATGTCTGTTATTCAGAAATGCTTAAAATACGCAATTTTAAGATTAATGATTTTATAGTATTTTTCATTAGGAAAAGTACTATCATCTTAAATTAGGCATGCCTTTTACATTGGGTATGATTACATGTATTACCTGCCTGATGAAGAGAATTACAAAGTAATAACTCTTGAAACTAAATGCTTACTTTAAGCCTTTTTGGAATGTTAGAGAGTTTTCCAACATAATCACTAGAATATTTACCTAATGATAATTTAAAATAATCGCATTAATAATGAATTATTTAAGATTCAATCAAGTAAAATTATTAGAATAAACAATTGGGCTCAAAAAACACTTTTTATAGGACATATTTTGGTTAAAAAGATGAAATACAGCAAAGTACAGGGTGATTTGCTATCATGTGTACAAACTTTGAGAGTTTGCACAGTTCACTAAAACATTTTTTTATAGGAAAGCACTTATTCAGTCATAAATACAGGGTGTCTCGCGGCAAGTCGAACCCGAGTTTTCATTCGCAACTTTAATGGCAGTGAAGATAATTTATTAATATATTCAACAGACTTTCTTCACTTTGTGTGAAATGTGATAGATAACAAGGGAAGTCCACAGTAGTTAGGTCAGTGATCCATATGTACCGCTAACTATATTTATAATTACAAAGTGTCTAGATCAGTGTTGTTTTGATGGAGATTAAAGCTATTTCCAGTCATTTTTGGGATGTTGTCACATTTCATAGAAAGCGAATTATGTCTGTTGAAAATATATATAAAATACTTTCATTATTGTTAAAGCTATGAACAAAATCTCTGATTCGACTTGCAGTGAGAACACCCTGTATTTATGACCGAATAAGTGGATTGCAACCAGCTTTCCTATACAAAAAATGTGTTTTAGTGAGTTGTACCATCCCTTAAAGTTTGTACATGTGGTAGCGAATCACTGTGTATAAATATTATTGATTTGAACATTAAGCTCCACAAAAGATGAATAATTAACTTATTTAGATTATTTTGTTAGAATTATAAAATGCCATACATATAACCCTTTCTACTCCAGGCTGTTTAATAGCAACATATTAAATTTACCTTCCTCCTCCAGCAGAGTTACTTGAGTGAAAATAGTTAATAATTAAAAATAAAAACCATAATTTTCTGGTTTTCAAGCTTCTTGTATCAAATATTGATATACATGAGTATTATGAACGTTTAATATCTGAAATTCCATAAGCTTGTTGAAATAACTTGTTAACTACTATTAATTTTTTTATCATTAATTAACTATTGATTATTATATTAAAATTCACTCATAATAGGCCTCGAATAAGTCTCGCTAGGATGAAGCAATATGAACCAACAAATTACGCTACCAGAGGAGAGACCTTCGAAGAAGGCCTTTGCCCAGGGCGTGGAAATTGAGAGGGTGTCAAATTTATACTGTCAACCATGGTTTCATTTATTTTTTTTTTTACTGTTGAAAATTTTCTGGGGAATTTCTTTTTCTCTCTTCGACATTCTCTTATTTTCTGTCACAAAACATCCTGATTTCTCTAAGAAATAAGTGCCTTTCTCATGTTATTTAGTTGTTTGGAATTTCTGAATTAAAATTAAATTTTTTAAAGTTCCAAAATAAATGCAAAATATTTATTCAATATAATTTATTTCTGTTTTTGCACTCTATCAATTTTGTAACACCTGTCGCAAAGAGAAGGAGTGGGAGGGGGAGTGCCAAACTAATACTTTGCCCCGGGCACTGTTTTCTCTTTGCATGGTCCTATATACTACATACCTGGAAGTATGTGTAATCGAGGTCATTACTTATGAAATCTCTGAGATGCCACACAGAGGAGACTGGGAGGTCTTATGCAACATGTCAGAGAGCTGCAAAAAGAGCAAACTTGCATTCGTATCATGTCATTACCATGGAGGAGCTCAAAGCAAGTGATTTGAAGAATATGGAGCACTGTGTCGAAATGTGTCTGGCAGTAAACGGAGTTCACTTTCAACATTGCATGTAATGCCCTCAATTACACATACTTCCACGTATGTAGCATATTTTTTGGTCCATACCGCTTAATCCTAGCAATATTTATTCAAGAATATTTGGGAGATCACCTTGTATAAAATAGATGCAATTAAAAGAAAATAATAATTAAATCAAATTAAATAAAGATAATACTAATTAGTCTATTGGAAAGTAAACTGTTCATATAACTTTTTCAATTATGTAAAAATAATTTTTGGAATGATTTTAAGAAATCAGGATGATAATGGTACAATGCTATGCTACCACCATCGTCTGTCTTAATGTTTTTTAGTCGATAAATATTTTAATTAGCATTAAATTATGCTCAATTTTCACATACCTTAATGAATTATTTTAAAATAAAATATATAAAACAAGATTTTTTTAAAATTAACTCTTATGGAATTTCGGCACTTATCATTTATTGTCCAAGATAACCAATAAGTACAGATTTCATTTATATATATATACATATATAACTGAAATATCATTTCTTTAATTACCAGGCATAAATTTGTTGCTTAAGTGTTAATTATTCTTTTAATCTCACATGAACAAAGACAAGAGTAATAGCTAGAAAGTTAGAAATAATCCTCTGCAATTGATGTTACTATAATTCGTGTATTTAAAGAAGAAAAAATATTTTATCACGCTCGAGAAAAAAGAACAAAAATTTCAGTAAATATTTTTATTTTATTTTTATAATAATGTTACATTATTTTTCCAAGTCTCATAATTTTCTATTTTTAAAATAAATAACTTAATCAGTTTAGAGTAATATTTACAGAAACACAAATTAAGTGGACCTTTATTTTGTGAAAAATGGTGAAAATGTCAAAATGATTTTAGACATCCATAATACATTCTGGCGAAGTTCCATAAAGGTTGGATAATTAAAAATATGCAAAAATGAAGTCTTTTTACAGCATCCATTTCCCTTGAAATGATTCAAAGTTGTAACCTTTAAATTCATTTCTCTCAGTTTGTATTTTTTTTTATATATCAGTATATAATCAAAATACTAAAACTTCAATACATATTTTCAATTGACTTGAATTTTTGGTAGTTTTATGTTAGCTGGGTGCAGGTGCTAAATCATCAAATATTGTTCCCATCGCCATCATTTGTATTGCATTTATTTCATTTAAAATATAAATTTTTCATTTGTTTCATTTAAAATACATAACACTCATTTAAAATACATACATTTAAAACCCATAAATTAAAAATATGTATATTTAAAATACATGTATTTTATGCATTTAATTAAAAATATGTATATTTAAAATACATGTATTTTATGCATTTAATTAAAAATACAAATAATATAATAATAAATAATACCATAAATCAAAACATTTTATTTCAGCATCAAAACATTGTTTCTAATTTACATACGCGAAACATTAAATCTGCTATTGGCGAGATTTTCACCCAGCTAACATAAAAGTAACAAATTTTTTAACGGACAATTATTATAGTGCATTTTATAAAATTACAGATCAGATTTTCAATAATATAGATAGTTTATTTTTTAAAAATAAGAATGTTAAGTAACTAGTCATTTTTACTCTATTTTTACATATGCCATGACATTTTATTATTTTTTTTAATCTAATTAACTTAATGGAAAGCTGATCCTAATAGATATAGAGAACACTTGTAAGAACAGTTTGAAGAAAGAAAGAAAAAAAAGCTTGCAAAATAGTAGGACAAATCTAGTTTTAAAATTTAATCGATTTTTTCAATTACAATTTTCAAAATTTTACCATAAAAATTGCATTTTAATTAATTCCTTTTCCTTCATAAAAGTATTTCATGTGTCAAAAAATATAAAATACTCAAATAAAAGAAATATATTTCAAAGGATGTCAAGTCCCCTTAAGTAAAAAAATAATGAAAATATTAATTTTTTTAATTTTGAATGCATTTAAGTTTCATGCAAAATTTGCACTGAGAAATATTGGAAATTATAGTTTTCTCTTCATTAGTTAAAATATACTACAAGCTCAATACAAGTTTTTAATTAATTAAATACAACCAATGTTATCTCAAGAACATAAAAGATTAGAGTGAAACAGAAAATATTGTAGATCTGTAAAAAGAAATTCATAATAATAATAACATTGTCAATGAAATAAAAAAATATAGCTCACTCCAACTCTGAAAGCAAATCTTAAACATACCTGTACAAAAATATAATACCTGCAGACACATTTTCATAGAAAATAAAATAGGTAAACGGTTAAACAAGATTTAAACTAAAAAGTGAATAGAGCTATCTTTGTCAATGACAGCTTCCTTGTATTTTTAAGTGTAAAATTTTCATTCCTTGATATTATATTTGCATAACTTTTACTCAAATCTATGTACATATATTGTACAACTAATTTTTTTATGAGGAAATTAATTTTTCACATTGAACATTAATTTTGCAATCAAATGTATTGTACATGTAACATGGATATAACAGACAAGAATTTGTGGGCTATTAATAAGTAGAAAGTAAATATTCAATATCTACTTTATATCTATAATAACCTAAGTAAAAAAAAAAAATCTATTAAATCCTTTTATTTTCTATATTACGTTAATTAGCATAAAGTAGAGCATATTTAAATACATTATTAAACATTTGTAATTAAATTAAAAAAAATCAGTTAAAAATACATTCTCTATTTAAAATATGTATAAAAAAAACTTTCATATAGTTTATTTTGAATCTTGAACAATATTAACACATTGTGAAAATAGTTATTCTAATTTTACCATGTAGTCTGAGAAGGTCAGAATCAATGAAAACCATTAAGAAAAAGTTAATATGCATATCAAAATTTAAATTTGAAGTGAGAAATTTTGTCAACTGAAATGTAAAGAAATTATGATTTGAAGGGCTGTCAACAAAAACAGTACTTGTCCAACAATAATGAAAATGGACTAACATCACAATAATGTTGTTTTCTGTGTTACTCACAACTTTCTCAAACTTTTTAAGTAAAAAAAAAAAAAAAAAAATCTTGTTACAAGGAGGGAAAGTTTGGTTCGCCCCATAGGAACAACATTTGTTCCGAGATCTTTCTCTTTCTGAAATCTTTCAATTTCGAAAAAGCTCTATTTTCGTTGAGTTATTCTTCTCTATTTGGTTAAGTTTTGTTATTCTTCAATCATTTTGAACTATTTGAATTTTTATAACCAATATTAACAAGCTCCACCTGCGACTGAAAATTTTTTTTATTTGACAATACATCAGTGAAGATGCAGGATAAAACAATTTAATGCTGAATGAAAACATTTGAGAATTATAAAAACAACACTTTTATTGTTTGGAAATTCAGATTAATTACTAATGCTACACATTTTTTTTTTAAAAAGGGGGGGGGAAAACACACACACATATATCTGTCTCTCTATCTATATATACTAATGAGGGATTGTTGCTAGGAACTAAGTCCATATTTAGACATTTCACATTTTAAGAGGGTTTCAATGTTTTTCATGTTTATTGACAGTTTCGTGAAGAAAAGGATTCAGTCTGGGTACTACCTATGTGTGTTTGGGAAAGGAGGAATTTAAAAGTTGGGCGATTTTCTTAAAATACATTAAAATAAAATGTTTAAAATCTTTTCTTATGTAAAACCTTATCTTTAGGTTAATATTTTGTTTTATTAACCTTATTTTCCCCTTAAATATCCTCCTATTTTGTACCTTAAAAAATAATTTTTTTTTGTTTTCTTTGTACGTTAAAAATTCCATTGTAAAAAAAAAAAAAAAAAAAAAAAAAAAATCATGGCAATAAAAATGAGAACATTTTTATCAGGTTTTTAGTGTGGAAACTCTGTTTAATGTTGAAAAGAACCAAGTCCACAATTTAAAAGCAACATGTGTATATTGTAAATATGCTATTGGATGTTTTTTAAATAAAAAATAGCTCGACATGAACAGAAAAGTAATAAAAAAAATAAATAATTGTAAAAATTGTCATTTGATAGGCCTAATTTTTTTTAAGTTTCCTAAAAATTTCAAAACTAAGACTTAGTTTTATTCAACAATCACTGATTCTTATATACAGCTTGGTTATTAATTAACGTGAGGTGTTCAGAGCCCTCTAGCAAGTAAAGTGTTAGACGAAACATAACCAAATTTGATGAGCATGCATAGTAGACCATGGGATTTCGAATTCTTAAAAAAAAAAAAAAAATCGCCACTAGGGGCAATTTTGGCACTGTTTACTGACTAAAATGCATTATTTTGGATAAAATCTGTTCTGTGTAGCGATCATGAGTATAAAAGGAAAGGCTGGGAGACTTCTCATCATTCTGAGACCAACTGCTTTGCGATGGCTGTTATCTTACGGGACCATGCTTTGCTAGTCAAGCTGTATTATCAACGGAACGAGAATTGCAATGCTGCTCTTCGTGAATTTCGCCTATTAAACAAGTTGCGAAAAGGACCGATCAGCATAACAAATTTACGAAAGATGATTCAACAATTTGAAACTACAGGGACTCTAGCACGGCAACCAGGCCAAGGACGCAAAGTGACTAGTCAGCAACAAGTTGACGAAGTTGCAACTGCTATTGTTGAACAGGAGATGGAAAATGTGCAGGGTGCCAGCAGCGCTCAGGCAGTATCTCAGATCCAGAAGCACACGCAGATCCCATACTCAACGGTAAGGAAGATCCTGCATCAGATGTTACAGTTTTATCCGTACAAAATCTTTTCTGTTCAAGAATTGCTCCCAGGCGATGCGGCCACCCGATTGGATTTTTCATTGATATTTTTAGCACACATGCAAGTGGATGCTACATGGCCGTGGCAAATTTTATGGAGTGATGAAGCACACTTTCATTTGAATGGTGGCATTAACAACCGCAACTGCCACATTTGGGCTGCGAATAATCTGCACGCTTGTGTGCAAGAGCCTCTCCACTCGCCAAAAGTTACAATGTGGTGGGGCTTTACAGCATCCTTTATCATCGGTCCTTACTTTTATGAGGAAAATGGAGCAAGTGGACCAATGACCTGTACCGTTACTGCTGGCAGGTATGCAGATATGCTACAGAACTTCACGATTCCACAACTATAGCAGCGAGGATGTCTCGATTCGACCATATTCATGCAGGATGGTGCACCACCCCACATTGGACTTAGGGTACAGCGTGTGTTGCGGCAACATTTTTCTGACAGCAGAATCATTAGTCAGTTATTTTTGCCTATTGCATGGCCACCGAGGTCGCCCAATCTCAATCCTTGTGATTTTTGGTTGTGGGGATTTTTTAAAGGTGTTGTTTATCAAGGACTATTTATTATTGATCAAGGACGATATTGCAACGTTGAAGATCGAATAACGTTACCAGTGAGGCAAATCAACTCTGATATGCTGTGAATGGCAGTAGAAAACGTTGTGCATCGTATGCAGTTCTTGGAATATACCAATAATGCTCATATTGAACCCAATTTGTAAGTATAAAACATTTGTTATAAATAAAATTGATGTGTACTGTATTGTTTGGCATTTAATCATTCAATATTTACACTAATACACTTTTGAAGCGCCAAAATTGTCCCTAGTGGCGAATTTTGGAACTTTTTTTTTTTTTAAGAATTCGAAATCCCATGGTCTACTATGCATGCTCATCAAATTTGGTTATGTTTCTTTACTATGTTTCAATACTTTACTCGCTAGAGGGCTCTGAACACCTCACGTTAATTAATAACCACCCTGTATTTAAATAAATCACATACTATCAATCATATCAATAAATAAATAAATAAAAGATCATTTTCTACTTATTAAACTTGAAAAATGAAGATTTTTCTTTAGCTGTATATCACACATCACAGAATAAAAAATAAATTAATCTTACTAGTAAACTAATTTTTTAAAAATTGTTTTCTATACCTAAGGCAGTGTTTCTCAAAGTGGAATGTGTGAGGAGGCTCTAGGAGGCTCATGATCAGTCTATCTGACAACCAAAATACTACAACAATGCTACACAACTAAATGAGTTAGTGAAAAAGTTTTTTATCATTGACTGTTTTAAGAAAAACTAGTATGTTGTGGCCAACATAAAACTTTCTTCAATATTAATCAAATCGTCTGTAACCAAAATTAAATAACAATCTATTTGTACTTCAGATATAGCTGTACTCATGAGATATTGTGGAAATCATGAAAAACAGAGCATAGCAGCAACATCTGTTGGGCAGTATACACCCAAACCTAATGTGGATCTATTTATGTCAAATTCCAACAGAGTATTAAGTTTGGTGAAATTCCGCACATTAGTTTTTGAGATATAGATATCGAAATTGTGAAAAATACGGCACAGCAGCGACACCTGTTGGGCTATTTACACCAAAACCTAATCAGCACCAATTTATGTCAAGGTCTAACTGAATTTGAAGTTTGATTAAATTCCATGCATTAGTTCTGGAAACAGAGCGCCCATAAAATTTGTGTTACATACAGACTGGCGGGCAGATATTTTCTAAAAACAGTCAAATTGTGTTCAGAACCTTTTAAAACATATAAATCCATCGAAAACTGGACGTCAAAATTTTTCATGAACGCAATACTTTCCTTCTTGTAGATAGAATAAAGTAAAAAAGCACATTAAATGTTATTCTATCTACCCACTCTATCTCAGAAAATTAGCACCAAACACCTAATGTAATGCATCATCAAGTGCACATATAATTATAAACAAGTGTACCCATCACATTAAAAACTTGCTACTTGTAAAGCCTACATTAAATGCAATTTGTATACATTCATTGTTTTCTTTGTTCCCATTTTTCTATTCATGACCCTACAAGTAAAAAAATAAGGGGTATGCCAGGCACATGCA
Source organism: Maratus michaelseni (assembly GCA_963931845.1). Lineage (NCBI taxonomy): Eukaryota > Metazoa > Arthropoda > Arachnida > Araneae > Salticidae > Maratus > Maratus michaelseni. Next base: position 126,407,749 of record OZ007593.1, on the reverse strand, counting down.
ATTTTTCAAGAGATATGCGAGGTATAAAACTTTAATATCACTGCCTTAAGGTATTATTACCTTTACTGAAGAAAAGAATATTGAATGAAGTCAATAATGAGAGGAAAATTTAATCATTTAGAAAATTTTAATTTCAAGCAAGGGCATTAATTTTTCATTTTAATCATTTAAAATATTTTAGTCATTTAATATAAACAATCAAACATCACATATATGCTGCCTTTTTTTATATTTTAAAAGAAATATATAGCTAAAATTTATGATCATGCCACACGTAACTGCAAAAATATTGAATTAGAATTAGATCTTGATAAAAGAATTACAGTACAATAATTAGAAAGTATTGTCTCATATATGAAACTGATGAGGATATATAAACACAAACACATAAGAAATTAAAATTAAAAACAGCATAGTAACTTTCAAACAATAATAATGAAATATCTTTCTTTAAAATGCAATGCAAAACTTTAGCAATATGAAGAAGTCTTTATTTTTTTTAAGCAACCATGAAATTAATACAAAAATGAATATTTAAGCTAAATAAAAAATTGTAATACGCAAATGCATTTTAAATATTGCTTAGTTATAAATATTCATAAATAATGTAATTAGATCAAATATTGAAAAAAAACTTTTTTTCTACTTTAATTTTATATTCTTAAATACTTTAATCAATTCGATGCAAAAATGAATTAGGTTTTAAGTTAATGATTTGGTTATAAATCTGAAACTAAAATCCAATACATTTTAGTATTGCTTTTATTCATTTGAAAATATTTAATTTCAGAGAGTACTTTTTACATACTATATTTCGGAAGTGACCACATTTTCCCCGTTAACAAGGCATCCTAATCAATACATATTTAAATGTTCACGAAGAGCAAAAAAACACAGATTATGAATATAAAATGTGATCTAGTTGCTACAATTAGATTTCATAAGTGTATTTCAAGGTATAAATGTACAAATATCAGAAAAAAATTATTTTAAACTATCATAAAATGAAAGAAGCAACAACATGTTATGTGAACAACAGTTTACTAAAATAAATACTTATTATATAAATGGGATTTCATCACAGGAATATAATACAATTTAAAAACAATCACTAATATTCTAATGAGGAATTAGGGTTATCCTGCAGTCCTATCTTCAACAGTGACTTGTTCTTCCTCTGATTGCTGTTGTTTAATAAGATTCCAATATATACCCTTTTTTTTACTTAAACTTGTGTGATTTCCAAGCTAAAATTAAGAGAGATAAATTGCATTGTTAAATACATAAAAGTTTTTGCTTTAAAATTTTTATATATAAAATTACAGTGCATATTAATTAAATTCTATTCATCTACATAGCTATTTAGATAGAACATACTTTCTTATATAAATCCTTTACTAAAATAATACGAGTAAATCTGTACTAAAAACATTTTTCAGACTTAAGTTAAATTATTTTAGTTATCATATTTAACACAGAAATTTTATTTCACAAAAATTCAAGCCATTTTTTATCTGCTGCACATTTCATAAGTACAGTGGAACTTCCCTTTAACGAAGTTTTCTACTTAACGAAATTTTCTGCAGAACTTTGACTTTGAACACCATTACCATGTAAATTAATCTCCATAATATGAAAAATATATTCTATATAACGAATTTTTTTTCCACTTTTGTACGTGTACAGAATCCAAAGTAAGAGGTTGCTGTTGCAATGGATATGCGAATTTATTTCAGTGGATTGTATGGAAATGAACGCATTTAAATAATTTCCATTCTTCTTGGTGTTACATAAAACAATTTTTTTTCAGACTAAGAAACACATTTGTTATCATTACTCTCCCACACCGAGACTCCAGCGCTGACAATTGAAAGAAGTCCAAATCCCCTTTTTGCATTCAATGATATAGAATATAGAAGATGCGCTGACGCAATGGTGTCAGATACATTGAAGGAAAAAATATCAATTAGAGTCAGACAGTTACCATTCTGACCTTCCACTACTGATAGACAAGTGCTTTGTACATCCAGAAGAACGTGCTTCAAAATTCAAATCAAAGAACATCAAAGTTTTTTTTTTTTTTTTTACCAATACAACTTCTAAACTTCAGCTATTAGTCTAAGGAATAATAAAAAAATCTTGAAGTACATTATCGAAAAAGACAATGTAGTGAAAACATTAGTTTGAGAACCTGTGCATCAGAGCTGATGAAAGCTTGAGCCAAAGCTTGGGAATGGGACGTGATATCATCGACCGTACACAATTGTTTTGTAAAACATATTTTTCTACATAACTGAAACTGAATCAAATGCTTCTGAATCCAATGCTTGTTTGTCATATCTGACAGAAAAATTTCATGAATTTAAGTTGATTTCTATTTAAAGAATTTTCTTCATAATGAAGTTTTTAAGTGTAACGATGAGACTTCGTTAAATGGAAGTTTCACTGTACTTACTCTTATATTCTTAACAAAACTAATTAAATAATAAATTTTGGATAAAAAAAGTTATTTATTTGTGCATTTATTACTACTTTTTTTCCAACAATAACAAAAAACACATATCAATTTGGTATTATATAATTGGAAAAAAAAAAAAAACTAAAGAAAAAAATCTTATTATTAGCTTTGCTTAACACCTTCATGATTATGTGTGACATACAGGGTACATACAATTCTTATTTTTCCTAATTTGAACATAGTCAATTTTAACTTTTAACACTAGGCTTAGACTTAATTACAAATGCATATTGCAGAGGTTGTAGCAAAAATGAAGATTTTACTGTTCCTACCACTGTTTCGAAATAATTATCTTTATGATATATTTCTATTTCATATGTTAAAGTAATTTACTCCGAAGATTATTGTTTGGGAATACAAGTGGAAACAATAAAATTTTTTCATTTTGCTTTGACCTCTGACATTTTATCAAACGAGTGAGTTTTTAATGCGTTTGAAATTACACTGTAATAAATTAAATGGAAACCTTTCTTTCAACATAATTATAACAATTCATATATATTTTAACAAACTGCCAAGAAATTTGTACTTTCGACAGAAAATAAATAGAATACAAATAATGTAAAGCAAAACACATATTATAAAGCAGAAACTCCTTACATGTGCCATAAAAACAGAAATAAAAGCAAGTGTTTTAAAAGGAAAGAACTTGCTTTCTTCATATTAACTATATAAAGAATCAGTCCTCCTCCTATTCCTGTAATGGATATAGAGATTTTAATTTTTAAAAGATGAAAATTTCTGTCTTTTAGATCACACTGTTTTGTTTTTGTGTTTTTATGATGCTTTTAATAAATTTCTATTTTATAATGTAAGCTTTATGAATCTAAATATGTGAAACAATAAACATTATATTTTATATTTTGCTATAGAAAGTATGAGGCTGTAGCCTGTAAATTACCCTTTGCTGCTTATATTTCATGGTAATAAAGCATAAAAATTTTAAAACATTTCTCACATTGTTTCTTCAATAACAGGGGAAAAAAGGAGAATACACACATTAACATTTTGTTTTGCAGCCTGTAATAGTCGAATCACTTTCAAGAACAAATAGTTCTGTTAATTGTCCCAAAGGGCAAAAATATATATACTTACTTAAAAAGCAAGACTTTAAAAAATATATATACTTTTAACTTAGACAAAGATAGCATGATGATTTTTTTTAAGTGCTTAGGTGGAAATACTTAATAAAAAACTAGACAGATACTCAAATAAGATTTAAAGCATTAATGTTAACATCTTATTTACTAATAATTATTAAATATAGAATGTATGAGAATTAAAACTGTGACTCAAAACTAAACATTTGGAACTAAAACTGAACAAGACAACCCATATTCAAATAAATATAGTTGTAAAATTATTTTATGTTATTTCTCTTATTTTTATGTAATTTATGCCTATTTTTCCTTTTGTAATACATATATCTAGACACACGGCAGTGTGTCAGCCAAGTTTCCAAAGCAAAAAAGTCAATGCACTGGCCGTAGGTATATTTACACGAACCATTTCGAGCTGTTTTCACCAAATTTCGACACTACTACTGAAAATCTATTTGACCTACGTACTTGTAATTTTAAATGTGTAGTAAGGCTTTCTTAATTATCCAGAATCCAAAATTTTATAAATAACGCATAATTAGTTTCCGAGATAATGATATTTGAAAATGTCTGATAATCGATAATTTTATCAGTGACTCACTCACTCATCAAACAGATTTCATATATCTACTGCACTGACAGACTTAAGATTTGGTAAGAAGTTCGTTTACACTATAAGAAATCGAAAAAAATCAAAAATTCTGAAAATCAATTATTTACCCACTTGGGGGTGTCTATTTTTACTTTAACGTTACGTCTATTAGGCGAAATTTTAATTTGCCAAAAAAAGCGCCAAATGTTGTCTGGGCTGACCTTGCAGCAAAATACTTGATTATCAGCCATTTTGGGTTAATTTCAGAGAATTAATTTTTTGAGTAATGGTGCATAAAATTTACCTTTTTAGACACATTGTGAAAAAACAAAAACATCTTGAGAGAATATATATATCGAAATACGCATATATTTCGAAACATCCGCAGTTGAAATTTGTCTAATCCCAGAATTAAAAATGTAAACAAAAGAGAGTCATTCCTATGATTCAAATAAATATTGATCATGGATGTGTAGCTACCATGGTCTAGGCAGTGTAGCGTGGCAAAATATCAGCTCATTTATTCCATCAAACTTACAAAAAGGCACGCACGAGAAAAAAAAAAAAAAAAAAAAATCGTATTTTAATTGCATCGAAAAAAAAACATGGGACAATCCATGGTGTCTTTCTCGCCTAAACATTGCAATTGCAATTTTGCTTTTTAATCATAAAATATAAAATAAACGTGTGCATAGATGTCACACTTTATCTCTTTTGTGCTATTTATTTTTTTATAATCATTGTTGAGCATGATATACTCCAGAATTTTATTTTTAACACTACTATGAAAACAATGCCGATTTAATTTTCAATTATCTGTATTACTTTAATTTTATACTATTTGTTTGATATTATTTGGATAGTTTCGTCATTTTATTTGTAAATATGAATCGGACTGTTGATTTATATGTTAATGAGTCTGTAATGGTAAAACATAAAATTATGTCAATATGATTATTGGGCAAAGATGTCATATGCACCACATTGGCGCGATTGCAACAAAATGGCATTTTTATGCCAAACATGGTAACCCAGTTATTGTGTTAATAAGTGTTAATATTTACAATTTATTGTGATATTTATATTTATTATTATATTTATTATTATGTCTATTATTTATAACTGTTTATTTATTATTGCATGCTATTTGTAACTAATATTCAAAAACAAAGTTTTCATCAAATTGGCGGGGTAAAAAAATCGCGCCAATGTGGTGCATATATGACATTTGTGCCTATTAAAATACAAATTTATGCCGCAAATTGACAGCCAAATATTTTGTTGTAGGAAATTTAAATTAAATTGAATGTTGCCTGGTAAATAAAATAGTCACTTGTAAACACATTAAAAACCATTAAGTATAATGTTTAAGTATATTATAACTGTACAAAAAGTAATGAAATCCCATCAAAAACATACATGTGAAAGAAGGCCAAGTTCGTTAACGATTTCGCTAATAAAAGAAGTGAGATCTAACCGGAAACCAAGTTCTTTCGAAGCTCCTTAAATCATAGCTCCTGTCATGCATAACGTTCTTCAATTGCTTAAAATGATTTGTTATGTTATTTGCTACTCAATAGAGCGACTTGGCAAGTTTTCTCTTAATCAAATTTCTCTACTTGATTGATCTGAACTTAAAGTTAATCACTTCCTTAACTTATCGATACCTTAACTTTGACATACTTATTTGAATACTTGATTGACTACATCTTTGCCAATGACATACTAGACTAAATTGTACTCAGACTCAAAGATTAAAGTTGGTGGGTGAAAACTTGCCAAGTCGCTCTATTGAGTAGCAAATAACATAACAAATCATTTTAAGCAATTGAAGAACGTTATGCATGACAGGAGCTATGATTTAAGGAGCTTCGAAAGAACTTGGTTTCCAGTTAGATCTCACTTCTTTTATTAGCAAAACCGTTAACGAACTTGGCCTTCTTTCACATGTATGTTTTTGATGGGATATATCATATATTCCAGTGTATAACATGCACCCAAAATTTGAGACACTTATTTTTCAGTATGTTCGCTGTATTAAACAAACCTCCTTCACTGCAAAGATACCTTAATGAAATATGTACCGTGAAAATACAATAAAGAACATTGGGAATTATAATAACTAGTACGAACATAAAGAAAAATATCAGCAAATGCGAAGAGCAAACACATGATGCTGCCAAGGCTATCTGTCTACCTAAATCCCCTCAAAACTATGGAAATCTCATTTTTTCTTAATTTTTAAACTTGGCATGTAACCTGGACATTTTTTATTAATTTTTCATATCAAAAGTGAATGTTATATGCAAGAATATATGATATATGCTTTTTTTTTTAAACTATAGATTAATTAAATAATAATTACATATATATAATATAGATTAATTAAATACATTACAATGCAATATAATTAAATATGCAAATTTGATTTCAAAGTTACTAATTCATTTAATGTAATAATAACAATTAATAACAAAAAATTTCTCTCAGTAAGATTCATTTCTTACCTCAGCTATTACACCTCCAGTAACAACTGCAATAACATCAGCATTTTGAATAGTGCTTAAACGATGAGCAATCACTAACACAGTACGTCCTGGAAGGAAATGAGTAAAAGAAATAGAAAAACTACTTATTTCAACAAATACTATAGATAAAACTATAAAGTACTTTATAAAGTATCTAAAGTACTCTCATAATTTTATAATTTAGGTATACAATAATATACTAAAACAAATTAAACAACTTACATATATACCCCCAACCTCCTCAAAAAACAAAAATAATCTGCCTTTCTGTCAGAATATAGTTTAGATAAATAAATGCTTTTTTAAGAAATATATTTAATTAATATTGTATTAAATTTCAATCATAATTATAATAATTCTGAAAATGATGAAGAAATTATTTATATTCACAATTAAAGATAAGCATTAAATGTTAAAATTACTTTGCTTAAATAGTTTTACATTGAAACAAGAATTTAAAGATTTCACTTACATTTACATAAAATTACTGTAAAGCATAATATTCTTATAAATATATAAATAACAAACAAATTCCTTTCCTAAATTATTCTGATAGATAATTCTCCCAAGTCTCCAATATGCAAAAATAAAAAGGATTCAATTAAAATAATATTTTTTAAAGTATCTTCACTTGTAAAATAATTACCTTTAACAGCATAATCTAAGGCTTCTTGTACAAGTTTTTCAGATTCTGCATCAAGGGCACTAATGTTTAAAAAATATAGATAAATATACTCATTCAAATAACAAACCCTCCCCCCTTTTTTTATATACATAATAGCAGTATTTCTAAAATGTGTACAACATTATCACATAATGACAAATGAGATAAAATAACTAATTATAAGTATTTAGGAAAAAAAAGGTTTATTGTACAAAAAACAATTTTTTAAGGGATAGAGGGGAGGAGAGGCACAATACTGTGGATATTTTCATGCTAACTAAAGAAAAATAGAACTATAATATACCATTTGATTTAAATTAACAATTTTTATTCAAATTGATGAAGGTAATATAAATAATGGTGTTGAAGGTTTTCAGATTAATTAACTATTTTCTGACTATGCCTAATATATAAATATATCACAATTTAGGTTAGATAAGCCACCCTGGTGTATATGCTGCTGCATCCGAAAACAATAAAAAAAAAAACCTGAAATTCCATCGGATACACTGTACCACCGCATAAGCCACACTTGTTGAAAGTGCATAGGTGTAGATTCCAAATTGAATATTTTTGCACTTATTTTTTAAATACCTTAAAAATTAGCATTTTAAATTTAGTACAACTATTTCATGTTTGTTTATTAAAGTTTCAAGTTAAGATAAATCTAAATTAGTTTTTTATACATGACTACAGCATATTGCGGCAAAGTATGTCAAGATGTCATTGCTTCACGCCAGTTTTCAGTAAATATGGGATTCATCAAAGTTCTAGAACTGCAATTGCCGAATCACCTGTTAGTCACTGTTCACAGTGGTTGCTCATAAGTTTGACATCATCACTCATGAACCAATGGCATATTGCATGCAGTTTTTGTTTCCAGGATTGGTAACATGTCTGTCACCGAATCTCTGACATATTTCGAGTGATTATTATTTCCGACTTGTGAAGCATTTTTAATATTGTTTTCAGTTGTTCAATCAACAATTTTAAATTATATGATTTTTTTTTTTTTTTTTTTTTGTTATAATGTTTTACACTCACACACTTAAAAAAAAAAAATCGGTTATAAAAAGCGGAAAAAAGTCACCAAACATTGGGGATTTTTTCCTTTAATGGTAACCTGGCAATTATGCTTGTAATTAAGTTATTAGTTTGTCGCAGGCTTAGGAAACATGCAAAATCACAAATGCTTCATATACGCCACACCAGTAGATAAGCCGCAAAAGGTAAAATTTAACTTTTAAACACGTACTTGAAATTAAGGTACTACTTAGTTGCTAATTAACTATTGCAAAGTTGGTAAAAATATAACAGTGTCACGATTTATTCCATTAAGTAGAAATAGCACCAATTACTTATAACACATTATTAAATGGCTTACCATAAATAAGCATAAACATTGTTTGATATGCAATCAGATGCAATAACAGGTTTTTTAAACAATTAAATTACCTCTGTCAATGCAAGTCAATTGTAATTATACAAGATCAAAGAAAAATGATAAATAAATCATTTAAAAATATTCTATCCAATAATTGATATAGCTGTTATATTTATTAATAGTTTTTATGCAATTAATAATTTTTCAATGATTACACAGACAGCATATGCTCTCTTAAACTGAATTACTAATGTTTTTTTAAGCATAATTAAAAATCTATTTCCTAATATTTTAAATATGAATATAAAAGGAATATTAGAAATCAGTTTCAGTTAAATGCAATAAATTTCATTATTCCTATTTTATAAATAAAAATTAAAAATATGTATGAAAAGCAATTAATTTTGTATGGGCAATTTAGTATTAACAAAACAGAAAAAAAAATCAGCATGAAAAAATCCCCCCCCCCCCTCTCTTTTTTCAGGATTGTGGAAATAAATAAAAGAAACTAGGTGTGTGTATTTTTTCTTAATAACAGATTAAAATTTTATTTCACCTAAATTCTTCTAATCATGGATTATTGACTAGTAATGTAGTTAATAATTCAATAATATATAAAGTATGATATAAACATGTAACTAATATTATTAAAACAATTACCTAGTTGCTTCATCTAAAATCAAGATTTTGGGATCTTTAAGCAAAGCCCTCGCAATAGCAATTCTTTGTTTTTGTCCCCCTGATACAGTAGCTCCTCTTTGTCCAAGAACAGTATCATATCCATCATTAAAGCTGCATATGAAGTTGTGAGCATTGGCAAGTTTAGCAGCTTCAATTACCTATAAAAATTCACATGTGATAATAGAATAAGTTTAGCAGCTTTAATTATTAATAAAAGTGAACTTGTGGTAGCAGAATATTTGATCAATAATTATAATTATTAAAAATACTTTTGAAATTTATAATAATTTACTATATTTTATTTTAATGTTAAAATAAATCTTAAGTATTTTTAATTAACCATTCCTTTTTATTTGTTTCATTCATAAGAAATATATACATTTTGTACAATATTATGTTAAATAATATATAAAAATTAATAGTTATCAAATCGCAACATATAAATTAGCCCCACTTTATTAACTTCAGAAAATCTTTACTCTATCTTTTTCATACATCATCTGTATACATAAAATTATGGATTATCTTACATCCATTCCAAGTTTTAACAATTTTGTATATTAAATATTAGTCAACAATTTCATTTATCCACTTTTCTAATCTTATCAATCAGTAGATCGACGTTGCATTTTAATAATGATTTTTGGCTGACAGAAAATAATAGCAATCTTTGTTAAAAATCAAAATATTCATTAAAACAAAAGAAAAAAGGAGGAGCAATAAATAGGAGTTGCAGTTATTTTACTTTATACATTATTTCTATAAATCAATTTTGATTTAAACAACAAAACAAAAATAAAATAAATTGAATTGTAAAAAACATGTATAAATACTCAAAAAGTATCTTACTTCAGCATCAGAAGCTCTGGGTCTACCATATCTAATATTTTCCATAATTGAGGTGGCAAAAAGCACTGGTTCCTATATAAAATTAAAATAATCTGCAAGAATAAGTATATATAAAATTTACAGTTGGCCAAAAAACAGAATGTCCCATACATTTTAATCGCCAAATTGTCCCAGAAAAAACGAAAATAACTATTTGACTGGGATTTATGTTTACTTTCAATTTATGTTTTTTTTTTTTTTTTTTTTTTTTTTTAAGCTTAGGGAGTTGTCTTTAAACTGAACTTGTACCAAACTTTAATTTTTTTTTTATTTAAACACCAAATTTTGACAGCATATTTTTTTTTAAAGTAAATTTTACCTTAAAATACCAAATGAGAATAATAATCAAATAGTTTAGGGATTATTAAGCTTTAAAGTTTGCAAATCCCAATGTTAAATTCCTTTTTGATTGTTTCAAAACAGATTGCAATGTGGGTGATTTTTTAAGCATAACTCAAAACTTACGTGGCAGAATGAACTCTCATTTTGGATTTACACATTTAAAGCTTCTAAAAATCAATTTCTGTTTAAGAAAAAAAAACATACTTCATAATTCATTTTGTTTTAGAAAATATACATATCTTGAAGTTGATTTTCCAAAAAAATATGAATTGTAAATCTATGAAATTTCTAACAGAAATCAATTTTTAGAAGCTTCAATTATGTAAATACAAAATTACAGCTCATTCCACCAAGTAGTTTTTGAGTTGCTTTAAAAACTACCCACATTGCAATCAGTTTTGCAACAATTAAAAAGGAATTTAATATTAGGAACCCAAACTATAAATCTTCATAATTCCTAAACTATTTGACCAAATGACTTCCTGTTTGGAATGCTAAGGTAAAATTTACAGAAAAAAAAAAAAAAAAAATATATATATATATATATATGCTATTAAAATTGGGCATTCGTACTGAAAATTTTAGAGTTTAGTATAATTTCAGTATGAAGACCACCCCTTACGCTTATTTTTATTTTAACATAAACTGAAAGAAGACGTAATTTAAAGTTTAATTGCTATTTCTGTTATTTTTTTTTTCTGGGACAATTTAGTGATTAAAATATATAAGGTTATTTTTTTCTACAACTGTACATAAAATCTAATCTAGAAACAATAATTGCAGGTTATATGAATGAAAATATTAAAATTAGTTTAAACAACTCAAAATTTTATGCATGTACAATTCCTAAACTTTTTCAAAAAATGATTTCAAATTGGGTATCTGAATCTAAAATTTATTCTAATCCAAATATGATATCAAATTTTGTTATCACTATAAAAAATGTTAAGGTTTGTTACTATTACAATAATAATATCCATTGTTCAATGGTAACATCTGCATATCCCTCTAACTATTGGTTTGGTGATTAAAAAAATGTATGAGGTGTTTTCTCTTTTTTTCAATTCATAAGAAAAATGTTAATACTAAAACTTTTTCTTCACAAAAGTTCGAAAAAGAATACAGAAAGACAAATTATTATAGATCCTTCATAATCATTGAGGCTTATTTCCTATAAAATAAGAAATATCCCAGTGGCATAGACATTCAAAAATTCTGGGAGGGGCAAAAGTCATTTTCAAATAAATTGAGAAATTAGGACTATCAACAATAAAAAAAAATATATTTTGATGAATTATTAATCATTCAACTTAATTTTTAATGGCATTATGACAAAGTCAGTATTTTAATTATTTTAGATAGAATATTTAAAAAACTGAATTACAGATAGTTACAATTATCAAATTAATAAGACAATGGAGAGTTAAGGGAGGTTCTGCCCTCCCTGATATAATAAAGCATTTTAATAAAAAATAAATTATTCTGGAATAATACTGCATGTAATCATATTTTGTGTTTCAGATCGGCAAGAATTAAATATCCCAAACTACTTAGTAATACTAATGTGATAGAAATAAAACTGTAGGTTAAAATTTCAAAAATTAAATAAAATGAATTCAAAATAAAAATATGATTTGCATAATTTGATCTGCAGATTTACACATTAAGAGTATAATCGATATTCATAGTGCATTTTTTAGGTACAGAGTTCATTTTTTAAAGATGAATTATCAAACACTAAAGATAGAAAATAATAGTATTTGGGAGAGCTCATTTGTCTTCAAAAAACTGTTTTCATTTGAATGTGAAGAGTTTGAACCTCCCGAGTGACTTCCTTTCCTGAAATATGCCCCATTTTAGATTGAAAAATCTCATCATCTTATTTTGCTGCAAGCACAATTAAAAAGTCTGAAAATCATAGGTCTTATTATTAAAAGAACTTTCAGATGTTGGCATCTCTGCATATACACAATTTAAAACTTAAATGACACAACAATAGCTGCAAAAAGATTTTTTTTTTTTTTTTTTTTTGTGTGTGTGTGTGGGGGGGGGGGGGGGGTGATAAAATTCTTTGCAATTGAATTTTAAAAAATAACCAAAATACTATTTTAAAAATCAATTGCATGCAGGTTATTATGGTGTGAAAAATGACAAAAAATAAATGCTAAATAAGCAATATATATTTCTATATATTAGAGAAGTTACATTTATATATATATATATATTAAATAAAGTAAATTTTGAACAAATTAGTTAGTGGTATAAAATAGTGAATAAGAAGTCAAATTGTTTGTAAAAGTTTTAATTCTCTTGCCAAAGCTGTATTTTCTATCTCAGCAAGGCTGCTATAAAAATGAAAAACCTAGATAATTCATGGAAAGAAAAAATGAAAAGAAAACACTAAAAATGACAAGCACTATAAAATTTTACAACTAATAATTTTTATTTATTTTACTTTGCAAACAAGAATGAATATGTCCCAAAATAATTCTCCTTTTTTTTTTTTTTTTTTGAGACATTGTGACAATAAATTAAACTACTACTATTACTGCTACTATTACAAATATATATATATATATATATAACAGACCTGATCAATGTAACCAATCACATTTCTTCGTAGCCAGCTGGGATCCAGCTCTTTAATATTAATGCCATCGATTGTAACATCACCACTTGACACATCATAAAATCTTTCTAATAAAGCAGCAACAGTGGATTTACCTATAGACAGATAATTATATGAAAAGCCAAAATCTTTTAACATAACTGTAATAACTCATACAATGCAAATGATAAGTCGAATAAAAGTTTGAATATTGAAATGCCTATAATACAATATTCTATACTATTTAAAAAGAGTTACCTGATAATTTAAAAAATAGCAGATGCAAAGAAATGTATAAAACTATTTAAATTCATGTATTTTCTTTAAAATATTACTAATGACATAGAATTATCAATTACTTACACACTTTTATAAAATACAAGTTAAAATAAGCAAAATATGTTTTTCAAATATTTATTAATTTAATGAATATTTTCAGTTCAAAAAAATTATTTCAGATTTCTTTAAAACATTTACTCACTCTTGAACTAATAATTTGTGTACACTGTAAAATTAATTTTAATAAGATAGTTTTTGCTTCTATAAGAAACATATAGTAAGATGATTTTATATTTGTTTATTTATTTTTGATAATGCAAATTGTAGAAATTTTTCAAAGTTGAGAAAAACTATTTTTTTTTTTCAATAAGTGTAAGAAGTTTTTATTTTTATTTTACTTTGTTTCAAGCACCAAAAATATTGCTAATAAATGAAATTTAATTAAAAGTGGCATTTAAATTTATTTTGCTATAGTAACTTTGCAAACATTTTTACGCCCAAATTATGATTTGTAAAATAAAATAATTAAATTATTATAAACCATGTTTTCCTTACATACTTTTTTAATAATAAAGAGTATTTAACTAAGGAGAATCATACTGTCTATGAGTTACAAAATATGATAAAGTTTAACTTGAATATTTACATACCTCCACCAGATAAGCCACATAGAGCAACCATTTTGCCAGGTGGTAATATCAAGTTAAAATTTTTCAAGACCACCTGTAAAGAACAATAGTAAATAATCATAGTCCCAGGATATAATGGATAAATTATTTATAAATAATAATAATAACAACAATAACTCCAATAGCAGAATTTTCCATGCCAATATGCAGCATCAGCATTACAAACTAACATTTTATCTGTAAACGCAATAATGCCTGCTTAAGCTTACTATGGCAGAAAATTATAGTACTACATATTATAAGCAAAATTTAAATTTACAAATACTTTTCAGATATGAGTAATAGACACAGAGTAACTTCATACAGTTTAAAAATAAATTTGTAACCTATACAATATACTTAGTACAAAAAGAAAGAAAAAAAAAAACTAAGTTAAGCAAAATAACTTGAAAACAATTGAATATTTTAAAATATTTCATTACATTAATTAATTACTATTAATGTAAACATGGTAAGTAGTTTGAGTTCGTAAGAATTTTGTTAATAATTTTAGGTGTCACAGAATGCTTAAAGGTTACATTTATTAAAGCTTGATTAAACATCCACTCTGGAGGGAAATTTTTTGTGTGCAACAGATATGAAAAATAATTTGAAAAATCATCTTCACTCTGACACAGCAGGCAAACCTTATGCATGTAATGCATGTCAAAAATCATTCTACAAGTAATTTGAAATGTTACTTTCAAATCCACACTGGAGAGGAACCATACATCTGAAATGTATATCAGAAATCATTTTCACACAAATCAGCTTTAGAATACAACTTTTATTTTTGTACGAAAGAGAATATGTTTCCATGCTATGGAAAGACAATTTGTGATAATTAATAAAGTAATACTTATCAAAAATCACTTTAGCAGAAAAGTTATTTAAAATATCTTTGTAATGACACAGAAGAGAAATCGTATGTGGAGCAGTAGATTTCAAAATTTATTTTTATTGAAAAAACATTTCGACAATCGTTTTCATGTTCATAGTTGTGAGAAATCACATGCCTCCAACATATGCTGGAAATCATTATACAGAAAAGGAAGCTTGACTCAATATATTCTAACCAATGTAAAAACAAAACTGTATGATTGCAATATGTATCAAAAATCATTTTCATGAAAATATAATTTAGAATGGGATTTTAGCAGACACAATTTAAAAATAAGTATTTATATGCAATTTATATAAAAAAAACATTTTCACAAAAATGTGATTTGAAATGTCATTTTTACATTGATATTGGAGAGAAATCATGTGTGTGCAATATATGACAAAAATCATTTTCACATAAAACACCTTTAAAAGATCAACTTTGAATACACACTGGAGAGATACCATATATGTACGATGTAGATAAAAAATCATTTCCACATAAAAAAATAATCTTTGAATCCACACTGAAGAGAAAATATGTAAGTGAAATTTATATCTGATCATATTAAAATAAATCAAGTTTAAAAGAATATTTTTATTCTCACTGGAAAGAAACGCTAACATTTTTATGTGATGCAATTCAAAAACCCTTTTTAGATAAATCGAAACTGAATTGACATCTTCGCATTCGCACTGGAGAGAAGACATTTCTAGTATGTGACTCTTAGCATTACAAATAAAAAGTCATCTGCAACCATACACCTACTATCATAGAAAATGATTGCATCTGGCAGATATAAACAATACACACAGAAAAAAACCCTGCACTTTAAAATTCAATTTGCAGTTAATATTTAGAAGAGAAAAGAAAAGAAACTCAACTCTTATACAAAATTAAGGAAAATAAATACAAATGAATCTCCAAAAATAATTTAATAAAATGTTTTACATAATTATGTAATATATAATATTATAATATTTATAGAAAGAAATGATAATTAGAGCATTTTTTCATACTAAAATATATATATATATATAAATACAATATCTGGAGACATAAAACAAATTTTAGCAATTCTTTTTTCAGCCCAGCTTTTTCTTTAGGGAAAATGGCTGTTTGATTGATCTGCAAGGTCTAAAATCATCTGCAGTGCCTGGCTGCACAGTTTCAGCTATTGTGGGCAATAACAAAGTATACTTTAATAGATTGTTTTATAAGCGACTATTTTCTGTTATTGGTAAAAAATGCATGATATAAAAATTACAACCAACTAACTTTGGGACAATTTAAACTTAAAACTATTGTTTAAAGAACATTTTAAAACAAATGATTTTTTTTTCTAAAAAAAAAATACTTCTTTTTTCTTGTTTTTTAATTTACTAAAAAGAGAGTTTGATTTTTTTAAAAATCTTTACAACAAAAAAACTTCAGAAAGATTTTTTTAAACTAATAAATTAATGTAAAGTTATAGTACCTGATCTGGACGAGTTGGATAAACAAATGACACATTGTTAAACCTTACTTCACCTTTAAGAGAATCTTCTTTTATCACTATGCCACCTTTCAAAGGCATTTCAGGGATTAAATTCATGTACTAAAAAAAATTTACATTCAATATTTTATACAAACAATATAATATGAATGAACAATATATTTTCAAAAAAAATTACAAGAACCTACAAAGAAATATGTGTATCATGTAAAAGTTGTGCTAACATATAAAGAAACTAATAAGTTAACACAAACTATTATAAAACTAAACCATTTGCCAAGGATTAAATAAGGCAACATAACATAAAAATAATAATTAAATAAGATAAGCACTTTTTTAGTTTCAGCTTTCTTTATAAAAAACTGCTATCAATATACAATATGAGCAGCATGAGAGATTATCTTTAAAAAAAATTGCACAACAATTAATTGATATTTAAAGTATTCAGGGTTGCTACTCATATAGGAGAATGAAATTCCCAGATTCTTCCAGGTGTACTTTAAGATAAATATTGCATTACTCAAAAATATTAAAATTTTCCAACTACAGATAATTTCCACTTTTGCATCCCTCCAAAAACTTGCTCTTTAGGACTATAATAGCAATTTTTTTTTTTTTTTTTTAATGCAGTGGACGCCCTCAAATCCACATAGCTCTAAACCAGAGATTGTGCAGATTTTAGAATTTTGCAGATTTCTGGTCACTGTTTTGTTTGCATTTTTTAAACAGTAATTTGAATGTAATAATGCACTCAAAATTATAATGAATGCTTACAATATTAGTAACATATTAAAATAATAAAAATTAAGAAAATTTAAAAAATGATTAAAATACTAAAAGTGAAGGTCAAATAAATATTTAATAATGCATAACTAAATAGTCTTTATTATTAATGTTCGGAAACGTCTGTCTGTACCTGAAAAAACTCAGCAACAATAGCGAGTAGCAAAGCGCTTTTTGTTTAAAAAAATTTGGAAAAATCCCGGGATTGGTGACACTCAGTATCGAAGAAATCGGCCCCCAATTAAGGGAGTTATTAATTAACAAAGTCTTGAAAATTAGCAAAAATGGAGCAATTTTTCCGAAACAAAGAAAGAAATTCATTCCTGCCTACTTTCGGACCTCAAGATGAGGCTAGCTAAGCTCGCAACTGACCAATCAGCTTCCGTCTACTACCTAAACGCTGATATTTTTCCTTCCAGTTGCGGTAAAAATGGTGTTCTAGATGTTTTGAGACAAACCGTCTAATGAAGTAATAATAAAACAAAACATCTTTTTTAGGGTTTCGTTCATCTCACGAAACCCTATTGCTCCCGCTCCGTTGTCTGTCTGTCACAGAGCCATTCTCGAAAACTATGTAACTTACAGAGTTGAAACTTTGCGTATAAATCAGAATATCAGCTGTGAAGAGCTGAAAATATTAAAATTTGAAAAATTCGTATTATTTTAATAAATAGAGATTAAAAACCAAAATTCTAACAGCCTTTTTCTATTAAATTTAAACATTTTTCGTTATAGCCGATGCCAAAAATTAAAAATCAACGATGAAAATCTTTCTACAATAATTATTTTTCTATCAGACGATTTCCACGTGAAAAATTAAATAAAAAGTTTCACCAATTGAAAAAAAGATTAATATGAAATAAAATTGATTGACGTCATAGTGGTAATAAAACATAAAACGGAAAGATTTCTCAATAATACAAGGAGTATGAGTATGTGTATGTGCACAAAACAGATTAATATCACGTCATTAGAAAATTAAAAAGAAAATCTGACGTCCTATCGGAAGTTTAACGGATTTTTCAAATGTTTCAGAATAATACAAAGCGTGTATCAATATGAGTAATAGAGAATAGTAAATATATGAGTTTGATAAACATATTGAATCATGATAAAAATCCGATTATGGAAATATTCGCATATTTTAACATTTTGAAGGTATACAACATGTTTAAATTTGAAATTATTTTTTTTTAATATCGCATTTAGTCCGCATGACAGATATTACAGTGAGAGAATATAATAGCGGGCTTAGACCGCTATCGGAATGGTTTAGATATTCGAAAAAAAGAAAAAATAGACCGGTAAAGTTTTACTTTATAAAAAACATGACCTTTTTTTTTTAAATGAAATTTGTTTGAATTTATTAAAGAAAGGATAAAGTGTTTTGAAAGGAATATTAAACGAAACCCTTTGAGCGATCTTCGATGACACTTACCCACTTGTTTTTTATAGTGGAAGTATTTCAGGTCTATCAAATTTTTTTGAAATATTACATTTATCAATTTGAAAATTACACATCCATCAGTAAATTTTCACAAGGATTCTAAATATGTAATTTTCGAATTTCTCCGACAATTAGGACGGAATTTACAATTATTGTTTTATTTAATTAGACCACTTAAAAAGATTTTATTTGGAAACACTTGATATCTCAGTCATATTTCATTAGCAGACATCACGGCGTTTATTCCTGGAGATAAAATAATTCCTTTTTAAAGGAACTGCGGTTTCTATAAGCTATATACAATTTTTAAAAATAATTATTTTTTGTATCTGAAGAGTACGCATCCTTGCTCAGAGTGGGCTGACAGTGAGCAGAAATTCAAAAAATTTCGAATTCGGCCATAATTTTTTATTTTAGCAAAATCCTGATTTTTGTATAGAAAAAAAAAAAGAAAAATCTAGGAATTTGCTATTTTATTTCAAATTATCTCGGGTCGTATGAGTTCGGTCGCGACGCGATTTGGCTCGACATCGATACAGCTTACCGATTTTAGTTTGTTTTTTCACCACCAGGGACACGGTTTTTTTCTCTTAACTATGATCCGTTTCTATAACTCAGAAAGTATGTTTCGGATTTCCACCAAACTGATTCCAAACATTATAATTAAAGTAATAAGGACCCTCTATAACATTTTTTAAAGTTTCTGAGTTTATACCCCTCTTTTCGAATAATAATATCAGATTTTATATTTTGATTTCATAATATCTCGAGTTCTACGAGTCCAATCGCAACGCGGTTTGGCTCATTCGACTCGATATAGATAGCGCTTACATATTTTAGTTCCAAGTTTCACCACCAGGGGGCGCTTCCGGAAATCGGGTTCTATGGGCCCGATTATGACGGGGTTTGGCTCTTTCAACTGGATTTCGATAGCTTTACAGATTTCGGTCATGTTCGTATAGAACAGATTGCGCCCCCTGTTGGTGGAAGGTGTAATTAAAGGATTTTTCAGCTAACTCGGGTTCTATAGGTTCCATCACGACGCGGTTTGGCTCAATCGACTCGACATCAATAGAGGATACTAGAGCTTATCGATTTTAGTTCCGTTTTTCACCACCAGGGGGCGTTTTCTTATCTCTGTTTCTATGGCCCGGATCACGACGGGGTACGGCTCATTCGACTCAACGTCGACAGAAGATACTACAGCTTATCGATTTGTGTTCCGAGTCTCACCACCAGGGGGCGCTTTCCTATCTCTGTTTCTATGGGAAGGATCACGACGGGGTATGGCTCATTTGACTTGACATCGATACAGCTTACCGATTTTAGTTCATTTTTTCACCACCAGGAGGCACTTTCCTATCTCCGGTTCTACGGGCATGAAAACGACAGGGTATGGCTCATTCGACTCGACATCGAAAGCCTTAACGATTTCAGTTATGATCGTATAAACAGATTGCGCCACCTGGTGGTGGAAGATGGAACTAACGTATACTGCAGCGTGTGTGCAGCACAACTGCTATACGGTGCCGCAGGCAGCGGGGACCCGAGCAGGAGATTCGTTCAGTTAGAGGTTTATACTATTCGATGTGCAATTTAAGGGATTATCCGGTGCGTGCGTAGCACGACCGGTATAAGGTGCCGAATGCAGTGGGGACCAGGGTCGGAGGTTCGTTCGGTTAGAGGTTTGTGCTATTCAATGTGCAAATTAAGGGATTAACAGGTGCGTGCATAGCACGACCGGTATACAGTGCCGAAGGCAGCGAGGACCCGGGTCGGAGGTTCGTTCGGTTCAAGGTTTATCTTACTGGAGGTTTATCTTATTCGAGGTTTTACAAGATTCGAGGCACCGATGTAAATTAGGGACCCGCTAGCAGGCGAAGCCAGCTAGTATGCATAATAATGATGAAATAATTTTTTCTTGAATAATTCAATGAAACTTGCCTCATAAAGGTACACTAATAATTTACATAAGATCTTAAAATAACAAAGTTTTATTTAATGTTTAACCAGACTTAATAACCAAAAAAGCTTGATTAATATATGTTTTTTGTAAAAAGATCATAATCTCCATTGATATCAGCACTATCTTGAATTTTTTTGGAAATAAATTTATACTTCCTTTATAAGAAAGCATGAATTCAGACCAGAATGACATATTAAAATGTGCACACAGTATATAAAAATTAAAAAAATCTTGAATTTTTCACTTACACCTTAACTGTAAGTTTCACTGTTTACATCTGCAATGATGTGTAGATTTTAGGCGTTTGTGGATTTTAGGGGGTCAGATTTGAGGGAGTCTACTGTATATATGATAGTTAAAAACTTTAAAATGAGGTTTTCTTCAAACTATAAAAAAAGAAAAAAGTAAACTATAAGTGTACTGAACACCTTAGTTCATTTCAGCAACTAACAAAAAATCCCTTAAGTCCTCGGACTTAATGAGAAGGGGGGGGGGAGATGGACATTTCAGGGTGGGGGTTGAGTTAGATTTGAATTGATTTATTAATTGTCACTTCAAAATAACAACTATTGCAGAAAATTTTCAAAAAGTATGTTAACAAGTTTTACACATTTTAAACTGTGTGTGCAGGTGGTAAAAGTGGGAGTGGAAATTTCAGGAGGAGGGTGATTGAAATGAAATTTCTAAAAGAAAATGGAATCTGTGATTTTTTTCACCCATCATGGGACAAAGTCCACACTTATTTAACACTAGAACGGCGGTAAGGGCCATTTTTACCGCAAAGTACTTTTGTCCGTTGATTACTTTTGTTTGGTTGGAAGAAATCATTTGAAATTTTTGACTTTTACTAAATAGATAACAAATATATATAAAAAAAAATTCAGCATTCTAGATTTGTTAGGTTGAAATATTGAAAAAAATAATAATAATTATATATATATATATATATGAAATATTGATGAAAAATATATATATATATGAAATATTGATTAAAAAAATATATTTTTTTATAAATTGTGTTTTATTTTAGTTAGCATTAGTTTTAATTTGTGAAACCAATCAATTTTTAGATCAAATTAATGAGTTATTTAAGTAATTGTAGTATGATCCAATTGATTGCCCTGTAGGCATTACATTTACAGTACTTTAAAAATTCAATAAATTACCAAGTAATATTAAATATAAATTATGAAATACATGTAAATTACATATTTTTGCCAATGTATGGAATTTAAAATTGTGTTTTATTATTGTTATTTCAGTAGTTTCATCGAGGGGCCAAAATGATCCCTTCCGCCGTTCCAGTAGGTAAGACTTTTCCACCGTTCTAGTGTTAATTATTACTGTGACATTTTATTAAATTCCATGGTTTTTCCAGATCTTAGGTAAAATATTGAATTTTTCTAATTTATTTGGCCAATTTCCAAATTCCCTGACTTTTCCAGGTGGTGTAGCCACCCAGAGTATTTTTTCAGTGCCATAATACATGCTGTTAAAAAAAAAAAATCAATGGGGCACACAGTAAATTGCATAAAAACAACAGATTTTAGAGAAATGTTCATAATTTTGTAGGTTAAAAGAAATTGCAGATACCCAACAGCAATTAGCACATGCAACTTTTAATATACCAGAATAAAATTTGAAATTTAAAAATAAGCTATTTCACAAAGAAATCTTTTTATAATTATTAGAATTTTAAAATAATACGTAACAAAAATAATTTCCATTTTATTTACTCATTATTAAAACTTGTTTGAAAAGAAATGAATAAACAGTTTTTATTTACAGAAAATTTTGCATCAATTTATCAAAGAAAACAAATATACAGGGTTGTTTAAATTAAACTTCTCCAACTGAAAGAGCTCTGTAGAGCAATATATGGCAGAGTTTGTATTTCATTTACAATTTCAGGAGTCAGCCTGACTCACAAATTAATAAAACTGTGAGTCAGTCAAAAATGTGAATCAATTTAGTGTTATTCTAATTGATAATAAAAATTCTAAATCTACAAGAAAGGTTTTTAAGAGAAAAAGAAAAACTGTATATTTTATTTATTAGAATATTGTTATGTTGCACACATATTAGCAGTAGTTAAAATTGGAGACTTTAACTACTGTAATTAAATAGCTGTCATAGTGAAAACATTGATGACAATTTTGTTCTACATACTCAAAACATATATAAAGAATTTTTTTCCCCAATAATCCATAGAAGGTAGAATATCAAGGATTAATTTTAGAAAATATGAAACTAACAACAAAGTTATTTTATTGCCAGTAAAAGTGACACAAATAACAGAAAATAGAGTTTGGGAGAGCAGACAATAACATTGAGCTGTTTTCAAAAGATTATTTTAATTATTTATTTGATTTTGGGTGAAAGGATGGGGGGAGTTAATTTATGAGTATGACTGTTGGTTTGCTACTGTAAAATTTGTGAGTCTTTGTTTCAGGGATTTTATAGGATTTATTAGTAAAATACAAGTAATTTAATACCCTATTACAGGTCATAATAACATGCAATTTGAACATCAAACACTTTGGAACATGCACTTAAAATTAAAAGGGAACAAAAAATTTTTGTAAAATGTCTTAGATAGATAGTGGTATAAAACTTGTGAAACAGGATATACAGGATATCTCCAAAAGATTGAAATGTGCTTTAATATTTTACCTGTTGGAGATATGTGGGCAACGTAAATTGCAAAATTATTCAACATAAGATAGGAATTGAGATTATGTGGATGAAATAGTCCTGTCATTACTTTTCAAAAAGTTACACTTTTTTTTTAATTTTATATATCCCCTGGATCCTATAATTTATTTATTTCGAAAAATTTTACCCATGCTCTGACAGTAAAAATTCTATTCTTCTATAACCAAAACTCAAAGAGTTATGATATTTTGAATTTTATGAAAAGTTTTAGTTTTTCAGCACTAAAAACAGATAAACAAATTTTTAATGGGGCAAAAAAAAAAAAAAAAAAAAAAAAAAACTCTGAAATTTTACAAAATTTGAAGTATCATAACTCAGTAAGTTTTGATCGTAGAAGATGCGAATTTTTACTTTTAACTTGTTAGAGATTGGAGGACATTTTTCTAAATATAACTTATAGGGCCCAATTAAAATAGTGTAACTTTTTGAAAACTAATGGCAGGAATATTCCATGCACATAATCTTAATTCTTATCTTATTTTGAACAATTCTGCAATTTGCATTGTCCATGTAACCCCAACAGGTAAAAAAAATTACAGTGTGTTAATCTGTTTGGGACACCCTGTATATAAAAACAGCCTGTGTGCAATCTCTGCTATAAATCCAACAATTTTTATCAAAGCAACTAACATAATTTATTCTAATTATAATATATTGAAATAAATAAATAAGAAAATCAAACAATTACTTACTTGAAATATTCTAGCACCAGCAGCTAGCCCCCTTATTAACTGTCCAAATAACAAAGATAAGTGAGCTAACGACCTAAAATAGTAAATGTAAATAAAAATATTATGAGATATGTGAAATTTAATGTTCTAATTTCACAGCCTTTCAAATGAAAAGAATTATTTTCTCATGATAAAAGAGTTAAACAGAAAAAAATCAATTTTAATGACTATTCTCTACTTTGTGAATCTTTATTAAACTCTCATGTGGGAAATTGATGGAGATAATTTTGTTCCTTATACGAAATGTACAGGATTGAATAATTTACTAAATACTCCAATAAGTAATCCGCTGCATGTGGAGGCATTATGCAAATTATCTACATACAATTTGACTGCACTTTTCATTATCAACAAAAAAATAATGTCTATCTTCACATAAAATAGCATTAAATTACAAGCAACTTCTTGTAATTTTACTAATATTCTTTTGTTATATTTGCTGTAATGAAAATAATAACTGAAAAAGCTATTTCATATGAAAAAATGAGTAATTTATTTATTATGCTTTTCTAATGTGTCGAAAAAAAAACAGTGACTTACGTTACATATTTATCGATACAAATTATGCAATAACTGGTTTACCATTTTCTACTTTTTTTTTTTTCTCTTTGTAAGCAAGCAATGTAGTCTTATTACTTTTTCACCAAATCAGTAATTTATTTCCCAACACTTTCCAAATATGATGTGAAATAAAGCACTCATAACATATGAAAAAAAAAATGTAGTTAAAATTCATTGGTCCCTTTGGAAGGAACAACAACAACAACAAAAAAAAAAAAAGTAGGTTATTAAGTGTGTGATGATCTCCTCAAAGGGAATTGTTAGAAAAATATAATCAAACTGTATATTTACCTCTTATACAGTACAATAATAGTCTTTCATTATCCAAGTTATGAAGTCTTTAGAATGTTATTATCAAGAAATGATTGCCTTTCTTAACAATGCATAGTAAATTTATTGACTTGAAGGCATAAACATAGAGAAAAAAAAATTTCAACTGCATTACATTTCTGAGTAGAGTAAAAATCTTACTCTAAAAATTTAACAGATAGTAACATACATTACTTCATCATTTCGACAACAATAAGGAAGAATAATAGTTGTCATGATAACAAACAAAAAACTTATCATAATGATGCCCCTCAATATACTTAAAAAATTAGTTTTAAATAATTATAAACTATGACCTAGATTAAAATATTATTTTAACAGGAACATCTGACAGTAAATGGTTAAATATCTTATAATATCAGCAATGTATACTGGAAAGCTAAGGGCGAAAATACATGCAAATTTAAATATAGTATAGAATGAATCTAATATATATATATATATATATATATATATAGGTTAATTTTTACAATAAGTTTACATATATATATATGTATATATATATATATATATATATACAAGTTATATGACAATGGGGAAATTGCACGTTTTTCAATTTAACTTGCATCTGATAGAGTGTAAAAATACGAACATTTTGATACCATTTTTACATATATTTGAAACTTGTATAAGTCATTAAATTAACTTTTAAAACGCAGTTTTTGCCGTGGCGGAAAAAAGCCACGTCACGTGACGAAAGCTGTTCTGACGTCAGTACACATGTAAACAAACCCTCGCTGTATTTCTCCCTGTTATTTCCTATGGAGGTGGCTTGCTTTACGCTGGACGATTTCTTTCTTTTCTTAAAAATGATTAGTATAACAAATTAAAAGTATTGTAAATTGCTGTAATGAATAAATAATACTGTGAATTCCAAGTGATATTTTTATTCCATCGCGTTTCTAAGAATTTTCATTTCCAAATCTCGATGTAGAAATAAAGTATCGGTACAAGTTAATACACTCGTACTACACTATTGTATTTTATATAATAAGGTATATATATATATATATATATACCTTACGATATATATATATATATATATATATATATATATATATATCGTACAATATAAAATAAACTGGTACAAATAGGATTTATTTCAGTAGGGAGGGTGGAGTCAACTTATAAAAGGCTTTTTGCATTTATATTTTATACTTAAATTATGAATTTTGCTTGGTTCCACTATATGTTTTATCGCTTTAATTGTAAACTAAACTGTTTTGAATCTTTGAAAAACAGCTAAAGTTATTAGAAAGAGCGAAATGTGCTAAGATAGTTTTAAGACAGGCTTACAGAATTTTTATATAAATATACACGAGAAAAGTTTAATATTTTTTCAAAAAATGTTTCCAGGGACCTATCCAGACTTTTCTCACAGGGTTCTTTTTTTGTGAAATTGTGAAAAGTATTTCATATTTGTGAAAAAACTAATTATAATTTTGTGAATTTGAAATAACTGTTACATTCAGTTTCTTGTTTATGAATTTTTGACAAGATTCTTTATATATGTAAAAGCTACATAAATAGATTCTTTGACGGCTTCAGTTGTTTTGTGTCAGGTCAGATTTTTCTTTTAAATAATTAAATTTGTAAAAGGTTTAGTTTGGAGATGGAAAAAAATTGTGAAAGGCCTATTTTTAAGACAAAAAATTTTGTGAAGGGTCTTGTTTTAAGGTAGAATGTATTGTAAAGGTTCCTGTTTTAATATGAAAAATTTTGTGAAGGGTCTTTTAAAGGACTCAATTGCTTCCTAAACAGATCTCTGGACTACACTACACACAGGTAAAACAATCAAGTAATTATTTTAAATACTGTCAGTTTTGTGAAAATTTCAGAATGTGGGATTGAAGGTTTTATGCTTTATAGAACTTTGCAGATTAGAGATGATGTTCAGTTTAAAAATTAAGTATTTTTGTAAAATTAAGTACTGTTTTATTTTTGTTATAAATTAACAATATTTCTACGGAAATTAAAAAGGCCAAAAGAGAAATATTATGCAGAAATATAATAATTCTAAATGTATTTGAAACAATTTTATGTATATTTAAATTTTATCGTTGTTATTAACATTTTAAACATTAAAAGAAAGGTAGTATGTTTGACTTTTGGTTCATGATCTATAAATGTTTTCTTTATTCTTTGGTTCTATGTTAAATTTTTGTTGCTAAATTAATATATAATCCATACCTTCCAAATAATTAAAAAAAATAATCATGCAAATTCATGCCTTACCTGTGAATTGAATTTAAAAACCATTGTGATATTATAGCATAATATCTCTCAACATAATGCCCTGCCCTTATGATACTAATGCATTGTTCAAACAAAGAATAAACCTTGAATGATAATATATCTTGATTTCTTTATATGTCACTATAAAAAGTTTACGTGTAATGAGATGGCTGTTTTCAAAAGTGAAAAGAGTGGGCTCTACTTCAACAACATATTCAAATTCTCAACACATCTCGTTCTGTTTTAAAAAAGCTTTGTGCAGTATAATGCTTTTTTTCAAAATTCAGATACTGCTTTCTTTAACAAGATTTTCAAATATTTTCATTATATATTTATTTTTTACGAAAGTTAGAACATTGAGGAAAATAAAGATATAAAATTTTTAGAACCAGATAAATCTAAAAATAGGACTTTCTGAGAAACTATGTTTCAAACAAACAAAAAGTACTGCATTCATTCAAAAATTATACGTAAGCAAATAATAATAAAACTATGATTAAATTATTTTTACACTTTTCCATATTAATTGAATTATGATTATACTTTGAGAAATCAATTTAGCAGTCCTAAAAATATAGTTTAAATAATGCTTTTTTTTCTTTCCTCTTTCCATACCTTAAAACAGAAAAAAAGCAAAGATTATACATTTATTTTAATAAATTTACTAGCTATTTTCTTCCAAGCGTTAAAAAAAAAAAAAAAAAAAAAAAAAAAAAAAAAAAAGCATTTAATTTTTCCAGCTTCGGTAGCCACGCCAAATTATAGTATTATATTGGACTTTTTTGAAAAATCACGAATTCCAATCATAAAAGGAGGCGTGATTATCAAAATAAACATTGGATGCTTATAAAAGATGTGTATTTAAAAAATATATTTTATTTAATACTTATTTTTAAGTAAGTACATAAAAAGAGAGAATAAAAGACAATAGTGATAAATTTACTCACGTATGTTGCAGTATTTTTTTTTTCTGAAGAGTGAATACACAATTATTATTGTCAGTATTTAATTAAAATTTTTATTCAATAAATCAGTATTAAATAAAGCATTTTTTGTTTTTGTTTCCTGCATTGTTGCTTAAAATTTCGTTTTCTCATAATTAATTTGAGTACATTTTTTATCCGTAATATAACCTGCATAACACGAAATTATATTCATATTAAAACGAATTATTAAGCATTAAAATGAATTAAGAAAATAATGCATTTCAAGAACAATTTAAATGCGATTTTACTTACGATTTCTTTTGTAATAAAACTATCGTTCTTATTTCGTTTAAATAAAACAGAGTAAATGAACAATATACGCGCCTTTTAGCTTTAGCTTCCTTTATTTTTACCCACATGAAATGCAGTTTTTCTGTCCTAAAAGCAAATTTGAATTAAAAAAATAAAAAACTATTTCCGAAAGACATAATTTGTATTTTTCGAATCCGACCAACTTCAACACTTTTCTAAATGAAAATTAATGCAAATGTATAAATTAATAGTGCATTATATTTAGATATGATAAAATAATCCAATTTTTGTTTTTGTTTTTCTGTAAACGAGTCTTTAAAAGATGTTTATAGTACATAGAAAGCAATATAAGACAGCCTGTGAGCACTCGACTCTAAGCAGAAATCCCCGTTTCATGTGTAGTGACGTCAAACCAATCCCGTCGCGTTTTCCGATCACGTGGTTTTGTTTTGCTTTTAGCGGAGTTTAAAACTCCAATAACTACATAGTTTAAATTATTTTTGCGATTCCGAGTTAAGTTTTGAGGTATGTAAGGTTGTCTTCATCAATTAAACATAAAATAATGCATAATCTAAAGTGAGTGCAACTTCCCCATTAAACAATTAAAATTATACTTGGTGCAGTACAATATAGGCAGAAAAAACAATGTTTTAAGCATCATAACTTTCAAACTATTTGCAGGTTAGTTTTGCTAGCATTCAGTGTACTATCATCAGTGCAAAGAATGATGGAATTTTGTCCATGCATATGGAGGAGAAGCAAATTCGGGGGATAGGTTTATTGAAAAATAGAATTAGAGGAAATTATAGGGGACAGCCAGTAGAAAATTGCAAAGGGAAAGGAAACTGGCAGTGTGGGAAAATGTTAGTAGAAACTAAGAAAATGCATTCAGATGCATGAGGTTTTTATATAATATTTCCAACAATCTGACAATGGGGAACAACATAGTGACAATTAACAGTATAGTTATGATTCTCATAGATATGGAATACTTCAAGAAAGTTAAGTTCAAGTATAGAAGTGGGTTTTAAGATAATTTTAGCTGACCTAAAAGACAAAGACATGGTTCATTTTCCAGGAATGTTTTGCAACGGCCAATTTGTTAGTTTATTCTTTACGAATATATTTCCTATTAGCGTTCCTATTCCTGCTCCGATTTCTTATTGGTCACATATTAACATTTCAAACATATGCTGCCATGAAGAAAATAAATCAATAAAATTTACCACAAAAAGTTTTCACTTTAATTTTCTTGAAATTTAATTTTTGTTACACAATATCTTCTTCCACTCAGGCTTTCATATGTAATCCAAATTTAAGTGACAATGGTTATTGTAAAGTATCTTCTTCCACTCAGGCTTTCATATGTAATCCAAATTTAAGTGACAATGGTTATTGTAAAGTTAACTCATAAACACTCAAACACCCTTCATTATTCTGCATACATCAACTCCATCCAGACCTGCTTCAGTAATTTTCTAAGAAATAGTTTGCATGAAAGTGTTAATGCAATCTTGAAATTCATGAATAACTTGAGGAAGAGGTAGTTTGTTAACAACTTTTACATATTTTCACTAGGGTCCGATCAAACCAAAGAGAGACCCAGGGTTTGATATTCATTCAGGGGCCCTCAGTAACAAAAAATAAATACAGATATGATTATATATAAATACATATTTAGAAAAACATCTTTTTTTAACTTATCCTACTCTAAAAATACAAAATATTGACTATAATCAGAAACAAAGTCAAAATAAATTTAAAATATCAGCTTTATGAAAATTGCATACCAATTTTAGGGGGGAGGGGGGGGCAAAACCAAGGGTCTTTAGTAGGCCAGTACTTTAATCAGGTCCTGATCTTCATAGACAAAAGTCATGTGGTATAAGGTCCAGACCTCACAAACAAGCTAAAAGCTGAAATGTACCTGGATGAAGTTCACATGTAGATGTTGATAAAGTGGTCACAAAGGATGTTGATATTGAACATTTATGAGTTAACTTTATGATAACCACAGCCATTTATAAATTTGGCTTGTTACATTACATATGTATGAAATTATATTTTACGTTGACAATTTAGGAATAAAATGTAATGAGTTGAAATCATTCCCATCATTTTGAAATGTGCTGTAATTGAACTTTACTTAAAGTTAAAAATAACTGGCCAAATAACATAAAAATAAAATCACACATTTTATGTCAAAAAAAGAGGGAAGGACAAAATATTTAAATATAATTAATGTTTAAGTATTTCTAATTATTTAGATTAAAGTTTTAAAGGAGATATAAACAATATCTTACTTTTGGATAGTTTGAGTGGCAACAAGAAAAGCCATCATACTTCCTGGTGTCATTTCTGCATTATACATCAATGAACCCCCAACTAACAATACACCTAAAACAATACCTATCAAAACAAAAACACCAATGAGAAATTTTATCAAATGAACAAAAATTAAATCCCAGTGATTAAACAGCATTTATATCAACAAAAAAAATTACAATTTTTTTTTTATAAAAATGAGAAGACTAATAGATAAAGAAAAAAAATGTGTAATGATAAAAAAGAAGATGACAAGAAAAAAAACTGCCTCATTAGCAGCTTTTATTTATGCGCCAGAGTGCTTAAAATTAATAAACACTGTTTAATTTAAAAATTACCTTTATATGCTCAATACTTCAGTGTTTAATATATTATCTCTATACTTACATTACTTATATACACACATATTACAAACTTGCATTCATGTTACAACACTTACATTCATTTTACAAATTTACATGCATCTTATAACATACATGCATGCATGCTTACACACAACTTTCAATACATACAGTGCATATAAAATATTCTTTTCAATGAATGAAAGTAATCTTCATTATTCTGACTCATCTAAGACTTAATAAATTTGTTAGGTTGACGCAAAAATTAGTGGCATTTAATTTTTATTTGAGAGGAATAGCATACAGAAATGAATCAGTTAATATATTCTCTCCCACAATACAATGGCTTCTTTCCATGATCTGAGTACTTTTATCAAAAGTTGTATAGCATTTTTTTTGTGATTGAAAGCAATAAGGAACTTTGTCACTTTAAAACTTAGTCTAATTAATTTAACATCATTATTACTTCTGAAACCATAGAGTAAGAAAAGTACTGTAATCATGATGTATGTATGTGTGTGAGTGAACCTAATAGTTTTCTAACGGTACTTCTGACTGAGCTCCCGTTTGGCGAATACATTATAAGCCACTGTTGAAAGAACTGTATAGATTTCCATACAAATCAGCCAACAGGTTAGGTATTTAAACCATATTCAAGCCAGAAAAAGAGAGAAAATAGGGAAAAGTTTCCAATCTTGTGCCACAATAAAAGGAAAGTGAAAGTAAAATCACTCAAAACTGAAGATGCCTCAGGGTGAGGTGAAAACATTTTTTCGAAGAGAATGAAGAATGGTATGATATAGAATGTACCTGTATGCCTACAGTAGAAATTTCTGAAGGTTTTTTTAAAGGATAAAGACACAAGAGGTCAGTGAAAGAATTTTAATAACTTTGCACAAGATAATATGTATATAATTATATCTTATAGAGTGAATCTATGTTTTTATAAAGTGACTAAGTTATGTTTTTAATAGAGTACTGATAAATGTATTTTTTGAAGATAGAATTAAAAGGTTTTAGAAAAGAAAAATAGATCTTTTATAGTAAAAATAATTTAAAAAAAAAAAAAACAGACACATATATACATGAGTTGTTTTCTCCTCTTTATGTGATAAAGTCTGAGGAATTCGTAGATTTATAGAAAGTATAATCATATTCAAATCATTTTGCGACCAATTCTATAGGGAAAATTCCTGAAGAAATGTAACACAGCATAAGTAATAAATATTGTGGTGATGTCATCAAGCATTACTGACTCAGAGGTAATGTCTCCAGTTTCAAAATGGGAGGTCCCATGTTTGAATCTAGCTGATTTCATTATGTCAGAAATAACAGTATTTCATACAATGTTTGGAAAGTTGAATGGAGTCACTTAGAATTTTTTTAAATATTAATCCTACTTAAAAAAAAAAAAAATAAATAAATAAAAACTTTTCATTTGTTAACATTATTTTAACCAGTGTCAAATGACACATTTTAAGATTTTGTTTTATGATTATTTTATTTGTAATTTTAAATTAAAACAATCACAAATCAAGTATTCAACATATTGTGAAGAATTATGTGACTGTTTTAATTTAAAAATTTCAAATAAATTAACTATAAATCAAAATCTTAAAAGGTGTTATTTGACACTGGTAGAAATAATGTTAATATCACAATATATATAATTGAAAAAATATATATATATATATACCAATCACAGCAGAAAACAACTTTAATTTGAATATCAACAAAAATTCCATCAAACAGGAAATGCTTCATAAAAACATATTCTTCAGAACAGCACAAGTGAATATTATATTTACAGGAAGATAAAATTTTCAGCATCAAAATAAAGACATAATTATATTTAAACATAAATCAATATTGCTAATTGATTATAAATATTAGTTAGAAATTATAATGCTAACAATTAACACTATAATTTTTTTAATCATCAAAGAAATAATTTAAAAATAATTAAAACACAAAACTAAGCACAAACGGTGCATTTTTAGAAAAGTTAAAATTTATATCTAATCAATGGTAAAAAAGAAGAAAGGAAAAATCTGAAGGAATAAAATAAAAATGCAATTGAGCAAAAAGCTTTTTTTTTTAGATTAAAAAATATATTAAAAAAAAACCCTGAAGAAAGAAAACTGTAAACAACCAAATATTCAGAATAGAACTTAAATATTTAAATTCATTTATTGTTATTCGTAAATAAATTATTGATAATTTTAGGCAATCATAGACATAATAACAGAAAGTACATAAATACAATTTAGCATAGAAAAGTCCATTCATGTATTTGTAGCAGTTTTTTCTTTTTTTTTAAGTAACAGAATAACTATTGTTTTTAATCACTGAAAAAATGGTGTTGAACATGAAAAAAGAAACTTGATAATGTGGATATTTTGTTCATATTTCTTTCTCCCTTTTTTTAAGCAACAAAGCAGTTATTATTTTAATTTTTTGGAAAAGAATTGCCATAAATAATTACAGAACCCTCTAATTATGGAAGATTTCTCATAAGTGACAGACTCATTGCTATTACGTTTATTTGTCAAAACAGGATTTTTCTGTGTATTTATGGACTGTTTGTAGTGTGTAAATTTCATGTATTGTAAGTTGTAGTATATAAATAAGTATACATGCTCTATGCAAGATGTGTGTATGTAATCAAGAATGTATTAAGAACAATGTATTAAAAAATATTAAAGTATGGGGGTGATTTAAAAATTAAAAAATATTTATCAATATATTAGCTCTTCTGACTCGCTGCTAGATAAATTCTGCCATAAGACAAGGTTTGAGTGCATATATGTGAATTTTACTTGCTTATTTAATTTTTTTTCGATAGGAGGAATACAGAAATATATATAAGTGGTATAACAAGTATATATAACAGGTATATATATACAAGTATATACAGTATGCCCTCTAAAGTCCCTTGCCACCCTCTTAACTTCAGAACGGCTGCTGCTATATTCATAAAAGTAGTGTCTAGGTATAGTAAAGTAGCCATATGCTACTCAATGAAACCGCCTACGGCGTCACCTTGTGGAATGCTACGGAGTTAGCATTCCTATCTCAAAAACGGAAAGAGATAGAGAAAAAAAGTGATTTACAAAGTTGTAGAGCATCATCGATTTAGTACGAAAAGACACCTTGTGGACATGATGCGCAGAATAGAATGGTTAAAATGCGCATTTAGTTTTTCATGATTTCCTACACTGTGACGTGACAAAATGATCTTAGAAGGAAAAAAGCAACTAGTTATAATAATATACCTTTATTTTAGATGTTCAAACTTCTCACCGTCAGCTGCAATGTATATTTGGATCCTTGTTTGAATTTCACGTTGCACGCGTTGGAGCATAGATGGTGACACGTTGGCACAAGCGTCCGTAATGAGTCGTTTAAGGTCCTGCAATGTTTGTGGAGGGGTCGCATACACCTGCTGTTTCATAACTAGTTGTTTCTTTCTTTCTAAGATCGTTTTGTCATGTCACAGTGTAGTAAATGATGAAAAAACAAATGTGTGTTTTAACTGTTCTATTCTTCGCATTAATGTCCACAAGGTGTTTTTTGTACTAAATCGATGATTCTGTACAACTTTGTAAATCATTTGTTTTCCCTATCTCTTTCCATTTTTGAGATAAGAATGCTAACTCTGCAGTTTTCCACCAGGTGGCACCGTAGGCGGTTTCATTCAGTAGTGCATGGCTACTTTACTATACCTAAACACCACTTTTATGAATATAGCAGCAGCCGTTCTGAAGTTAAGAGGGTGGCAAGGAACTTTAGTAGGCATACTGTATATAAGTATATATATAAGTATATATACAAGTATATACAAGTATATAACAAGTACATATACAAATATATATAACAGGTATATAACAAGTGAAAACTGTTATAACCCCTAAAAGTTTCCCTTTCTTTTTCAGACATTCAACTATAATACTAACAAGAAACTTTCATAGATAATTTTTTTATGGTTTAGGTATATAAAAAAATATCAGGTTTTGAGATTATTCAAACAATCAACCATCTGCTTACCATTCAAAGCAAGGTTTGTAAGTCCTTGAAATATACCAATGCCAACTCCTAATTTGCTGTTCAATATCCTTACTTGATCAATTTGATCATAATACAAGCTAATGAAAAAAGTATCACATTAGAATAAAATCATGCCTATTTTGACAGTAAAATTGAAAACTAAAATATTACTACTCTTACTCATTTTCAGCATCTTCCATTGCAAATGATCTTACAGTTTTTATATTTCCTATTGCCTCATCAGCTACTGCAGATGCTTGAGCAATCTTTAAAAAAAAAAAAATGGAATGTGTATGCTGTACAGAAACTAAAAGTTACAAAGTAAGGTAAAGTGGGGTAAGCATAATTGCAAAGCTAGTGTAACCCTTGTCTTTTCAGAAAATAATAAAACAGTATTTTAACCAACTAACCAGTTGGCATGTTTCTCTAGCCTTTTACCCCACAATATTTGAGTCAGAGTAGTCAGATAAAGTTCCATTGAATTGTTTTAAATGCAGTTTTAAAAATAGTGTACATTTTGATGTTCGATAGTAGTGGTTTCCTCAGATTTTAATTTTCTGTTGCTCCCAAACACCGTTTGTCTCAACCAGGAGTGTAAAAACTGGGCACCAATGGGAAAGATTGTCATCGCTAAATTTTATCAATATTCTTCGGCTAAATTTTATTAGTACACTTCATCTAAATTGTATTAGTATTCTTATTAGACAAAGAATACTAAAAATTTATTGGTGGCAATCGGCACATTGGCAACCAGATTTTTACACTCCTGGTCTCAACCACACTAGTTGCACTTGCCCCAACATTTCTAATTGCACTTTTTATTCACATCAACTCAGGATAATAAGAAGAAAAGTCAGTAACAATTTTTATTTGTTTTCTTCAGAGATTGTCATACGAATTCAGTAGAACATGAATATAAATTATACCAGAAATCACAAAATGATTCTTGTTAATATATATATATATATATTTAAGTACTAGTAAAGTGAGCCAATATTTGTTTAGAGCAAGCTATTTTTAAAATCCAAGTTATAAAAATAACAATTGAAAAGTGATTTTTTTTCTAATGCAAGGTTCTTTTTAATGATAAAGTGGAAGAAAGCTTATAATATAAAGTTATTATAATTTTTAAGATATTATTTTTGGTTTAAAAATTATTGTTTGAACAAAAAAAAAACCTGTTTTATACTAATGAAAAACATTGCTGTTACTTAATTGACCGTTTTTTTTCCCCCAATAAACCAGCCTTTTTAGTTTCTCAGCATTAATTGGTTGCTCTATAATTCTGTTCACACACAAAAACAAAAAATTCATAACATTGCACTCCATAAGTCAAAAAGATATGAAATCAATGGAACTAGGATTACTCACGACTGTATTACTCATGCCCCAGTATTAACATCATATGTTTTAAAAACAATAAAATGGTCTTGATTCCACTTGCCCTAAATGCCGGCGAAAGTGTAACCGCTTGACTTCAATTGGAGAAAAAAAAAATCATAACTTAAAAACCATTTTTTAAATTCAGATCTGAGCTAGTGTACCTAATAGGTCATTAAATAAGGATATTAAACAAAAAAAATCCACTTGATCATGTCGAGTAGTAAATGTATCGGGGAAGGTTTAAAATCGAACTATGACAAAACATGCTTACACT
Organism: Maratus michaelseni; assembly: GCA_963931845.1. NCBI lineage: Eukaryota > Metazoa > Arthropoda > Arachnida > Araneae > Salticidae > Maratus > Maratus michaelseni. The sequence continues at coordinate 126,370,743 of OZ007593.1, read as the reverse complement.
TACCTCACTTCACCTTATAACAGATTAAAACACCTAAAAAAATTGGAAGGGAGAATTAGGAAGGGGGAGGGGGGGCAGAATGAGATGTAAACTCACAAAAAAATGTTAAAAAAAGCAAGCTACAGGCAGAGTCTGCAGCCCCTGGAAGTAATTCGAACATGGGTCCTTACCGAATAATTACTTTTTTTTAAAGTAATAGATTTTCTTAAAGTTTTTTATTTTAATTGTTTTTTTTGTGTTCTGTAGTAACATTAACATGAAAACTTATATAGCGCAGGCTTTGACATCTTGAGTAATATCAAACTGAAACTAGTCGAATGTGCCAATCACAAAACATTCTTCTAGCTCATACATGTTACTATTTCAAAATAACAGAATATGATATTTGATGAAACTGTGCATTAATTCTTGAGATAGGACTATCGCTAAAATCGCGTAAATCCCGAAAAATGCAGCATAGCAGTGCCACTTGTTGGGCAATTAACACCATAATTTAATAAATAACTTACATCAATGTCTAACTGAATCCGAAGTTTGATAGAATCCATACATTAGTTCTTAAAATAGAGTTATTACGGAAATCGTGAAAAATGCAGCATAGCAGCGCCATTTGTTGGGCTATTTAGACCAAAAATGAATCTCAGCACCAATTTATATCAAGATCTAACTGAATCTACAGTTTTATTAAATTCCATGCATTAGTTCTGGAGATATAACTATCACTAAAATCATGTAAATCCTAAAAAATGTAGCATAGCAGCGTCACCTATCGGGAGATTTACACCAAAACCAAATAAGCAACAACTTATGTCAATGTCTAACTGAATCTGAAGTTTGATGAAGATCCATGCATTAGTTCTTGAGATATAGCTATCTGGAAAATCGTGAATAATGCAGCATAGCAGCAGCAACTGTTGGGCAGTATACACTAAAATCAGCAACAACTTATGTCAACATCTAACTGAATCTGAAGTTTGATGAAAATCTACACATTAGTTCTTGAGATAGAGCTATTGCAAAAATCATGAAAATTGTAGCATAACAGCGTCACTTGTTGGTTGATACACACTAAAAACTAATCAGCACCAACTTATATCAAAGTCAAAAAGAATCTAAAGTTTTATCAAATTCTGTGCATTAGTTCTTGAGATAGAGTGCTCACAAATTTTTTGTCACATACAGTCAGACAGACATTTTCTAAAAAACAGTCAAATCATGTTCAGGACCTTCTAAAACGTATAAATCTGTTAAAAACCAGAAGTCAAAAGAAAATTTTCATGAATCCAATACTTTCTTCTTGTAAAATAGAAGAAAATTAAAAAAACTGATAGATAACAAGGAGAGGAAACATAGTATCCATACAAAAAATAAATTTATGTAAAATTATTTTTCAGAAAAAAAATTAAAACTACATTTTTATACCTGTTGAACTGAATAAGAGTTTATGTCCAAATAATTATTAAGTAATGCTATCTCAATTAATTTTTATATCATTATTTTCTATTTAACTGGATAAATTCAATTTTTATACAATACTCCAGATATAAATTTTAAGAAATTCTTGCCATATTGCAATCTGAGCAAAAATATTTACCTGAGGCCTAAAGATCTAAAATGCCACCTTTCTTTAAAAAAATTAAATAATAATAAGTGGAACAAATATAGCATAAAGTTATATATATAAAAGGGATTAAATTTTAATATCTTTTAACTAATTCAACATAACTTGATATTAATTTTATGTTCAACATAAAAAAGGGAAAAACTGTCTTTTTATTGACAGATTTCAGTTTAGTGACAAAGTGTGGTTCTAACCCATTTCCGAAAAGAAACAGAAAGTAAATGTTTTTTCTTCTTTTTAATTTGCTCTCATTAAGCATTTACAATCAAGAGCCAATTGTGGTAACTCTGCCACATCCTCCTTATTTACTTTACATTATTGTAGTAAGCAAATGTTTATTGTTGAGATAATTTTTTTTTTTTTTAATCATGCTTGAAAAATTATTTAAAAAGTTATAAAAAATCAGTAAATTAAACAATTTTGTTTGAAAGTATGATTTTAAAAATTACTTGATGATGTAAAAATAGAAATTATGTGATATTTTGAAGTGAATGTATGATGATTGATAAAAGCAAAATCAATGGTATATGTTGTTGCCACAATCTCATCATGATATCATAATCATCATGATAAAAACTTTTTAGAATATATTTCTAATATTTAGTAATCCACACATTTCTGATGACAATGCCATAAGTGCGAACTGAAAGAATTAGCGCTGTCAATAAAAAAGAAAAGTATCTTAACCAGTATTATTTGCAAAGCACTTAACATACCTGAGACTGAGCCTGCTTTGACATCTTCCTAAGTATTTTCCCAATAAAAGTTCCAGTCATAACAATAAGTGGGACTACAGCAACCATTATTCCTGTCATCTTAGGTGATATAATATAGAGAGATACAATGCAGCCAGCAGTCTGTAATAATTTTCCTTTTAATAAAAAATCCAAGTTAAAGAAGTAAGGAATAGGAACATAATAATGAGGAACACAGTAATTAACACAAAACAGAAAAAGTCATAATGCAGAATTTTTTTTTTGCTTTACACTGCTCATTTCCAGGCTTAGCTAATGACGCTCGCTTCACGCCACTTGAAAATGGCAAGTAGAAATCTAAATGTGTCTGGTAAAATTTTACCTGTACTAGCCACTGTGAAGAGTGACAAATTCGTTACAAAAATTCAATGAAAATATACCAGAGTCGCAAAATCAAAACTATTCTCCACATCAATAAAATATACATTAAAACATGCTTAAAAGGTGACAAAAGATGCTAAAAACGTTAAAATACAATCATTTACATCCCAAGACTTTCGATCACTAACACGATCATCTTCAGTGGGGAACTTTTGACTGAGCTGAGTGTACGAATGTTGCTTTCACTGTGCTAATATGTAACGGAGTTTTAACAAGGCCAGTCTATTATTCTGTAGGGGTGTATCAGGAAAAGTCCATTAGTTCCGGTGCTGGTGTTCTTGATAATTTCAAAATATTAAACCAGATTTTAGGTACATTATAAGATAAACAATCATTGAAATTATCAAGAACACCAGCGCCGGAACTTTTCCTGATACACCCCTACAGAATAATAGACTGGCCTCGTTAAAACTCCGTTACATATTAGCACAGTGAAAGCGACATTCGTACACTCAGCTCAGTCAAAAGTTCCCCATTGAAGATGATCGCGTTAGTGATCGAAAGTCTCGGGATGTAAATGATTGTATTTTAATGTTTTTAACATCTTTTGTCACCTTTTAAGCATGTTTTAATATATTTTATTGATTTTAAATACAAGGTGAATATTTCATTCCACTTCAATTTCGTTTTTATTTCGAAAATTTCTGTTATTCTCCACATTTAGAATCTATTATATTTATTCTATCCTATTCTATTTAATGACAGTAAATTGATTTTTGTTTCAAATTGTTATTAAGGAAGTCCATGGAAATCTATACCGTAGAGGTTTAATCTGCAACAATACCTTTTGCTATATTATTCCAAATTTATTGTTCGAATTACTAAATAAATATTTTAAAGAAAAATTGAATACAAGGAGCCACGGGAGTAAAGACATCTCAAATCGATGTTTTTGGTTTCTTTTCATGATTGATATAGAGGGTGTTTATGTGTTTTGTATATTCTATATATTTCGTTGTCCAGTGTCATTCGTCTTGATCAATGTTGTATTCTTATGATAATGTTTTTTCTCAAATGAAACCGAAACATGTCAGTGGTTTATTTGTTTTATATGTATATTTTGTGTGACACCTTACTTAAGTAAAAGAAAGTTTTTATGTGTTTATATGTTTATGAAAAGTTCTCTTTTATATTTTAGGATTTAAAAAACATTTTTAGTAATATATATGATTTATTACAAGGTGCTGTGACATACAAAACTGATGCCAATACTGTGTTCACAGAATATTTCAAATTAAAAATGTATGTACAACAGCTTACAAATTGATTGGACAAAAGCATTTCATTAGAACCCTTATTTTACAGAGTAACTGCTGATGTGGAACGCTCTCCAAATGTCATTAAACTCACGGAGCTGATATTTTCACAGCCCCATGTGAATGTGGGTTTTCGTACATGAATCAAATGAAAATAACGTTTCACATTCAGCTACACTAAAACCTTTTAGATAATTTTATAATGATAAAATGAAGTCCTATTCACCCTGTTGAATCTGAAAGTGACATAAAATTATGATAGGAGAAAACTGAAGGTGATGGTAAAATAATTCACTGCATACGTAAAATGGCTTTTGTAATCTTAATGTTAATTAAATTTGTATTATACAATATGATGATTAGAAAATGTTTATTTAAAAACATTTTAAATAAAGAATACAATGAATTTATCTTTCTTTGATTTGGGGCTAGTAGATTTTTGTAACTAAGTGGTAGAAAATAAAGCTTACCAGCCACTTTAGTTTGTAGAAATTTCCCACTTTTGCTAAGCTCCTTCCTAATATAAAGCTAACTTTAAACATAACATCAATGAAAATAATCAAAACATTTATTTAGTTCATAATAATAACAAAACACTCATGTTCCATTAGATACAAATCCTGAAAGTGTTTTTTTTTTTTTTTTTTTCTGCATAGATCTTCAATACTATAATGAAGTTCATCTAAAGTTTTTAGCAATCCTTGCATAAGGTGTAAGCTTGCGAAAATATAAATAGTTCAAAAATATGTGTTAACAAGTTTAGTTGAATATTTCCTTGTTTTTTCAATAACTGTCACCCACATTATTTATGTAGTTATTAACTTTTGAAATACCATTATATATTATTATGCATAAAAATATTTATGCATACCTCAGACTTTTGTCAAATATTTTATAGTTTCGATGATTCTCCCTGATCACTTTTCAGGTGACTGGAAACCTGAATTAAATACCTAATTTTAAAAAAAGCTCACAGCAGAAACAGATATACATTAAAAAATAAAAAAAATTGTAGACTTACTGACAGATTAACATTAAAACATGAAATGCTAACAAGTTTGACCAACAAAAATTTTTAGTAAGGCAAAAGTTTATTAAGATTGCTCTTAATTTCATACTTGGTTGTAAAACCTTTTTTCAACACAACATGCAAAAAAATTTCAAATATTATCATACAATCAGAAAAACTAATCAACGTTTTTCATTTTCCTACAAAAGTGAAGCTTTTTCAAAAATTATTGTTGGAGTTGGTGTTCAAAATCAAGTTCCGAAGCATGATAATTACAAAAAGGTGTCATTCTGCTAGTAACTGACTCTAATAAAAGACATAATACACTCAAAGAGAGGAGTGGTTTTATTTAATTCTTTGGAACATCAATGAGACAATCTGAAAAGTTCATGCAAATAAGTATGAAAATGATTTCATAATCATGTCGAAAAGACATTCTAAAACAGCACTGTCAAGAGAAGAGGAAAAAAATAGAAAAGAAAAGAAAAGAAAGAAATATTCGAGACCAGCCATAACTACCATAAAATCCCGTTAATCCGCCCCCACTAAACACGACGAAAAATCGTAAAATAAGCAGGGGGGCGCTTACACGGTATTAAAACTGTAGTATATGATATTTATGGGTGGGGGGGGGGAGATGCTAATGGCCGATCATTGCAAAGCATGCATTATTTTAATAAAGTAACAAAAGAAAAACATTTCGAAAATAAAAAATGATAGACAAAATAGAAAAAGAGTATAACTTCACGATTAATGGCGATTTCAGATTATAGAAAATTCTGGATTTCAGAAGCTTTGAAACTGGAAGGTATTTAGATAAATAAGAACACTAATATCTGTCATTAATATGGTAACAGAAAAATAAAAGGAACTTAATAATTTAAAATAATTAAAAAACACTGAGAAATTGCAGTTGAAAATGTCCTGATGTAATTTCAAGAACTAGTAACATTTTATGCGGTGGCGACATCTGTTGTAAGTTAGGAAGATTAAATAACCGTTTTTTTTTTAAATCATGATTTCGTATCTATAAATGCTAAATAAATAATACAAATCACAAAAATTGAGAAGATATAGAACAAATTGGTAGTGTTGCCAGATTATTAAACCAAAAAACATTACTACCACAAAGATAGCACAAATGACAATACAAATTCGACTGTGTATCGACAAATCGATTGATCTGATCAATTAATCGATATTTTTTTTGTGATTGGTTTTCATAATAATGTTAAATACGACTATAAATTCTTTAATAAAATAAATAGATTCTCTTTTAATCAAAATATTTTCCACACAGCACCAAATACACATTTTTTAACTTATTTCATGAGAAACTTTCACCATCGATATTTTTATTACCTTCATATCGCCATGGAGATAAATTTACAGCAACACTAATGTTTAGTTATATTGCTTTTTCAGATCCACAATGTGTTTGCAGATGTTTGCAATATATCAAAGAATCGTCACGGCTTTCTGATCCGTCGAAAAAAAAAATAACACTCTGCAGATAAATTTTCTTATGTTGATCTTGACGTGCACGGCGAAATTTCTTTTGGGGGAGGGCGCTTTCTCGGGATTTTTTAAATTTTCCAGTTTGTTTACAGAGTGGGAGGAGGGCGCTTAATCGGGAAGGGCGGATTAACGGGATTTTACGGTACTTAAAATTGAAGTAACCTTTCTTAATCTAATTCATATTTTTTTAAATCTTAATTATCAAAATAAATCTTATTGCATTATACACTGATAATCAACACAGCTGAAATGAAAATTGAGCAAACAGTATGATCTCTAAAGAAATTATGCATATTAAATAATATTAACAAATAAATAAATAAACACTTAAATTTGTAACATTCTGTGAGAAGAAAAAAAAAACATTTTTTTAATAAATTAACTTTTATATAGTTCTGAATAGAATAATTAATACCTGAGCAACACTTCTTAAACCTTGTGAAATACACAGCTTATAACAACTTTTAAATTCTTGAACATCATTTGTAAGTCTGAAAAAAAAATGAAATAAAATAATTTAAAAGCAAATATCAGGGTGAAACAGAAATTATGAAGATCTAAGATGGGTAGAATGATTTCTAACCCTCCATTACTGACTTGAAAACCATTGAATCCCCTGTATATTTGCAATTTCTTTTGCTTTAATTTGTAACATAGGACCTGAGATAGGAGGGTTTTTTTTTTGTTTTTTTTTGGGGGGGGGGGGCATTAAAAAATTTCAACATTTACCTCTTGATGGACAGTTTTCTAATGTTTCTTCTTCTTTCACTGTTATAATTATCCAACCAAGCTTCAATAATTTAATCTTTATTTTTTTTAAATATTTTCCAAATTACCTTTTGCACTATATTCAGCATCTATCTTTCTTTGACTTATTCCCTAAAATTTCTTTTTTTTTTTTCTAACAAATTTATTGAACAAACATGTTGAACATTCACTTGATAAATAGTTAAAATTTGCTATAAATGCTATTAATTTAGAAATTTAGTAATCAACAAGTACAAATTAGCCTGAATAAGCCTGCATTCAAAGAGAAACTTGGGGAAATGCAGTAATCAACTAAATGAAAAATTAGAAGATTGAAAGTCTAACACAGATGAGGAGATTAACATCACTATTTCTATTACTGAGGAACAGAAGACTGCCCCTGTGTAGAACCTACTTCACATTGAATCTCAAGAAGGTATTGCATTGTGTTATTACACCGTTTATTGACCCCTTTCTTAATCCACACTTCCCTCCTTCCCCCACACACATAAATTTCTATCTATCTCTTTTCCACTGTAGGTAAAAAATTACCTATACTTGTATTGTTCTTTTATTTTAAAATATATTTTTTTATATCAATGGCCATTGTGAAAATACTTGGCCAACAAACTCATGAAATGCAACTTAATAAAATAGCATTTTTAAACTTCCAGTTTTAAACCTTCTTGTTATTCTTGCTATTATTAAACATGTTCTTGTTCTGCATTAATGCTTAATACTGTACTATCCCTGTGAGACTCTTACCATACATTTAATACTGAAATAGAACAGGGACGGTTAAGAAAAATTACCACCTATTTTTAGGCAAGTCATGTTAAACCTAAGTGGTAGCCACTAAGTTCATTGATTTTTGACAACAGCTATTTACATTGAATTAAATAACAAAAATATATATATTTACCTCTAAAAATTCAGAAATAAACCTTGGGGACAGAAAGTAAGACTACCAATAAAGCCACAATGCTTGAAATTGATATTTAAATACTTATTAAAATTCTGCAGCAAATTTCCTGTCAAAGAACTACAGCCATTTTTTATCTAGCATAGTTCTGTATGAGAAAAAAAGTTGTAAAAGACTGTAGCTGCATCTGGAACGATTTTCTGCATAATTTTAACAAGAGGAATGGCAAGAAATCTAAAATCCCAGAACAGAGTTAAAACAATAATAATAACCATAAAATTGTGTGCAGCCTAATTTTTCTTACATATTTATATAAAACAATAGTTCCAAATTTGTTAAAAAAATAAGTATAACTACTTTTCTTGAAACGATTTTATGCAGACAGCTCCAAACTACCCCAGCTCCGTAAATTGGTCCAATTTACACAAGTGACCAAGTTACAAGGTGGGCAAATTAGCAGGTTTCACTAGCAAGTGTGTTAGTTTATATATATATACATAACTTTGAATATAAAAAATATACCTGCTTGATATTTCTCCAGTCTTGTGAGCATCAAAGAATGCTATATCTTGTTCAATCACAGATGAGAACAATTCTTTTCTCATATTTCTGGCTACATTTTCTCCAGACACAGAAAGGATAGAAATGTATGCGAATGTGAACAAACTCTGAAAAATATATTTATAAAATTATAGTTCAGAGACACACAAAAAACATAACATATTTCAAAGTAACTATTGCTTCAGATCATACATAAAAAGTATACACAGATACATAATTAAGTAGGTAGTTAGTTAATTGGTGACTGACTCATTCATATATTGACATATATACTATCTGGTCAAAAGTATCCGGTAACGTCCAATTTTAGACATTTTGTTGACTATCTAGATAAATAAAATACTTAATGAATTTTTCTGGAACTTCAGGAATGTAAAGAACATGTTTGACCTTATATTTTAAAGTGAAGATTTAGTCATGAGAGCAATTAGGAGAGCAACAAAAAATTGAATAAAAATAATGTTTGTGATCAACCTGTAAAATAAAATGCTTGAAATAGCTGTGTCAGATGAACAGCATTTGTATTCAATCAAATAAAAATAGCTTGAATATTCATAAAAATATAAAAGTTTCTTTAAAAAAAAATTTAAAAATTCTAAAATTTTTTTGTTTATAGAATGCAAGGTTTTCAACGAAATTTAACAGTACTTCGGGAAATTTGACAAAGTGCAGTAGAAACAAAATACTGGAATTAGAATATAAATATATTAAACATTTCAGGAAATATGAGCGTTTGTATGAAACAATTTTTAATTGTGCATGTACAAACAATAACAATTTTTTTTCTTTATAATTTAGTAGTTAACTATATGAGGCAACTTATATAAAAAGACCTGTTGAATATCATGAAAATTCAGAAAGATATCAGCAATATAGGGATAGGGAGCTGGATTTCATTTGCTTTCTAAAAGTAGCTGGATCATAATGGGTTTTCTACAAATTGTCATTTTTTATTAACATACTTCCAATAAAAGAGTATGTATTTAAAATATGTCCGCATGTAGCTTTTGAGCGGATGCTTAGACTTTGATATATATATATATTTTGGAATGGGCTTCCTCTGGTGGCTTTTCCAACAGGAACAAAACATACATATAAAATGACAATAAAAAAATAAAAATGATAATTTGTAGAAAGTCCCTTATCACCCAGCAACTTTTAGAAAGCAACTGAAATTCAGCTCACTATATTGTCGATATTTTTCTGAATTTTCACAATATTTGGCTGGCATTTTTTATAAGAGTTGTCCTATATAGTTGACTACTAAATTATGAAGAAAATTTTTTATTGTCCGTGCATGCAGGGTTAAAAATTGTTTCATACAAATGATTATATTTCATCAAACATTTAATACACATTTATGTTCTAATTGCAGTATATTGTTTCTACTGCATTTTGTCAAGTTTCCTGAAAGTGCCATTAAATTTGGTTGGAAAGCCTTCATGTTATATATATGTGGCGTTTTGACTAAGATGAGACACCACGAGATACAATACTCCACGAGAAAATGGTAGTTGCTTAAAGATATACAAAGTTGCAGTCGACATCAACAATCACGGCGAAGAGGTGAGGCAATGAAAAGAGTCCACAAGAGTTTCTTCCATAAAAACCAGCCAATTTCCAGACAAATCTTTTATTTAGAATAAGAGCGATGCCGTAACAATTCCCACGGGTATAAACTTATCGCCCTCAGGCTTCACAACATGGTTTAATAGATATTAAATAGCTGATATGAAAATTCTACGAGTCTACAACACCAGATACATATTTGTTTATACTTCCAAACACGTCAAAAATAATCCTCTCCGAAGGATGCCAGCGAGTTTTGTTCACTGAGCGTAGACATACAGAAAAACGACGTCACGTGCACACAAACCAATGAGTGAGAGGTGACCTCCAGCGCAGCGAATGAGGCGAGAGGTAGAAGCTAAAACACGAAAGAGTTCGTCCCCTGGCCGCGCATCAATTTTGAAGTGAAAAAACCCCAGCGCGCGAAAATCAGAGCATGGAATAATAATAATAAAAAGAAAATGGCTTTTTAAAAAACATTCGAAATGAGAAAGCATCTCAGAATTTTATAGATTGGGGAGCTGATAAAAGCTACGAATGAACTTAAAATTTTAGATTAAGATTTGCAATAAGATAATTATTAATATACGGATATTTACATTTAAAAGGACATTAAATAGGAATAAATATTATTAAGAATTAAGGAAATATTGACTATGTCAGAAGTTAGATTAATTTAAAGGACTAATGCGAAATAAATGTGAAGGAAATAAATTTTTTATATAACATATATATATATATATATATATATATAAATGTGGAATTTTTATACTTTTTAAAGAAACTTTTATATATCCATGAATATGCATGTTATTCTTACACAACTGAACACAGCCTCCTACATAGTCTTCTGCTACAGCTATAAATTACTTCAAGCATTTTATTTTACAGGTGATCACAAATATATATTTTTTAATTCAATTTGTTGGTTGGTTCCCTAGTCTTCTGCTACAGCTATAAATTATTTCAAGCATTTTATTTTACAGGTGATCACAAATATATACTTTTTAATTCAATTTGTTGGTTGGTTCCCTAACTGCCCCTGTGATTAAACCTTCACTGAAAAATATAGGTCAAACATTTTCTTTACATTCCTGTTCGTCAAATAAATCTCCAGATATTTGTCAAAATGTTTGAAATTGAAAGTGTTTGAATACCTTTGACCAAATTGATAGTGCAGATTAACATTGCAAATTACTTTTGATATTGTTGAGCTATTTTTATTTTTATTGCATTATTTTCTTACAAATATATTTAATATTCTATTAAAAAGTTAATTTTTGGAATTAAAATTATCCATGCTTTTAAAATCATGTATATTACAATAAAAGTCAATAAATAGCTTAGTTTATTAGACTTTCTTCTTAATAATACATTACTAATTAACTTCTAAGTGAAACATATTAATTTTTCAGATAATTTCTATAACTTCATGTGCAAAAATTAAAGCATTAGTTAAATTAAGCAATTTGATTTTTTAACATTTTAAAATATTTCATCAAATTTATTTAGAATTTTTTAAAGTTACAAATGATATAATTAAGACATTATTGAATTATCATTGATTTAAAGAATCAATATAAAAGAAAGTGGAATTTACTTTATCAAATTTATTTTAATTTAAATAATCAAAGAAAACAATTCTGCTTCTGGATACAGCACAATTTAATATTGACTACTCATTGCACTAGCAATTCATAAAGACTGAGAGTGACAATGAAATGTGAATCTATTCAAGATCATAACATCTATACTTATAAAAGAATATGTCCTGATTGACTCATAATCAACGCCGAGCCTCAACTGTTGCTCCTAGGATAATGAAATTTGGAAGACATGTTCCTTACACAATGTAGGCACCCACTAAGAAAAGATTTTTGAAAATTCACCCGCTAAGGGAGTTAAAAATTTTTTGAACATTTCACCCACATCTCAGTGGCAGTTTTATGTAGAAGCAGGAAATTCAGGATAATAAATTTGCTAAAAAAGAAATAGTTAAACACATATTTCAATGATTTTAGAAATTCATCCACCAAGGGGGTTAAGGGGGGGGGGGGGGTTAGAAAATTTCAGGTTATTTCGCCATATCTCAGCAGCAGTTTTAGGTAAGAATGTAAAATTCAGCATAACGAACCAGCTAAAAAACAGTTAAAAACATACCGTAAGACTTTGTGACACATGGTCTAGTTTTCGTATTTCAATTCTCCTGCACTGTCCGCGATGGCAGGAAAGCAAACAGCAGCGCCACCACCTAGTACAATGTGACAAGTCACCTAACAACCACTGCCTGAAGCTCCAACACCTCGATTGTTCTCTCTGGCCGGTGTATAGCTAAAACCTGCACCTGCGTTATATTCTGGAAATCCAGATACTTTGTGTGCTGAAACCTAAAGCGTATGAGAATCACCTAACACAGGTGAATATTCTTTGTTGTAACTGTGTTAGTTAAACAGTAGAGTAATATAACCTTTGTCAAGTGATATTTATGTGATATATAAAAACATAAGCAAAATATAGATACTTGTTGAGGCTACTTTGTGACACATTGACACTGTCATAAATCATTTTTCTCTCAACGAACGTTTAAAAATATTAGCTACGGTAAGGTCAAGAATGATCATGAAATAATTGACATATACTTTACAAACTTGGAAAAGGAATTGGGGGTATCTCGCTTGAGAACCAATGGAATTACAACAACACGAATTTGGTGGACGATTCTGGAAGTAAAAAATGATCAAAATATTCTGAACATATTCACAACTAGACTAAGGCTTATACTTCAATCATGGTATGCAGAACTAGTATCAATTTATGTCAACTACAAATTAAAAAAAATTGTGGTCCACTTGGACCGAGAACGTACCGTATGGAGCAAGATACAATCATACAAAATCAGGTTGTTTCAACCAAAAAATTTTTGAGGACTTATTTATATCACTTATGCTTCCTATTCTGAAAAGGAAAGACGGTCTAAAGGCAATCATCAGGGACTGTATAAAATTTTATATGAAAGGAACAAGGTTTTATTAAACATCGACCCACCAATGCCAGTGGGTGCTGTTTGTGATAAAAGATGCAGATTAAGCTGCCAAAAATTTGTAAACTTTGTTTAAATAAAAGTTTTAATAAATGTTTTATTGGTTAACTTTGTGAAAGTACCTTTTTCTCTTGGATTTCAAGGTGAAAACACAACTGTCACAAAGTAACCTCACTTGATGGGGTAACTTTGTGATATCTTTAAACTTAAGTTTCTCAGTTGATATTGAAGATTTAGATTGGCGCAATACATCATTATGTAAGAGAAAGATATATCAATGTTTAGCAATAATTAGTTTTGGTTACTTATAAAACAGAGCGCCTGGTGTGAGAAAAACCTCAAAATGTGTCACAAAGTATGGTATTTCTGTGATTTTGTCACTAACATCAGCTATGGACCAGATTATAGAAAATTAGATAACTACGACAACTATTGCTGATTTCTTATTAGATATTTTGCATGAAGTTTTTCCAAGGAATTTTTTTTTAATTTTATAAACAGTTTTTGCACTTTTGGTCTTTTAGCAATCGGATTTCAATTTTTATACAAAATATAGTACATTTCTCCCTTTTCACAAAATACATTTTTCGGAGGTAAAGATTTGTGATTTAAATACTGATAGACATATTCATGGGTTCGGGTATGCACAAGGCTTCGTTATAGTGAATTGCCATACAATTGTGTCCATAGGCATGAAACCCACTGGTCTCTGTTAAAATGGTTGTCATTTTAATGATTTATGCACACAAAATTTACAGGGCCCCATTATAGTGATCTCTGAATATATGGCTGAGAAGCACACAGGGTCCTGTTATTTTGATCACTGAATTAACAATTTATGGGAATGAAACCATAGTGCCCATCTACAATGGTCGCCATGTATTTAAAAATATCCCATTTTTGTTTATTTTATCTGATAACTCTCCCTTCCCTCTAGATAATTAAGGGCAGACTGACAGGCTCTTTGTCAGAAGGTTCATGAAAAAAAATATATATATTTATGTCACAAAATCTTTATTTATGCAAAATCTTTATTTTTTTTATATTCTTATTATTTATTTTGTATAGTTTAAAATAAAGTATTTTATTTATATTTTCTGTTTGCATGAAAAATGCAGTTTGGTCCCAAGCGAAGTCCGAGCTATATGCTGCAAAAGTCATCTGGCTAGTCATCCATACGGTAGCGATTGGCTAGTTAATTATAAAGTCACTATGACTCTTAAATACAGTCAAACCCCGATTTAGTGCCATCTCGAAATAGCGTAAATTCCGTTTAACCGCCAATTGCGTCTATGAACAAATCTGCCAAATAGGAATTTCAATGTAATGTATCCGTTAAAGCGCCAACTCGATATACCGCCAAAACAAAAGTCTAGAAATTACTGTATTTTCTTTGCATATCTTTCTTTTTTAAATTTTTTGTTAGAATTTCAAAGGACACTTCCTTTTCATGTGTCTAGATGTTTTCAAGCTCAATTCAAACTTTATTGAATAGCAAAGAATTTATATTGTTCTCAACACCTGCCAAAATGCACCTGCTACCCATTCTACTTGTCATTGGGAGAAGAAAAATAACGTGCACTGAGTGCCGAGCAAGTAAAACTTCTGATTCAGACTGGCGAGTCACATGATCCGATCCGCTTCTGGAGCGGGGAGAAAACAAGGCATGGCACGCCATTGGCTGAAAGGGTCTCTCCTCTCTCAGGTGAGAACAATGTAAAAAATAACTTCTCCCTGTACTTTATGTCGATTTCTTAGAAAGAAAATGGTGTGCAGTGCAAAATCTCTCATTCAAAATTTTGGTCGGACGTTGATTGAAACATCGAAGAATTCACCAGCTAAATCTGTAAAATATCATTCTGTCTCTTTATTTTAACTCATTATGGCGAAAAGAGCAGTTTTATCAATTTCAGAAAAGCGGGAAATTTGTGAATATAAAGAAAGAAATGTGAATGTATCGCAGCAACACATCTCCAATCATTTTTCTACACTCTGGAAAAAGCCTGTTAGCAGGCGCTGCATCGGAGACATTTTGATGAATACAGAAAAATGGATTAACACCAACGAACTGCAATCATCTGTAAAAAGACTGAAAACAGCGAAACATGAAGACTTAGAGGATGCCCTTTGCACATGGATACAACAAATGAGTGCTAAAAATGCCACTATCAACGGAGATGTCATCAGAGAGCAGGCAAAAGTTCTTGGCCAGCAAATGAATATTACAGATTTCGAATACAGTAGTGGCTGGTTGAACAGATTTAAAAAGCGACGAGGATTCTCTCAGTACATACGAAGTGGTGAAACTGCAGGTGTTGATGAAGATATTGTGTCAAATGGTCGCAAAAAACTGAGTACGCTGATTTTAGAATATAAACAAGAAGACGTTTACAATATGGATGAAAGTGGCCTTTTTTACCGCTTGCAGCCAGATAAAACAATTTTGAGTGGGCCTGCTAAAGCATTAAAAAAAAAAAAGATTGTGTGTCTCTTGTGTTCTGTACGAATAGTGATGGATCTGATAAAAGAACTATGACAGTGATTGGAAAATCAGCTAAGCCACGATGTTTTAAAAATTTTAATCCTGCTCTTTATGTAGATTATGAGAATAATAACAAAGCGTGGATGACTTCAGCATTATTTCAAAAATGGTTAGCGAATTTCAACATAGAAATGAAAAGAAGCAAACGCCATATTTTATTGATTTTGGATAATGCCCCTTGTCACAAAGCATATCCAATGAGTAATATCCGCATTGAATTTTTACCTCCTGACTGTACTGGATTTTTGCAACCTTTGGATGCTGGTATAATAAACTCATTCAAAGCTCATTATCGAAAGTATCACGTCCGCCATATCATTGAAAAAATCAGTAAAGATGATTTTTCTCCAATCCTTTTACATGATGCTATTCGCATGATAAAAAAAGCATGGGATGAAATTTCATCAGAAACTATTGTTAACTGCTGGAAATATACTGGATTGATTAAACCTGAAGGATCTACTAAAAAACAAAACAGTACAGCACTTCAGGAACTACAAGACTAAATACACAAATTAACAGAAACTGAGCATCCTCTATCGGCAATTGAGTACATTAATATAGACAAAAAAGTTTCAACATTTGAAGATTTGACAATCGAAGAAATTGTTGCCAATCAAAATGAAAATGAAAATTCATCTGACAGCGAATCTGAAACGCCGCATGTTACATCTGATGAAGTTAAAAATTGCATTGGGAAAATAAGAATTTTCTTAGAAAAACATGCAACTGATAAAAAAATGATGAACTATCTTTCAGTTGTAGAAAAAGATATTGAAAAAATCAATATTGAAAGGAAAACTCAAACTAGCATATTAAAATATTTTCCTGTAAAAGATAATTAAAGTAAAATAATTCAGTGTGATATTTAATGTATGTGTGTGTCTGTTATGTGCATAATTATCTACTTTATCTAAAATTGACTATATAAAGAGGTAAGTGCATGTTAATTTCATACATTAATTGGATAATTTTGAATCATGTAGCATTAATTATATTATGTATATTAATTATATTATATTAATTTATACTATTATAATATACTATATACCATTGGATAATTTAATAAAAAGGCATTACTGATTAGAGATGCAACGATTATTCGGCTGAAGCCGAGTATTCGGCCCATTCGGCCTATATGCCGAATATTCGGCTTCGGCCGAATATCAAGTCCATTATTCGGCCAAGGCCGAATAATGGATGATATGTAATGTAAATGTGTTGAAAAATGTGATGGATGAAATGTAAATGTAAGAAATGTTTTTATATTTGCACAGAAAAACTTTTTAATTTGACACTTTATATTCATCATGTATAATTAAAATTTTACTTGAAATTAACTAACACTTCCCCCCCCCCCTTAACTTTCATACCCTGAATGGGTTTTACCTACCCATTTTTGTATAAGAGGTTAATATCATGTTAAAACTTTTATGCTATATCAATAAGTATAAATAGTATCTGTAATAAGCTAAGGCAATCTGTTAAATTCAATCTATTCAAATTTGTCCTAATAGAGCCATACAAGCAAATTCTAAATTTTTAAAGCATAATGGGAAGTTTAATATTTATCCCTTGTTACATTAAAAAAAATATATTCCTTTCAATGATATTTGAATTATACCTATAAAGAACATAAATATGTATGATAGATTAGATATAGATTATTGCATGTATAACATAGATATTTAAGTCGTATATGCTGTAATACTTAGGGGGTTTTTTGGGGGGAGTAAAATACATTTAAAAGTTTAATATAATTTAAGTGATTTTTTTAATGTGTGTTACTAATATTAAATAATGAAAGAAATGTAAATATACTAAATTCTTTTAATTATTATGTATGTTTTACATAATATTTTCAAGAACATCATTGTAATGTCTAAATTTATATTTACCTTAAAAAACAAAGTTAAATTGTTTTTAATAAATGTAGATTACAATGCAGAAATAATAATTCAGCATTTTCAGATTATAGTCTATTTCTTTTTTCTTTTTTTTTTTTCATAAATGATACCTGCTTCTGAAAATAATCGCTCACTATATATAATACTTCCTGGTGAAGAAAGGTATTTTTTGGCTAATTATGAAAGGTTTGGAAAGTTTTCTGAATTTTTCGCCCACCACTCCAAAGGACACTTGTTTTTCTAGAAGTGACTGGGAAAAAAAATTACTAATTTATTTTACTTCTTCACATTGAGGGGAATTTTCTATAGCAACTTCACTCTGTAACTGGCTTGCAATTTCATTAAAGCATGCCCACAAAGAATTTGAAATTCGAGTTTGAGAAACTGGAATGGTTATGTCGGAAATATTTTGTTCAGATTCTGTTACTGGTTTTTTATTAGCCTTTCTTAGTCTTACTATAGCAATTAATTTGGACTTTACATCTACACCCTTTGCTTCATCTTTGTTGAAAAATAACACTTTAAACCTGGGGTCCATTGCAATGAAATAGTGTTGTGTTCCTTGTCTTGAATCGATCCAAAATGCTTCTCCAAATTTTGTAAAACTTTGTGTTTCTTGGTGCCTACAGCAAAAAAAATTCTCCAGATTTAGATAAATATAATTTTAATGTTAATAACTATCGGGATAGGGATGACTTCAGAAATTGATGAGGCAATTTGTTTTGTTATTACTTCAAATGGTTTTAATAGATTGAGCATTTTTTCTAAAATAGTCCACCGGTTTGTTGTCAGATTATTTATTTCTACAAATTTAGTTGTATGTAGAGAAAGTGCATTTTTTTGTTCCAGTAATCTCTCTAGCATATAATAGGAACTATTCAAGAGTGTTGCAACACTTTGAACTAATTTCTTCTTAGGAATTTTCAACTCATTAATTTGTATATAAGTTAATCTTGAACATGCTAATGGCGAATTATTAAAATGTGCAACAATTTTTTTACCTCAATTTTTGGTCTTGCCATTTATGTGCATTTCATTTGGTTTTCACTATTTAATTTATATTTTTTTCCATCTGAAACTTGAAATTTATGTTGTCTAGTACTTTTAAAATGTAACAGCAAAAACATACATAATCTTAAAATGTAACATTACAGTACCTAAGATACTGCATATTCATTATTTTGATATTTATATCTATTTTGCTTTTCCTTACAGATATTTCCTTCCTTTGAATCTGAAAACATTAATTATACACTTCTTAATAGTGCTGTCTACTGACATAGCAAAAATAAATAAATAAATACATGGCTTTTTTGATAATTGTGAGCTTTATAAAGTCTACACTGATTTCTTTTCACCATTTTAGAGGATATTCCTTTCTATCAGTGATTTTTTTCTTAAGATAGTAAGATTTCTTATTTTTTATTTTCTTTCATCAGAAAGTTGAAATTTATGTTTTCTAGTATCTTTAAAATTTTGTAATTATTTTAAAATGTAACATACATACATAATATCTATTAAAATGTAACTAGACAGTACCCAATGAGGAACTTTTGCTAAGAATTTTTCTGGGGGGTCCGAATTATATTACTGAGGCAATTTTTAGGCCGAACATAGCCGAATATTTTTTCAGAATAAAATAATGCTTTAAAAAATTAAAAACTTGCATATAAATAATTTTTAAAAAGAAAATAATACATTTTAATTGTGAAATATACAAGAATTGTGCATATAGTGCATGCTATATTTTGTTTTTAGACAAAAATGAGTTCATTATTCGGCGGCCGAATAAGCCGAATATTCGGCTATAACTTGGCCGAATAATCGGTATTCGGTTATTCGGCCAAATCATTATTCGTTGCATCACTATTACTGATATTTATTTTTATAATAATAATAATATTAGTATAATAGTATGAAAATTAATTTTTATTGTATTTTAATTCGATATACTGCCAAACTCGTTATAGCGCCAAAAATTTCTTGAACGGATAATGGCGGTATAACGAGGTTTGATTGTATATACTTTCACATAACATTAGGAAATCTGACTGCCATAAGTTCACAAACTTATGAATATCAGAAAGGATGATTTGATTTGCTCTCATTGATGATCCCAGTAGTTTTTTTTCATTTAGTTAATGCAGTCTGAAAGCCAACAACAGGAGCAGCAGTGCCACTTAGGAGAGAAGTCCCCCCCCCCCACTACTTTAAGAAATTTGATATTTCAGAATGTATCATCAGTCAACATAGGTAGACTCAAAACTTTCTTTTTAAGAAATTGCACAAAAGCTAAAAAAAAACTTGTTAGATTTGATTAAAATAGAAATATTAACATTATCTAAACACTTAAGCACATAAATTAAGAATAATCAATAACATTTACTAAAACCTTGCTATTGCAAGGGGACTGCCAAAGTAAGACACATTAAAAATTATTAGTACTTTAATTTATTAAAAAATATATATGCAAAAAAAGAAGCAAAAGAACTGTATTTATTGCTTATCAGCTATGCACAATAAAATGAGTTTTTTGCCCTCCTCACAAAAAATGTTACCTCCCCTAAGAAAGTTTTGAAATGGCACCCCTGGATAGGAGGTTTGCAGAAGTTACAGACATGGAAGCCAAGAAGCTTCCACTGAAAACAACACTACTTGTTTAAAGTAATACAGTTGAACCTCAAAAATCCAGAATTGGCTGGACCGTGGCAATTCCGGATTTTTGAATTTTCCGGATTTTGGATATCTGTTAAAAATACTTTTTATGATAGTATAATAACATACAAAATGCAATTTTTTCCCCGCTGCCAATAAACTATGAACAAATTGGTGCATTAAATAATAAAATAAGAATAATACAGTAAAATAAAACACCTATGTTGAAATTAAATATACATATTAAAACACAATAAATTAAAATATAGTACACAATAGAAAATACAGCATAGGATCTATTATCTGGCGTCCTGATTTCCAGAACGCTCTAAAAACCGGAACAGTGAACGATCTGAAACCAAAACTTCAAATTAAAAAAAATAGTAGATTTTTTATTTTCTTTTTCACATCTTATTGAAGAGTTAACATGCTTTATTGTTCATTATTTTTAACTTTTTCTCATACATATCAAGATACCGTAAAATCTCGTCACCCCCCCCCCCCTTGCAGACGCGGTAAAAAAAGTAAAATAATCAGAAGTGGCCGAGTTACGATGCTCCATGGAATACAAGCGTTAAATGAATGCAACCGTTGGACATATGTTCTTTTTAAGATCATTTTTATAACTTCGCATCAGCAAAATCATTAAAAATACGGAAGAACTAACTACATATTCTTAAATTTCATACTTTTCTTTCTTGAATACCAAAATGCATCAAAACATTTATTAATTATAACCCTTTGAAATAAAATATTTTTTAAACATCGTCATGCTTTTTTATTTTCTCCTTCTTCCCCATCTTTCTTAGAACACATTTTTGAATATAGAAAACCTGATTTTCATGATAACAGAAAGCCTATGTCGTCTAAAGGCACACCCACAATTCGGCCAATCAGAGAGATCAAATCAGGAGAATGAACAAAGGGAGAAATATTTGTTTCCTCATGATTCAGTTGGAAGAGAAAACGAATGAGAGAGGTTGGGGAAAAGAGTGAACAAGAGAAAAAAGTGATAGGATTCCTTTATTGTTTAAGGCCATTCCCAGAATATTGTACTTAGCGTGCTTTAATTATTTATTTATTGGAAAGGCTGCTTTTTTGGGATTATTTGAAAATTTGTAATTTCTTTACAAAATTGCGGGGGAGGAGCAAAAAAACGGGATATTACAGTAATTATGTATTCCTTTATCTCCATTAAATCTAAAGTTATTTATTCATTGAAAAATACTCAAATAAAAATAAGGAACCTGACAAATTATTTTTTATGATGTATTTTTTAAAAACACTTCAAAAGTGTTAAAAAGTGCAAAATTCTCTCATTTTATTGAGAATCCTGTTCCTGTTTTTTATGCTTTTTTTAACTTGCCTGTTTTTTTAATAATTAAAGTCTTTTAATTAACAATCAGGAGGTATAAAAATATACGAGAACATGTCCATATTTATTTATTTAGTTTTCAGTTAAAAGTGTTTAACTGCATTCCACGAGAAATATGGAAATTACAGCTAAGTCTTATTTCAAAAATTAATAAAACTGAAATTGGGATAATGTCCGGATTTTAGAGATTTCCGGAATTTGGATGTCCGGATTTTTGAGGTTCGACTGTATATATATATGTATTTGAAAGAAAACAAAACATGAACTAAATAAAACTTAATTTTCTTAAATAGGAGATTTTTTTTTATAAGACAGAAACATACACATGAAAGTATATTACCTGGGCAAGATACATGTATAGCAGATGAATGGCAGGTTCCCTTAGCTCACTAAAAAAAGTAAGAGCATCTTTATCTTCAGAATTATCACCAATGAATGATGACACAACATTAACCATATCTCCAAGAGCCACCGGAATTCGAATATTAAGAAAAGCAACAATTAGGGCACACTAAAAAAGTCATGAGAACATTATTTAAATGAAAATTTGTCTTTAAAATTATGACAAACAAAGAATTAACATTTGAATTTGAAAAAAAAAAAGGAAGAAAATTACTAAAAAGTATTGTATCATAGTTAATCTACAGCGATCCACAAGAAAATGCGCATTTTTTTGCATATATCTGACATCATTAATACTTATTATAATCTTCTTCTTTATATTAATAAATAAAAAATAATTAATTTTAAATTTATTGTGACTAAAATAAAGCTTTGTAAATTGTTTATTTTTTCATTCTTTGAATATGTAGGCTTTTTTTTTCCATAAGTAAAAGAAAAAATATTCCCCTTTCAAATTTTTAAAGTTAATTTCTTATTTTCTTTTAATTTGTCAATATTTTTATTTCATGATAGTATTTACAATCACCAATCCATTTTACATGAACTTCATAGCTACAGTATAAAATTCATGATTGAATTAGAAAGCAGATTTTATGTCAAGTTACATAGAAATAGACAACATGGTTAGGTTACAAATCTTTAGTTTTGTGATTAATAAATAGTCTTAAAAAGTATTCTAACACTGATCATCATCTGCTGCTTCTTTTTTTTTATATATGTTTTCTTCGAGAGGTAAGGAGTGCTGCCTATTTTGCACCCCCCCCCTCAAGTTTTTATTTCTTCTTTAAAATATTAAAAGCTTCATACTGATGAATAAAAATTTTCCTGTGTTTGCACATGAAAAGAAAAAAAAATCCCTATGAAAATAAATAAAGAAATCTCACTATGTTTAAATAGCCAATTTTTGGCAAATATAACATAATTTTTTTATTGTTTTATTTGAAAGACTGTACAATTAGCTATTCAAAACAGCTTTTTTTTCGTTTGTATGTTCATTGGAAGTGTGAGTATGTCTGTTTCTGTTTCAACTCTCAAGACGGAAGTGCATGTTTAAATAACTGGAAATGTGTATTTAAGTAACCTCAAAAAGGAAAATAGCTTCAAATATTGAGACTAAGAAAGGTACAATATATATTTCTGGAGATTTATAAGAACTTTAGATGAATACCTCTAACAGATTTTCAGAAATAAAAATTCTAAATGCATTTCCTAAAAAAACATGATTTTCATGAACAGTAAGTTTCTAAACACATCACCAAAAATTATGGTTATATTTATATAAGATTAACTGCCTGCAATTTATCTGACATTATGAGCCAATGATAGGAGGTTGACAGATGTTACATATATAGAAGTCAAGAAGTTTCCATTGAAAACAATATTACTTCTTTAAAGTTTTGTTGTCTTAAGAGTTCCCAGTATTTCTTTTTTTTTTAGACAAAATACACTAACTAAACATATATACAATTAATAATTAACCAATACATATATATATATACAATTGAACAAATAACTTATTACAAAATATTTAATAGATAAATACTTACCACCACAGCACATGCAATGTACCAAACTTCCTCTTTAACTATGCTATAGAACCTCTTCCAATCAAACTTAGCTTCTTGATGTAATTTTTCAATGCTGTTTATGCCAACAATTCTTGAATGAGGTGACGATTTACTATCACAGAAAGCAATATAAGCTCTGGAAGGTATTAAAAGGCACCCACACAAAAAACTTCCATATACTTTTCCATTTTTTGAAAGATGTTTGACAGGTGAATTAAGTAGTCTTTTAAAGCAGTCTTCTGCTGTTTCAATTAATTTGTTAAAAGCATTCTTATTTTTTAATTCAGGAATATTTTTTGAAAACAAAAGCCTGGGAATACTGAAAAAAAAATAATTACATTAAAATACTATAAAAGTAGAAAATATAGTAATAACATAGCAAATTTACATAATTAAAATTCTCTAAAATAAAATTTAACAGTCTGCCCTTTTTTTCTAAAAAAAAAAAAAAATGTAAAAAATATCCTATAACTTGTAAGATAAAAAGATGTGACATCATTCTATTGGGCGATTCTCAAAAGGTGGGAGCAAAGCACAGATTTTATTTTTGATCTAATACAGGAGATGAGCTTAATTTTTTTAAATTGCATTCTGTTTTTAAAAAGTGGTTCTTGGTTTTGTCAAAAACAAGAATACACATCATTTATTTTAAAACTTTATTATAAATATTATTTTTTTTTAATATAATTACCTATAAATAGTCACTTTTGGACATACATAATGTTAACTGACAAAATAAAAAATCATTGTATGGTTTATTTATGAGTTTAAAGATGAAAAAATACGTAATTTTAAAAAAAAGGACATATTGTTTATATTTTCATGCAATAAATGGCAGCAATGAGGGTTATTTTATAGAATTAACAAAGAATAAATGTACTGATGTATATTTTGTCCAACTGTAATGATCTCCACAACAATATTGATTTTGGAAAGTTGGATGAACAGAAATATCGATAAGTACTTTAATCATTATTTATTTGTTCTTAAAATTAATTTTTAAATTGTTTTTTTTATAGTTTTGACATTTTAATAGTAGTAAATCTCTTGTTTATTGCTTACAAAATGGTGATGTCAAAAACATGTAACGATCGCCATTCTGATTTTTTCCCAATTTAATTTATGTTAAATAAATCCCACTGTCTTAAAATATCAGAAATACAATAAAATATAGTCTTATTTCTTGAAATTAAGTGCTTTTTAGGCAAAATACGTCATATTAACTTAATGGAAAAGGAAAAACTTTGTTAACCACATGTCAACAATCATGTAACCATCGCCACTCCAATTTTTTCCGAGATGTAATGTATATTTTATAAACCCCACTGTCCTAACATATCAGAAATATAATAAAATATAGTCTTATTTCTTGTAATTAAGTTCTTTATCAGCGAAATACGTCATATTAACTTAATGGAAAAGCAAAAACTTTGTTAACGACATGTCAACAATTATGTACGATCGAAAAAAGATGGGGGCCGTCGCGATCATTAGCCATTTTGGACATCTCTTTTAAGGGGATATAATAAATATTTAACATTTTTTATTACTCTTTTGAATAATGCAGTGAAAATTATGATTTATCTTATTTAAACAAGTTGAGAAAATATATTAAGATATTTTAAAATAAATATTTTTGTTTTCATTTCTGAATGTACTGTTGGAATTATTTAGAGACACCTGTGATTTGAGTATATGGCGTAGTGTTTCAAATGCTAAGAGTAAAGAAATTTTTACATAATAAAAATCTATTGCAGATTAATTTTAATATTGAATTGTAATTTGAAAGTAATGTCAAGTCTTTCACTAAAAGTTAAAAGAAAAACATATAATTTTTTTTTAATGTGTGTAATGTAAATAAAAGTTGTCTAATTCAACATTTTTTTTTCAAAATGTTTAATATAATTTTGTAATTTGCATTCAAAAATAACTCAATTACATTTTTTTTTAATTCACATTAAAGTATGGAAAAGTGAAAATTATGTAACCTACAGTTCATCCAATGTCCAAAATGTGTAACCTACAGGTATCATAATTAAATACTTTAATTATTAATATTAATGCAATTTCCTGTCTTTAAATGAACATATACTATATTATGAACTTGTAAACTAATGGATTAAAATATATATTTTTTTAATTTCATGATTTTTAAAATTTATTAAAGTTAACATTTAGTGTCCTCACATTTTGAGAATCACTCAATTACGAGACACATTTTACCTCATAACTGAATATAAGCGAAACTACCTGCAAAATGGAACTTTATGCTACCAATATTATTTAGAGGTGCAAAAGTATATGTGAATATTACTTAAATATGGCAAATAAAAATTATATGCAATAAGGAGAGATGACTGCTGTGAAACACAAGAAATATGTAATTTTTTTTCATAAAAAAAAAACTTGGAAATAATCATGGCTTAATAATGGGAGGCCATAAGGAGAAGAGGGGGAGCTTCAGCGGTTGCAATGCAACCAGGCACAATGCTTATTGAAAGCAGAGTTTACGAGGAGTAAAAGGTCTTTTTCTTAATCTTTGAAAAAAAAAAAACTAAGACCCAAAAAAGTTTCACACCCAGACTCCACAATTATAGAAGGTCTCAATTGAGTTCAAGAGACCTTTTTTTTTTTTTTTTAATCATAGAAAATAGTTTAGGGTCTCTAAGTTTCTTACATCTGGGTAATATTAAAGAAAATACTCATCTGGCCACAAGAATAAGGAGTACATTTGTTAAGCATCGGCCAAAATTAGCCATATTGTTATAGGAGAACTTCTGAAGTGAAAGTGTTTTGAATTATTATTGTTGTACAATGAAAACACTGAAAACCTTGAGTACTCACCCTGCCCAGACCACACTGGTTTCGAACATTGTCCGAAGCTGCTCATTTTGTGGCCAGCATGCTAATCTTCAATGGGCTGAGTGGGCCCCATGAGCATAAAAAAGTACCATCATTTTATATAGCTTTAAACAACTTATAAAAGGAGCCATAATCTATATAGCAAAATCCAAAACCATAACCACAATAAAAATTCTTAACTACATCCAAAAAAAAAAAAATAAAAAAGTGGAAAAAAGATTTTATAAAAGTGGAAAACTGTAGAACTGTGGAAATTTTTCATCCCTCTAATACATGCTCATAGCACCATGTATGTAAGATGGCTCTGTATTATATCTCTGAATCGGGATAGGAAACTATAATTAACATACATACATTGAAACTCTATAAAATCCATTTGCTACACAAGTCTTCTGGTATTCTAAAACTCCAGAAATTAGTTTAACGCAATTTAAATTACATAGCAGATTGACAGATACCAATACTACTAGGACTTCCCACTTTGCCTTGTTGTGTACATTAACAAAGAAAAAGTTTTTCTTTCTTTGCTTCGTTAGCAACATATACTAATAATTGACCCTATATTAATTAGAAATTCCAACTGATTTGTTGACTTCCAAGCAAAAAATTTATAATTATAGATGCTTCTAAAATCACCAGTTAAAATTGCTTAAAATTTACTTTCATTAAAAAGTACTTCATTGATTGTTTATATTTTAAAAATATTTCTAAAACTAATGTAATTAATTTTAATTTTATGATTATTAAGATGTTATAATATGAGTGTTAAAAGTTCCAACTTATTCATAAAAAAATATGTTTCTTTAACTTAATAGGAATTACTTATCAAGTTAGTTATAAACTTAAAAAATGCAATTTCTGTTAACATCTGACAAATAAATACTGTATATAATTAATAGAGGAATGTATATTCAACTAGGTAAATTATATCCAATGGTTGGAGTATCACAGTTGAGATTTTTTCCAACAGAGTGAAAATATGTCGGGACCAGGACTCGAACCTGGGTACTTTGGTTTGCCGTACCAACACTCTCCCTACTGAGCTATTTCGAGAATATCCTGGACTGGCATATCTCACTCTTATTTGTTGGACACAGTTGGTTTGGCTGCAGTCCACAGCCTTGTCCAGCAAATAAGAGTGAGATATGCCAGTCCAGGATATCGTCGGGATAGCTCAGTAGGGAGAGCGTTGGTACGGCAAACCAAAGTACCCAGGTTCGAGTCCTGGTCCTGGCATATTTTCCCTCTGTTGGAAAAAATCTCAACTATGATACTCCAACCATTGGATATAAATACTGTTTATTTCAGGGATGAGAGCACTCTGACCCGAATGTCCGATTTTTACCACTAAATTTTAATAGTATTTTCCACCGTATTGAATTTCAGAAATTCTGTCCTTAAATAAGGTGACAAATACTATTAAAATTTAGTGGTGACAATCGGGCATTCTGGTCGGAGCGCTCTCATACCTGTTATTTACTAGTTTTTTTTTTTTTTTTTTTTAAGCAAAATAGCATTTTTAAAGGTAATTTGGTAACCTTCATTTTGTGAAAAGCGATGAAAATATCAATATATTCTCAAGAAGTGTCATACAAAACTGATAATTAAAAATATGCAAAGACTTTTTAATGTATTCAATTCAATTCACTTTAAATTATTCTGAGTAGCAATCTTTAAATTTACTTTTTTTCAGCTTGTGTTTTTTCAATATATCAGTTTGATCAAAATGCAAAAACTTCAACAAATACTTTAAAATTCTTGCTATTTTTAATGGACTATTCTTAAGGTGTATTTCACAGATATAAATAGTTTATTTTTTATAAGTAAAAATGTCAGGTAAATAGTAATTTTTTACTGTATATTTTTTACATATGTCATGACATTTCATTTATTTATTCTTAAACTAATTAATTTTTGAAAATCTGGTCCTTATAGTAAGAAACTTAAGAAAAGTATGAAAAAAAAAGTTTCAAAAACTTTAAAATTGTAGAAGAAATATGGTTTTGATATTTTTCTTACATTTTTTGCAAAAAATAAAATTTTCAAATTCTAAAATAGCATTTTTTCTTGATTAAATCATTTTCACAAATTGCACAAATTGTGCTTATTAGTTGCTAAAATCAGTGTAAAAATTGTTTTAAACTCATAAAAGAGCTAAAATCCTACATGTTTCGGCTTTAAACTTAAAGCCATCATCGGGGAAGAGGAACAACACAAACGACTACTGATCTTTTAATTTTCGACACGAGCTGGGCTCGTGTCGAAAATTAAAAGATCAGTAGTCGTTTGTGTTGTTCCTCTTCCCCGATGATGGCTTTAAGTTTAAAGCCGAAACATGTAGGATTTTAGCTCTTTTATGAGTTTAAAACAATTTTTACACTGATTTTAGCAACTAATAAGCACAATTTGTGCAATTTGTGTTTTTAAAATACTAGTTAACAGTGTAGTGTCCAAATGGATTAAATTGTAAATCATTTTCCTTCATAAAACCATTTAGTAATCTGTTAAAAAAGATATTAATAAATTATTTAAATAAAAGAAAATAGTTCAAAGGGCACCAAATCTTCTTAAATGGGGTCTGTGCTCTGCAGATATCTCCTTCACACACACACACAAAATTCATTCAAAAATCATTTATATCTGGAACAAAGGGATATTTTCCACAGTAAAAAAGAAATTTAAAAAACATGCTCATGCTTGTTTTACTTTCCATAAAAGTACCAGACGTTATGGAGATAATTAAAAGTTCATGTGAAAATACTTTAAACATTTGGGATAAGGATAGTAGGGAGGGGTGTATAGGGATGATAGTAGGGATGAAATATTTTGTCGCCTCAAGAAAATGATTTTATACATTTTTTAAATGCAGAGTTGATATTGTACTATACAAAGTTTTAATTACTTTAGTAGACTAACATAACTGAGTAAATTCACTCTTTTTAGTCAAACTCTTCAGAGATTTTCAAAATTCTTATAATAATTAGAAATATTTAATTTTCCATAATTCACAGAAAAGTCACTGAGGTTTCAGACACCTTTTTTTTTTTTTTCCTAGAAAAGCAAGATCTTGTTTTCCTATCCACAAAAAATATTTTTGCATTCTATTACTTCTGTTATTCTTTTCTCAAGTTGCTTTTTTAAAAGCATGGTTTTAGCTGTGGGTGCTTGTTTTCTCATTCAATCGTTTGCAAACATATAAAACTTTGGTTTCCTTTCCTACAAATTCCTTCTATGTATCTTCAATTTCTTTGTGATAATGAAAATTTCGCTCTTGTGTTATCTCTCTGTTAAGTGTAGTTTGATCCATAAATGAGCCCTCGAAATTTGGTACACAAATCAGAATACATGTGTACAGTCAATAGAAACATATTGAATTGGCGCTTAGGGGAATGAAGTATTACCTGGACGAGGGTGCACCAGTCCTCAGGCTGATGGATCAGTCTAAGCCTGATAGTCACATTCACCCAACATCATTTTACAGCTACACTGATCTTGCAAGTTGGAGATTTTGCAAAAATTCTTGTTGTGAGAATGACAGTATACCCTAGCAATGGTCTTCCATGAAAATCCAAATTTGGCTTCTACAACTATATGGCTTATCTCATGAGTGCCAACTTCAACTATGAAGTTAAAAATCACTTAATTTGTTACTACTGGTCATTTTGCATTTTGTAAATGGGGCAAAATCCTGCAACAAGCAAGACACCCAAATTTAGCGATTTTTTTTTATGTGCGCCAACTGAAAAATCAGCAACCTCCAAATTCTACCAAATCAGAACGCGTGCTTCCTACAGCAAGCTTTTTCACCAAGTAAACATAGATTTTATTTAGTTTTGTGACTATTTAAAAAGTTTTAGAAAGTTTTTCTTCATGATTTTTCTATTTTTACAAACTTCTAGCAATATTTTCCTCCATATTTTTCTATTTTTACAAACTTTTAGCAATATTGCCTCCGGATATTTCAATTTTTACAAACTTTTTGCAATTTTTTCCTCTGGATTTTTCTTTTTTTTACAAATTTTTAGCTATTTTTTCTTCCTTGCTTAAACTTTGTAAATTGTCACAAAACGGAATAAAATCGATGTTTACTTCGTGAAAGAAATTCTCATGAGAACTGTGTAAATAGTGAGTTCTCTGCCACAAAGCACACAGGTTTTGATTGGGGAGAATCTCGAGATTCCTGATTTTTTCAATGCACAAAATTCATTCAAGCAGCAGTCAGTAACTTATATATGTATGCTTCGCAACATTAACCAAAAAAAAAAAAACCTGGATGCATGAAATTCGCTTTGCAGTAATCTCTAGAATGCATGAAATCCATTCAAACAGTGGTCAGTAACTTATATATGTACGCTTCGCACACATTAACAGAATAAAAGAACCCCTGCATGCATGAAACTCGCTGTGCAGTAACCTCTAGAATGCATGAAATTCCATCAAGCAGCGATTAGTAATTTATGTATGTGAGCACAAAAATCGGTTTACAGCAATCACTAGAATGCATAAAATATATCTTCTTATCAAATAAAATCAACAAAAATTCACTCACCTTTATTTCTCATATTTCATTTTTTTTAAATATTTCACAGGAATTATCCTTATACGACAAAACGTCAAATACAAAACCCATTCCACAAACATATTTCAACAAATCCAACACATAATAAACCAACCAATCCAATCTCCTCAAAACCCAATCCAATTTCCAGAGCAAACCAACCAATACAATCTAATTCACTCAAAAACCAACTCAATTTCCCGAACAAACCACAGTAGGCAAATAAGAAATATAAGAAACAAACCGGTTGCAAGAAAAACTCATTTATCACCTCGCCAAATTCAACGTCGCCAAGTGTCTCGCTTGTTCTAAGATTTAACCGTTAAACGTTTGTCTATACAAGTTTTTCTAAGAGTATAAGAGTCAGAGCATTAAGTGGTTGTATTGCTTTGACTAATTAAATTTTATATTTTGCAGATTCAAGGTAAATCTAAAAGCTTTATTTCATCATTAAGAAAATCTTTATTTATATACTCATAGAATATTTTAATATAATGCACATATGATTTTTCAATTTGATTGTATAAAAAAGTTTTGTAAATAATATAGCACATATACTACATAAACAAATAAATTTGCTGAATTAATAAATAAATAAATATACCTAGAATGACCTATGTGAAATTTTGTCCCTTTCAAAAGATTTGTTGAGCTCTTTAATAATAATAGACAAGCCATGATGTTATGCTAAAAGTAAAATAAGAAGATTTCATAAGCTTAATTTAGAAAGAGATGAGATGTCTCAATTCTTTTTGGAGATTTTTCCATAATCGGGTCTGCAGCAAACTGGTGCAGTTCAGCGAGCATGGTTTGGCACAAAATAAATTTTATCGTTGTAACTGTCATAGA
Source organism: Maratus michaelseni (assembly GCA_963931845.1). NCBI lineage: Eukaryota > Metazoa > Arthropoda > Arachnida > Araneae > Salticidae > Maratus > Maratus michaelseni. The sequence goes on along the minus strand of OZ007593.1, from coordinate 126,338,646 downwards.
TTAAACATACGCTTAATCTATGGTTGAAACCATATTCTTAGTAGCATTACTCATGATTGACTCAAACCTTGGCTGCGGAACCGATTATGGAATATTAGTCTCATTTACAATAAAAGTAAACAGAATAAGTGATTTTGTTATACTGTAATATTAAATCTTATATTTTAGACAATTCTGAAATAGTTAAGATAATTTATTAAATAAATTAGGCTAATACTCTGATGTTACAAATACCTAGAATTGGCTTAGGAATTTTTCGGTTCTTCTCCATTATCCTGTCGACCACATCCCATAAAAAACTATTGCCAAACTATAGGATTTAATGCCAAAAATGCATTCACTTGACATAAGATTCATTAGAATTGTTTGGTGATTTTTAATTTGACGATTATTCATATTTTTAAAGATGTTTTACTGATTTATTAAGTATTTCGTTAATTAAAATAGCAATTATGTAATTAAACAGCAATGTCATGATATTAAAAAAGAAAAAGCATTGAAAACATTTTGCGATGCGTAGTTACGTAGTTCAATTTCAATTGACGTCATAAATATTTATCCAACAGCTGAGAAGGATACTTAAGAAAAATGATGTAAATAATTAAGTATCCAAGATTATTACTTTTCTGTTTTCATCAATATATTGTAAATTTTATTGCTTAAAGTTTTTGACAGTTGACGGTTTAGTGATAAGGGCTTTTCCATATTTCTTGATTTTTTTTTTTTTTTTTTTTTTTTTGTGAGATTTCAATGACAACATTCTTCAATTGTTTATTGGCATTAGCATTACAGTTTACAGATAGTTTTTTTTATGAAAAGTGGTCAATGGGATAATGGAGAAGTACAAATTTTTCATTTGTAGGATACATCTCAACCATGCATAGGAATCTTTAAACATGTAAAAAAAAAAAAAATAAATAAATAATTCATGTCATTGAGACTAGAGGGATACAGAGTACTTGATATAAACTCAGTACCCGGCCAATTTGCGGAGTACTCGGTACTTGGTCAAATTTTGACTACGTACTCAGCTAATTCTGAGTAGATTTAAGAATTGAAATTTTTAAGTATCATTGAAGACAAAGGAATTTATCACTAATCTGTGAAAAGTTATTTGAATATAAATGCATAATATAGGGGAGACCGGTACACACTGGACCTATGGGCACAGTGGACCAGCCCCTAATATTTTATTTATTTAAATTTTTTTTAAACTTCTCTTCTATCCTAATAGACAACAGCACTGAACTGATTATTTATAGCCTTCAGAAAATATGTTTAGCTCAGATTGAACTATTTTATCCTGATTGGTTGTTTTGAGCTTCTAAAAGTAAAATTTTTCATCATCATACTTTTATTTTTTTAGTAATTAAAGGTTGTAGATAAATAAGATAAAACAGCTTATTTGCAAAGCTAAGATACTTGTTTTTATTTAATTTTAAAGTTAATATGTTTAAAAGAAAGCTATAAACAATATTAATATGATTATTTATTGAACTTCAACATGGGGCACAGTGGACCACCCACTCCTGGGGCACAGTGGTCCACAATCCACTCTGCTCCTGTAATGCAGAATGTTCAAAATATTTAATAATTGCTTATTTTCTATCAAGAAATATTGTTTTAGAGTAGTTATTTAACTGTAAAATAAACTAAACAAAGAAAAATAACAATTTATTTAACATAGTAAGAAATATTTTGTTTTGTATTTACTGCCTTTGATAAATATAACTGTAGTCTAATTGGTGATGATTCTATTCAAGATTCATGAGATGCAAATTGAATGATGGAAATCAGTTTTTTCCCAAAACTGTAGATGAATCTGTTGTTGATTTCAATGATTTCATAATGTTGCTCCCAGACCCAAAAGTATTTCAGGAAAATTCCAGGCTCAATCTTTACTCATAAGTATTTTGGAATTTCATTTGCAAATTTTAATGTGCACTGATTTTTTTGTACTTAAGCAATAATTTCAACTAAATTGCAATTGCAATTCTTCCTGTATAAATCTGTTATTATTTTCAAATTCAATTTTTTTTTTTTTTTTTTTTTTTTTTTTGGTTTTTGTTTCAAAATGTTACTTGTAAATTTATATTACTATTTTATTTTCTGAGTAAAGGAGAAATAAAAAATAATTAAATTAATGAAAAATGGATTTATATTGTATTTCAGATAATACCTAATAGCGGTCCACTGTGCGCTGGTGGGTGGACCAGTGTGCCCCACTTCTGGGGTACACTAGTCCACTTTAAGGGTGCATATATATATATATATATATATATATTTTTTTTTTTTTTTTAAATGTATTGAAAACTATGTTCTGAGAAAATTATGATGAATGTATAAAGGTTTAAGGAATATTCAAAAATATTTTCATGCAGATCGGTTTGTCCGTTAGAGAGAAAAAAAAAATTTAACTGAAAAAGTGGTTCACTGTGTACCAGTCTTCCCTATGCAATCAGTGCCGAAACTAGCCTTTTTGGCACCCGGGGCAAACATGGATTTTGGCGCCCCCCCCCTCCGAAAAGAAAATTAGCGAATTTTTGCTAAGTTTCTAAAATTTAAAGTATATAATCAGATAATCTGTAATACTGAATTAAGTAATCAGCTTTGTCACATACTGATTCATTAAAACCTTGAAAATGGAATCGAAAGGAACCGAAAACTATTCCGCTTTATACAGGTTTTTATCTTAGGAAGTATAATTATTGATATTCTCAGGGGCGGAATTTAAGGGGTCACGATGGTCTCGATCGCAAAGGGCCCCCAAAATCCTCTTTTGAGTTCAACGAGAAAAATTATTCTTTGATCAAAGGATTTTCTTAGCACTTTTTTTTAATTAGTATTACTACATAATTTTCATGTAATTTAAATAGAATATTTTTTATACCATTTGCTATTCCCAGAAATGTTTTAGTTATGTTTAAATGTTTTTCCTTGTCTTCTTTTCTATTAGTAATTATCAGAATTGTGAACTGTTGTGGAGGGTTGGGGGTGAGACTCAAACTTGGATCTGAGCTGAAAGGAACCCTGTTGCTGTTAGAGACTTTTATGACGATTTAATTACACAGATTCAGAGTCTAATTAAAGCAGATCTGATAAATCTAAATCTGGATCGTGACACTGGGGCCCCTGATTTAGGGATGCCCCATACTTGGTATGCTGTTTACATAAACCTGATATTTAGCATTTGACTTTGTCACTGATTATAATCGATATTTTGCAGTTTTAGAGCATGATAATTTTAAAAACAAAAAGAAATTCAGCTTGACTATTACAGGGGCACACGATGTATTTGTCCCGGAAATTTACATCTGGATCTAAAAAAATAATTACATCTAAAGGATGGGGCGGCAAAACATGGGTAAAAGACGAATATATATATATATATATTTGCAAAGATAAAGGCAGAGACGACTTTATTATCCATGTCACCCTGTGCGAGGTTCTTTTCTGCGTCTCTACAAATGCTATATTCTTAAGAAAGAAAAAATGGGAGGAGAGGTTACTGTTTTATCTTGCATATGTTTCGTCCCCTTAGTTTTTAGTGTCATTAGCAATAGCCAACTTCGCGCCCTTTAAAGCCGGATCTGTATGTAAAAAAGTAATTGTAACAAATGGTTTGGAGGCATTTTTCATTTATCTGGAAATGGCCAAAGGACGAGAAAATAATTTGAGAGGATAGAGACAGGGGCGGCTGCGGTTTTATTAGTCATAGAAACTTGGGTATGGTTTTCTCCCTGCACCCCTACAAATGACATTTTTTTTTTCAAAAAAAGTTTTATTTTGCGTATTTTTCAAATTATTCTTTCAAATATTATTTGCTTTTAGTATCCAAGGCAGTCGCCCAACCTCGCCCCCTCTAATAATGCTAGATTGGATCTGGATAAAAAAGTCATTTCAGCAAAATTAACAGGCCGGCATATTCCAGTTGCCGACAAGGGTGGCAAAACGCTTAGAAAACTTTCGCAAAAAGACGAGTAAAAAACTTTTTGGAAGATAAAGCCAGGGGAAGCTCCGGCTTTACCAGCCATGGCGCGCTGTACGAGATTTTTTACTGTACCTCTACAAAGGCTATACTTAAAAGAAAAAGATTTTACTGAGAATTTTACTTTGGGCATTCATCCTCCAATTTGTGTTTATTGTCCTGGGCAGTCACCCCTCGCCCATGACAAAATGGAAAAAGAAGAAAGCCCCACGCTGGGAGAAAAGGGAAAAAAATAGAACAGCCTTCATGGAATATTTTTATCTAATAGAAAATCAAAATGAAGGAATCGTTTGCCAATTATCCATGCTGTACAGTGCAGTACCGTATCCAGACAACGTTGAACAGTGTCATATACAGACACGAGTAGGGACTGAACTTGAAAAATGTTAGTGATTCTCCTAAACCACAGGAAGAGATATAAATGATAGACGACATAGACATGATACTTTTGGAATGGGAGAAAGAAAATAGCCTAAGAGAACAGTTCGTTTTTTATTCATTTGCTATCTTGTATTGTAGACGAATCTTTTTGTCTGTTTTAATGCATTTGGTTCATTTTTCTTTTGGATTTTCCGGCTGCGAGACTTTTTATACAAATTTCATATATATATATACATTTCTACATCAAACAAAGCCTGCATTTGGCGCCCCCTCCACGTTCAGTTTTGCTGCCGCCCGGGGCACGTGCCCCCTCTGCCCCCCTTAGTTTCGGCCCTGTATGCAATAATTCATAAAAATTATTTACTCTATATGTCTACAAAATATACAAAACTTAAAGAAAAATACCAAATGTAAAACTGACGCAGATCAAAATTTGATTTTACATTTATACAAATAATAAATCATTTTTAAAACAAAACCGTAGAAAAATATTATGATTTTGAATAAAGAAATAGTTTATAGAAATAGAAAATACAATAAATGCTATTAAAAAATATTTTAACAGTTAAATTTGTTGGGTCGCAAATTATGGTGCAAAAACACAAATCGTTCTTCATTTTCATGAGATAGGGCATTTTTTTTTAATATTGTAAAATTGCCCTACTTCAGAAAAAAAAATGAGTTCGCTGTAAGTATTGCTAAAATAACTAGCCGTTCTGGGAGTTCTTTCTTACACACAACTATTCGGTACAAAGAAGTTATGATGGACAGTAGTTGAAGTTCTTTGCTCTGTACTCGGCCAAAGTACTACTTCGCGCACCACTAAATGAGGTTTTTTTTTTTTTTCAGTTTACATTGGTACGTTTTCTTTAACTAAGACAATAGTTAACTTACGGGTAAAGGCAGATTAATTAATTTATTTTTTTTTATGTCACATTCAAAGTACAATACATCAATACCAAATTATTCACCAACATGAGCATTTAAAATCCGCGAAAAACTGATGTTCATGAATATTTTCATGCTGATGTTGTAGTAAAAGATTCAATTTAAATGTGCAACGGCCCTTTAATGTTTACAAAACAATGCGCAATCATAATGCGCATCTCGTTCATCCCATATTTTATAATCATTTTAATATAACATAAGTTCTTAAATATTTTATATTTTTCTGCTTTAATAAAACAAACTTGAATTCTCCATACATTACAATGTTTGGTTTGTATTAAATCTAAAAAATTATAATTAAAAAATAAGCACTGAATTGAGCTAAAGAATTTGGCAATACTGTTGTCTAAATTTCGCAGCGCACTCTGGTGAGGGTGTGGAAAGAAAAGAGAAAAGTGATGTTATTTGGGCTTTTTAAATCGATCATTGTATACTTGCTAAGTGATCTGTTTTTAAATTTATTATTGTAAATAATTGATGTTTATTTAAGATTGGCCTGGTAATTTTATGCCACCAGAAAAATCAAAGATCAAGATATGTAATTGTGAAGATAATAAGTTATTTATTTTATATCTAACATTGATTTTAGAGTTTGGGATATGTGTTGTATCAGAAATGTAAGCTCTTTAAATTAATATATTTGTTTTTATTTGCGCTATGGATGAAGAGTCGTGTTTAAAATAAATTTATGATTACGAATAACTATGTGTTGTGTAAGGAACAACATTGCAATATTATTAGACTTTTAGTGAACTCTATTTGTTGACAGCTTGTGGATATATTTGATAAAAATGAGTTGGGGTATCGAACTTTGGGTAAGTATGCACTATGTTTGATCATTGTTGTGTATTTGTTTTAATTCCTTATTTATGTTTTTTTCCTTGTATTGTTTATACTATGACTGTAAAACAATATATTTTGGGAATATTGCGGAACAAATATTGAATATTAATAAAGTTTCTTCCTGATCTCTCATCTTAATGTTTATTAGAATAAGCTAGCTGGATCATTTATCCTATCCTATAAGAAAAAATAAGGAATCCGTGTTCAGTGGTAAAGCATCTAAGCCAAAACATCTGTCACTTATCAGTAGATCTGTAAGATTTTAAATCTAATTTAAATTAACACCCTTTAATTTATATGCAGGATTAAACTCATAAAATTCTATTTTAATACTGATAAATTTTACTTCCAATTCTATGTTATTGTTTAAAAATTATTTGTTTGCTACGGGAAAACTAAGATTTCTCTCATTTCTATAATTATTTATTTATTGTTCTTGCAATTTCCGAAAATAAATAGAAATCAAAATAATCTTACTTTTGAAACAGCATTTTTGATAAAAGTGTATACTTATTTGCTATGTATAGTATGACTCCATGTCATAGCATTACAATTTTTTTTTTTTTGCAAAAGGGAGGGGAGGGGAATAGATATGTATATTAAAATAATTCTTTATGTGTTCAATATTTAGGTGTATAAATAAATTTATGAAAGCAAGAATTCTAGCAAATTCTGTTTAATACTAACATCTGTGAGAAGGAACAAACTTATGTTAATGTTAATCACTTTAGCTTGAAGTTAATCTCTAAATCCACTGAAAAACGAATGAAGATAAAAGAGAAATGTATTTATTAAAAGTGAATCCTTTTTTTTCCCACTATTAAGAAGTATTTTAATATATAAATAATGCATATATTATTTTAGTTTAAATGTAATAGCTTAATAAAACTTGAATGTTAAGGTATTTTTTTAATATAGAATGAGAGACATTCATTATGAATTACAGTGTAAGGGAGACCGGTACACACTGGACCTATGGGCACAGTGGACCACCCCCTAATATTTTATTTATTTTTAAAAAATTTAAGCTTCTCTTCTATCCTAATAGACAACAGCACTGGACTGATTATTTATAGCCTTCAAAAAATATGTTTAGCTCAGATTGAACTATTTTATACTGATTGGTTGTTTTGAGCTTCTAAAAGTAAAATTTTTCATCATCATATTTTTATTTTTTTTTAGCAAATAAAGGTTGTAGATAAATAAGATAAAACAGCTTTTTAGCAAAGCTAAGACACCTGTTTTTATTTAACTGTAAGGTTAATTATTTTTAAAAGAAAGCTATAAACAATATTAGTATGATTATTTATTGAACTTCAACATGGGGCAGAGTGCACCACCCACTCCTGGGGCACAGTGGTCCACAATCCACTCTGCTCCTGTAATGCAGAAAGTTCAAAATATTTAATAATTGTTTATTTTCTGTAAAGAAATACTGTTTTAAAGTAGTTATTTAACTGTAAAGTAAAGTAAACAAAGAAAAATAACAATTTATTTAACATAGTAAGAAATATTTTGTTTTGTTTTTACTGCCTTTGATAAATATAAACTGTAGTCTAATTGATGATGATTCTATTCAAGTAAGATTCATGAGACGCAAATTGAATGGAAATCAGTTTATTTTTCCCGAAACTGTAGGTGAATCTGTTGTTGATGTCAATTATTTCATAATGTTGCTCCCAGACCCAAAAAGTATTTCAAGAAAATTCCAGGCTCACTCTTACTCATAAGTATTTTGGAATTTCATTTGCAAATTTTAATGTGCGCTGATTTTTTTGTACTTAAGTAAAACTTCATATCTAAATTGCAATTGTTTCTGGTATTAATCTGTTATTCTTTTCAAAATATAATTATAATTTGTTTCAAAATGTTACTTGCAAATTTATATTACTATGTTATTTTGGTGGTAAAGGGGAAATCAAAAAGAATTAGATTAATGAAAAATAGATTTATATTGTATTTCAGATAATACCTAATAGCGGTGCACTGTGTCCCGGTGGGTGGACCAGTGTGCCCCACTTCTGGAGCACACTGGTCCACTTTACGGATTCATTAAAAAAAAATTTTTTTTGAAAAGTGTATTAAAAACTATGTTCTGACGTTCTGAGAAAATTATGATGAATGCATAAAGTTTTAATGAATATTCAAAAATATTTTCATGCAGATCGGTTTATCCATTAAAGAGAAAAAAAAATTAACTGAAAAAATGGTCCACTATGTACCAGTCTCCCCTATACCTAACACCCTAACAGTAAACCTCCGTAATAGACACCTCTGAAGAGCAGACACCTTTCTTTAATCCACAACATGTACATATTTGTCTATTTTTACATCTGAAAAGCAGACATCTTCGAATAGCAGACAAATTCTGCAATCATGCTGCATCTGCTATTGAAATGTTATTAACTGTATTACAATACAATTTAAAATTGATCTAATTGCTTTAAAGTGGCATTCGATAACCTAAAGGGCAGACTTGTATAAAACCAAAAACTTTCTGTGCACATAAATATTGGGTCAAAAACTTTCTGCAAATTAATTTAATGTTTAATAAAATTACGTGTTATTTTATTTTGACGATATAGATTAAAAACAGTAGTTTAAAATAATTACCATTTAAATTTAAAATTAATTAACATTAATTAAAGAATAATTATTTTGGTTAAAAATAATAATAAAGCTAAAAATCCATGAGTTGAAATCTTATCAATTATTTTTTCAATGCATTTAGAAACAGCCCAATACTTAATATTTTGACCTCTTCGCAAGGGTCTCTAATGTCACAACAATGTTTTGCATCTTTAAATTTTGAATTGTGCACAAACAGTAAATAAATCGTACATAAAATTGGGGAATATTTTTTATTTTTTGATATTTAAAAAAAAAAAATTGCAAAAACAAAAATTACATTTTTTTTTCTAAATTTTTTTCTGCAAAGTTCCGAATTTTGCAGAAAATTTTCTGCGCATGGCGTACACACATGCGTCTATATTATACAACTCTGCTAAATGGTTAAAAAAACTCATTGACAGTAGCCAGTAGTAGCAATTTCATTAGTGGCCACTTTTTTAAATTAGTGGTCATTCTGAAAGTGCTAAACTATAGTTCCAATTTATATAAAATAGCTCAAATAAATAAGTTAATATTTTAATATGTTGTGCCCAGCAAGAGTGGAATAGCTTATGTTATGGCATGCAGAGAAATTTTACTCTTCTAGTAAATACCTAATCAAGGAAAAGGGACAGTAAAGGTCATAGTTCACTGTCTTTTGGGTATTCAAGAGACAGAAGAGGGAATTGATTGCAAATTTTCTAAGAAGCAATATGGCGAGGAATAGAAATCATGAATTTTGGGGAAATTTTCAAATAGGAAAGCTGGCCATTGTCAGATAATTTTTTTAATAACTACTTTTTTTATTTAGTAGCCTTGTGGGCACCACTATTTTTGCCCTTTAAGATTATCTCTAAGATTTTTCTTTGTGAGGGGTAGGGGAAAGTCTTATGTGCAGTTGTGTAAATTAAATTATGCCCAAAATTAGGTTTAAAAAAAAAACTGATTTTGAGGTGAGTGAGTTGTAGCTCCATCAGTCCCCCCTTCTGTGTATGCTCTTATTAGATGACAAAAATATATGGGTGAAAAAAGAAGTAGGAATTTTAGTCCATAATTCAAATTATAGGGCTTAAGGATAAGATAATTCAAATTATTTCATTTCTTCCAGTTTACTTTTTATCAGTAGTAGAAAATACATCCTAGGAACTTCATTTAATTTTTAGAAGTTAAAGCTAACTATATTTTGATTGGTTTAGTTGGTCTTCTTAAAAAAATTTTGATTTGTTTCAAAAAGCTTTTTTATAGGGGAGAGTTGGGGCTAATGGGACAATTTTAAATGTTTTAATTATTTTTAGATAAAATCAGCAAATTTCTGTTTTTTTTTTTTTTTTTTTTTGCATGCCTAGAAAGATAAGTATTGGCTTTATAAAAAAATAATAATTTGAAGAGATAGCATTTTTGTTGTTTTTTAAATATAATGGCTTTTATACACTATTGTACTTGTCCCATTAGTCCCCTAGGTTGGAGTCTATTGGGACATATCAAAATCAACACAAAAACTAGAGTTGCAGTACCTATTTTAAAGACAGCACATTTTACTTCAAAATACAATGTACATAAACAGTATACAGTAGAGCGCCACAAATCCGCCGACCTAAAATCCGCCAGAGTCCGAAATCCGCACAAGCTTGCAGATGTAAACATTAAACATCTTCATCTTTCTTCCGTGGCACTAAAAGAACGAAGTTAAAGAAATGATGATGTCATTCCAAAGCGAATGATCGATTCAGAACATTCTCCTCGATGACGGAAACCAGACAGATTTTCCAGAGTATAAAAAACATTTCAATATTATGGACTGTTTCAATCTGGTGGCTGAATCATGGAATCTTGTTTCTCAACAAACATTAACTAATGCATGGCATAATATATGGCCAAACTTCCTGTTTATTGATAATGAAATTGATAAGGAATTTTCTGGATTTAATCTCGATCCAATAAAAGAAAAAGAACTGTTGTTGTTTGCAAAAGCTGTTACAAAAAATGACAACATATTTGATGAAAATGAGATTATAGACTAGATGTCTAATTCGGATGAACTTAAAGAACAGTATCAAATGACTGATGATGATGAAGATGAGTTGGATAATTCTGAAAAAGTTCAATTTGAAGAGGGTTTGAATTTGGGGGAAAAATATCTTAATTTCTTAAAACAACAAAAATGTGTTACTGAATAGGAATTAATGACTATTTATAACTTGCAAAAAAACTTAAATTAGAATAATCTAAAATGTTGAAACAGACAACTAGTATTGATCAAATGTTTTCAACGTTCAAAAAATAAGTTGTTTTGTTTATATTGTTTTCAATTTTTTTTTCATTCATAATAAAATAACTTAATCTAATATTTTATTGCTATTAATGTTATTTATTTATTTATTTTTAATCTTTATTATTATTTTTTTTTCCAATGGCCTAAAATCCGCAAAATCCCGAAATCCGCACAATGTCCTCTCCCAAACAGTGCGGATTTCTGGCCCTCTACTGTATTATTAATTATTGCGTAGTAAAATTTGAAAAATTAAAATCAAAAGACAATAAAGTTGATGAATGAATAGTTTTCTAATCGATTGTAGGCTGAGGTAATTTCATTACAATATCTTTTAATTTCAGTCCAGTATTTTTCTTCATTTTCAGGATAGACAAACTTTTGTGAATCTCAGCTTTTTGTGAGGTAACTCAGAAAAAGTTCTTTTAATTCCACCGTTTATTTCAATAACTAGCTAACCCGCCCGGTGTTGCCCGGGCCCAAGATAATAACAATCTGTTGTATACAAATATGACTGAAATCTTTTGTTTGGTTATTTTAAAAAGCCGATGCCAGATTTTATATATCGCAGAAAATCAGAATTCGCAAAAGTGAGTCCTGAACGCAAATTTTTTTCGAAGGTTAATATTTTAATTTTTCAAAATCGAATACAGATGTTAAAACAGGAATAAATGTAGATATTGTCTGGTATTTTTAGTTTTTCGTACTCTGAACCACCAATGTGAATTTTTAAAAATCTAAGAAATCATTTAACAGCATACAGAAAATATACTTTTTTGAAGGGTTAATTTTCGTATTTTTTAAAACCAAAAGTGGCTTTGTAAAGGGCAAAGTCAGCTCTTTAATTTGGTGACCTTCGTTTTTCCGTATCTCTTGTAGTCCGGTGGATGCAAGGCTCGGAAAACGAGAGAAAATAAAAAACATGAATTAGATGCTTATTGATTTTTTTTTTGAAAGGGTTAAATATGAAATTTTTTCGAACCAACCAGATCATTCGAGACGTAAAAGTACGTTTTTCGAGAATATGTAGATGGTTTTTCTGTATTTTCAGCCTTTCGCCCATGGTAAATTTAGAAAACTTAAAAAAGAAACGGGATGACTCGTGCTTTGTTTCTTCTATTTACGAGATACGGATAAAGGGCTTCTAAACATGCGTGCGTGGATTTCTGAAGAGTGATTTTTTATCTGTGATCTTTGATCGGATTGTAATTAATAACTACTCTAATTTTCACAATATATTAAAATTCTGAGGCTCAGGTGCACCAGGAGACGGTTTGGACTACCTAAATTTAAATTTTCAAGCTTCTAGGTAGGCTAGATTTTGCTACCATCGCAAACAAACAAACGGAGAGACAAACACACACACAGAGCAAAACTTTCTTTTATTAGTATAGACAACTGCCACATAATGAGATAGAATGTTAGAATGTTTCCCTTCAAAATTTACTAAGACAAAATCATTTTCAGATATTTGCTCTTAAAGAACATTTTCTTTGACATTAATTCTTTCTGGTAAGTCTTCATTACTTGAAGAATCATGTAGTACAAAACTACTTTCAGAACTTTCTGAAAAAGAAATACGCTTCTTATTTTTTATATTAATTTAGGCATTTTTGAGATCTTTTTCTGAGTTATTTTAGTATTATCCACTACTTTTTCAGGTGTTTTTTTAAGACCTTTTAATAAGAGAATCTTTTAAATAAATCATGCACATACCTATCACTAACAATTAGTATACCTCTGCATCATCAATCCAGTTGTCTCATTAGTCTAGTCCCCATATGCTGATATTTTATATTTTTCTAATCTACATCTAGCACATGTTTATCCAAAGATAATTTAACTAAGTTTAATATAAAATGGAATATTTGTGTTATATTAATTAGTAGCCTCGTAAACAATTTCAGGCAATAATGAATTGTAAATGTCATTAAGTAAACAAAAATCAAACTTACTTTTTATAGTTGAAAACAAACTTTCTTTATGCACTCTTTCAAACAATTGCAAATAGCTGACTTGTTGTTGAAGTTAGCAACTTTGGGGTTGTCATTTAGGTGTAGTATAATGTTTTGTTAAAAATAATATTTTCAATAAAATTTGGCCACTGTCCCATTAGCCCCCACTCTCCCCTAAATATATTTGTTTTTCCTCATGTCATCATTTATTCTTCTATGAAGTACTATTTTATAGAAATTTATTAACTGTTGGTGTGTAACTGCACTATTTAAATTAATAAATTATACTAAAGTAGAAGAAGGTTTTGTGATGACACCAGCTTACGAATTATAATTATTAAAGAACGGGCGGGCAGATTGGCAGGTAAACAAATCGTGATCGTAAACACCAGAGTTTCCCCCAGACAGTTTCAGAAGGGTGCAGCACCCTGTCTGCCCTTTGGTTTGCAAAATAGTACCCTACTTGCCCCTCATAAAAAAATCAGCACCCTTCTTGCCTTTCAGTAAAACAAGTGTCCTTTCTCCTTTTGAATTGAAAAATTTGCTTTCATAGTAAAAATTGACTCAATGTTGTCTTGAAAAGAGTGCCCTGACTTTTAAATGTTTTAGTTGCTTTGAAAACGAAAAGAATGCCTTTAACAATTAAAAAAAAGGTGCCCTTAAGAATCTGAAAAGTGCCCTTTTCTCACCAGCAGCACCCTGTCCTTTTTTAAAACTGGGGGAAACTCTGTAAACACTTTTCCTCTACGTTCCAAAGTATTAAAAAAACCGAAATTAATTTAAATGTTTTTCTAACTGCTATGAAGGAAAAAAATATTCCATTCAAGTTCTCGTTTTGTGCTAAAATTTATTACAATGCGGGATATGCTTTTACCCGCCCACCTACCAAAAATTACATCAGATTACTTGTAACTATATAATTTGCCAATGATTTCCTTCATTCAGGCATCTTACCGAGTTGTTACACTTCGATTCACATGGCTTCCGTAGAACGGCGCATCTTTCCTTGAAAGAAGGCTAAAAACAAACTTAGATTATTTGGAGATTATTAGCAGTAAATGCATTGTAATAATTGTTTCGCTTTTCACTTAATAAAAGTTATAAAGGTCAAAGGGAACAAAAGCTAAATACGAGCATTTTCAGGGTCGGACTTTGTTAAAAATGCTGTAATCGCCGTTTAATAAATCACGTTTTCTTGATTAGCGGCACATTTTAATTAATTGCTAACGGTCACTTTTTCCTCACTAAGGAATAACATATCGCGATCTCCAGCTAGAGCCACCATGCTTCGTTCAGATTACATTCTGCCACAATAAGTCAAGTTATTTCTCTGGGCTTTCTTTTCCAATGGCTCTGTGATCAGCTGTGACCTTTTTTTTTTATTGCTCTTCCAAGGTTTGGAAACAAAACGCACAAAATCAACTCCCCAGGAGTGGTGCTAAACATGTCAAAGACCATCGTCCATAGGGACCATCCTCTCTTGCAGCGCGACAGACGTTTCCCCACGTCAAAGAAGTCGAAAAAAGAGCCGCCTTCCGTGAATGTGATCTGAACTCTGAACGGACCTCTTAGACCGGGTCGGAGTTCATTGTGGGGCTGTTTGACGTAGTCGTTCCGATGTCACGCCCGACTATTGCGGATTAACAGGTCCACTGTCGCAGAAAGCGGGACAGGGAGACAAAAGAGGCGGGGCAATAGCTTCTAAATCGGACATAAGAATATGGTAAATCCTATAAAAACTGACCCTGTCTATAACGGAATCCTGTTTTAAAAGTAAAAAATTCATGGTTCCGACGGCAGGAATACAGTCAATTATACCTAAGACAGAAACCTGTATAAAGCGGAATCTTCCTTTGGTCATTTCAGATTCCGTCTTAGTAGCGCGGGACGGGTCTTGGAACGCCCAAAAATCGGGGCATCCTGCGTAAATCGGGATACCTAGTCGCGGAGGAGAGTCCTTGAGATGTTTGTCACATCCCTTGAAAAGAATTTCTGTTCATTTTATACAACAGATCACAGAGCCTTTGGAAAAGAAGTTTATGCCGTGCAATTCAATCTGCGCCTGTCTCGGGGCGGCAGTTTTAAGATGGAATATAACATTAATTGTGGCTGAAAAACAATATGAGACTTAAAGTGACAAGTGCGGTTTTAACACTGATTCTAGTTTAAAGTGGATTCATAACCACTGAAGAACATACAAGCCAAAACAGGAAATAAAACGCGGCGCACGGTGACGAATTTTCCCGAAATCTTGGACAAAATTCGAATATTTGTCTGCTTTTCTGAATCTTCTTCGAAAACAGACTAACGTCAGAATTAAAAATTGCGTTACTAAATAACTGACATGTCTATATTTTGCGAAACGTAGAATTCGCGGATACCATAACTTAATGTGATTTTATGAATCTCAATGCAAAATTTAATAAATTTCGTACATTCACTAAGTAAAAAAATTAAATAATAAAACAGTAGGGTTTTTTTCTGAAAATAGCAAATTTCTAATTTAATCTTTTTTTAGGTGCGTTCGTAATTATATAAATACGTAGCACCTATAGTCGTCGTTTGGTCCGTCCGTCCGTCTGTCTGTCTGTCCGTCCGTCTGTCTGTCTGTCCGCATATAACAACGCAAAAACTACCCAACCAAATGGTTTGCAATTTAAAATATATTATCTTTGCAGAATTTTGTCGAGACATTTCAAATTTTATTAAAATCGAATCAAAACTTTAGGAGATATTAATAAAAATATTTATTAAGAAATTTGAATTTTTTTTTTTTTAAATCGGTGCTTTTTTGTTATAGGAGCTTCCGAAGTTTAATCGTCAAGCGACCGAGATACTTATTTTATGACAGAAATTAATCTACAGACGATATAATTCATTTCACAGAATTAAAAATCATCAAGATCTGAATATTTATATAACTAGCTGATACATATATATCTGAATATTTATATAACTAGTTAAGATATTTGTATGAACAGTGTCATAAAATATATACTTAACTAGCTGTTTAACCCGTTCTACGCACGGGATATCATGAATTTAATTCTAAAACGTGCGTACGAACGCACCTCGTTTGTAACGTTTGACGTACAATTTCCAACTTGTTTAATTTTGTTGTAAAGGTGAGGTTAGAAAATATTTCTCTCACTTATTAATTCGACTCTAATTTTTTGAATATCAAACTTTTATAAAGATATATATAAGGAAATATGAAATGGCTTTTTCAAAACTTCGTAAATGCTTGGTCAAAACCTACTTCACATATTTCACAAAACACTAAAAACTATCGTCAGAAAAGATTAATTTATCGTTTAAGCACCGAAAATAATTGTCGAAATATTTAACATTTAGGATGGCATGAGCTAAAATAAACTGTAGTGTCTTTATGCAGTAAAGGTGAGCAAAAAATGAATAATTGTGCAAAATTGTGTGCAAGAAAGATGTAACTATTGTTTAGATTTTCGGCCGTGTTTTGGGAAATTTCGAGATTGTGCGGTATTACCCTTTGTCTAAACATTAGACAAATGAGATAGTGGCTGATTCCTGTAAGCAGCGAAAATACTTTTAATTTCCGTTTCGTTTTTGTTTTCTTAAAAAAATAAAATAAAATAAATAATTAATGATTCTAATAACCTGTCCACAAAAAGCTGTAGTTTTACAGAGAGGGGTTATTAACCCCTTCCAAACTTTTGAAACGTTGTGTTTTCTTTTCTTTTTGTTTCTTCTCCTCTCATTTTGTGTACAATAAAGTACAAGCTATGTGAAATCATTCCCATCATCGGGAAATTTTAATGTCATTTCCCCTCTTTGGCTGCTTTTCTGTAATCGCCCTTGTCTGCAAACTCACATTTTATAAAGACGCGGGGGTCTTTTAAGGCTGTTCTCAAATCCAAAGGAGTTGCTACTACTTTCTGACACATTTCCGAGTTCATTTTTGTTCGGAAATGCATGGAATTGGCAGGTCTTCAGAAACTAGATAATTGAATGGCGTTTTCAATTTTTTTTTTATAAAGGTAGAAAATCTTTCAGAAAATACAGCGTTTTGAACCGAATTCACGACGCAACAGCACGAGAAAGGAGAAAAACTTGTCGTCACGCGATAAGAATTGCTTACAACTCCATAAGTAATTTATTTATGAAAAATTGGAAAAGTCTATTCGATTCCAAATCGCTTCAATAGTCAGACCTGCTAATTTTTGTCTTTACGTTTAAAAATGAGTCAGAAAATGCTTCAGACTTTGCTCGCGTTTGTTGAGCTGGGGAAAATTTGAGAACCACCTTAAGTATGGAATGATTCAGATAAACGGGAACTAACTGGCCTTATTTTACTGATACATAATAGACGCATTGAAACTATTGCCATATTTTATATGTTAAAAATCTTAGTATATTAATTATTCTATAAAAGGTTGCTAATGCTGCCGCTGCCGTAATTGAATCTATTGTGATCTTTTCACTTTCTTGGCTTTTGCTGCAAAAGTCATTGCGTATAAAACCATGAAAACTGGTAACTTTTAGAGAAATGCATGATGAACACGTTGAAGCCGACAGTTTTTTAATCGAAGAATTGTTTTAAGCGCTATTTAATGTTGAAATCGGCCAAGAAGAGTGCAGTTACTTAAGTTTTATGGGATTAAATACTATGCATAGCAATTTAATCGTCTTTTGCAGGCATGCACTTGATTAGATTGTGGTGTGCCCAATCATTTTTTTTTTTAAATTATAATTTTTTGAGTGTTTTAATTTTTTATTCAAATTTTCATTATCAGAAGAGAGATTTAATTGATATTTTGAAATAGTCGTTTTTTATCTAATTTTACCAGATTTTACAAAGCCCTAATAATAATATTTCCAAGAACAGCATTTTTAATTGAAATATATATTTACACTTGAATATTGAAATAAAAAAAAACTTTAAAAGAATTAAATTATGTGCAAAAAGCATTTGATGGTTGAAAACTGAAAATTACGTCATATTTAAAACGATATGTATGCATTTTCATGTGCTGAAATATATATATATATATATTTTTTATGAAACATGGAGCACAGATAACAGTTTACAAGGGAAAGTTTAAATGGCTATTGGGTTGCTACATCTGAAACCTTTTTGTTTTCTTTTTAAAACAGAGCAAATTAGAATGTTTTTAGAGACCGCTAGAAAACAACAACAACTTAGACACTTATGACTTTGTTATAAACCGAAAATGGGTAAAATAAGAAAGCACTTTATATATATTTTTTTCATTGCATTCTCAAAGAGTATTTTATAAATTTTAAAGTAAATTTATCTGTCGCTCTCTCTGTTTTTTACAACTTTAAATAATGATAAGATTTCCTTTTATTTTTCGTGTTAAAATTCCGACGACACAATAGCGATCAATTATAAATTTAATGACATAACAGTACCATTTCAAGTAACTTTTGGTTCCGTTAGAAAACCATTTCTTTTCATCAGAATTTATTGACACGCGAGTTGAGCGTACATATTATAACATTAAATTAATTATGCTAATCAATTACCTAATTGCTTTTAAAACGGAAAGATAGCTGTTGATTCGTTGATGAAGAGAAGGAAAAAATGCAGCGCCCACAACAGATAACCAACGCACATCTCTAACTTTTTGAAGACGTCATAAATTGACGAGATCTTCAAGGCAACGCTCATTAGAGTTGATCTCTGGGCTCTTTGCTTCCTTAAAGATGCCGATGTTTTACAACCGATGGAGGGAAATACAATTTCGTGTTTTGGAATACATTTTTCCAGAGCCTAGAAACCAAGATCCGGTGAGTCTTAATAAATTATTAAAAATAAATAAAAATAACGCGAGTGGTGTATTCAGGGTTTGGTGATATATATCAATGATATATATCTGATATTTATTTTCAAAGTATCTCGGCGTTTGATATTTTAATACATTTTATACGTATTTTCAAAATATAGTGTATGATATTTTTTATATCTTCTTGTCAAAACAAGTGTAAATGGATTTTTCAACTGTTGTTGACTGTGGCATTCTGTAAATAAGGAACTTTTACTCTGGCAATGACTTTTTTAAATTAAAAAAAAAAGTCCAAGCTTTACGTTAGAAGCTGAAATTTTAAATATGGAACCAATAATTACGTGGGACAATATTCACATAGTAGTACAGCCATTGAAAGATAAACTGTTTAATTTAGATACTACGTTATTTACACTTCCATTAGAAATAATCTTTTCTGATTTAGTTTCGTGTTGATATTAATTATATTATTAATTAGATTTAATTAGATTAATAATTAGATTATTAATATTAATTATAACGCGTTGCGTTATAATTAATTTATCGTCTAAGAAAGTACCTTATAAGTTTAAATATATATATACACTAGCTGTTACCCGTGACTTCGTTCACGCAACATTAAAAGAAGAATAAATACATTAATTAAGCAAAATATTTTACTCCCAATAATTAAAAACGTTAAGAATTAACTAACTATTTATCACATTTCATAGGAGACAATATGGTATTTTTTATTATAGGGACCTTGACATAACTCAGTTATAAAAAAGTGAAATTTTGTGCCAAATAATCGCGAAAATGAAATTGCAACCAATGCAAAAAGGAGGGCCAAATAAAATCGTGGAAATAGACGAATTGGGTAAAAACAAATATCAATTTTACCTGATAGACAATTTTACTTTTAATGCCTTTGTGAAACGTTTTAACAGCCATCCTTAAAAAAAAAAAAACATTAATTAGAAATAGTATATGCTTTTTCTTTAAATTCAATTCTGCCTCCTTGATTTAATATATAGTTGAAACAAATCTTGTTTTCTAAATGACAGTATATTGACAGGCAATTTTTGTTCGCCAGAATAAATTGATTCATGAAGTTTGAATATGTGAAAATATGTTTTTATTTTTCGGATAATTTACTGAAATCAAGATTTTGTTTTCACCATCTACTCAAAGTGAAAATAAATTCTGTTTTTCAGTTTTAATGAGGAAATGGTGTAAAAAATATACGAATCTGTTTTATTTCTCCTTTTTTATACACAAATATGGAGTAAGTTACTTTCCGTTTTTAGAGAAACAAAAAAATGGCATTTAATTTAATTTTTTTAATTCTGAGAGTTTATGTGACATCCTCGGATCAATTATAACCGGTAATCGCTAAACCGCTAGTAAACTAACCGGTAGTAAATCGCGTTGCGTTCGATAGTCTAGGAGTAGTTGCGAAATACAAACACACGGTCAGATTTTAATATAATAAATTCGTGTTCATTTTCCTTTTCTTAAAATTATGATGTGATTTTCAGCAGAAAACTCGGATACTCATGCGGAACGAAATAACGAAATAATGGATACTCATGCTTAATAATCAGTATAGATAACAAAACATTTAAATTTTTCGTTATAAATATGGCGTGAAACTCATCTACTTTCTATACTTATTGATACTTGTATTATTAATGTAAGGAATTGATTCACACTCATTTTAAAACATATTGGAAAATTCCCGTTTTATTTCAAATATGACGTCTTTTTCCCCAGAGAAATCCCTTTTTAATGACATAATTCTTGTTAATTTTCTTTTCCAGGCAATTAATTTCAATACTGGCATAGGGAAAATTGTGTTACTTTAACGAAATAATATTAAATCTTTAGGTTTTATCAACAAAAGTAGAACTATTAACATTCGTCTTTTTTTTGTAGGTAATCGAGTTATTTCTTTTAGTTTTAAGAATGAAAAATCACTATTTCTCGCTATCCATGACATCATTTTCGACATGGATAATTTTGCGGAGCATATTATTGACATTTGCTAACCATTTTCTTTTGAAACTTCTTTTTACTTTTTTAAAATTTAAATAAAAAATACGGCATGGTTATATATTAGCCGTGCGCAGACGGTAAAACGGCTAATATTGTTACCATACAAAAGAAAAAAAAGTGTAGCATATTAAAACCTTGTATTATTATCAAAAACTAAAAAAAGTACGTTTTATTTCTAATAATATTATTTAATCTTCTTTTTAATTCGTTGATTTTTTTTGTTTCATTTTCATTTTTCACGTGAAAAATTTTCAATTGAAACTAAATTGTTGAGTAAAAATTATTATTGCGGGTTTTGAATTAGTTTTGGCAACGATAAAGTATTAGCAACGGTAAAGTAAATTTAACCATTTTAAAATATTATACGAAAAAATGTCCATTCATTCTCTATAAAAATAACGAAATTTTGAATTATTAAGAAAAATATTTAAATAAAATAAACAAAAACCAGCCTATGTTCAAATGAGGGTTATAATTAACCTATATGCAAAGATACAGGATCATTAAATGCTCCATTTTGACGCTGGCTTCAGCCTAACATTTGCACACAATCAGATTTATAATATTATATTAGGATAGGATATACAGGATGATCATTTAAAAGAGTACCCGTTTGTTTTTTTCTATTATCCACATCTATAATATATGTAGCAAGACTTTCAACATCATTACTTATTTAATATGTCTATATTTAATGTGCGGGTATCGTTTTTTTTCCACTTTCTAAATGCGAAAACTTGTTTTTTAAAACATAAATTCGCGTGAACATCATTAGTAATTTTTAATCCGATTCTGCGTTTAATTTCAATAGGCCCCTGGCCATCAAGGTCACCAGACCTCACCCCATTAGATTTTTTTTATGTAGGGTTTTCCAGAGGAGATGTCCTGCAAACATCGATGAATTAAAACAAATCATAACTGAAGAAATCTCGTCAATAACACCAACAATGTTGCGAAGTGTGTCAAAAAACTTGGTTCGACGTGTTCATGTTTACATTCAAAATTGTGGCGAACATTTTCAACATTTGCTGTAAGGACTATAAAAAAAATTAATTAAATTATGTTTTTCAAAAATAAAATTATCACAAGATTAAGTAACATTGAGCATCTCCATTTCTGTTTTGCCTCATAAATAAAGTTGTAACAGTCCAACAGTGTTGGAAATTGTCTCCCACACTTAAACAAGGTTCAAACAATTATACTTCAATGTTAGAATAGTTGCCACATCCGTCAGATTTAAGGGTAATAAGAAAAACCAACGGGTACTCTTTTAAATTGATCACCCTGTATAATATATATATATATATATATATAACCATAAATGAAACATTATCATAACACCAACTTAAACCATGAAATAATTAAGTATGAAATAATTAGTTGACAATGAAAGATTCCCCAACACACTTAATATGGAATCAAAAAACATTGAAAGAATAAGAAATTAAATAAAAATTGAATCAATGGAATAAATGAATTAAATGAAATGAAATTTGTGGAATTTAGACAGAATTATCAAGTCCCAATTGCCTAAATACCACAAATAAAATGAGATGTTTCATCTTCATATTAGCCAAACATTGCTAAAAAATATGATATTGGGACTACATCTCAAATAAAATGATTCAAATCAGCAGAGTTGCATAATATAGACGCACGCGCGCACGCCGTGCGCGGAAAATTTTCTGCAAAATTCAGAACTTTGCAGAAAATAATTTTAGGGGAATTTTTTTTTTTTTTTTTTTTTTTTAAATATTAAAAAACCCCGTGGCAGAATGTACGCGACGCTGCGACGGGCGTCGCAGACTTTTTAGGGCACCTGCAGACAGAAGGACATTCAGCACTATAGTGCGTAATTTACGCAAAAAAACGGCAAACTTCGTCGAAGGATCGCAAAAAAACCCGGCGAATTTCGTCGAAGAATCGCGGAAAAAACGCGAAATTTATTTAAAGATCGCGAAAAATGGCTAATTTCGTTAACAGATCGTGAAAAAAACGCAAATTTAGTCAAAAGGCCGTGAAAAAACGTGAATTTTGTCAAAAGGCCGTCAAAAAAACTTTAGTTTCGTTGAAAGATCTGCGAAAAATGCTTATTTTGCCGAAGGGCTACGGAGAAAACGCCAACTTCGTCAAAGGATCGTGGAAAAGACTGTTAATTTCGTCGAAGGATCACGAAAAAACGTTCCATTTCGTCGAAGAAATGGCAAATTTCGTCGTCGGATCGCGAAAAAACGGAGAATTCTGCCGACAGATCGCGAAAAAACGGCAAATTTCGTCGAAGGAACTCGAAAAAATGGTAAATTTCGTTGAATGGTCTCGAAAAAACGGCAAATTTCGTCGAAGTATCTCGAAAAGACTGTTAATTTCGTTGAAGGATCACGAAAAAACGGTCAATTTCGTCGAAGAAACGGCAAATTTCGTCGTCGGATCGCGAAAAAACGGAGAATTCTGTCGACAGATCGCGAAAAAACGGCAAATTTCGTCGAAGGATTGCCAAAAAACGGTAAATTTCGTCGAAGTATATCGAAAAAACGGCAAATTTCGTCGAAGTATATCGAAAAAACGGTAAATTTCGTTGAAGGATCTCGAAAAAATGGTAAATTTCGTCGAATGATCTCGAAAAAACGGCAAATTTCGTCGGAGGATCGCGGAAAAAACGCGAATTTTGTATGATATATTGCGTATTGCAGACTATTTTTGAAAACATTATTAGCGTTGCAGACACTTGAAGATAGTTCTGTCACTTGGCCAAAAAATTAAAAATATTCCCCAATTTATGTACGATTTATTTACTGTTTGCGCACAATTCAAAATTTTAAAGATGCAAAACATTATTGTGACATTACAGACGCTTGCAAAGAGGTCAAAATCTTAAGGATTGGGTTGTTTATAAATGCATTGAAAAAATTTAATTGATAAGAATTCAGCTCTTCCTATCATGGATTTTTAGTTTTATTATTATTTTTAACCAAAATAATAATTCTTTAATTAATATTAATTAATTTTAAATGGTAATTATTTTAAACT
The DNA here is from genome assembly GCA_963931845.1 of Maratus michaelseni. Taxonomy (NCBI): domain Eukaryota; kingdom Metazoa; phylum Arthropoda; class Arachnida; order Araneae; family Salticidae; genus Maratus; species Maratus michaelseni. Next base: position 126,314,802 of record OZ007593.1, on the reverse strand, counting down.
ACTGTTTTTAATTTATATCGTCCAAATAATATAACACGTAATTTTATTAAACATTAAATTAATTTGCAGAAAGTTTTTGACTCAATATTTATGTGCGCAGAAAGTTTTTGATTTTATACAAGTCTGCAAATCAGTGATAAAATAAAAAATAAAATACAATATAAAAAAGGAAAGAAACCATACTTATAAAAAAATCCATAAAGATGAATAGAGATATAAATAAGATACCTTGCAGTTCATGAACCATCATGAAAACTCCAACATGACTGGGGAATGAATTGCATAAAAAATCATATGTTGCCATTTTTAGAAATATAAATTGCTTAGAAATATAAATTGCTTTGCACTGATGCCAGAAATAATGTTAAAATATAATGGATTATAAAATAAACAGGAACATTAGTGCTGCCATCTATTAGTAAAAAAAAAAAAAAGTGGATATAATCTGAATCGAAGGAATAGGATGGAAATAAATGTTTCATAAATCAACCAAATTACTAACTTAATTGATACCAATTAGTTAAATAATAAATAAATGAAATTAATTAATAAATAGAAAATCGAATTACATTAAAGGATGTATTAATGTATAATACTATGTTATAAATAAGTATTAAGATGGAAAAATTAATAATAAAAAACAACTTAAAATAGTGCTGCCCTCTAGTGGTAAAAGTAAATATAAAGTATGGATGGAAATTAGTTTTTAATAATTAAACCAAATTACTATCTTAATGATAGCCATTAGTTAAATAATAAATAAATTAAATTAATTAATAAATAAAAAGTTGAATAATATCTAAGTAATGGATGTATAAATTAATAATACTATGTTATAAAAAAAATAGTAATATGAAAAAATTAATAATTAATGCAACATTAAAAATGTACCATTAAATGTCAACAACGATTAAATAACTGTACTAAAAATGCAACATCATTTAAAATAAATTAAATTAAAATACTAAAGATTTGAATTAAGAATCAAAGAATTTAAAATTAATATTGAGTAAATATTGAAATGAATTAGTCACAAAAATGTGGCTTTAAACAAAGTTAAATTAAATAAAAACACTAAATAAAATTAAAACATATTATATCAACACTGTATAAAAGTAAACATTATCTTAGAAGTAGATATGATATTGTCCACCAAAGGTATTAATCCAAATCATTAGATCAAATACATTCTTAATATTAATGAATATAAATTCATTTAAAATAATTAAATAATGAATAAGTAAATCTAACTAAATTAATATACATAAGAATAACACATCGCAGTCCATTATAAAATGTGTATGATCAAACAATTGTGTAAATCAAAATGCCCCCATTTATTTATTTATTTTTATTTTTATTTTTTAATATATAAATTAACCATGCGTATTTTTCCATACAACGCCGCCACACACCTCCTCAATCCAACGTCTACCCACCCAACCGTCCTATTATAATTTTTTTTTTTTTTTTTTTTTTTTTTTTAAATATTTATAAGATTATATGAATTTTTTTATACATTTTTTAAAGCGCATGTGTTAATTTGGTTGTAAAGATCAAATAGGAACTAACTATATATTAAGGAATAAATGAATTTTTTTGGAAAACCATGTTGTAATGCGTCAAAGATAAGTTTTTTAATATTTTTGTTAATAAGTTGAGAGGAACATAAACTTTTTATTCTATAAATATGATTAAGGAGTATATTACGATATACAGAATTATGAAGACATGATTTAAAATTAGTAAATGAATTAACTTTAAATTTAAATTCTTTACGTTTATCAAATAGATCTATTATTGTTTTGTTATCTTTTAGTGTAATATTAAGATCTAAAAAGTTAATAGTATTGTTAGAAAGGAGGTTTTCCGTTAATTCTAAATTAGTAGGATAATCAACTGGAAATATAGAAATATTAGTGTGATCAGTAGCAATTAAAATAATGTCATCAATATAACGATATAAATGTATATTACTATTAATAAATGTACGTTCATAATGATACAAGTATAAGTCTGAAAGTATACTACATCCCCCTTGTGGTATACCGACTTTCTGTAAATATAACGTGTTATCATGCATTATATAATTATTATATATAATGAAATTTGTTAAAGTTTTAAAATAAGCTGTATCCATATGAATTGGTAAATTAAGTGAATGTTGATACTTATAAAATAATGCATTTATAATATTATGTAGATCTAATAAATCTATATTATTAAATAGATCTTTGAAATCATATGTCATTATATTGTTAACACATTTAAGATTTTTCAAAATATTGACGAGTTGATAGCTATTTTTTATACAATGTGTGTTATTAGTGGATGTTGTCAGTGTATAAATTTGATTGAGAATTTTTAATAGATATTTATTGGCTATATTATTATATGTATTGTATCCTATAGTTACAGTCCTAAATTTAATTGGATTTTTATGAAATTTGGGTATAAGAACTAAATAAGGATAATTAAAGTTAGTAGAATTAATATTTAATAATTTATAATAACTGTGAATTTTACGATTATTTACAATTACAGTTTCATTAGTTTTTTTAAAAGAATTGTTAGTAGAAATACAGGATGTAAGTAGTTGGTGATAATAAGCTTTACATATGATTGCATAATTATTAGGAGATTTGTCAATATATGTTATTACATAGTTTTTTTGTAATTTAGTAATTTGCTGGAACAAATGTTTTGTGTTAATTTTAACCATATTGGATAAATTTTGTTTTAAAGACGAACTGAATTTTTCAACAACCAGTATTTTCCATTGATTAAAATATTCAATAGGTTTACTATATGAAATTGAAATATATATATATATATATATTGTCTAATTTTATAATCTTTTTATATCTATAATTTTCTTTATTTATATTCTGTTGTGGTCATTCATAAAAGTTTACTTTTGGGAGAATAGTCGAGATTATTGTATGCAATCTGAAATATTTTGATGAATATCGAAATATTTCATATTTCTAGTATATTAAATCAGATTCTAAATATATTATATATTTTTTTTAATTATTCTGGTCAGAAACTATGAAAGTAATATTTGTTCAATTATAATTTATTATAAGGATTTAACGGTTCTTATGTGCAAATAAACTTTTATTTTTTAGTGGTATTTCATGAAATATAAACTTTATACGGATTCAATGCAATTATTCGTCTTGTGTTTTAAATCGTAGCTTTTCATTGTTCTAGGAAGCAAACATAGCCTTTTATGTTTGTGTATATATTTTAAGCTGCTTATACAAAATAAATAAATCGCGCAGGCATTGCTCTAACTGTTTCGTAAAAGCAAACTTATTTATGTTCAGCAAACCAGCGAACTTCTTTAACAGCTCTTATGCTGCTAAAAGAGAATGACTGTGTTTCAAACTACAAGAAGCCCTTTAAAAAACACTTTAAATCCTTTGAAACCCTCACTTGCAGAGTTAGTCGTCTGCGTCATCTCGTATTGATAATAGAGATGCCACTGTATAAAATTCCATTTAATACTGTTATTTCAGCACTTACTTTTGAATTTTGCTTTATTTGCAGTTTTAAAAGCCAACATTTGACTTTTTATGTGTTTTAATTCTTTTTTTTTAACATTTTTTAGCGAAATATGAGCGATATATTTTATTTTTCCTTCCAGTAAAAATGTATGAAAGCAGTATTTACTTTAAACAACGTGGTCATTGATGTCCCTTCCCTATTGTTTTTTGTGGTTTCTAACCTTTATAAAAATGTCCTTTCCGTTTGAGATTGTTATTTAATATTTTTATTACATTTTAATAATATAGCCATGTGTTTGAGGCCTGAAAACATGATCAAATTTCGCACAAATGTATTGTGCGGTTCAACATTGCAATCCGCATCAGTTACATCAAACATAAATTTATTTTTGCATCTATAGTGTTGTCAATGGAAATTTTATTTTCCTGTAGAACCAAGTAAAAAAAAAAAAAAAAAAAAAAAAAAATCAATATTTTAATAATACATTTTTTTTTCTCGTACATTTCAAATCATTAAGCATTCAATGTTCGTCTTGAAAATCATACCTATTTTTTATTGCATTTTCCCCAAAATTTCCGTTACTATACATTAATTTGGCGTGGACACCGAACTCGATTATGAAAAATTCATTGCTTTTTTTTTTCAACGTATCATCGTTAATTAATTAATATTAAACTAGTAATTGATAAAAGCTTATTTTTTTAATTATTATTTTTAAATATTACACTCTTCATTTTTTATTTATACTTTATTTTCTTACTTATTGTTGCAGTTTTACATCCATGTGGTATATTTTGGCGACCATTTATTGGCGCATCATTAAATCCATTGTTGTTTCAACTCGTATAGAGAATATTTGGCGATTTATCACCTGTAGCTAGCTAACGGAAAATGCCTTAAAATTAATGTATTAATTTATAATTAAATTAGAAAAATGTTGTATGGTCATCGGAAACACTTGTGAACGTAATTTTTATAATTCTAGCGTAGCAGGAAGGGGGAGTTAAAAATCGATTACAAAATTCATCTTCACATACAAACTCCAGTTTGAGTGTTAAAAAAAAAAAAAAAAAAAAAAAAAAAAAAAGTTACTAACATTGCCGCTGTCGTAATTTAAACTATTGTGGTCTTTTCCTTCTCGGCTTATCCTGCAAAAACCACTGCATATAAGAACATGAAAACTGGTAGTTTTATGGAGAAATATGGAAGATAAAAACGTTGAGGCAGACAGTTTTAAAATCGAATTTAAATTGTTTTAAGTGCTAATTAATATTGAAATCTTTCAAGATAATTTAGTTACTTAAGTTTTATGGGATCAAAAACTATGCATAGTATTTATTTTTTATTTATTTATTTATTTATTTATTTTTTTGCAGGTAATACTTGACTAGATTGTGGTGTCCAGTCATTTTTTAAATTTGTCTATATATATATATTTTTTTTTTTCAAAATTTTATTATTTGAAAAGATATTTAATTCATATTTTAAAATACCCTTTTTTATCTGTTTCCATATTTTAAAAAGTCCAAATAATATTTCCAAACACTATATTTCCAATTGAAATATATATTTACTCGTGAATATTGAAAAAGAAAGCTTTAAAATAATTAAGTTATTACGTGCGAAAAGCTTTAAATAGTGAAAATTACGTCATATTTAAAACGATATAATATTTAAAATGATCTTTTTATAACGTCTAAAGAAAACCTTTCTTTTAGACGTTATAATAGTGAGGCAGTAACATTTTTTTTACTTTACCATTTTACACAAGTTCATTTTTCAAATGTGTAATTTATCTTACTTAATCACGAAAACAGCCGTTAACTGTCGCGACAGCGGTGGGTGCGGCCTTGGCGCCAAAAAGTCCCCCAGTCAAAGGGAAATGAATGGCCACCCGATTACAGAAGATCATTACTGGTCGTGATAATATCTTTCAATCTTCCGTAATCCGATAATCTTTTTAAAACAGAGCAAATTAGCGTGGCTCGTAGAAGCTCCCTTGTATGAAAAAATAAAATAGATATTTTGAATTAACTAGAAACTTCTTCCGAAATATAAATAATAATTATCTAAAGAAAAATAAGTGCATTTATATACCAGCCTTATTTCATCTAGAAAATGATTATTGTGGTTCAGATTTCTATAAAAGTCTCCCGCCCCCCTTTTGTAGATATCCTCAATGTGTTGTAGACTTGTTGCAGAGAAAATCATTTAGAAAATATCCATTATTTAGATTTACAATACGTCCCATTTTCTAACATTTATTTCATCCGGTGTATTGTTTAGAGTTTTAATAAGATAGATTTAATCTATTTCTGAATTGCATTGTTAAATCTTGGAACTTACTGCTTGTTGAAAAATCACCATGATCAATCAAGAGCCCGTAACACTTTCCTTAGTTTTTTTCCTGTTCCGTTCCTGATGCGCGGTAATATCTGTATGTCACTCTTTTAATTTATAAGTTAATCTTGCTGTAATCGCATTGCTTTTAAGAGCTGCTTAATTGCTCAAATCCGCCGAACTCACGTTCTTGAAACCGAAATGGATACCTTGTGTACACGTGCTCCAGCAAGACTGGGCATGGGAGAGTTGCTGCCTCTCCCTGGATTTTGAAATTTAACTAACTAAATTTATTTTGTCATGAATTTAAAAGAAATAATAACATTTATTTTGTTCAAGTGATTTAGTGTGTCATAGAGGTCTGCACGGGCCGAAATTTCCAGGCCCGGGCCCTGCCCGACCCATACAAAAAATAATTTGGCCCGGCCCGGCCCGATACAAAAATTAAAAGTTCGGCCCGAACAAAAAAAATATTGGCCTGGCGCGGCCCGATTTAAAAGTTAAAAGTTCGGCCCGAGCCCGGCCCGGCCCGGAAAAAAGTTAAAATCTCGGCCCGAGCCCGGCCCGGCCCGAATGAATTTCTACAAAACATAATTTTTACGTCGATTTGGTTAAAAATTTGCCCCATAGGAGGAGATCTAACCAAAAATTCCTATCTCAGCCTTTTTTTTTATGTTTATAATCTTCATTTTTATAGAGGTGCCGCAAGCTGGAATATTTATTTTTTTAATAAATCTCTATTTATTGTATGTATGTGTTTAAGTTATCATCGATATTGTTAATCCATATTCCATTTATTGAAGTGTTAAAAATCAGAAAAATGCTATACAGTAAAATCTAAGATGGAATTGCATAGGGAAGAAAAAAAAATGAGTTCTAGACAATTTGCCTTCTTAGCAGATGTAAATGTATTATATATTATTTTCTTACATATTAGTATATTCATTTTTAATGGATCAACACATTTTTCAATTTAAGACAGGATTCCATCATAAGCAGGTTATTTTTCACACGTTTTACTATATTTTAATTTAGCTATATGTTAATAAGTGTATAAATCTACTATTCTTTAAAAAGGATAAATTTTAATGTTTAATTATAAAATAATGGCGATTTAAAAATGTATGCATGTTTTGAAAAGATTTTTATGCCAGATCTTATTTTACTGACCTTCGAACGGACCAGGTACGCCGAGACAATGATTTTCATACGAGTCAAAACCAGGACTAAAAATTTTAAGGCATGAAGACTAGGAAGAATGAAACCAGTCCCGGCTCTGTACGGAAAAAATAATTTAAGGCACGGCCTTATCCTTCAGGAAAAAAGTAGGGCCCGGCCCGGCCCGTAAAGAGTAATCACTAGGCCCGGCCCGGCCCGAGCCTTCAGAAAAAAAATATGGCCCGGGCCCGGCCCAGCCCGAGTGCCGTGAAGAAAAATAGGCCCGAGCCCGGCCCGCGGGCCGGGCCGAGTACGTGCTTCGGGCCTTGGCCCGGCCCGTGCAGATCTCTAGTGTCACCACGAAAAATAGAAAGTAAGGATTTTTTTTCCCTCAGAGGGGCTCTGTATCACAGAATCCCCCCCTTCCCCCTCAATTTTAGTTCTGGTTTCATTTTTACGTTTGTGCGTCGAAAATTTAAATGACGAGTTTAGGAAGGAGGGGGGAGGGGGGCGCAAAATCTCCATTGAAAAAAACAAAAAAACTTTCAATTATTTATTTTTATTTATTATTATTATTTATTTATTTATTTTATTATTATTGTGTTGTTTGGGAAAGTTGGTTCGTACCGGAAATTTCTATCATTTAATTATTAGACATTAATTCCGATATCTAATGTCTAATAATTGACGGGCAGAATTTCCCGCTACGAATTGGTTTTCCCAAACGGTATAGGAACTTTCCGAACAACCCAATATTTTATTTATTTATTTGAATAAAGCCTGTTCAAGCTTATTTTTAGGATTTTTGGATTTTTAACATTTCTTATTTGTTAAATTTCATTTCTATGTTGTTTTTTATAGTGATATGTTTAAAAGTTGTTTTGCACGAAGGTTCTGACAAAAACTTTTTAGTTTACCTTATTTCATGTTGACATTCTCCGTGCTAAATGACGTGATCTAGACCGCGGATCACAAGCACATCTGTTCCATAATGTTGCTCCCTGGATTTCTTTCTGTCGACCCCCATATGTTCTCATTTGGCATTCTTGAAAAATTATGGTTGTCAATTTATTCAAAATTTACGGTTAACAAAAAGTTATAAATTGTCATTTTGGTTTTTGAAATCCTTCATGTGTATACTCTGGATAGCAACAAATATTGGAAACTTTATCTGATTACTAGTAACAAGTTTTTTTGTCTTTTTTTCCCCCTCTTTTTAGTTTTTATCGTCAAATAGTTCTTTTTTCGAAAGGAGACTTGCACTTTTCTAAATTTAAAGTGCTGATTACCATTACTTGATATACATATGTATTTATTATTCATTTTGCCGCAAATTCCAAATTTGACGAAATTTTAAATATTGTACTTTTTAAATAAATGTTTTCACAAAATAAATAAATAATAAAAAAGAGAAAAATTGTGTTATGCATGAATGCAAGCTATTATTCGTAATTTTGCATTACCTTGATCAATCATAATCAAGAACCCGGAACACTTTCCTTAGGTTTTTTTTTCCTATTTCGTACCTGAAGCGCGATAATATCTGTAAAATGTGTCACTCTCTTAATTTATAAGTTAATCCTGCTGTAATCGCATTGCTTTAAGAGCTGCTTAATTGCTCAAATCCGCCGAACTCACGTCCTTGAAACCGAAAACTGAATACCTTTGTATATATATAGTTTTTTCATGGCAGGGTCCATTTGACTTTCTAGAAAAGTTATGATTACGACTGCATAAATTGTCATTTTGGTTATTGGAATAGTTCGTGCGCATCCTTTTAGTGTAGATAGCGTCGGAAATAAAAACATTATATAATTACTCTGGCAAGTTTTTTAACCATTGGGAAAATGGTTGCTGTTTTCGGTCAAGAATGGACCTCTTGATGTCGTCACTTTCTTTTTTTTTAAGCGTTTTTAACGAAATTCTGTAACTTTAGAAGAATTTTTTAAGCGTTTTTAACAAAAGTAACTTTAGAAGAATTTTTCTTTGAATAGGCAATAGAAATTCATAAAATCGTTACAAAAATGTTTAAAATTACAAAAAGGATAGATGCAAATTATCAAATCTGAAAAATAAAGTAGAAATTTGGTACTTTCGTGTTATAGTGACTCCCAAGGATGAAATATTTTTGTTTCTGTTTTCATTAATATATTGTAAATTTGGTACTTTCGTGTTATAGCGGCCCCCAAGGATGAATTGCCAAGCGATCAAGATTTATCGCCAAATTATAAAGCATGTATGACATTATAATAATATATGATATATATATAACATTTCTTGACGTATGTGGCCAAGTTATAGTCATTTTTAAATTCCTACTATTAGCTCACACTCTCTATTGTATATATCGTGTTCAAATTTTCAATCGTTAATAAAATATTTTCTATTCATCCACTCAAGTTCAAATAAATTTTTTTTAACTTGTAGTGGATGTAACTTTATGTTAATACAGTTTTTTCAAATATTAATTCATTAATTAAATTTAATTAATTAATTTTAGTTTTAAATGGGAGAAAAAAATTCCTCACATTGTTTTCATAAATGAAATGAAAGATTTATCTCAAATGAGTGATGCCACAGCAATAAAATACCGCAACGATGATTATAAAATAATGTTCAATAAAGATAACGTGGGACATTAATGCTGCACGGGTTTATTTTATATATTTATGATTAAAAAGTAGGAATTGACTTAAACATTTTTTTTTATATTACTTGTTGATGCATATATGATGTATATACGACATATAAGACGTAAATAATATATGTATAATGACGTATATGGCACATATAGGAGTGTTTGGAATATATGTATATATATATATATATATACGTATATAGGATGCATATATAAGCTTTGCGATGATCTTGGCGAAAATCATAACTGCAACCTTGGCATAATCATAATTGTGGGGGCCGCTATAACACAAAAATATGGTAATTTTTTTTTTTTTTTTTTTTTTTTTTTTTTTTATTATAAAGCTTTCGGAACATTTTCCCAATGGTTATTGTAATTTTTTATATTATAATATATATATATATATATATTATTTTTTATTTTTTTTACTTTTATTGCATCGTAACAAAAAAAAAAAAAAAAAAAAAAAAACTTTGGGAGGATTATTAGACTCCGACATCATTTCTAAATTTAAGAGGACTCGGTTACCAAAAATAAATATTTTGTTTTAACACCTTATATTAAAGTTTTTGGATCATGTTTCAATAAAGCAAAATCATTACAGATAATAAAAGGCCTTAAATTGTTAATAAATTTATATATATATATATATAATTATAATATCTATGAAATATATATATATATATATATATATATATATATATATATATATTAACAATTTTAAAATTTCTTCTTTTTCAATTTTGGTATTTCAAACTAGATTTTTTATTGATTTATTTTTTAATCTTATACTCAGGGTACTTTGTTCTACAAACCTAAGTATTGGATTTTTTATACAAAGATTATATCAGAAGATGAAAATTAATAATTGGGAGTATATAGAATAAACCTATAAAAATCGCATATATTTAAAGAATTTGAAAACATACCAACTGAGAAAAATGAGTTTAAATATTTCATTTACCAAAAAAAAAAAAAAAAAAAAAAAAAAAAAAAAAAAGTGAGAGAGGAGACATTAAAGAGAGATATGTAAAATTAATTATATCCCTTTTGCTATTTATCAGATCGTCAGAAATTTTGGACACAATGTTCTAGAGGTGTTAAGGTTCATTTTTAGGGTAAAAATCTGAAGTATGGCATTTTTCTCAAAATGAAAGGTATTGAGTTCCCTTAAATAGCTGATTTGCACTGATTGACTTTTACTATTTATTTTGTTGAAAATTTTTAATTTGGCGTATTTATAAATACAGTTTTTAACTCCTTTATAGCGAGCTCGGATTTAACAAGAACCTGGTTTTAACTAGCAAATGGAAAGGAAATAGGTGGCGTAATATAAAAATGGATTGCATAAAAATCAATTGTAACGTGGGAAGCTCGGATAAAACGTGCTAAGATTTTCATTATTTCCCCTTGTTTTTCTTAAGCAAATTATATTAATTCATGTATGTTCTATCTAACTTTTAATGCAATAGGGTGAAACATCTCGAAGAGATTTTCATTTTATGCAGTCATTTATTTTAAAGCCTTTTTTTTTTTTTTTTTTTTCTTACAAACATCAAATTGTGTCGTCTTCCTTTTATGAGTTCATTAAGGTAAGTAGAATGGTGGCGAAAGAAAAAAAAATCTTAAAGAAGAATAGTATTTAAAAAAAAATCTATTTAAATTAACAAACAAATGGCTACTGAATATTAGCTTCCATTGGTAATTAAATTTCACCCATCCAGTCTGGAAATGTAAAATTGTTCATCTATCGGAGCAAATAGTAATTCTGTAATTTTGAATAATTCATTATCAACTTTTACTTATTTCCTTCTGCTTTATTATATGGAATCTTAAGATTGGTTGTCTAATCGCGAGAATTCTGTATAATGAGAACGCGCAAATGCTGTGATCACTTCGTTCTTTTTATAACCAAAAACCAAGTTCAACTTATTTTGCTCTTTAAAAAAATGCTTCGAGAAAAAAAGCTTGTGTTTATGTTATGTATGAGTATTGCTATTGTTCGTAATTTTGCCATTTCTGAAGTGTATATTCCGCCTTACTTTGAGACCATGAAATATTTATTTCCAAACCTTGTAAGCTCCATGTAATTTTAAAATAACATTTCTTTTTATTTTTAAGTTAAAATAAGATAGTTTACAATTTGTTTTCCCCGCGCAACAGCGCGAAGCTTCCTGGCACATTCACTAGCTCATTTTTGCATGAAATTTGCATTTTCCCGTAAATGCATTAACCTTGATTTACATTAAATTGCTACCTGGTGATAATCTTTTCCGGACTGTCCCGTCTCAAAAAATTGACCTAAAACGCAACTTTGTCTACATTTTCTGAACGATCATTTGTCTCTGTAGGAAAACTGAAAACGCTATTCGATTTCTGGGTGTCTGAATAACAACGGCTGTAAATTTTTATTTATTTGAGGATGAAAAGGACTTCGTTAATGTCTCAGAAAGTAGTAGTCAATTTGGATTTGAAAAATAATTTAAATAGGCAGTTAAAGTTATGTCGTTTGGATTCGATATTTCTTCACCCTATGCCTATAGTCTTGGTTATGGTTTCAACTGAATAATTTGCGTGTGGATCTGCTGAATACATAACCTGACTAAATAGCACATTTTATCAGGACTACTGAAAAGGGAAAAGTTTCAGCAGAATAATGATTTTTAAATGGCAAGATATATTATACTTCTTTTAAATGCTAAAAGGTGTAAATTAACAACATAATACAAATTAAAGTAACTTTTATTAAGTTGTTTCACATGTTTCGACTCACTCCGAGTCATTTTCAAAAGCAAATGAAAATATTCCATAATTGCACGGGCTTTGAAGTTATTATTTTCATGTACTTTTTTTTAAAAATTACGCACGTTATCTTATATTTTTTACTTGATTGTTTATTTTCATATCTGTGACCATGGAGTAACTCGAGCCACAGTTTCGGTAAATTAAAAGATGCCGCATCGTTACATATTGTATTTTTGCGTGTTAGTATCTCTATGGTTTCTCTTATTATGTATGGATAGTATAGACTGGAGAGAAATTTAATTACAGAAAAGAAGAGAATATAGCTGATATTAAGTATAATATAGAAAAACTACAGCCCTGGCAAGATTATATCAAGAAGGAAAACCATCCAAATAAATTTCAATGAAAGTAAAATAATATTTTGCTCCAGTATATACTATCCATCCATAATAAGAGAAACCATAGAGATACTAACACGCAAAAATACAATATGTAACGATGCGGCATCTTTTAATTTACCGAAACTGTGGCTCGAGTTACTCCATGGTCACAGATATCAAAATAAACAATCAAGTAAAAAATATAAGATAACGTGCGTAATTTTTAAAAAGTACATGAAAATAATAACTTTAAAGCCCGTGCAATTATGGAATATTCTCATTTGTTTTTGAAAATGACTCGGAGTGAGTCGAAACATGTAAAACAACCTAATAAAAATTATTTTAATTTGTTTTATGTTGTTCATTTACACCTTTTAGCATTTAAAAGAAGTATGTTATTACAAGGTGTTATAATTTATTATATTGCATTATATTAGTTAAATATATATATATATATATATATATATATATATATATATATATATATATATATATATATATATGTGTAATAATAAAATTTCGCCATTTTTCCTTAGTTAAATTATTCCAAATTCTTACAATTCTATTTTTTTTTTCCTGTTTTATTCCAATTTACTACTCTATATTCATTAAATCCTTATTCTTAATTTAGCTCTATCGTTAACTCTGTTAAATTCCCTTTTATTTAATTCTAAATTGTCCAAATTTACTTAAATATAAAGCTTTTAGTTATTCTTAATTGCTATCATGATCCCCGATCATTTCTGGGTTTTAGAATGTTTTTTGAGAGCCATTTTCATTTTTATTCCGAATATTAATTTCCCGCTCTAAAGTCACTTTACTACAAAATTAATCCACTCCTCTCTGTCCGAACTCTTTTACTAATTATCTTTCATTGGTCGTGACGTAGCATGACGCGTCTTCTTTAATTCTTCATTGGTTCAGTGCGCGTTCTACGTCATAATTTGTGTTATTGCGCTGGGTAACAAAAAAGCAGCTGCCTGCGGCGCTTCCTCAGAATTAAGTCGTATTTTCACTTGTAAACAACTCCCTGGCTGCTCGTTTTGAGAATAATTGAGATGTTCTGATACTTACCCTCTATTTCTTGATGACGTAGTGATGCACGGCTATTATGGTTATGGTGGAAACTGCCCAAGAGAAATATTTAATAAAGAATTGAAATTGAAAGCCTTGTTCGTTTTGAATTCACGGAGAAACGCCTCTGGGTTTTAAATTCTACTGCCGCTATGGCCGCGTCGAAACTGCAACTAAAATGTTACGACTGCTTCTAAATATTTATATCATCAATAGTAACCAACGTTCTTAACTTCGTTGTGCGACCATGTGTGCTCCTTCTATAATCAACGTTATTGCAACTACAACATATGACGGTAAATCATCGTAATATAATATATATATATATATATTGCATTATATTAGTTGAAAAAAAAAAAACCTTTATTTATTTCAACAGATTAAAAAAAAAAATGTAATTAGAATAAATTAAGTAATGCAAATTTATTTAAATATTCTGTAATTGGAGAGTAAAACATTGTATTTAAATGTAAATGCCCTGAGTTATAGGTTAAAAAAGAATAATATTTTGCCTTTAAGCTAAAGGAAGTGCATAAAATATTTCAATTATTCTGTCTTTTTCCTCTTAAAAAATATATAAATAAAAATTTGACACATTTGCTGGCGGTTATCAGAAATTCTCGTATTATCTAACAATGAAGCTGTTATCTGCTGACTAAAGTGCTTTTGTACCGAAAATCGATAGATATGCACTGTAGAAGAATTGTTTTAATTGCTAATTTGCTGGCAAGTTAAAACGGTATCAAGATACTGTTTTTACTCTCGTACAAATGGGTTGTTAGGTTTTAAAAATGTATTAATTTTTAACAATGGACTTCTAAAAAAAATAATTTTATTTAACTAGAAAAGCGCTGGAAATTATAGATTTATTTCCATCAATTCAGTTTTCTCGGCAATTTTATCAACCATTTACTGCGTGATTTTTTTTTTTTTTTTTCGCTATCATTTTGAGCAGTGTAAAAAAAGAAGAAAAAAATCCGTAAATTACTTCAAATTTTCAGTCAAAATTTTGAATTTTATCACTTGTGTCAATTAGCACAGCAAATCCTGCAAAGACTCCTGGTCAAAAGCATAAAGACACTTTCTGTTTTAGACAGTTTGTAAAAAATCTGGAGAAGTACTGGACGAATTATTCTTGAACTTCGGGTAAGAACATGTTTAACCTCATATATTCCAGGTGGATTTAGTCAGGAAAGCAATTAGAGAATCAAAAACAAATGGAATAATATATATATATATATATATATATATATATATATATATATATATATATATATATATATATATACACTTGCGATCACCCTGTATCATTAAGGCTTTAAATGATCTGTAGCTCAAAAAATAATTAAATGCCTGTATGCATTTTTCAAGAATAGCACATATATCCATGAAAATATAAACGTTTCTTAAAAAAAAAAAAAAAAAAAATCCGTATTTTTTGTCGTTTGTTTATTAGCATGCAGAATATTCAAACAAATTTAACACCACTGTCAGATAACTTGAAATATGCAGGCGAAACGTCGTACTGCAATTAGAAAATAAATATATTTTATATGTGATAAAATATGAGCATTTGTATGAAATAATTTTTAACTACTCATGCTCAAATGATAGCACATTTTTCCTTTCATAATTTATTAGTCAGCTGTATAATGTAAAGCAAGTTCCATAAAAAAGCCAATCCAATATCGTGAAAATTCAGGAAATTATCGGTGATAATAGTGAGCTGCATTTTAGTCTGTTTTTTAAAGTAACTTTATAATAATGAATTGTATCATAATAATTTATAGAAAATATTGTAATTCATGAAATGTAATATAGTACAATATATGTAACATATTTTTCTCCATTTTATAAGTATGAATGTACATTTATAGTATTGATAATTTTTATGCAATTCAGTGTAATTATTCTTTTATTTATGGTGAAAATTACTATTTGAGGAAATTCCCTTATCATCCATTATCATTTTTAGTAAGCAACTGAAATACAGCTAACTTCATCGCCGATAACTTTCTACATTTTCACAATATTTGACGGGTCTTTTTATATAAGTTGCTCTTACAGTTGAACCTTCCAGAGGGGGCAATGTAAATAATATTGTTATGTGTTCGATTTTTTTCCATTGAAAGTTTCATTTTGGGATTAGGGGATCAGTCCTCCGCCTCCTCGTTTTCCTTCATGTCATATGAAGATGAGAAAATTTGTTACTGTGTAATGTTTGGCATTTTAGAATTTGATGTAAAAATTATGCAAATTATTTAAGAATAGCGTAAACCTAATGCTTTTTCGTAACAAAAGTTAGATTTGAATAATGGATAATTTAATTTACTACTGTGTGAAAGGAAGAACCATAAATATGTATATATGTACATTTCACTTTCGATCATATTAAGTGTTAAATGGAAGCTCAGTTGAAAATGTGGAATTATTCGCCTCTGTGTGACCTTGTATAACAGAGAAATAAAACTTTCTATTAAATAACTGGACGTTTCAACGTAAAGTTGAATTGTTTCAAATGATACTTTTTTGTTACGGGTATTTGAGAAAAATATCTGTTTCCTGCTCAACGCAAACTTTACCATTTTGAAATTGAAAATGTTATTCAGCTGTAATAAAAAGCGCAAAAAGGAAATTTCTCTGTCATAAATGTGTGTTTACATCTTTAATGGAGATACTTTGCATTGTAAAAAAGACTCCCATTTAAATCTTTTGAAATTCTACATGTTGTCTGTGATTTTATTTGTGATTTTAATTTTAAGCTAATCATTATTATGTTTAAAACTCTAAAATGAAAATATTTTCAGTCAAAATTATTTTTATTCATTAAAAATTGAAGATTTTCAGTTTCTTTTGTTTAAAAAAAATCAAGCTAGTTTCAAGGTTCTGGTATAATTTTTTATTCATAAAATTATCATTTATGTATAACGGGACGAAAAAAAAAAAAAAAAAACCTGCCTTATTGGCAGATTTTATTTACCGTCAATAGTATGCTCAAACTTTCTACAGTTAGAAAACGCGTAGTACAGTTAAAAATTCCCTTACAGCAAATTCCGCCAATAAACGTGAATGTACTCGAGATCTTTTGTGCATCCCTGTATAAAGATCTAAAGAATTTATATACATGTAGAATATGAGTTAAATTTAAAAACGCTTACTACAACTGAAAACTCGCTTCCAACTATTGTTATTTAATTATTATTGATAAGACAGCACTGTAATCGAATTGTTTTGTGTGTCCCTGTAAATGAACGATGAATGCTATGCACATCTTATTCTATAGTAAGCATCTGTCTAGTAGTACACCTCAGTGCTACATCATATCAATTTCAATATGCTTGAAATAATGTAACGTTATTAAAGTACACCGCAAACGATTTTTCCCCATAGACCGTACTGTAATTTTTTTAACAGTGTCCCTAAATGAACTGTAAATACCACACATTTCATTTTCAATACCGAACAAGCTATAGTAAATTTCAGCAACATATATCAATTGCATGGCAATCCGAGTACGAGTATATTTACAGGCAGATAGGCAGACAGACAAACCGGATTCATAAACACTTTTCAACTATGTTGGAAAGAGTTAAAAATGTGATATTTTCAAGATTTTTATGTTCCAGACTACCTTATCTCCTTCGCGATGAGCTTCGTGTAATACGTGACTAATTAAAGCATTCAGATTCCTTGATTATTGCTACCAATATATTTTAATTGAATGTTTTGCCTTTTTTAATCAAAGCATTTCGGTGATTAAATTAGGCAAAAAAATATCTATTTTGAAAAACCGGTAATAAAAGATTAAAAATTCTGTAAAGGATAAAGAAAAATAGCGAAAGGGTAACGAATTAAATTGATAACACAAAGGATAAAATATAATAATAATTAAGGGCAATGATAAAAGAAATGCTATTTTCTAAATTTCCCAAAATGGTATTTGAAATTTTATAGGAGAAAAAATCATTTGATTTAATGAGGTATTTAGTGTAAAAATTGCAAAATTAATAAAAAGAAGTGTAATTTTATTAGAATTTTTATCTTTTCGTTCTTTGTTTTATTAAGATATAAGTCTCATTTTAGCTCACATCATAGAAAACTTATATTTAGGAATCGCGTAACGTTAAAGGATTTTAATTAATTCGTTGAAAAATATGCATTATGAAAAAATCAACTTTTATTTTCCTCAAGAGCATTTAAACTTTTGGATTAAATAAAAATATATCTAGTATATGCGTTCATTATGTTCATGATATAAACGTAGTGTAAAAATTTTCAAAACTAAACAAGCTCTTATTATTAAATTCCTACTATTAGCTCACACTCTCTCTATATATATCTTGTTGGAATTTTCAATCGTTAATAAAATATTTTCTATTCATCCATTCAAGTTCAAATATTTTTTTAAAACTTGTACTGGATGACAATTGGTGTTAATACAGTTTTTTCAAATATTAATTCATTCATTAAATTTAATTAATTAATTTTAATTTTTATATGTGAGAAAAAATTGTCTCCCATTGTTTTCATAAATGAAATGAAAGATTTATCTCAAATTAGTGATGCCAACCAAAAATAAAATACCGCAACGATGATTATAAAATAATGTTCAATAAAGATAATGTGGGACATTAATGCTGCACGGGTTTATTTTATATATTTATGATTAAAAAGTAGGAATTGACTTAAACATTTTTTTTTTATATTACTTGTTTAATTTTATAATTGAAAATTCTATAGGTTTCAAGTGAACAATATACGTTGTAATTCAAGTGATCCTGTGTTGCTAACCCGTAGCTTGTAAAGATAGCTTCCCATTGTCACTAGGTCAGAAGATTTTATCTGAAAATCCACATTATCAAGATTGCATCAGTTATCCGTTAATCTCTCTTTTCATCAATTTAGTTTCATTATAATCTGTGCTCATTAGGGAGATTTATATAATTTTTCACTCTTTTATTTAACTCAATTTTGTTTTTTATATGTAAAGGTGGAATTTTATAATTGATTTTTCCTGATATGCTAGAATTATAAAAATTATGCACACAGGTGTGTTTCCGATCACAATGCGACACATTCATATTATTAGAACTAAATTAATAAGTTATTTTTAAGGCATTTTTCGGTTAGCCGATCGCAGGTGATCTATCGCCAATTATTTCATGTTTGCAATTGCGTACCAGATACAAAAACAATGGATTTAATTATAAACCAAACCATCACGTTCGCCAAAATAGGCCAACTGGCTGTAAAACTGCAACAACGAAATATGTTACTCTAAAAAGTAGAAAATATAAATAAAAAATAAAGAATCTAATATATTCTTTAACAATTCGCTTTAATCATTTTATAGTTTCATATTAATTAAATCATGATTATACATTGAGAAATCAAATTAGAAATCCTAAAAAGATAGTTTAAATAATGATTATACATTGAGAAATCAAATTAGAAATCCTAAAAAGATAGTTTAAATAATGATTTTTTCCTTTCCTGTCATATTTTAAAAAAGAAATAGAACAAAAATTATAATTTTTTTTATATAAATTCACTAGCTCACCCTTTCTACCAAGCGTTTAAAAGAAGGTGAATTTTTCATAATCGAGTCCGGTGTACACGCCAAATTAATGTATTGTAAGGGAAATTTTTGAGAAAAAAAACAGGAACTACAGTCATGAAATTAGGGATGATTTTCAAGGTAAACATTAAATTCTTATAAAAAGAGCGGTTTTTTTTTTTGTTTTTTTTTTGTTTTTTTTTTTTAAGTCTATTTTTACGTTTATACTTGTTTTATATTTACTTTAACCCTGAAATGCTAAATTTATTAAAATTTATTTTTATTAACGGATCTCTGCACTAAAGTACAAAGTTACGCCAAATAATAAATAAATAAATAAATAAAAAATTAAAATAAAAGTTTTTAAAATAAAATGATATTTATGTATCTATCTAAAGAAAAAAAGTCCTTCCGGCCTGTACCGGGAGGAAAAGGTAGCTTTCCTATATCTTCGTTTTAAAATTTTAGCTAATGTTACACGAAAACAGCAAGTTAAAATGCAAAGAAACGTTTACAAAAGATTCGTTAATACTGAATTTGAATAAGGATTTCGCCAAATTATTGAGCAATAGCCAAATTGGCTTCATTTATAAAGACTTATTTTGGTCGCCAAATTTGGCGATATTTCGCCAAATGTCACAAATTTTGCTAATTTTGTCGCCAATTTTGGCGCTAACGTATATGAATATATAGTTTTATGCGTATGATTGGGAAAATTATTACAACAATGAAAGAAAATAATTTGCGAGTAATCGCGTTAATGTGCTGTTTGGTTTCAAAATGTCAGCCACCCTAGAACTTCAAACTGCTCTATCTCAGCCATTTTTTAAGATAGAGGTAAACCAAAAAATGCTCTGGAATCCTTGTATCAAGGCCTAACACGTAATTAAAAAATAAATTTGAATTTTTAATTTTTTTTGTATATTTATTTTAGTTTTAAATTTTTAAATGGCCGCCATCTTGAAACAAAATGGCGGACCAAGCTAGCCAACGAACTCGGTCGAGACATTGGTGACCTTAATACACACAATTAATTTCATCAAAATCGATTTATAAATACGAGCGTTATCGTATGACATAGGTCATATATATATATGTAATAATAAAAAATTTTCGCCCTATTTCTTTAGTTAAATTATTCCAAATTCTTCAATTCTTTTTTCCCTCTCTTTTTAAAATATCTCTTAAATCTATTTTGTATTTTATTCCATAACTTAATCAATTCTGTTATTTATCTTTTTAAAATATCTCTTAAATCTATTTTGTATTTTATTCCATAACTTAATCAATTCTGTTATTTATCATTCTAAAAATCTTAATCTGTTAAAAGCTACACGTATTTATTAAAACCTTATTCTCTTAAATTGCAACACTGCCTCTAAACGCACCTGCCTAATTTCTTCTTTTGAGACATTTAATTTTTATTCTTTGGAACTTTTATAATACCATTTTTATTTCTATTTAATTCATTCGGCATCCCATGATTCCAAGCGGTTTTCGCGCCCAAAGGCCTTTTTACCTTTTTAATTTGCCGCTTCTGTTAAAGAGTTTTAATCATACGTCAGAGACACGTCTTCGTGGCCTCATTTTTTCATCCATTAGCGAGAAAGCTCCGCCTTCTTTATCTCCCTAGCGCCCTCCGAACATGGATGCGAGTGGACCAGCTTGTTCGCGCGTTTTGTACCTTTGGGCCAAATTTTGAAGTATTTATACGGTTACACTGGCTTCGGAGAGAGAATTTACACGAATTAGTGGTTGTCATCTAATTGCCGTCACTGGGGAGTCTACACTAATGCATCGGTAGTATGTTCTTCAAGCTCTGCTAATTCTTCAAGATCTTCAAATGTGTTCAGTTTTAATGAAGCGAAAGTTGGTGGAGTTGCTTTCATCTCTGTGATCACAATAAAGCCACTGCTCATCTATTAAGTTATTAAGTCTTCTTTTTAATGTTTTTGGGAAATTTCTTCTGGATTTCACCGCCTCTGCTCAATTTTTACGACTGCAAATCACTACGATTTCCGATGTGATATACTTCGAGATTTGTCTTCATGGTGAGTGACTCGAAGTGATGCCCTGTCCGGGTGTCATGACTACATTTCAACGATCTCGACTGCGGCTACCTCGATATGATTATCAGGTAATTTTAGTGGTTTCGGACTGAGATGTTCCGATTGTCTGGTGGAAAGAACGTTCAAGTCGACAGCAATAGCGATCTTCTATAATGTGCCAATTTTCGACAGGAATGTATCAAAAAAGCCGGTCAGGATAACTGATGACCTGTGTAATAAAAACATTTTGGAGACTTCCCAGTGATATTGGAGAACAACTACCGATTAGTTGTCAAATTATCACTCATAAGTGTTTATAAATTTATCCCAGAAGTGACGTCTGTAAGTTAAATTATTCTTTTATTTTTATTGATTTCTTATTTTATTGATTTGTTATTATTGGCTTATATAGAACAAAAATTGTTCTTAGAATACTTAGAATAATTTTGTTCCTTTTATCTTGAACATTTAGAATTTACGAAATTTAATATTTATTCTTATGTATTGTTAAAAAATTAATTTTATTTGGTTAAGCTCACAAATATTACTGAAAGTTTTGAACTGCTCTGATATTTATTCCTATATTACTTCATTTTACAAGAGTAACTTCATTTTATGTTCTTATTTTATCATTTAATTATAGTCCCTTTTCATTCGGTGATATTTATTCATAGGAAATAATTTCTATTCATTGAAAAAATATATGAGTAATCTCTTTTCAAGTAACATGTATTGGAACATATTCTATGCCATTCTAAAAATGCATAAAAATTTATTAGATTATCTGAAATTACAGCTTCACTGATTGCATAATAATCGCAAAAATAGCTTTTGAAGTTTATTAATGTGAAAAAAAAAAAATGTGTTATCTCAAAAGAAAGTTGAGTAACATTGAAAGGGTAAAATTATTGTGCAGTTAATTTATTTGTTTATTTTATTACTTTTGTTTTTTGATGCTATATTCTGAGAGTACAATTCAAGAGCCAAAAAAATTGTTCTTACGAAATAATGATACTTATTTTAAAAAAGTGTTTTATTTATTTCATTCTAAATTGTGATATTCATATATAGTGGATCTATTTATAGAAAGATTATAGTAGTAGTTTACATTTACTATTTAAGTGAAATGAATTTTAATATGAATTGGACTTTTTTACTGTTGAATATTATTTAGTTTGTTATTTAAATTATTAAGAGTTAGATATTTACAGTTGTTGTTAAGTTAAAGAATTCTTTATACATTGTTATTTTTTTTTACATGTTATTAAAGTCAGGGTTTGTTAAAGTTATTGTTGAAAGTAAGGGTACTCAAACCAAAATGGCTGAAAAAGAGCTTAATGTTATTCTTTTTGACCCAGAAAGTGGGATGAATGTTGTGTCTTGGCTTAGACACTTTGAAGGATCAGCCCCTCCAGATAAAAAAGAGTGGAAAATCAACAATATTTCCAAATATTTGAAGGGCGAAGCATTAAAGGTGTATGTTAATGAATGTCTAGATTGTAAAGAGTATGAAAAAATTGCTGAGATCTTAACTGAAAAATTTCTGAAAGTAACAGTCCCCCGTTTTTCTGATTTCGCCTCGCTGAAATTGCATGACCTAAACAACTTAGAAAATTATTTCCGTCAGAAAATAGAGATAGGTCGACAACTTAAACTATGTGAAACTATTATTTTACAAGGATTGACAAATGGCTTAAAACCTGAATACCAGAACTATTTAATAGTAAATCCTCCTGAATCTACTACCGATTGGTATAGATTAGTTAAACAACTTGTTGTCATTCCATCTCATTCGAGCAGTAACAATAATAGTAATGTTAGAAATATGTCTCAAAATTCCAGACCTTTTTCTCAACCAATTAATTCACCTAGACATTGGATTCGCCCTCAACCTAATTACAGGAATCCAAATTTCCAAGCAGCAACTAATTTTAACCCTTCAACGTCCAGGTTCGTTAGTCCCAGATTGCCTGTCAATCATTATCAAAGAAGGCTTCCTAGTCGACCATGTCGAATGTGTTTAAATAGAGGTATCCAAAATGCTTATCACTGGGAGAGGGATTGTGTATTCAATGTTAGGCCTCTGCAATCTTCTGCACCCCCTCTTAGTCAACCACAACCATCTACTGATAATATATGACAGTTAATTGTATCAGGATATGTAAATAACAGGGAACTACCTTGTGTGATTGACTCTGGCTCAACCATAAGTATTTTGCCTTTTAAATTTGTTAAATTCTTAAATGCTAAAGTTATAAATATTCCACCTGTTATTATTGGCCAAGCCAAAGGAACTGTTGTAATAGATAAAGCTTGTAATTTATTGTTTAAATTAGGTAATGTGCAACAAAATATTAGATTTTTAATATGTAATACAAATTTAGATTATGCTATACTAGGTTTAAAAGAATGCTGTAAGTTTAATTTAATTATTGACTGTGCTACATGTAGAGTATTACAAGGAGACCTTGTTTTAAATGAATCTAAGAACATATCCAGTGATAAATTAAGGTTACTTCATTTTAATGTTAACTATGATTATCAGAGAGTGCAACCCGATTATGGAAAGATCATATCTCCTCAATCCTTTGTTCCATCTAATGTTGATAATTCTAAATTAATTGGGGAAATAAATTCTATAGAAAATGAAACTTTAAGGGAAAGGGATTATTTAGATATATTTTCTAAAAATAAATTTGATGTCGGGAGAATTAATATCGAACCGCAACGTATTTTTCTTAATTCTGACCTACCAATATCTCTGAGGCCATACAGAACTTCCCCTTTAGAAGAAAAAGAGATTTCGGATCAAATTCATTCACTATTAGATGCTGGTTTAATTAAAGAGAGCAATAGTCCCTATTCTGCCCCTGTTACATTAGTAATGAAAAGAGAAGAAGGTAAAAAAACTAGATTATGTGTTGACTATAGAAAATTAAATGCAATAATGAAAAATGACGCAGAACCCCTACCTCGTATCGATGGAATTTTAGATAAACTGAGTAGTGCGCAGTATTTTTCAACTTTAGATTTAGCCTCTGGCTACTGGCACATACCCATACATCCATCCGATACTGAAAAATTGGCCTTTGCTACCAACTTTGGGCTCTTTGAATGGTTAGTTCTGCCCTTCGGGATTAAATTAGGCCCCCCGATATTTAATAGAACCCTTAGAAGAATACTTACTAAATACAAAATAGACTTTGCTTGCCATTATTTTGATGATATCATTATTTTTTCTTCCTCATTAGAAGAACATATGCAACATTTAAACCAAATATTTGAATTATGTAGACGCGAAAACATTAAACTTAAACTCTCTAAATGCAATTTTGTCCAAAATAACATTAACTTCTTAGGATATACCATCCAGAATGGCACATTAACTCCTGCTAATGCTAATATTGAAGTAATAAAAAAACTAAAACCCCCTTCAAATGTAAAGGAACTTCAGAGATTCTTAGGATCTATCAATGTTTATCACAAGTTTATAGATAAATATGCCGAAATTCGAGTCCCTCTTAACAGATTACTCAGAAAAAATACACTATGGGAATGGAATACAGATTGTCAAAATTCTTTTCAAAAATTAAAAGATGCCTTAATAGCCAAACCTATCTTAAAAATTTATGACCCTAAGTTACCCCTCCATATGTTTGTTGATGCCTCACAGGTGGCAGTAGGTGCAGTCTTAAAACAACCTGATAGTAATAATTTTTTACATCCAATTGCTTATTACTCTAGAGGATTGAGAAGTTATGAGAAGAATTATTTTATTACCGAGTTAGAGTGTCTTGCCATCATTGACACCTTAGACAAATTCTATCATTATTTTCATGGTGTAAAATTTACCATTCATACTGATCATGCATCTCTTGTATGGTTAAAAAATACTAAACATTTGAGAGGCAGGTTATTTAGATGGTCTTTGAAGTTGAGCATGTTTGAATATAATATAGTTTACGAAAAGGGATCCACAAATGTCGAAGCCGACATGTTGTCGAGAAACCCAATTTCACATTTTATTCAACCACTTACTTTTCTTCTGGACGTTAAAGAAATTATAGAGAGGCAGGAAAAAGATAATGTGTGTGGTAAAAATTATCTAAAGGAAAATGGACTTATGATAGTAAAAAAGAAATGTTTTAGAAAAATAGTAGTCCCCATGTCTTTAAGGAGAAAAATACTAAATGTTGCTCATGAAAAATTTGGTCATCCTGGTATCCAAAAAATGTTAAATTTAATCTCCCCTAATTATTATTGGCCTGACATGACGCAAGATATAACCAATTTTGTAAAACATTGTGATATTTGTCAAAAGAATAAAAAACCCAGACAGAAAAAATTTGGCTTATTACAAGCTATGCCCACCACAGATCAACCTTTTGAATGTCTTTCTATTGATACTGTGGGAGGATTCAATTATTATAACTCCACCAAAAAATATCTACACATCATCATCGACCATGCTACTAGATATGTTTGGGCTTTCCCCTCAAAAAGTGTTACCACAGAAACTTATACTAATTGTCTAAACCAAGTTTTTAATATTCAAACACCACAACAATTATTCTGTTTTAATAAAATTCTTAATGTCCAGACCCATCAAAAAGTGTTAAGTGATAGAAATGCAGCCTTTACTTCATCTAGATTTAAAAAATTTCTGCGAAACCACAATATTAAGCAACGTTTAACCACATCACATCATCCTCAAACGAATGGCAAATGTGAGAGAGCGAACCAGACAATAGTTACTAGATTGAAGTGTAAAGTCAATTCTACCAACTCCAAAATTCCTTGGACAAAAATTTTGACAGAAGTAGTTAATGAGTATAACAATACCCCTCATTCTATCACTAAATTCCCTCCTGCTTACTTACTTTTTGGCCAATTACCCTATGATTCTCCTCTTCAACAAAATTATTACCCTCCTGTTCAAGAAGCCCTTAAACTTGCTAAAAAACGCACTGATGAATTCTATTGGAGAAGTAAAAAATATTATGATCGAAATTATCTAGAACCAAAATTTGAGATTGGAGATCTTGTAATTTATGAAGAGTTCCAATATCCTAATACCAGAAAACTTTCACAAGTCTTTAGTGGTCCTTATCAAATCCTTAATAAGTTATCTGATGTCAATTTTGAAATTGATAGACAAATTCAAAATAAACCTACTGAAATAGTACATGTATCAAAATTACGCCCTTATTATCCTCCTGATCAATTAAAATTATCCCATGAGAACCAACAACAAACTAATGTTAAATTTATAGTTTCGTCTTGATTTTAATATAATCCAAAAATAAACGAAATAAAATAAATTAATAATTAACTAATCAATTCTCTTCTGTATAACCGTGGTGTTCTTGATTGTGCACACGAGAGTGTCACTGTTGAAGTTTCCACTTGAGTCAACTTTTTATGCTGGCGTAATTTAGTTGATTTAAGTTAGGAGTTTCTGATACTGAATTGGATTAGATTAGAATAATAAATTAAACAGTATTAACTAAACTAATAAAATAAACTGGATTAAATTATATCTTAAACTAATCAAATATGATATCTTAATACTAATTGAGAATTGTCCAACCTTTCTTAATATGCTACAAGGTCCCATTTTTTCATTTCACAACTTATGTTTTCTTGTTTGACTGAAAGCAAGATAGTTACATAACCATCATCTACACAATAATGATTGTTTTCACGAATTTTTCTTATTTATTCCTTTTTTTGTATTATGTATTTTATTGAGTATATTTCATACCTCATTCACTACTATATGGATGAGATATTAATTATATACTTAAGAAAGTAATTAAAGAAAGAGTGTGATATTTTTGAATTATAATGCTTGTTATTGCTGAACTTATTGTTGAATATTATTATTATTAGTTATACTATTTATAATTTGATATTGAGATTAAATATTACTTGAATTTGAATATGTTGAGATATATAAATTTTTACTTCTAGAAGTAAACAAGTAATAAAGTAGTAAAGGTAATGGAAGTTATAAAGGTAATAATGGTAATAGTAATTTTGATGTTGAGTAAAAAACTCTTATAC
Organism: Maratus michaelseni; assembly: GCA_963931845.1. Lineage (NCBI taxonomy): Eukaryota > Metazoa > Arthropoda > Arachnida > Araneae > Salticidae > Maratus > Maratus michaelseni. The sequence goes on along the minus strand of OZ007593.1, from coordinate 126,287,283 downwards.
TGCTTACATTACCTATTTGCCTTTTTAGAGTAATTACCATTTGTCAGACAAACTATACCATAACAAAATACTCATTTCTCTTAAGTTTTTCTTAGCATTCCATTCAGGACTGAGTTTTTCAGACAAACATAAGTTTAATATTTGAAAATTAACTTATGATTATTGTTATTGTTAAGTATTATTATTTTAAATTTTTATTGTTGATGTTATTCTTCTTCTTATTATTATTATTATTGTATTATTTGTGTTTTATTGTTGTTAATATTAATCTTAGTACTATTTTCGAGTTGTTGCTAGTAAATATAAAGCATTCAGATGAACTTTAATTCTGAAATAGACTTTCATAAGGAAGATCAGTAAGATCTAAAATTTGAAGGATTTTTCTCTTTCAATTTGTAAACTGTTCAGTTTGTGAGGTATGCAAATAACTTTTTTGGATGGACTATCACTCAGACGAGAACTGAACGACAAATTAAGCAACAATTCTACAAGCAATTTGCAACAAATTTTGTAAGATGATACTCTGGCAGTATGTTATCTATTATTTTAAAGTGTTACAATTCTTTTCTTATTTTGTTTAATATTTTCTAAAGCTTTTTATGTCATTGTTAACAAGATTAATATCTTGTAATTGTATTTTTATTAACAACTCCACCAATTCGCGTTATAGTTATTAAATTTAATGTTATTGGGCATTAATGAATAAATTTTGGAAATGTACTTATTTTGACTTCCTCCAGTTGATAAATTGTAATCCAAGTCCGTGTAACATTTCCCTTCAATGAACTTGCAGGTCATATGACCTACCGGTTCATTCGTCTTTTTGGGTGGGGGGGATATGTAATAATAAAAAATTTTCGCCCTATTTCTTTAGTTAAATTATTCCAAATTCTTCAATTCTTTTTTCCCTCTCTTTTTAAAATATCTCTTAAATCTATTTTGTATTTTATTCCATAACTTAATCAATTCTGTTATTTATCATTCTAAAAATCTTAATCTGTTAAAAGCTACACGTATTTATTAAAACCTTATTCTCTTAAATTGCAACACTGCCTCTAAACGCACCTGCCTAATTTCTTCTTTTGAGACATTTAATTTTTATTCTTTGGAACTTTTATAATACCATTTTTATTTCTATTTAATTCATTCGGCATCCCATGATTCCAAGCGGTTTTCGCGCCCAAAGGCCTTTTTACCTTTTTAATTTGCCGCTTCTGTTAAAGAGTTTTAATCATACGTCAGAGACACGTCTTCGTGGCCTCATTTTTTCATCCATTAGCGAGAAAGCTCCGCCTTCTTTATCTCCCTAGCGCCCTCCGAACATGGATGCGAGTGGACCAGCTTGTTCGCGCGTTTTGTACCTTTGGGCCAAATTTTGAAGTATTTATACGGTTACACTGGCTTCGGAGAGAGAATTTACACGAATTAGTGGTTGTCATCTAATTGCCGTCACTGGGGAGTCTACACTAATGCATCGGTAGTATGTTCTTCAAGCTCTGCTAATTCTTCAAGATCTTCAAATGTGTTCAGTTTTAATGAAGCGAAAGTTGGTGGAGTTGCTTTCATCTCTGTGATCACAATAAAGCCACTGCTCATCTATTAAGTTATTAAGTCTTCTTTTTAATGTTTTTGGGAAATTTCTTCTGGATTTCACCGCTTCTGCTCAATTTTTACGACTGCAAATCACTACGATTTCCGATGTGATATACTTCGAGATTTGTCTTCATGGTGAGTGACTCGAAGTGATGCCCTGTCCGGGTGTCATGACTACATTTCAACGATCTCGACTGCGGCTACCTCGATATGATTATTAGGTAATTTTAGTGGTTTCGGACTGAGATGTTCCGATTGTCTGGTGGAAAGAACGTTCAAGTCGACAGCAATAGCGATCTTCTATAATGTGCCAATTTTCGACAGGAATGTATCATATATATATATATATATATATATATATATATATATCAACATTTGAACGGAGGGTGGTTTTGGGGTCTGGGCGTCATGATCGGTGAAAATATATCGGAATTTTCCGGAACTGCTTTCCTCCGAACGGCTGCAATAGGTAGCTTTATACATTTTTGTATTGAAAGCTACCTAAAAGTGTTAATCAAGAAGTAATGAGGTACAAGTATAACCCAGGTAGCATTTTAGAGTTAAATATATATATATATATATATCTTTTAAAAATTAATAAGTAAAATGCCAAAATTATTCAAATATTGCGTTAAAAAAAGGAAAAGGAATAAAGAAAGAAGTTTTTTATCATGCCTCTTAGTTATATCACTTATTCACTAATAGTAAATTGCGATCTTCGGAAATGTGTTTCACTGTGGATGTGGTTTACCCATGCAATGCAATATTATGTATTTTAATCTGGAAGATTACATAATATTGAATGAAAATTGTAACTAAATTTAATGCATTCAAAACAAGTAAGTTCTTCAGTAACACTATGCAAGTACGATTACTACATCAATAACATAGCACTCTAGATAAGACATATTATAGTTTAGTAATTCGTATTTCCCTGTAAGATGTCTTATGGTTTGTAGTAATGAAATAAAGCATACATTAATTTTGCTGGTAAAGGTAAACATTGAAATTTTCATTTATATTGTTTCGAATATGGAATGTGATTTGTAAATGCTGTCCTCTGTTCTGAATAAATAAATAAATAAAATGAAATGAAAGTAAAAATATTTATATGAAAAACACGCGTGTACTTTTTAAAATAGATTTTTTTTTAATCAAAATATCTGGAGGTCAAAATAAAAATAGTAAAAGAGTGAGGCGCTAAAAATGATACGTTAAGTAAATTAAGCCCAAATGAAACTCATAAAATCAATGCTATTAATATATTATTAATGTAATTTTAATTTCAATGTATATACTTAGAATATTTATTTCTCTCAGCGCCTGGCCCTTGTACAATTTTTGTTTTGACCTCCATATTGTTGATTTTTTTTTTTTATGTTGTACATTTAAATACATTATTAATATAGCTGTGTGTGCTTTTAAAAATTATTTTTATGTTCTACATTTTAATATTTATATTTTTCAAAATTCATTGTTATAATATAATTATTAGTCAAGTTTTCATTGAACACTTCCATCTTTTTTTCTTTTTCTTTTTTTTCCCCGAAAAGATAGAATAAAATTAATCTTAATTGATAATTAAGTTTTAAAAATATTAAAATATTGTATTGTCATTGGGAATACACAACTGTACGTAATAATGTCAGAAATCTAGCACACCAGGAAGTGAGTGAAAAATCGATTAAAAATTTTCATCTTTACATACATGAACCAAGTTAAATAAAAAGTGTAAAAACTGCAAAATCGTGCCCAAAGTTTTGTCAAAGTCCAATAGGACTTTGACAAAAGTAATACTTGCTTTTTGTTTTCTCCGTTTTACCTGTACTTATTAGAAATGTTTTATGGTTATGTGTGGCATTTTTCGTTGGGGTAAGAAATTGATTTTTCTTTTTTTTTTTTTTTTTTTTTTTTTTATCTTGGGTAGAGTTTTAGATCTTCCCCCTTGAAAAAGGCAAAAGTTCAATAGCATGAAGTCATTTTATTTATTCGGTGTATGTTTTTTATGTTCTTGATACTGCCATTAAAATGTTCTTATAAAGTTTTCCGTGTAAATTTGAAATGCTAATTCTTTCGAAATATATGTTAAATGTTCTACAGTAAAATTTCGAAAAACGCTATCGCATCATAAATCTTAATGAAATATTCATGTGTAATTTATTTTGATGGAAGATTTTGAATTGCATTTTTCTTTAGTTTGGAGTCATTGAATTGAAATGTAAAGACATTTAAGATATTTTCCTGTACTTTACATTCTGTTTTTTTTTTTTTTTTTTTTTTTTTTTTCCCTGGCCATATACACTAATGAAATTTGGAAATAAAAACAAGATGGTTTCCTGTTCTGTGCGAAAGAATTTTAACAAGAACGAAAAATCATGCGTCAAGCATAGATTATGTAACACTTTCCAACGCTTCCAAAATAATTTTACAAATCATTACCGTTTAATAAACTAAAAGATAACATCTAAGTAAACAATTTGGAAAACGCATAACATATTTAAAAACATAATTTCAGGAATTTCCAACATATACAATATTCGGAAAAATATCCGAATACTTTTATTCAGCCCTGTATAGGATCTATAGATTTGTATATATACTACATAGGATGCTAAATTTTAGTTCAGTTACGAAACGCGTAGCACAGTTTAAAATTCTCCTTCTGGAGTTTCTGTCAATAAACGGAAATGTCTTCGCGAACTTTTGTGCTTCCCTGTATAGGATCTACAGAATTTATACACACCACGTAATAAATAAAAAGTGAGTTAATTTTAAAATCGCGTTCAGTAGTTTAAAACGCACTTCCAGGAATTATTGTTAACAGACAGTAGATAATTCTTTTGTGTGTCCCTGTAAATGAACGATGACTGCTATACACACAATATTCTGTAGTAAGCCTCTTGTAATGCACCTTAGTAGTGATATATATAAATTTCAATGCGTTTAAAATAGCGAAACATTATTTAGATAAACCGCAGACGATTTTTCTCCATAGACGTAATGTAACGGAATTCTTTTGACTGTCCCTGTAAATTAACTATAAGTGCTATGCACACCCTATTCCATTTTAAGCTTCTTCTGATACACCTTAATGATATATATCAATTACAATGTGTTTGCAATTGTGTAACATCATTAAAATAAACCGCAAATGATTTTTCCCCATAGACCGTAATGTAACAGAATTCTTTTGAGTGTCCCTGTAAAAAAACTATAAGTGCTACACACTTCAGTTGAAATAGGGAACTTGCTATAGATAACGACAATAACATATAAAAATTGCAAGGCAATCCGACCATATTTACGGGAGTTAGAGCACGGGCAGACGGCCATACGGCCAGACAAACCGAAGTCATAAACACTTTTCAACTAGGTTGGAAAGTGTTAATAAAAAATGTTTAAAAAATGCATGACTTCATTAGAAATTAGAAGTCTATTAAATCGTGCTTGTCAAATGTACAGATTGCCATTATGAGTATGAGTTTTATTATGCTGCATTTGTATGAATGTCTTATATTGCTTTTTATGGCTATTTTAGCTTGATTTTTTAAAGGGAATACGCATAATTGAAATGAGTATCATTGAATAAGGTGAAGATTGGGGGTAGGGGAATCAAGACTATTGATTTGGAAAGTTTTAAAAAGCATTTTGTCACATTCCAATGATGCATTTACTATAAATTGGAAGTTTTCTCCTGTATTGTTTTCTGTCGGAGTTTTCTTTGTCTTCCTTTCTTTCACATAACACACACGTGTGACAGAATGAATTGGTGGCGAAAGCACTGGTAAGAGGAGTGGATGGTAACGTTGTTTGTGAGGACAGTTGCTGCCACGGTATCTAGATACCGTTGCTGCTGTCACAGGCATCGTTAAATAAGGTCAGATTTTGTTTTAAAATGGTTAAATTTGTGAAAGATTCAGTTTGGAGAAAGAAAAATTTTGAAAGGGTATATTTTTAAGACACACAATTTTTTCAAGGGTCCTGTTTTAAGGTGAAAATTTTTATGAAGGGTCCTGTTTTAAAGGAGAAACACATATTTTCTAAACAGATCACTGGAATAGCATCATTGTTTGTGAGAACATTTGCTGTTCTCACAGGCATTCTCCTGCTATTTAAATAAATAACCACGCGCAGGCGCACACACAGTAAGTTTGACAGAATGAATTGGTGGCGAAAACATTGGCGAGATGTGTGAATAGCATCGTTGTTTGTGAGAACAGTTGCTGCTCTCGCATATATCCTCCTGTTTTTTTCTACTGTAAGATGAAAGCATTAGCGAAAGGTGTGACTAGCATCGTTCTTTTGAGGATAGTTGCTGTTTTCACAGGCATTCTCCTGTTATGTAAATAAATAACCACGCGCAGGCACACACACACAGACACACCCAATAAGTTTGACAGAATGGATTGGTGGCGAAAGCATTGGCGAAATGTGTGAATAGCATCGTTGTTTGTGAGAACAGTTGCTGCTGTCGCATGCGTTCTCCTGTTTTTTCTACTGTAACAGGAGTAAACAAATTTGAATATGTAAGTAAATAAATAATCATACGCGCACACAGTAAATGTGACAGAATGAATTTCTGGCTAAAGCATTGGAGAGAAGTGTGGATGGCATTGTTATTTGTGAGGACAGTTGCTGCTCTCACAGGCATTATCTTGTTTTTCCTACTGTAACAGTTAGTTGTAAACAAAGTTTAATATGTAAATAAATAACCACACACACAATAAATGTGACAGAATTAATTGCTGGCGATAGCATTGGCGAAAAGTCTGGATAGCATCGTTTGTGAGGACTGTTGCTGCTAGCTGCTCTCAGAGACATTCCCTGTGTTTTCTACTGTAACAGGCGTAAACAAAGTTTAATATGTAAATAAATAATTACACGCACACAGACAATAAGTGTCACAGAATGAATTGGTAGGAAAAGCTATACTGTCGCAATGTTTGCTCGCTAAGGTTATTTTGAAATATGTACCATTTTAACAACAAACTAGATGCTTAATAAGTTCTCACGTTCAAATCCTATTTTATTTTAAATTAATTTCTTTCTGATTTGTCATCCTGCTATAAACTTTTATTGTAAATTTTTTTTTTTTTTTTTTTATTATTATTTGTTTTACAAACTGCGTTATCCAAACTGTGCAAAATTGTTACTTTCAAAATTTATTTTGAAAGTAAGTCTTGTTTTGTTTTATGTAGCATTAACGATAGATCAAGATATAAAACATTCTTTATTAATAATACATTAGAAAACTTAGAAACGAAGGGAAATAAAAAACGCAGAGTAAAAGCGCAATCAAAAAATTTCCTGAAACAACTACATTGTATAGTTCAAAAGAATTGTGCTTAGTTTTTTTTCAAAAACTGTGCATATGCTGATTTCTCTAATTCACTACATTTGCACCAGAATAAGGAAAAAGTTAGCAAGTTTCAATGTATCCTTTAAAACTAATAGCGTGGTATGTCTTGGGGCTCTACATGTCTTCTCTGTTAAAGTAATATATTGTTAGTTGCATTTTGAAATGATAATTTTGTAGCAGAATCACCATTTGTGCTGTGAAAACAAATGAGGTAGTCTGGGAATGTGGGTGAACTTTAATGGAGTGTACAACTTTCTGAACTCTGATTTCAATCGCGCGAAAAGAATCTAAACTTTTCCTTCGTGAAAAGATTTATTTATTTCTCTTGAAGATGGCCATTTAAAATTATTGTATTACATCAATACATGCTTATGATTATTTTGTTTATATTGTGTATTTCAATCGTGAGAAAAGGATTTTAACTTTTCCTTCGCGAAAAGATTGATTTATTTTCATTTGAAGATGCTAGTTTAAAATTATTGCATTACATCAGTACATGCATATGATTATTTTGTTTATAGTGTGTAGTGTATATCATCTATTTTATAGGTTACCTATGTTTTAACTAAAATAATCGATTTCCACAAAACCTACCGTATTTACTCGTGTAATTTTCGCCCCGCATATTTTTCATATCCTCTGCTTTTAAAAGAAAATTTCAGTAAAAAAAAAAATTAAAATAAAGATACGCGTAATTTTTGCATATATAAAATAAGGTAATTTCAATTAATAAACGGAATTTCATATTAATCTAACAAAATGTGTCCAGGCGTGGTTTTCATTCTTTTATTATTTCGGTTTGGCCCTTAGAAACAAAGTCTCTTTCTTTTCTCGTGTCTTTTTTTTCTCTCCAGTTGCAGCACATCTGTGAACAGATGGTGTTATAACTCATAATGCTATGTCATAATCATTAGTGTGAATTTGTTTATTTTCCTAATGTTTAAGTAAAATAACAATTGTTCAAAGATTTCATAAATATTGAATAAATTAAAAATATTTTTTAATAAGCAAAGTTGTATATTACAACTGATACAATTTCTAGTTGCTTTTAATAGTGAAAATAACTTTTCATTTATAAAATAGGTGTACCTACCTGTATACACATTCTATAGCTCGTGCATTCGGATAATTACTGGATATAAATTCAAGTTGTAGGTCAATAGTACACATAAAACATATTGCTATACTTATTTGCTATTTAAATAACACGTACGTCTAATGTATGGGGAAATTTTGAAATTCCTTTTGCATGCAAAATATCCTATTAATGCATCATACAACATGTATAACTCATTATACGATTTTAAAATATCCATGTTGAAACGTCTAATTACTCTAGGGTAACTTTTTTTTAAATTCCAATCACACGCAAAATATCCTAATGCATCATACAATGTTGGGATTTTAGAATTTCATGTTTAAAATCTAAAGAAAGCTGAACTGAAATCAACCTGGAGTAAATGTTCATTGTCGCTATGTTTTTTTTTTTATATAATATCGATTATCTGTTTGTTTTTTCACCTTTAATAGTAAAAAGGTTTTGTCGTATCTTGTGTCTCAACCTTCTCTTTTAACCTGGATAATGTCTTGGATGTCTTTTCAGGATATCTCTTTTGGTTTAGAGAAAATGGATATATCCTCTCAAGAGAATGGCTATAAATTCAAAGCCTCACATGTTCAATAGACCGTAGAGCATGTATAAACATTGCCTTCCTGTCTTTCGCGTGTAAGCAGAAAAAAAGTATTGTGAAGAAGTTTCCAAGGGTCATCAACTGGGGAAATGCGTATTTATTCCTTATCACTTATGCTGTGGTACAAGAACTCTTTATTTCGTGGTTCGGTAATCTTTTCAAAACATGTTTTACATAGTACAATATAGTGTAATTTTTCAAAATGGACTTGGATATTTTTCCGGGTGTGAATTCCTGTGGGTCATTATGCTTTGTATTAATCGCAATTGTTTCCTTTCCCAAGTTTTGTTTCGCTTAATTGGCATTAGTAGTTATTTCATTGGTGCTAATTGGTTTCGGTGTTGGTTCATTTACTCTTTCATTCAACTTTATTATACTCTACATTAAAGTTCATAATGCTGCTTTATGCCTTCATCTCCGTATAAGTATTGTTTTTGCTTCCAAAAGACAAAAACAACTTGATATAATAATGGTCATTGTCTCGATTAATGTTAACTACTGCAAATTCATTTTGAGCTTAACCCAAATGCTTCCGTACATTAATCAAAATTTTATGTACGTTCTGTATTCTTAAGTAGCTCTACATATATCACTGTTGCTTACTAAATGTAATTTTTATCATTAAACTAATAGATTATGATGATAATTCTGGTAATGATCTCTCTGAATTGGGTATTAATATAACTGACGTTCAGAACCAAAGTGGATCAAATCCATTTTTTCGTTCAATCGACTTTTAGATGAGTTTTTGCTTTCTATATAGTAATTTAAATTTGTTCGATGCCGTAACAAACTAAGACCAAAGTTACAGATCACCCTAGTCCCTTATGATTCTAAATGAAATGCAATGGAGCTCATTAACTTCACCTCTAAGTTCTAAATACATGTATTAACAATTTATATGGGATATTTTTGGGAAGAAATATACATTATCACATCAAAAGTGTATTCGATTTTAGTATATTCTAATTTTTTCAATTTTAGACTTTTTGTCGTATATCTAAAAAAATACTTGGCGATTTCTTCTGGAAGCTCGGGAGTTTAAAGAGCATGTTTGATTTTATATTTTTCATTGAAGGTTTAGTCACAAGAGCAGTTAGGGGACCTGACCTACAACAAATTGAATAAATAATATTTGTGTTCACCCTGTAAACTAAAAGGCTGAAAATAGCTGTTTCCGATGACTATGTGGGCCCTGCTGTACAACATTTGTATTCATTCGTGTAAAAATAGCATGTATATTCATGGGGAGATACAAAATTCTGTAAAAAAAAAAATAATAATAATAATAAAATCTGCAATTGTTTTGTTTATAGACTGCAGGGTTTTCAATCAAATTTAACACCATTTTTATGAAACTTGACAAAGTGTATCAGTAGAAGCAATATACTGCAATTAGACTATACATATATTAGATATGATAAACTATGAGTATTTGTATGAAATAATTTTTAATTGCGCATGGGCTAACGATATATATATATATATATATATATATATATATATATATATATATTTCACAATTTTGTAGTCAATTATGTAGTGCAACTCTCCTAAAAAGGCCAGTTGAATCTCGTGAAAATTCAGAAACATATTGGTGATATAGTGAGCTGAATTTCACTTCATTTCTAAAAGTAGCTGGATGATAAGGGGTTGTCCACAAGTGGCCATTTTTAGGTGCGTTCGTAATTATATAAATACGTAGCACCTATAATCGTCGTTTGGTCCGTCCGTCTGTCTGTCTGTCCGCATATAACAACGCAAAAACTACCCAACCAAATGGTTTTTTATTTAAAATATATTATCTTTGCAGAATTTTGTCGAGACATTTCAAATTTTATTAAAATCGAATCAAAACTTTAGGAGATATTAATAAAAATATTTATTAAGAAATTTGAATTTTTTTTTTTTTTAAATCGGTGCTTTTTTGTTATAGGAGCTTCCGAAGTTTAATCGCCAAGCGACCGAGATACTTATTTTATGACAGAAATTAATCTGCAGACGATATAATTCATTTCACAGAATTAAAAATCATCAAGATCTGAATATTTATATAACTAGCTGATACATATATATCTGAATATTTATATAACTAGTTAAGATATTTGTATGAACAGTGTCATAAAATATATACTTAACTAGCTGTTTAACCCGTTCTACGCACGGGATATCATGAATTTAATTCTAAAACGTGCGTACGAACGCAACGTTTGACGTACAATTTCCAACTTGTTTTTATTGTCATTGGTGCTTTAGTTTTCCTCGGGAAGAACCATCAGAACGAGCCCATTCCAGCTAAAACATAATTATTGAAATTGAAATATCCGATCAAAATCTACGCATGGACTGGACATCCTTTGTTGGAAGTATGTTAATAAACGAGTGGGTAAGTGTGATCGAAGATCGCATAAAGGTTTATTTTAATATTTCATTCAAAACACTTTATCATTTCTGTAACAAATCCAAATAAATTTCTTTGTATTTAAAAAAAAAAAAAAGGCAATGTTTTTTATAAAGTAAAAATTTAACGGTCTATTTTTCTTGTTTTTTCGAAAATCAGAACCGGTCCGCTATTATACTCTGTCATGATAATCTTTGTCATGTGGACTAAATGCGATAATAAAAAAAATAAAAAAAAATCAATTTCAAAATTAAACATGTTGTATAGAGACCTTCAAAATGTTAAAATATGCCAATATTTCCATAATCTGGTTTTTATCATGATTCAATACGTTCCTCAAACTCATATATTTACTATTCTCTATTACTCATATTGATACTCTCTTTCTATTATTCTCAAACATTTGAAAAATCCGTTAAACTTCTAATATGACGTCAGATTAATTTTCTTTTTAATTCTCTAATGACGTCATATTAAACTGCTTTTTGTATTTACACACACTCATACTCCTTGTATTATTGAGAAATGTTTGAAAATTTTCGTTTTATTACCAATATGACGTCATATTCATCTTTTATTCAATTGGTGAAACTTTTTATTTCATTTTTCCCGTGGAAATCTTTCAATAGAAAATTAATTATTGTAGAAAGAATTTTATTGTGAATTTTTAATTGTTGGCAACTGCTATAACGAAAAATGTTTAAATTTAATAGGAAAAGGTTGTTAGATTTTTGGGTTTTTTATCTCTATATATTAAAATAATACGATTTTTTCAAATTTTATGATTTTGAGCGTCATAGCAGATATTCAGCTTTAAGTACACAAAGTTTCAACTCTGTAAGTTATATAGTTTCTGAGAACCGGCTCTGTGACGGACAGACAACGAAGCAGGAGTAATAGGATTTCGTGAGATGAACGAAACCCTAGAAATGACGATTTGTGGTAAATCCCTTATCATTCAGCTATTTTTAGAAAGCAATTGAACTTCAGTTCACTATATCACCGATAGCTTTCTGAATTTTTGACTGGCCTTTTTATATGAATTTCCCTATATAGTTGACTTCTAAATTACGAAAATAAATTGTTCTCATTCGCCCATGTGCAGTTAAAAATTGTTTCAAACAAATGTTTATATTTGATCAAATATTTAATATATTCTGATTGCAGTATATTGTATCTACTACACTTTGTCAAATTTCTTGAAAATGGCGTTGGTCTCCTAACTGCCTTCGTGACTGAACCTTCGATGAAAATATGAGCTCAAACATACTCTTTACGTTCCTGAAGTTCCAGAAGAACTCGTCAAGTATTTCTCTAAGTATTTGACAAATCGTCTAAAATCGAAAGTGTCCGGATACTTTTGATCACATATTGAATTTTTTCAAGGAATGAATGACTTGGAAATTATCATATTCTGGAATCTGGAGTGTCCAAAATAATAATAAATAAACAAATCCTTGGTTGCTAATTTTATTTTGAATTTTAAAGAAGTATTTCTGTTAAAGCCATTCCATGTTATGCCGTGTATTTCTCCTACAGTGGAAAACAAAACAGCTTGCCAATGAGTTTGGAGGTCTTTATATCGATTCCTAAGCTATCGATTTTATTGTGGTAACACAGTAAAGCCATTAAATCCCCTTCTTCAATGTAATCCCCATCCTCTCTTCTTCGGTTCCTCTCTAATAAGGGATAAGATTAGCTTGTTATTGAATCGTATTATCAGTGTGTAAATTGAACTTGTATATAACGGAAACTTTCCTTAAACGAAAAGGAAAGTCGTCGCGACGAAAAGAATAACAATACAATTACAAGGACGTTGCACCTTCAAAGGCGAAAACCTGTCTAAAACGGAATTTTTATTGGTTCCTTGTGATTTTTTTTCAGCAGGTTTTTACTCTAATTCATTAATATATATGCAAGTTGATTAAAAATCGATTCTTACTGTTCAAGTGAATATCTCTTTTATTTAATTTGCAAGCTTTGATGTGTCTTGAAATTTCATCAAAGTAAAATACAGTAAAACCTGTGAAAACGGGTTTTGTCTATAACGGAATGCGGCCTTAAATGTAAAGGTTTCATTGACCCGAGGGAAAGAAAACAATACAAAAATACCTGATAAGACGGAAACCTGTTTAAAATTAAATTTTCCCGCGTCTTTTGCTATTTTGTTTTGGCAGCTTTTACTGTATTTTTCAAATGATGGAATACTATCAGTGGACATTATATAATCACCAGTAGTTTTGGCCATTTTTATTAACCATTTTATTTTAAAACCTAACTGCGTACGATTCCTTTCGTCTGTCTTTCATATGAATAATGTAAAATTTCTACTTTTGCTTAATATCTGAACTAAGCTATGTTTGTCTAGGTGTAAGATTTCGTAATTAGCCTGCACTTAATGCTATAAAGTCCGTTTTGACATCCTCAATACGCTATTCCCCTACCCTCTTTTTTCTTATGCTTTCAAGGTTAACTTTACTGGGAAAAAAGAAGTTAATTTGAGCTGTCGACATTTGAATAAACTTGTTTTTCATTTTCAAGGTATTATGAAGTTCATCTTCCCATTGTTTACTTCTTAAGTCGCCCCAAGGAAATTTTTAAATGTCTTCGCGACCTTTTGTGTGTACAGATGTTAACCATACCTGGGTGAGGTTACTTCATTTATCTTAGCCTCCTACTTGGAACTTCACAACCAAAGAAAAACACCCATTCTTTGTTTCGAATTTTCATAATAAGTCTTTTTATGTTTGATTTTGCTTTTTTGAATTAGAAGCTTCTGCAAATATCTGCAGAAGTATTACATATATCTATCTATATTATAAAATAAAAGCATGTCCGTGAATAATGCTGCCGTCATATCGACGGTAGCAACGATCTAAGCCATCCATTTTTTTTCTTTTTTTTTTCGCATATTTAATTACTTCAAAACATCGCATACTTTTAATTTTTATACCTTCAAATTTTGAAAAAAAAAAAAAATTGTACTTTCAAATGCAATTTGTTTGAAAACTGTTTTTCAATTTCTTGATTTCTTATAGTTTAAAAAATAATTTTAAAACATTAATATTTTAAAAATCTATCTCTATATATTTTTAAAGTCTGTCTATATCGCGTGCAGCTCGATTACGGAAGATTAATCCGTTTGTACTTAAAGCAATATAAATAGTTCAGCGTTTGTTTCCGCTAATATTCCATAACAAAATTAACATTTGATCAATAAAAAATATATATATATATATATATATATATATATATATATATATAAATCTCTCTATATTAAAAAAATCCCTGACGGCTCGGCCTACAGGCACAGGTAGATTTCGAAGACGCAGAACGTGGGGTGCCTGTTTGTCGGGAATTGCGGAAGAAATGACCTTTTTGCGATGATGCTGCAGTTGGAACCGCCTACTTCGAAACGAAACTTGTTTGCAGGCGGAGCCAGCAAGGATTTTTTTTTTTTTTTTTTTTTTTTTTTTTTGCTATAAGAGTTGGTCCTATAAAAAACATGTCAATATAAAAGTTTTAGATAATATTAAAAGGATTTATAATATATTTAAGCGGATTTGAAATATTGGGAATTGACGAAGTTATGAATTTTTTTCTTCTAAAACCCCCCTTCCCTCCCCCCCCTTAAGGCAATTTTTAATTATATCAAAAATCTGTCATACATAAGTTTTTGGCCCTGTTCCTAGAAGTAATAATAACTTCAAACGGATTCGATACGTATCATAATTAAGAAATTATGGGGGTTTTTTTCTGTTTTCACAAAAAGCCCCCCCCCCCCCCCTTGGTTTGATTTTGCCCATTAACGAACTTGACCGAGATTTTATGTCCCTTGATTTTATGTATCAGTTTCGAAAAGATGCGGGAGTTGGAACCGCCTACTTCGAAAAATAACTTGTTTGCAGGCGGAGCCGGCAGGGATTTGTTTTGTTTTTAATTTTTTTTGCTATAACGGTTGGTCCATCAACTTGTCAATATAAAAGTTTTAGATAATACTAAGAGGATTAATAATAAATTTACGCGGATTTGATATCTTCTGAATTGACGAAGCTATGATTTTTTTTCTTCTAACCCCCCCCCCTTCCCCCTCCCCTTGGGGCCATTTTTAATTATATCAAAAATCTGTCATACATACATTTTCGGCCCTTTTCCTAGAAGTAATAATAACTTTAAACGGATTCGATACGTATAATAATAAAGAAATTATGAGGATTTTTCTGTTTTCACAAAAAGCCCCCCCATCCCCCCCCCCCCCCCCCCCCCTTGGTTCGATTTTGCCCATTAAGTCAAGGCGCACATTGAGACGCAGCCAACACGCGCGGGGCAGGTTCTCACGTCACGCGATTTTGTAAAGCATTGAAATGAACGGGAGAGCGCATATTGACTCACGCTCAGTTTTTCTGACGCAGGTCCTGCCTGCCACTTGTGTTTCGAACACAGTTTCAAGTGCGAGTGTGTCACGTTTTTCAGCGAAAATGAAGGAAAAACTGATCGAAGCTGTTCGCGCCTATCCTGTTTTGTAAACATTTCAGTAAATAATGGACGTTGGTCCTAAAACTTTAAAAATAAATGTAATTTTGTAAAGGGTTATTATTATATAAAATTTAAAGTTTTCTATTCTGTTTTTCAGAGTAATAATGATAAAAAAATCTTGTTTAATATAAAAAGTTTTATTAATCACATGAAATTTATTAAAACTAGCTATTTTTTTAAAGGTACTTTTCTGTTACCTGGGTGCCAGTGATATGTATATTTATGTTTATATATATATCACTGGCGTCCAGCTAACAGAAAAGTACCTAAAAAATTTGTTCTTAATACGTTATGGTAAGTGGAATTCAAAAAATTTTATTACTTCCATTTCAGTTACATCAATTTGAAGTGCTATGAACATTAAACTGAAAATGTCTTTTAATTATAATATCCACTACTGAAAATTGCCTAATTAAACATTTTAGTAATGGACATTGGTCCTAAAACTTAAAAAAAAAAAAATGTAAATAGTTTTTATTATATAAAATTAAAAAAATTTTATTCTATTTTTCAGAGTAATAATGATAAAAAAAAAAAAATTGGTTTAATATTAAATATTTTATTACTCGCTTAAAATTTATTATAACTAGCTATTTTTTTATGTTCTTATTAATACATTATGGTAAACAATTGCATGTTTTGATTTTAATCTGCTGCTAAATAATAAAATTTAATTTTTTAATTGTTTACCATAATGTATTAATAAGAACATTTAAAAAAAAATAGCGAGTTATAATCAATTTTAAGCGAGTAATAAAATATTTAATATTAAACCAATTTTTTTTATCATTATTACTCTGAAAAATACAATAAATTTTTTTTTAAGTTTTAGGACCAATGTCCATTGCTGAAATGTTTAATTAGGCAATTTTCAGTAATGAATATTATAATTAAAAGACAATTTTTTAGTCTAAAAATAAAAAATCCCTCACGGCTCGGCCTACAGGCACAGGTAGATTTTGAAGACGCAGACCGTGGGGCGCTTGTTTGTTGGAAAATGCGGAAGAAATGACCTTTTTACCATGATGCGACAGTTGGAACCGCCCACTTCGAAACCTAACTTGTTTGCAGGCGGAACCGGCAGGAATTTTTTTTTTTTTTTTTTGTTATAAGGGTTGGTTTTATAAAAAACTTGTCAATATAAAAGTTTTAAATAATATTAAAAGGAACTTATAATAAATTTAAGCGGATATGATATCTTGTGAATTGACGAAATTGTGAATTTTTTTCTTCTTAACCCCCCCCCCCCCCTCCTTGGGGTCATTTTTAATGATATCAAAAATCTGATAAATTTTCGGCCATTTTCCTAGAAGTGATAATAACTTTAAACGGATTCGATACGTATCATAATTAAGAAGTTATGGGTTTTTTTTTTCTGTTTTCACAAAAAGCCGTACTAATATATGCTAATAAGCACGCATGCATTTCAGAATCAGATAATCGGATTCAGAATTTAAATCTATGTACTGAGCCATGGCAAAAAATATCTAAAAATCCCAAAAGAGGAACTAATTGTTTCTTATTCTACGAAAAACGAGCCGTTTTACACGCGTGGCATACGCATGAACCTCCCGCAATGTAAACAAACGTGAACGTGACGGAAAACTGAGTCGCAATATGCGCACACCCTGCCGCGCGCAGTTTTTTCCCGAGCAGCGTCGCTTCACCTGCGTCTCAATGTGCGCCGCGCCTAACGAACTTGACCGAGATTTTATGACCCTTGATTTTATGTATCAGTTTCGAAAAGATGCGGGAGTTGGAACCGCCTACTTCGAAAAATAACTTGTTTGCAGGCGGAGCCGGCAGGGATTTGTTTTGTTTTTAATTTTTTTTGCTATAACGGTTGGTCCTATAAAAAACTTGTCAATATAAAAGTTTTAGATAATACTAAGAGGATTAATAATAAATTCACGCGGATTTGATATCTTCTGAATTGACGAAGCTATGATTTTTTTTCTTCTAACCCCCCCCCCCTTTTTTTTCCCCCCTTGGTGCCATTTTTAATTATATCAAAAATCTGTCATACATACATTTTCGGCCCTTTTCCTAGAAGTAATAATAACTTTAAACGGATTCGATACGTATAATAATAAAGAAATTATGAGGATTTTTCTGTTTTCACAAAAAGCCCCCCCATTTCCCCCCCCCCTTGGTTCGATTTTGCCCATTAACGAACTTGACCGAGATTTTATGACCCTTGATTTTATGTATCAGTTTGGAAGAGATTTATGCAGAATTTTTCCAGTTATCGTGGTCAGAAAAAAGTGACATAGATAGATAGATAGATAGATAGATAGATAGATAGATAGATAGATAGATAAACTTTTGAACTGGGGGTGGTTTTGGGTTCTAGGAGTCATGATCGGCGTAGATCTGCAAAAATTTTTCAAAATTTCCAACTTAGGTGAGAATGTAATAGGTAGTATTTCTTACGAAATCTACCTAAAAAAAGTAACCACCGCCGCGGCCGCCGCTGTCAATTAAGATTTTGTGCCTTGAAGTCTTTCTGGACTAATATCCAGAAAACTATTGCAAATAAAAATTTAAAAATTGGTGGTTTTATAAAGAAATGTTCGATAAACACGCTGAAGTAGACAGTTTTTAAATCGAAGAATTATTTTAAAAGATATTTTAAATCAAAGTTGGTCAAAACAGTTTTCTTAAAAAAGTTTTATAGAAACGAAAACTATGCACAGGAATTTAAACATAATTTGTAAGGATATAGTTGACAAGGTTGGGGTGTGCAGACTGCAATTATTTTTTCAATTTGATTCATTTTTTGAGGTTATATTTAAATTTTTTATTCAAAATTTTTATTATTTTGACGAAGATTTATTTCATATTTCATAAATTCCATTATTTGAATCGTTGCCAATTTATAAAATAGCGCACATAATAATATTACCTTTCAATTAAGAAATGTATTTACACGAGACTATTAAAAAGAGAAATAAAACTTTAAAATAATAATTAAATGATCACGTGTTAAAAGCAATAAATGTAGAAAATGACGGAATAAAAAATATGCTTGCGCGTGAATATTAAAAAGATAAATAATTAAATTATTCCGCGTTTTCAAAGCATTAAATAGAGTAAGATTGATTTATTTCGACAAAATATTTTATCTATTATTGCAAATTTTAAAACAGCGTAATTAATAATATTTCCCTTCAATTAAAAGTATATTTTTACGTTTAATAATTACGTTTAAATCAACGAAATAACTAATAAATTTGTAAAATATAATTAAAAATACAGATAAACGTTGAATTAAAGATCACTCGATGACATAACTACCATGCGTAACGCATCTGGTATCAATTGAATGCGACGCCACAGATATGCACTTTTGGCTTTAAATTCTATATTTTGGCGACAGTTCTTTTCTTTTATAGAAAGTAGTAGTCGGGATAATGGAGTAATACCCAATTTTCTATTAACATCGTTATAAAATTTCGCGATGCAATGGCATTGCTTACTTAACCATTTTGCACAGGTTGATTTTCAAATGTTCAATTAACCTTATTTTATCAACAGTTGTTAGCTGTCTCGACAGCACAGTTGATTCGGCTTTAAAATCTCTTGGTCAAAGGAAAATGAATGGAAACCCGATTATAGCAGATATTACAGCGAGCAGCCGATTACACAAGGCCGATTATAGCAGCCGATTACAGCAGGTCGTTTAATTATAATTCAATCTTCCGCAATCGTTTTATGGTTGATCAAATCAGAGTGTTTTTACAGTTTGTGGTGTCAGAACGGGGGTTGGCGAGCGTAGGTCGTAGGGGGCAGAGCCCCCTAGTAATATAAATAAAACACAAATTTAACAGATGTATAAGCAAAATGCGTGCTTAAACACTGCAATAATCAGAATCAGAAAGGTTACTGAAAATAGCAAAATCTTTAGCGATTTCTTCAGCTATTAACCTCTGGCATGCGGCTAATACGAAAATAATTGCTTTTAATAAATTTCTAAACTTTATTTTAATACATAATTGATATTTTTTACATAAAAAATGCTTTTTGGTGTTGTTAGCGGGTAATAATAATAAAAAAGTCATATATATATATATATATATATAATGGTTCTTACCTATGTTCTGTAACTCGGAAATCTCTGATTGTTTCTCTCTGGTTTGTATAATGTATTAATTCATTTTTAGATATCCAAAATCGTTTCAGTAATGGACAGTGGCGAAACAGTTAAAATGTTATGGGAGTGATAAAGTAATAATTTTAAAGTAAATTGACCAATTAAGATTGTCAATAATTAATAAAATATTTGGAGAATAATTAATCGTTCAAACTAATTATTAATGCCATTATCATGAAATCAATACTTCAATTATTTTATATAGAAGGTTTAAGATGCTTTATTCTAAAGAGTTATAATTATCAAATTAATGAGAAAACGGGGTGCTGAGCCCCTTCCCCTTAAGGCTTTCACAGAAAATAAATTGCCTTGATAGTATCAGTACATGTAATCGTATTTCACTTTACAATTCGCACGAGTTTAATTCTCCAAAGCTATTTTAGTTATACTAATATTAAAGAAATGAAACCGCTGATTGAAATTTTCAAATATAGCGTAAAATTAATTCAGAATAAAACTGCAGATCTGACGTTGAGATCCATGATCTGCAGATTTACACATTAGAAATATAATCAATATTTATAATGGGGCTTTATGTTCAGAGTTTTTTTTTTTTTTTTTTTTCAACGATGACTTATAAAACATTAAATATCGAAAATAATTGATTTTAGGACGGCTCATGTGACTTTTTAAAAAATCGACTTCATTTGAATTTGGAGTGCTTGAGCACCAGTCTCTCCCTTTCCCACGCCACAAGTAATGGATATGATTTTTTCTACATTTTATTATTTGCAAAAGAAAATAGAGAAAATACATTAGTAGACTAGTTGAAAAGTCATAGAAGTCTATTAAAGTAATCTTCTAAGTTTTTTTTTTATTTTTAAGTAAAGTACTTACAATTTGACTCTAACGTTCAGAACTTTGTTGGCCTGCACCTACCATTTTTTTAAATTATTTTTTTTTCCGAATCAAAAATGTACTACTTTGTTATATATCATCCATGATTTTTTTGTAATATCCCTACGAATGATATGTTCTTACGTTTTAACAAAGGATTTTGGGTATTTTCCGCCCCTTTAGATTTCAGTGACCTGGGCAGCCGTCCGACCCCTTCCCCCTCTAAAGCCAACTTTATATGTGTGTGTTGCTCTGATGAGGTGTGTGCTATCATCAGATGTAACGTCAATAGGTAAATCGATCATAGGGATAAAATTCAGAACTAGTGAAATAATTTTACTGCAAGTTATTAAATGTTATTAGTTTTTCGTTTAATGAAAATATTCATTTAAAATCTTTATATTATTTGAGTCCGAAAAGATGATTTTTTCCATTTATTGATTTGTTCAGTAGACAAATATATCCATTATTTATTTCAAATTTATATTCGAATGAGAATAATTTGGAAATTTGAGAAACTTATAAAAATGAAAATAAAGGGGACTCTATTTTCTATGATAAATTACCGCTTTAATCTTTGAATGTGAAAGATTTCAATTTACTCCAAGTACCTACGTTTCCTTTTAAATTAAAGTTTAAATAAATTTGCTGTATCCAATCAATAAAAACTCTTCATTCGAACGAAAAAAAAAACTTAATTGAAAAATAATTTTACTACCCGTGATGTCGCGTATTTAATCAGCTTGAATCATTTCGGTTCATTTAGGAGAGAAAAACATTAATTTGATACTTGTAAGAAGTAAGTTCCATTTTTATCTAAAATAAGAAGATTAATGAAGTCTAAAGATATACATAGTTTTGGAAGAAACTGAATTTGAACTTCTTTAAATTTTACTTAGAAAGAACGATAATTAAAAAAGAAAATTGCAGCATGTGACGTTTAGTTAAAAGTGCAAATTCTCTCTCTCTCTCTCTCTCTCTCTCTCTCTCTCTCTCTATATATATATATATATATATATATATATATATATATATATATATATATATATATATATATATATATATATAACCATTAATGAAACATTACCGAAACACCAACAAAAACTATGAAATAGAATGTAATAATTGACAACAATAGTGTTCCCCTAACACTCTGAATATGGATTCCATATACATAGTAAAAAAAGAAGAAATTAAATTAAAAAATGAAATTTGTGGAATTTAGACAGAATCTTCAGGTCCCAAATGCCCAAATTACCACAAATAAAATGTGTGGTTTCATCATTATATTAACCATAACATTGCTAAAGAATATGATTTTGGGACTACCACACCAAAATAGAGAAATAAATTGTGAAAAAATCATAAAGTTCAAAAAATAAAAACTATATTAATAAGGAAAGAAACCTTACCCATAAAAAAGAGAAAAAAACTGTGAAATATAATCATAAAGTTCAAAATACAACAAGATTAAAAATGATATAGAGAAAAGAAAACAACAGTTACCAGATAGAATAGATGATCCAAACAGGAGTCAATACTCAGGCAATGAATTGGAGAAAATCAGTACATGTTGCCAAAATAAGTTTTAAAAGATGATTGACCAAAGATTATTATTGTACAGCAAAGCCAAACACAAGCCTGGGAATTACGGACCAGTAGGATAATTCAATAACATATGTCATTGAAGTATAACGTATACAACATCATATTGTAAAAAGAAGTTTGCACTCATTATCACGTGATTGTACATCATTTTATAAATAATTTTGCGTTGCGGGCTCGACCACCATGATTCATATATGTAACGAATAGATTGTAATAGCTCTTTGCCTTGTGATGTAATTCTTGATATTGTATAAAATATTCTACTACAAAATAATGCCCATTAATTAGTTTAGTTTCGTTCTATGCCTGCGGTTTATGATGTTTGGAGATGTCCTTCTCCTAATTATATATGCTTTTGAATTCCATGCACTATCGCGCTTCTCCGGCCAAACATATACATTCTCTGAGACCTTTTTTTAGGTGGCTTAGCTTAGTGTCCTGACCACACTAGTCAGTGAACTTTCCAATTCCTCTCGGTAATGTTACACTTATGAGCATAGAATGCATTCGTACATTTGAAATATCTCCTCGAGAAATTAATATTTTTAACTTCTTCTTTCTGTGTACTCTTTTTAAAGGATGTCTCTTTTTTTTTCTTAGTTGTCAAAATATCTCTAAAATATATGCTTAATTTTATGTGAAGTCTTAAAATTTTACTAAGATTGACACATAAAATAATAATTTACACATAACATTTTAAATTATGTATATATTTTAGAAATATTTTGACAACTGAGAAAAAAAGAGACATCCTTTAAGAAGAGTACAGAGAAAGATGAAGTTAAAAATATGAATTTCCCGAGAAAATATTTTAAACATACGAGTGCATGCTACGCTACGCCCCTAGGTTTAACATTGGCGAGGGGAATTGGGGAGTTCATTGACTAACAGTGTTGTTCCGACATTGTAAATATCGCAACAGCCTCGAGTGTTGGAGAATTCCCGACGCAAATTTTCATCTTCCATAACCATAGCCACCAACTTTTATGCTTTTTTGTTACCACTATTTTTTAATAGAAAAATTTGTCTTGTATTACCAAAGAATTTAAGTGATTAAATAATATGACTTTTCTACCAAAATAGTGGTGTTTAAAATTCAATTGTGGTATTTTCTCGGTGACCATGCATAGCATAGGTCATTTTTGAGAGAAAATATTGCTAGTTTTAGGCAAAAATTGAGTTGGGGGGGGGGGGGGGAATGAATGGAGAAAAGGTTTCTGCTTTAGCAATGAAGCATTTATTTTTATCTTTGACGATGAAGATTAAAATCTCCACAAAAACACTGATTACTGGATAAATATCTCCTGTTCCACATTCCTCTTCTAATTTCACGATATTTATTCTAGATTTTTAAGTTAAGCATGTCGCTACTATATAAGCAATTCCTGCTTTAATTTTCGCAAGATATAGTGAATGCTTTGAATGTTTGGAACAATCTTTATTTTATTCCACCGTTCATTAAGCATTTTAACAATAGAATCTTGCATTTCGCTTATAGGTAAGTATAAAACCTCTGTTGTTTTCGCACTGCCTTAGTACATTTAGAGGTCCGTAGCTGTTTGCATTATACTGCATTGGAAACGATATTTTTCACTTTCGTCACTACTCCTTCTGCATCCCCTTTTCCATGCGAAGTGACAAAAAGATCTCTGTTGCATGAGCTCAATCTTCCTTTTAGTAATTTCTTAAGGACAAAAAAGTGCACATGTTTTTAAATTCAACAGCACAACCATCTGAAAATTATATTAATTTATTTTGAAATGCACATCTCTTTGAGATGTTTAAAGAGGAAATTCATCTATAACCAGACTGCTTGTTGTTTCCCATTGTTCAGTTTATATGAAACAACTATGTATGATTGATAAGTTGCTTGCAGGTTGTGGGAATGGAATAATTGCTGTAAACAAAGGCACTTGAGAAGTGGGTTTATTGGATTTCATTCTGAATTACAATTGAGTAATTTTCTGCAATATTATTCTGCAAAATGTTCAATAATATTACCGTTCATCCTCTGGAAATGCTTATCTTCTACTTCTTTGATGCAGCAATGTTTTTTAAATGTATACATTACTTAGTGTTGCGGGTGTGACATTTAATCAATATCAATGTCACGTAATAGGTCTCACCCGCAGCGTAAAATAACAAAATTTTAAAACTGCGTATAAAAAATGTTTTTTTGCTATAAGCGATTACATCTTACTAAACTATTTTTAGACCATTTAAAATAATTTAGTCGCTTTCCGGTAAGAAACATAAATTATACCTAATATCACCTTTTATGTTGCAGGTGTAACAAAAATTAAGAAAAATTAAACATGCTTCTTTTTGCTAATGAAAATACTTCTCCAGCATAAGTGAAATTCTCTTCATTGATAGTTACAAATTATTTATATTACAAAGGATAAACGTGTCCGTGCGTAACGCTGACGTCATTTTGCGAGTGGCAACACTGGACGGTGAAATTTCGGTTTTGAAATTTTTGCTTCTGCAATTTTTTTAATTTCTAGACATCGCACAATTTAAATTTTTATACCGTTTTATAGAGGAGGGGGAAATCTAATTTCAAATACAATTTGTTTGAAAATTGTATTGCAATTTACTCATTTATTATAGTATTTAAATTAAATTTCAAACATGTTTTTTTTTTTTTTTTTTTACCTTTTCTATCGCTTGCAGATGATTACAAAATATTAATCCTTTTGCACTTTAAACAATATAAGAAGTTTAGCATTTGTTTCTAGCGAATATTCAATAACGAATTTAAAACTTCATTCAGCAGTCAATAAAATAGTATAAATAAAACACAATTTTAACAGACATGTAATCGAAATAAGCGCTTAAAATCGCTGAAATTATCAGAATTTTAAAAAAAAATTCTAGATAATGAAATGTTTAGGGATTTTTTCGGCTATTAACTTCTGGCACGAGGCCAATACGAAATTACCGCTTTTAATAAATTTCAAAATTTTATTTTAATATATAATTGAGATATTTCATATAAAAATGCTCTTTGGTGTTGTTAAGGGGCAATCTAAAAAAAAATATGTAAAAAAAAATCTATTAGAGTTTTCAAAAAAAAAAAAAAAAAAAAAGTGTTTTACATATATTTTCTATTCCGGAAAGTCCTGGTTGGTTGCCCTAGTGTATGTAAAAGCGGAGTTTCTTACTATTAAATCTATAGAATCTATAGTTAGTTATACCAAACCTTGAAATTTCATCGACTTCAGAGGAATATTTTTTCGTACATATATTATTAATTTACTAATTAAAACAAAAATTTTAATAAAGACATTTGATTTATTTGAATGCAAAGTGTTTATACGTTTCACTTTTAAGAATTAATCATAATGAATAGAGAAATTTTTGAAGAATTTAAAAATTCTCATCATATCTCCACTTTTTCATAAATCGGGCGATTTACTTACGATTTACGTTTTTCCCTTATTTTGGTTTTAATTAATTCTTACAAAAACATACAAACAAGGGCTTTTTTTACGTGCATTTACATCGATGATGTCCAAAAATTAAGGGGCAGTGACCGATTTTTTCGATTTTAGACTTTTTGTCGAATATCTACTAAAATTATTTACGAATTGTCCTTGAACTTCGACAATATAAAGAACAATGTTCAACTTCATAAGTTTCAGTGAAGATTTTTTCGCGAGGACAATTAGGGGGGGGGGGGGAGGGGGGTAACAGTTTTAATAATAAAATAACATTTGCGATCACCCAAGTAACAGAAAATGCTCAAAATGGTCTGTCACTGTAGCAAATGACTATGTAGGTCCTGTTCAACATTTGTGTGCGTTTGTGTAAGCATAGGTAGTCAGTTCATTCGTGTATTCGTCAACAGTATATTCGTGAAGATGTTAATGTTTCTGTGAAAAATTCAAAAGTTTTTTGTTTATAGCATACAGAGTGTTCAACCGAATTTAACACCACTTTCCGAAAACTTGACAAAGAACAGTAGAAATAGTATACTGCAATTAAAATATTAATATATTAAATATTTGATGAGATTTGGGTATTTGTATAAAATAAAATTTAACTGTGCATACGCGAACTACAGCAAAGATTTTTTGTCATGATTTGGTAGTCAATAGTATATATCGATCAACTCATAAAAAGACCAGTTAAATATCGTGAAAACGCAAAAAGATAGAGGCAATACAGTGAGCTAATTGATAAATTGGGGGAGGAAATCCCATATAATCCTATGGATTTCCTCCCCCAATTTATCAATTAGCTCACTGTATTGCCTGTATCTTTCTGAATTTTTGCGATATTTGAATGGACTTTTTATATAAGTTGCTCTATAGAACTGACTACCAAATCATGAAAAAAAATTAGTTGGTATAGTTCACGCATGCGAATAGCAGTTAAAATTTATTTCATACAAATATCCATATGTCATCAAATATTCAATATATTCATCTACTGTTCTTTGTCAAGTTTTGGGGAAGCGATGTTAAATTCGGTTGAAAACTCTGCATGCTATAAAAAAATAAATAAAAATAAAAATTTGAATTTTTCACAGAAACTTTAACATCTTCAAGAATATGCGTGCTATTCTTACAGAAATGCATAAGAACGTTGAACAGGATCTACATAATAATTTGCTACAGTGACGGATTATTTTGAGCATTTTCTGTTTCTTGGGGAAACGCAAATATTATTTTATTATTAAATTTATTATTACCCCCTAATTGTCCTCGGGACTAAATCTTCACTGAAAAACATAAAAGTCAAATATGTTTTTTACATCCTCCCTCAAGCTTCAAGGGCATTTCCTCACGAATTTCAGTAGATATTCGACAAAACATCTGAAATCGAAAGTGTCCGGTCACTGTCCCTTAATTTCTGGACATCAGTGTATTTAAGATGGTTCTCAATAAAATATTTTTCCCCGGTCAACAACACGGAAGTTTTTGACACGTTTTTAAGCATAAAACATGACACTTGTTTGCGCGATTATTGAGGCGATTTGTAACCCAGGGTTGTTGTATTGGTTTTAATCTTCGAAAATACCAGTTTTAACCATCCAGGTCAAAATATTATATGTTTTGACCGTCAGTGATCAAAACTCATTTTGATTGAAAAAATAAATTACAATTTATTTTGTTAAATGATAAATTTAGCCCAATATGGAGGAGCTTGTCAAAACAATATTTCAGAACAATTAATAAAATATTTGGAAATGTTTGCAAATAATTTCCATTACTTTAAAATTTAACCAGCGTAAAAATATCCAAAGATAAGCAATTATTATTGTAAATATTTTTAATAAGTTTTATTTATTACAAATCTAATTTTACATAAAAAGTGAAGGAAACTTAAGCACATTAAGCAAAAGAAACATTTTTTAAGTCCTATTTAGAACTTAAAAAAATGAAGGATTATGAATAACAAAAGTTTGCTGTTGCAGGTTAAGATGATTTTTATAGATCAAACTTAAAAAATAACATTTCTACTGATGAAGAGTTTGCACAATCATTCATCAGGTGCATTATAAAACCTACAAATTCCATTATATTAATTATTATTAAATATATGTAATATATATAACATTCATATTCACATTAATATGCAGTTTGAGCAATTTATGTAAGCTTAAGTTTTTTAATAAGAGTCAATTTTGATCAATTTTAGACAGTTAAAACCAGTTTTGACCACTGTCCTCGGTTAAAATTAGTTTTGATCGTTTAAAATTACAATCTTATTTGTAACCGAACAGTTTTATTTTTCATTTCCTGATAAATAAATTACATCTTGAGTTATAAGTGATTGTTGTCTCAGGACGGCAGTTTTGGTTTTCTTTTCCCGCGCTGTCACATTCGGAAATTCGGTTCAAAACGCCAACTGTGACAGCATTTTCAGAAAAATCTTCTGTATTTACTGAAAAAAAATGAGAAAAAAAGCTCGATTACATAATTTCTTAATAAGAGCACCTGCCAAATTGATATGTTTGGAAACAAAAAGAAATTAAAAAATGTGTCAGAAAGTAGCCAGTTGTGATTTGAGAACAGCCTTAACTTCCATTTGCTGTCTTTCTGTCTGGATCAAATCTTGCAATCGACTTTTAACCTATTTCCGCTTACCCGATTTTTCTCAGATTTTGCACACAGTTCACTGTGGTCACAATGTATATCCATGTATCTAAGACCATACATCATCAAGGGCAAAAATATTATTTGCGTTTTTGGTTGAAATCACATACATAATAAAGCGATTTTACATACAAGTGCATTGTTAATGACAAAGCAATATATTCACATATTTTCAGGGCTTTCACATGTGGCGGGATTCTGGTGCAAAAATCCCTGTTTTCGTTTTTAATTGAAATCACGTCTAATCCCCAAAATTCCAAAAGCATTATTTTTATCCCTATACATTCATTATTTAGTTTTAATTGATTTTTTTTATATTAATTTGATTTCATAAATTATTGTACGAAATCCACAAAAAATGACTTTCGTCTGTTGTATTTTATAGAAATAACCTAATTGATGGAAACAACACTTTTGGAACGCCAAACATTTAAAATCAATGCAATGTTGTAGGATGATAATACTACACGAAACATTAAAAGTAAAAAAAAGCAATGAACTTTTCTGTATTATCTGGGCCGTATCTCATCAGTGGTGGGCACTTGGTACAAAAACCCTCTTTTCGGTTTTGTTCGAAATCACAATCTTGTATTAAAAGCGTGTTACTTATTTTTATTGTTGTTGTCATGTTTCTTGTTGCTTTTAATTTGAAATTAAATAAATTGTGATATTAAAATAGTTTTAGTGGTTTCATTTAATTTTATGTAATCTGTCTGCTCTCGTTACCTTTTGAGGCGGGATAATTGACTGAGAGTTAAAACTCGTTAATTAGTATAAAGTTACTTCCGTCTAAGCCTATTTCGGCCAAGTTCTGACTAATAGCATATTTAAATGAGCTTGCTGCGTGCCCCTTACTCTTAACTAGTTTTAGGGTATCGGCTAAGTGCACTCGGCTCTTTCAAGGTCACGTTTTTGTCACCCAAACATTTGCAACGCATAATGAGTTTATGAGTGAACGACTATGACATATCTTGTTGCTGCACCCAGACGAATTCTCGAATTTCAAACTTTTCATGTCTTAAATGAATTTGGTCTTGTTATTGTGTCCAAGATAAATATTTGTGATTCCCCTGTGTCTATTTTTAAATTCTCGGATCTTAAGATCATTTGTATGTTCATTCTGTATAAAATATGTTGTTTGTTTTTTTGTTTAGAAAGTGTCGAGCGTTTATTTCATCCTAATAAGTGTATAAATGTCTGATTTTTAATTTCGCTGATTAAATATAGTTAGAGAAAATAATAATAATAATACAATCTCGAGACTCACCCAGTCTTATAATCAGTTTGCTTGCTGTCTATAAATGTGGGAAGTTTCGAAGCCGATTTTGCTATTTTTAACCTGCATTGTCCTTGTAGAAAGTCATCCCTGTTCGTTTATTATTAATATTATTATACAATTTTATACCAGGACTTCCCGGATTGCATATCACACTGTTTGGTGTATATTAGTGATGGGCATAACGATTATTTTGATTACAAAACACTTTTTTCTTTTTTATCTGGCGTGTAATCTAATTCTAATTAAAATCAGAAACTTCTTTTTTTTTTTCTAAATTTCTGGTAATAATTGAATAAAACAAAATTTGAATTGACAGATATGCTTCTGCGTATGCCCGAATGATTCATTCGAATAATCAAAATAATCTTTATGCCCATCACTACTGTACATAGGTAAAGATAATTTTTAATTGAAAATTTTAATCGATTTTTTGCATTTAATGTTTTTTTTCTTTTTTAGATTGTCCACGAATAACACCAAAAAGCGTTTTTATATTAAAAATATGAATTATGTATTCAAATAAAGTTTGAAATTTATTAAAAATGTTAGTTTCGTATTAGCCACATGTCATAGATTAAGCCGAAAAAAACGCCAAAGATCTCGCTATTTACAGCCCTTTTTTTTTTTCTGCTGATTATTTCAGTGTTTAAATGCGTAATTCAATCTGTAAAATTTGTGTTTTTATAATAAATTTATGTTATTTTATTTATTTATTTATTTATGAAGTTTTAATTTCGTTATGGAATACTAGCCTGAAACAAATGCTGTGTTTTAAGTGCAAACGGGTTTCTTCTTCCGTAATCGTGTTGTACGCAATAGAGTTTTTAAAAAAATCATACTCGAAAATTATTTTAAAAACCATTAAAAAAAAATCTGTAAATTGAGATACAGTTTTCAAACGAATTGCATTTGAAAGTACATTTTTTTTCTCCTATTCGATGGTGTAAAATTTGAAATTGTGTGATGTTTAGAAATTAATAAATTTATTACTGTAGATTACATGTAAGGAAATACTCTGTTTCATTATATTGAATAATAAATTGTATATCTTGTTTTTTTTTCTTCGCGTGAGATTCAATGTATGGAAGTTTGACTGTATTTTGTGACTACCGCATAATTCTCATCTGTTCATTTATCCACCCTCTTTCGGAAATGTATTACGGTCAGCTTTTTTTTTGTACATGTCTATTTCCCCCATATGACTCATGATTATTTCTTCTCTTTTCGCAAATTGCACTGTATCTGTAAATGTTGTTTTCCTGCAAGGTTAATGTAATAGCAAGAAAACTAAGTTTTTTAAAGGCTTTAATGTATTTGTTTCAGAATCAGAAATGTTCACTAGCCATTCTTATGTAAGTTTTTTTTTTCTGCGTATTAATCTCTCAATAATTGAAATATTCACCCCCCCCCTTTTTTTTTTTTTTTGGGGGGGGGGGGGGGTTATCAGCCATAAACACTTTCTTTTATGACTTTGCTTATGTAGGTTGTTTTTCTGAAAGGTTAATGTCATTAGTTCATTGAATATCAAAGTTAATGCCAAGAAAACAAAGGTGGTAAAAACCATGGTAAAAACCGCCCTGGCAAAAATAGATATGTTTTATTTACAGCGATGTAATTAATGTATTTTAATTTTTAATAATTTCAACTCTAATAATATGTAATTTTATTTTTTTATTTACCTTAGAATATTCAATGCATCATTAAAATAGTAATCTAAGTAGTTTGTATTTTTTAGTAAAATACTTTAGTAGTCAGTTTTACTTTTTAGTAAATAACTTACTGGCTTTAGTTTAAACTGTCATAATTATTAAACAATCAATCCTTATACTTCAGTTAATTTTGTAGCAAAGTCTGAGAGAGAAATAGCACTACCAATTTTGCTATGCTATTAAAACAACAGTAATTTGAAGTTACAAAGTAAATAAAATAGAAATAAAACATTTTGCAAGATAATTCATTCTCATTTCCTATGATCAAATCAAGATTCAAGTCTGTAGCCTGTATAATGACAATGGGGGAAATGGTAAGAAAAATTACCTAAAAGATTAATTTGCCTATATTTGCAACATTAAATAATCAATTAAAATCATTCTATCCACCCCTCTCTTATACATATTAATTTCATCTGGTCCATGTGTTTTTTATACCCTTCCCCCCCCCCCCCCCTCCTCCCAGAAAAAGTTGTAGGAATATAAAAAATTACTTCTATAAACTGTTTGTAAAAGTTATACCTAGAGCCTCAAATGCAGATAAAATGAAGATTGATTTGACAAATGTTTATGTATTAATGCTGTTTTTAAATATAGGTTTCTTGAATGTAGAAACAGTTGATTTAAAAGTTTTTAATATATATACATATTACTTTTAAAGGCAACATTACTACATTAAGTTGAGGAAAAAAGAACAAAAAAACTCCCATAGTTTTTACCTTATGTCTCCATCATATAAATTTGTTTACAAAATTGATTATGTTGTACTTGTTTTTAGATTGTTATTATCAAGGAAAATTATTTTAATTGATCAAATTAATATTAGTGAAATATGTAATTAATATTCTGATTTAAGTCTCAATTATAATATATACAAAATTATATTATTTTATTATATATTTATTAAATCCAGCCATTTTTGCCGGTTTTTTCCAGTTTTTGCCACTGTTCTGGCAAAAATATCATTTTGCCGGCAAATTGCCGAACCCTAGTTTTAATATATTTGTTTTAGAATGAGAAAAGTTTATTTTTTATATGATTTTTTTTTTCTGCGTTTGAATTTCTATAAATTTCAACTATTCACTTTTTTCTGTTTCTTTTTATAAATTGTACTTTGCCTATAAATGTTCTTTCTCTACAAGGTTGGTGTCATTGCAAGAAAACTAAATTTTTTAATATGTTTAATGCATTTGTTTCAGAATGAGAAATGTTCATTAGTCTGCGAATTAATTTCTATATATTTTAAATATTCTCTTTATTCTGTCATCAGTCACAACTCATAAACACTTCTTTTTCACATATTGACTTTACTTATAGTATATGATGTTTTTCTATAAGGTTGATGTCATTATTTCATTGAACATCAGTTAATGCCAAGAAAACGAAATTTTATAAAGGTTTTAATATATTTGTTTCAAAATGAGAAATATTTATTTTTATGTGTTTCAACTATTCACTTTTTCCTATTATCAGTGATAAGCACTTTTTTTTTTTTTTTTTTTTTTTTTTTTCGTAAATTGCACTTTGCCTGTATATGTTGTTTTTCTACAAGGTTAGTGTCATTGCAAGAAAAACGTAAGTTTTGATGTGAATTCCCATCAAATGACGATGGTAAAGCAGAGTTCATGGGAAATTTTAAAAATATGTTGGTAAAAAAAAGCAATTAATAAGCACTTGTAATCTGCTTTAAACTATTCTTCTATTTGACTAAATAATTAAACTTAAATCTTAATAAAGCTTGTATTTTTAATTTAACTTTCGAAATATTAAAATTAACATTGATACTATTTCATGTTTTCTATTGTTTGTGTACCACGTATTTAACGTTTTTCTTCATTGTTACTTAAAAATTCGTTTTAAGTTAAACACTGATATCTCTAAAGCTCATTGTGTATTTGATCAATTTTGTAACTACCCCATGATTCTCACCCCTGTCTGGAATATAGACAGGTCAATACGCGACTTCTTCCCATTCCCTCTTCCTATGTTAGATCACAAAAGCTCTTTTGGTAAATTGCACGTTGCCTGTTAATGTTGTTTTCCTGTAAGGTTAATGTCATTACAAGGGAATTAAGTTTTGTAAAGGTTTTGAGGTATTTGTTTCAGGAATGCTAATTTTTTTCAAATGCATTATTTTTTCCTAAGTCCATTTCTAATTAATTCTTTTATTCTTTCTGATGTATTAAAATAGTCCAGGGCACAAAATTTTATATTTTTTTCCCCTTCAAATGTGTACTTACATTTCTGTTCTTTTTCAAATATAAATTCTTAAAATTTTTTTTTTTTTTACTTTAATAACTAAAATAGTTGTACAAAGTCTCGTAACTTTTTTTTTCATAGAAATTTAGATATATCAATTTTAATATGACGAATTTTGGAAAATATTTCCGAGATTAATTTATTTAAAGTTTAGAATACTCTGTGGATAACCAGATAGCACAATATAAAAAAGGATTGGATCGTTTGATATAATTACTGTATTTACATGCGGCTTGCGTCATTTTGTTCTAAAAACTATTGGTGTTCTTTTTTTAATAAACATGTGACACGTTTAAGGTTATTGTGTCCAGAACTACCTTAATATGTGTATTTTTCAAGTGTTCTGCAATTTTATTTTTCTTTGTTATCGGTGATAAACATTTCTCGATTATGTTAGAAAATGTTTTTTAAAAAAGAAAGACGAAAGAAAGTAATACTCGGACTTTTTTCTTATTTAAAGTGTGTGACAGTTTTTCGTATGTTATGATTCTATCAGTTTACTCAGAGGCACGACACAAGACATGTTCCGTATGTTCTATTCGCAATTTAATGCTTGTAAAACGATCTCCTAACTGTTTCCCATTACGTTAATGGGAAGGATGATATGGTTTTAGTTATATAAAGTAGAAAACCTCATAGATATCTTATCTACTTTATTTTATGTTTTTCGGTCGACTTAGCTTGTTTATGAAGATAACTTATGTATTAAGGAAAAACGTTAGCTGCTATTATATGACAGTATGTTTCTAATGCTACATAAACGAAATAAGCATCACATCTCTTTAATCTAAAATAATTAATGATAATATGGGTAGTTAAATTTAAAATGCACTGTTAGAGAATGCTGTTTTCATGCAAGTATGTTAATGAAAAACAGATGAACAGAAAGGATCGGGCTCCGCTTGTAAGCTTTTTTACAAGAACGGTGACTGTGCGTCAATTGCATTGAATAAATTCCAGACATTAAAGGGTTTAAAAAGCGGCTCTGGTCCGATGACTGACAAAGAATGCCACAACAGCATGTCACATCTTTTAATTAGCATCTTATGACGAGTACAGTGCTATCTATCGGTCAATTTTTGAACTTTGTTTTCTTTCGCAAAACAAATTCCCATTGCTTCACGTATACTCGGGTGAAATATCAGGTCATTCGGACCTGTGGTTCTTTTTTTTACAGCCTTTTTAAAGTGAAACTTTATTTATAATCACCCTGTATATTGTTGGTGCAGTTTCTTTAAAAGAATAGCTAGTTCATTGCTCATTTTATTTTTATATCTTTTTACTTTTATATAAATCAAATACATGATCTTATGAAAGGCTGCTACTTCTAATCTTTTTTCATGGGGATTTTTTCTACCATTTTTTTTATTTTTTTATACCTCCTTTACTTTACCATTCAGTTTTTCCCGTATCCTTATGAAAATGTGTTTCTTTTCTATCCTTATGAAAGTTTCAATTTGATGTGACGATTTCTCTTCTCATTCATGCTCAGGAGGATAATATGAGATCATTTATTTTTTAAATTCAGTTTCCAGATATATTGAAGATTTTGGCAGACATTCAGACTATTCTCGAAATTAAGGTCACCAAAACATTCGAAACCACTGAGAATATGTTAAGGACTCTTGTTAATATTTGACATAATATTTGGCAGTAATTGGTATTCGTGTGAAACGTTTCTGTATTTATTCTTTTCCCATCTTTTTCTAACATCTCATTTTTCTGAAACATTGTTACTCTTACGGTTATAAAACTTTCAATAACTATATAATTAATTAAGTATACGAACAACATTGTAAGCTTTTTTCTTCATATATTTGTTTACTAATAAACATTTTTCATTAAAATATTTATCTTCATTTGCCGCAGTAGAGTGATTATTCTGTAAATCATTCGCGGCATTGGTATTTAATAACTAAACAGCTTATTTTAAGGTAGGTCTTAACGCTTTAATAAAAGTGATTTGTTTTAGAATGTTTTATGTTTATTTTGGAATCTGTCGTCTTCGGAAATTAAGCGTGATGATGATGACTATTATCTGAGTTGTCATTCTTATCCTCTTTACACGTATCAGTGTACCATATCATCAAAAAGACGTGTATTAAATGTACAACACAACTTTAACAGATTTTTATTCTCTAATGCCTTAGCATTAGAATGATATACTTTTGAATCAGTTTGATAAACAATGATTTTTTTTAATAACATAAAAAACTATTTTAAATTTTAGAAAAATCAAAGCTGTATCTATGTTTAAATATGAAATTCAAATGAAATTTTGAATTATAAAAAACTATTTAATACAGTAAAACATGTCTGTTGTCATACTGAAAATACCTGTAAAAAGTATCGTTATATAGAGAGAATGCCTTTATAGATAGGTCGAGGTCAGTTTGCTGATTCACAATGTAAAGTAAAATATTAATGAACTTTTGACGTCAAAAATTGATTTAAACACCAAAAACTAAGGATGAAACCGAGAAAATCGCAAATGAATGGGAACTATGTGCAAAGTAACTTTGTGCGTATTTTAATTTTACATTACGTTACGTTAAATATATAATTAACAACATTAGTGATATAAAATATATTAATTATACTACAAAATGTACCACTACTTCAATTGACTGCATTAATACTAATTAATTCAATTTCAATTATAGTTTGCAGTCTTATAAATTTAGTAAACCAAATTTTGAAATTCCTCAAAATTTTGAAATTTTAAATGAGACTAAAAATTTCCTATAAAGTAATCATAAAATATACTTTTGATTATAACTTAAAATTGAGAGGCATGAAGCAATCACACTGCAATTTCATTTCGAGAAAATAAATCAATATCAGCACCGTAAATTATTAGTATATATCAGATGAATCCTTTTGAAAACAGAAATCCTGTGTATAGCATTGAATTTTATGTCACATTTCTGTATTACAGTTATTATGCAGAAAACTGATGATGTTGGTAAGAGGTATTTTCATCATTCAAGCCGTTAAAATATTGAATTTTAGGATTTAAACTTTTAATTTTTTTTTTCACTAATATTGCTTAATTTTATACTAGGGTGCACAACCTGTGACCCTGTGACTGCCAAAGTAGCACTATTTTAAAATAAAATAATTTTTCTTATTTAGTGGCAAAAATGTTGCGGTTAAATAAGGCGAAAATTACCTTTCGGCAATTGTGATGGCAAACGACTTTCAGGCAAAAAGGTTGTACAGCCCTATGTTGTGCTATTCCTCAACCTTTCTTTTTTTATACTGTACATAAAAAAAGAAAGGCTAAGCAAACTGGTGCGATATATGTAAGAATTAATTGAACAGAAGTATTGTACACTTACAATTTGTTGCATACACACACATTGTATGCAAAAGTATTCTTACATAATTACTAGTTGGTATTAATTTTGATTTTCCCCTTCACATCAAAACAAAAAATATATCTTGTAATTAAAAAAAAATCAAACTGTCTATATTTAATTATAAAATTTTCAATTTCAAAAAAGTTTTTTTACAATGAAAAGTTTAAAACAATACTGAAATGATTGTATAAGTATATAGTTTTGTAGTATACGTATATAGTTTTAAAAATGATCAGTTTACTGATTCACATTCTAAAACAAAATACTAAAAGTACATTCAGATGCAAGAGTGATTAAACGTTTTACAATATCTTCCTTGTAAAAATTTATTTTTTATAGCTAATCATTAGAAATGTTATCTATTAAAAATATAAAAGGATAAAGATGCATCATATGGATAGGAATTTAATGCTTTTGCAGAAATGAAACTGAAAAGAGCTGAACTTGTTCGTGACTAAATGAATGCGATTCAACACAAAAGTGTATGTAGGACATCTATTCTGTGAGGGTCAAGGGTTCCATAATTTGTCTTTGGAAAAAGTTATAAATTAGAACGTTTTCAACGGTTCTATAATTCTTTAAGAAAAATATTTAATTTTTTTCCCTACTTTCAATGTTACGTTTTGTTTAGTTAATGTATTTTTGTCAACTTTAATTTTTTTCTTGCTTTCTGAGAATCAAGAAATTGCAAATATGCTTAAAATAAGCTCGCAAAGCTGATTTTAGTTCGGCGCTCTCCAACGGGAGTGGATTTTTAGCTTTCTACAGATTTCGCAGTTTACAGTTATAACAAAATAGCCAGTTAGAAAAAGGTTGGAAATATCGCTATAAACAGGTTTGCTATTACACTATTTATCATAAGAAATCTGCCATGACCGTGCAAATAACCGTTATAGACAGTTCCACTGTATTTTATTTTTTCGCATTCTATTTTCCTCGTCGTTTCTTGCACATTTTTAGCTACATTATTAGCGAAAAAAAAGTAGCTTAATCATTTTGCACGCTTGTTTATTGTGGCTTTCACCTCAGTTTTGTTATTCAGGTGTAATGCCAACGTCTTTTAAACTGGCATGTGCTCAAGATTTTCCAGGGTCACTGATTCCTTGTGTGTGTGTGTGTGAATTTGTTATAAAGTTTTATCTCTAAGCTAAAGTCGTTCTCATTTTTCAAGGCTAACAAGAAAATTGTAAAGAAAAAAAAATTGTGAGAAATTTTGCAACGCAGTGACATTTGGACCATTTTCATTAAATATTTTTTAATGCAATAAGATTCTGTAATTCGGTGTCATTTAAATTACCTCAATATATATATATATATATATATATATATATATATATATACTGTGTCGCCGCAGCATAGCATAAATTTATTTAGTTTTACCATGCAGATCTTCATAGTCCATTGATGTCATCAGTATATAAACGATACAGATATTAAGTTAGCGTTTTATGTAGTCTTGCTAATCGTCCATATCTGAGACGTCCTGGTTCTTAATGGTTCCATGACCAGACCCGATCCGCTAAACCACTCCGTGAAACACTAAGGTTCCCGATTTTCCATACAGAACAAATTCTTTTAAATTTTTACAAGTACTGTGGTATCCATTATTCCTTGTTCAATTCTTAAAAGAATTTAAATTCCAAGAATCGTTAATTTTTAAAGACATAAACTTAGCACAAACGCCGAGCTCCAAACGACAAACATTTAGGCATGAATTCATTCTTAAACTTACAAATTCACTAAAGATTGGTTTTAATTGAGGAATTTTTATATATATTGTTGATTAAGAATACATTTTGCAAGGAGATATAAGTGGACTCATGGTGCAATAAAACTGCGACTATCCGGATCCCGTTTTATTGTTAGAAATTCTTTTAGGATTATTAAATTTCATTAAATATTATGCTAATTAGTATAAATATTGTTAATTAGTTCAAAGACTGTCGATATGTTCATATAACCTCTTCTTATCTTTCCTTTGTGTCTCTTAGGGGTTGTATAATTATTATAAATTTAATGTTATGAAACAAAAGTGTTTTATATTTCAAAGATAAAGTGATTGTGCCTCATCTTAAATCTCTGTGATCACTGTTCGCCGCACTTGACCTGATAACGCTAGTTTGATGGCCGTACATTTAACCCGTGACGATTAAGTGCAAGTAAATTCGTGTAAGTTGACTATTAACATTTAAAATAATGTTTCTTTGTCTTATGAACCATATTTTAAAGACTTGCTTAATTTTTTTTGTTACACCATTTTCGTATGTAGTTGTAGTAAATTTCGTGCAATAATTAGAATACATTGCATCTGTGAAACTGGCTTAACTTTGTTTCAACGTTGTTTTTTCGGTTCTTGTAAATTATTTCCTTTAAAATTTCGAGAAATCTGTGTTACAAAAGCATTGTATCCTGGGGGGGGGGGTATTCAAAGAAGAATCTTGCATTCGCATTTCTGTGCAAATTGCATATGTTTATTAAGTACAGTTCTAATTCTGTCTTATGACATGTTGCTTCTTCTGACTTTAGCTCTTCCTATTTTTTGTATTTAAATACTTTTATTTTATTTAAAAGTAAGAAATGTTTAGATTTTTTTTTTTTTTTTTTTTTTTTTTTTTTGTCTGTAATCAAGAATAGAAATCGATTTGCATCTTTCCATTTAAATTCCTTAGTTTACGTTTAAAAGAAACGCTTTTATCCTGCCTTTTGCAGTATTCACATTCAACTGGTCTAGTATCTTCGCAGTGTTTTTTTATTTAAACGTGTGTTCGTGATGTTTTCTCCCGGCGGGCTTCATTGTCATGTTTGTGTGCTATACGTAAAGCTAAAATCAATTTTTACTCTTTCTGAAAGGAGGCTTTAATTATTCCGTCCTAGTGATACGTTCCCCTGGTCTATCTCGTGATCATCTTCCTTGCTTTGTCACACAACACCAGATTCCTTTAGTTTAGATGATCCTCTTAAAAGCCCACATAAAACTTCAAGGATTTCCTAAGCAATAAAGCTATATTAAAATTTGAATTTTTAAAAATTGTTAGCCATTATCTTACCGATTTAGCTTTCTTCAGCATTTATTTCATTATCTTATGTAAAACGAACTTAGCAAATCACCATCGGCTCTAACTTCATCGGGTCAATTAATAAAATAGTTAATCACCATAGTTATTTTTATTCTTGATTTGTCGCAGAATTTGTCAGAATAAAAATTTATTAGAGATCAAAGGAATATTTCTCTTTTGATCGCTCTTCAATTAATTTTATAAATATTAAAATAGTGTTCATGGAAGATTTTTTTTTATTATTAAGTTGTATTTGTTATAAGGAACAGCATTGAAAGAGGAGATAGAAGATGACAACACTAAAGAAATTTTGATTTTACAAACAGTACATTATAGTCAGTCAGTACTCAGTAGCATAACTATACAATGGGTCGGATTTAAAATGCTATGCGTTCATAAGGACTTGAGTATTCGAGAGTTTACAGGAAAAGATAAAAATATTATGAATTTATTATTTTATGGGTTGAAATGATCAAAAACTACGAAAAACTTCACTGCAGCCAAATGCTAATGGAAAAATTACAGAAAAAAATTCCACTTTGCCACTATCCACTACAGTTACGCCACTGATTATAGTGACCTTTACTAACGATTCTTTGTGTGTGTTGCTACGAAACAGATCGATAAAAATATGTTTCTATAGATAATGCCATCTTTTATGAATTCCTTCCTTCTTTCTCTTTTTTTATTTGAAATTAATTTATGAATTAATGAAACGGGGATGTAAGTTATCTTTCAAGGGCTTTATACTTTGGTAGGAATATAGTGTATGTGAAAGTACTTCACTTCGGTTTCAATTGCTTATTATTTATTAATTATTCATAAAAATTACGTCGAAATTTGTAAGATTATTTTTATTTCATTTTTATTCTAAAATAAATATATTACTGATAAATTGCAATTGAAGGACAATCCTTTCAAATTTTTATGTAATTTTCATGCTTTTTAAAAAATTAAAACTGACAAAATTGAAGGATTTTTTGCATGTATTTTGATTTTGTAGAATGATTCCTTTAAAAAAATATTGCCTCTCCTGCCCAAACGTGATAATTGTAAAAATAAGTTTGTTTGCTTTGTTCGTAAGATTGCGAACTTAATAATGCAAATGTGATTTTCTATTATTATATATATAAACATATAAGAAACAAGACAAATAATAATTTTTTGTTTTTTAACTGACAATGCATGTACAGCGGTGTAGAATAAGTTTTGAGCACCGTGGGAATTCAAAAATTTGCGCCCCTTCTTAATGGTTACTGTAGCTTTTATGTTGTAGCTTTATATGCAACAACCCCCCCCCCCCCCCCCCAATTAAAATTTAGTGCCCGGAGCAATCGCTTCTCCTTCCCAATTTCTACGCTACGCTTTGGGTATGTATATATGTATGTAATAATTACTTATTTAATCCCTGACATTGATTTATCACACAATCTTTTTTAATTGTAAGGAAATGTAATTTAGATAGAATTGTTAAGTTCTGTAAAAATTAAATTCTAATCGTATTGGTTATTGGCGAGCAGTTCACCCAAGATGTCGGTAATCGCTCCTTCACCTTCCCCTGTTTAAATTTGTAGTTGCTAATAAGAGTGATTTATTTATCAAAGTTTTAATCTATTTCATGTTTCGATGCTCTGGTAAACTTCTTGGCTTCAGTGTTGACTTTCTTTTGCCTTAAAGCAGTGTTCTACTGAGGGAGTAGTGTGTGGGCTTTTCATACCCAACTAGTTTTCAATTATCCAGTTTTAATCCCACGGCTGTAACTAATCAACGCTTTCTTTACTTTTATTTTTATTTCATTTTCTGTTAGTAGCTTCCTTTTCCTTTCTTCTTCTTTATTTTCATTTTTTACCGTACAATCGTGGGAAGAAGAAAAGTTTCGAATTTCTTTTAAAATTATTCATTCATATAATTATTGTCTTTTATACGTTTTATACATTGTTTGAGTGTGTTTTTTGACCTTTGCCTTGAACTTATTTCATAAGTTTCCTGTTGATTTTAAGAAAGGTATTCGTATAATTTTGTCGGTCGACTAAAGTATAAACAAAACTCGCGGGCTCACCATTTTTATGAAAGAATATCATTAAGTCAAAAGCTCTGTGTTAAATTGATTAGATAATTTTTAATTAATTTTAATGCAGCATTCTGAATGCATAAAATGGTTTTCGGTAAGTTTATTTATTGTAAAGTGTTACTTAGATTTTGTGTGAAGTGAACAAAATTTTCTGACTTGTTCATAAACATTTTCTAAATATTTTTGTAAGTTAAGTGGCAAAATGGATCTAATCCTTTGACTTTTGCATGTTTCAATTTAATACTCAATAAAATATAATTTATTGCATTTTTAATTCCATCCATAGCACTGCCTGGTGAATGGTGGTACAATGCTATGTTAAATAATAAAAGTTGGAAAGGGAGAATAAAGAGACATGCCCCTTTCATATCACGGACATGAGAAACTCGTTATTCGATTAAGTAAAATAGTAAATTAATTTAAATAAAATGATAATTAAATTCTTGACTAATCTAATGAAAGGGAAGGTGTTTTTTGTTGTTTATGTATCATAGAGTAGGCAGAGTAGTGGTTGAATTCAGGCATTTTTCTCTGGGAAAGATTTCTGAAGCTCCGAGGGGGTAGGCGACATTACGGAGTAACGGAAGGGAAGTTGTACTTTTTTTACCATTAAAGAGCATAAACCGTCAACTCTTCCGGGTGGAGGAATGTCCCCCTGAATTTATTATAGGACACCCTCTGAATTTATTGCTGGAGGACAGAATTGACCAGCAATCACTATTATTCACTCACCATGCTTCGTCGTCAATTGTTGATACAGAAAAATTGTTAATCCTGGAAAATAACAGGGAAAAAAAAAACTTTTTTCGGGGGGGAGGAGAGTATGAACCCTTAAAAAATATAGAGAGAGCCACTAATTGCGTGGTCTGTAAACTTTTTATTTTATGAAAATATTTTCATTGTATTTGCATTAGTTGTTATTAAATATCTATTAGGTATATGTTCAATTTTCTCATGATTTGGAGAGAATATTAATTTCATCCATTATACGTATAATTGTAAACGGGATCTTATCTTATCTGTCTTGTTACAGTAACATGCCATGTTTTTTGTTTGAGTAGATATTTTTAAAAGAATTTATTATTAATATCCAATGGCGCAGCCAGAATTCGTTTCTAGGGGGGGGGGGTCGAATTTCTGATAAAGGTGTTCGCCGGTTATTTGAATCACTTGCTAATATAATCAGTCTTTTTAATGAATCAAATCATAATGCTTTTTTTCGCAGTTACGTTGGTTATGTTTCATTTAAACAGCGTTTACAATATTAGAGTTAGAAAACAATGAAATAACACAAAACTAGGTTAGATTTATAAAAAGTGTTTAAAAATGATGAAGAAAACTTTAAGAAATGGAGGAACACAGTGCAGCAAATAATTTTTACATAGAAAATAATAGGGTTCCAATCCACTTGTGCAATCAAAAATACACAAGGTTTAATTAGATATAATTGAGAGCAAAAAGCGTAAAACAGGCGTTTGAAACTGAGAGATATCTACAAAGTGTATGTTTTAAGTTTTTCTCTGGAATTCGATGGTCTATTATTGTTTCGTGCATGGAAAAAAGACAGAAGTGCAATTAAGAAACGGCCCACTGTACAATACTTTAACTCAAAGCGTCAGTGTGGCAAAAAACGACCATTCTTTTAGCATAACACGTCTCGAAAAAGTGACTTAGTCCAAATAACCAATTTTCCCCTAAAGACATGTAATATGAGCTTTCACAGATTTAAGTAGAATTTTCGCCGTTTAATTGAGTCACTTTGAACAGAATTTGATTTAACAAAGTGCGGATTACGAAAAAAGCCAAAACGTTTAAATATTAACTTTAGTTTTGATTCATATAAGCGGCAATTATAGTAATTTTTCTTAGTTTGGGGGGGGGGGTATTTTAACCCCCAAACACCCCCCTTGGCTGCGCCACTGTTAATATCTTCATCTATTTCTAATTCATTGCGCGTTAAAAATGTTATTTAAAATATTACATGAAATCACATACATTTTATTTAAAAATGTAGAAATTTTCAGAACTTTAGATTATAAAATATCTTACATGCAGGGCTATTGCCGCGTGGGCAAAACGGGCACTCGCGCAGTCCCCCAATTAGAGGCGCCTTTAAATTCAACATCTTAAATTTGTAAATTAATAATGACGGGAGAGGAGAAAGTCGAAATTGCCTTTTATCCTGTTGTTGTGATCGGGCCTTGCCTCTTTTATTTATTTGTGATTATTTTTGTATTTATTCTTGTGGAAAGTAAAGATTAATTAAATGTATGAAATTTTAAGTATATATTGTAATCGATCTTTATATTCCTG
Organism: Maratus michaelseni; assembly: GCA_963931845.1. Classification (NCBI taxonomy): domain Eukaryota; kingdom Metazoa; phylum Arthropoda; class Arachnida; order Araneae; family Salticidae; genus Maratus; species Maratus michaelseni. The sequence continues at coordinate 126,242,949 of OZ007593.1, read as the reverse complement.
GTATTGTGTGCAATATTTTATCGTGCTTATTCAGGGATCTGTTCAGGAAAAAATTGGGTCCTTTAAAGGACCCTTCACAATTTTTTATATTTCAAAACAGGACCCTTCACAAAACTATTTTTCCTAAAACAGGACCCTTCACAAAATTCTTTATCTTAAAAATAGGTTTTTCACAAAATTTTCCATCTTTAAACTGAACATTTCACAAATTAATCATTTAAAAGTAAAATCTGACCTGTCACTTTTACACATATAATGAAAATATATGTAGTTTACATCCATATATCTTCTTAAAAATGTATAAACAAGAACCTGAATATAACGATCCTTTCAAATTCACAAAATTATGACTAGATTTTTTACAAATATGATAAGCTGTTCACAATTTCACAAAAACAGGACCCTGGGAAAAAAGTCTGGACAGACCCCTGTTATTACACGTTTTCTTCCTTTTTTTTTGCGCTGCATAGTCTTACCTTTTCTAGAAATACGTAAGGTTTCCTATTAAAAATACCTCTCTATAATCTGTTACGCCAGAAATTCTCGTCCATTCAATATTTCCTTTCACATACTAAGCTAGACTTTTACACACGCCTCAACCATATCTCACTCTTCAAACTGCTCATCTTGCATTTTGGATAGAAGATATTTCTTCCCTTGGAAACTTCTTCAGAAGATCATTCATGCCTGGAAAGGCAGTGGGCATGATCTACGTGTGTACTACGTGCTCGGCCGTGACTAGCTGCCTACACGCGACACTTGGACGTTTTCACTCGTTTCTTGAAATGTGGGCTGTGGCGGCTGAGCAGACAATCCACTCTTTTTTGACACAAGGCGCCCGGGGGTTGATTTAAACCACAGATTCATTTTATTGGTCGATGAAAAAAAAAAAAAGAAAGAAAGAAATGGTCTGTGTAATGTAAAAAGAACAGTTCTGTTTCAACAGAAGTAACGTTTATCCGTGAGCACTATTTTTTCGATAAGGAGTGACAAGTGGTAGCCTGCATCATCTTAATAACAACGCCGTTATTATGTCATTTGCTTACAGATGGAGATAAATTTATTTTCTTGCTGCGAAGTTTTTCCTTATTTGCCTTTGTTTTTTGCTATAAAAAATTGTTTGAAATTTAACCTATTGCTTATTGTTTCAGCACTATATATATTTTTAAATGCATCGGCGCAAATAAGGGGGAGGGGGGGGGCATTGTCATTCTTGGATTAATTTCATTTCTTTATCTCTGTTAATTTTGGGGAAAAAAAAAGTTCAGTTTATTTATTCTTTCCGAAAAACTTAATTATTAAAAACTAAACAATTAAAAACACTAAGAGAAAAATAAACTAAGAATTTTTTTTTTTATCAAGGAGACAAAAAATTCTTATGTATATTTATATTCATGTATTATGTAAACTGAAATTCTGTCTGTACACAACAATAGTAATCCTTTTGGTATAAGAGCTCTTCCTTTTCTGTTGTGACTCATGACATTGACGGTGCTTGCTTTTATCCTATTAGTGTGTGAAAAAGGAAAACGTGATACGAAGCAAATAGATTTCTCATAATCATCATCTAGTCTGGGGCCCCACCAGTGGCTGAGAGGTTGTGCTCTCGAAGCTGGTAGACGGGAGGTGCTGGGTTCGATCCCAATCGCGCCCGTCGGCCTAATCGTTCGGAGTTTTCGTGGTTTTCTTCGAGCCGTGGATTTATCCATGCGTAAATACGGATTAGGTTCCCTTAGAAAGACCCCCACGAAGGGCACTCCCCCGGGCCTATATCCCTAGTGTAGATAATTGGCCGTCAATAATCAACCCAACCCAACTCATCTAGTCTGGGGCGTCTGTTGCTAGGTGATGAGTTTGAGACTGGTCTTTTTGCCACTGCCATGAACCTTCTGAGAGAAAATAGTAATATATTATACAATTGACAATTGTACTTGTTTTTTAATTAGAAGCATAATAAATTATTCAATAATTTATTATTTTTAAATAAACGAAGATATATATTATCATTTTATATTGAATTTTTTCTCCAATACCCACATGATAAAAGACGTCAAAATTTTTACATATATCATGCGTACATATATTATACAGCATGTTCGTGTAAGAGACATTTAAAAGAAGATCATTTTTAAACCTGTTATCCTTTTCCTGTCGCATTTCCCAAGGGCCTGGTGAAGGGCTTGACATATGCGGTCGCCACTGGCTACCAAGTTTTTTGATCTGGCGACCAAGTTATTTAATCTTTCGGGGTGATTTCTGTAAAAAAATTGACTTAAGAAATGAGCACAAATGGCGCTTTTTCTCTCCACCACCCCTACTCGCGAGCGGTAAGCAGTGATCTTCCTCTTCTCTCGTACTTTTAATGGAAGAATTAAATTTAAAAGGCATTTTCCAACTCATGCACAGAAAACACCATTCTTTTCAGCTATAGCCAGCTAGTATATGTCATGTGATTAGAATTTGGGGGGGGGGAGGATATTTCACTTAAACAGTAAGAAACAGTGTCAATCCAGCCTCTGTGACATCTAAAGTTGGATACAATGCTAAAAAATGCTCGAGCTTTTTAGTTTCAAATCTAATTTTTGTGTTTATATAAGTTGTCAACATAATATAAGTATTATAAGTTTCACTAGAGAAAATACAGTTTATAATTATATTATCTTTCTAAATTATGTACTATTTTAAACTATGTAACTAATAATTCTAAACTATGCTTGTTATTATTTTTTCTCAATTAATTCATAAAAAACTCTTGTGTTTTATTTTAAATCAATGACGGGAAAGAGGATGGGGGGTAAATAATTTTTGCTGGCGACTAGTATTTTTTTTTTCCCCTGGCTACCAGATTTTATCATATTTGTAAAGCCCTGACCTGCTCAACCCAATCGTCGTCTTCCTTATTACAAATCCGTGTGGTCTAGTCAATTTTTTATGTAAGATTTTCAACTCACTTTTCCTTCAGAAAATCTTTTTCTCAGTATTATAGCCATAACTAGCTGATGCTTAGTCAAATTCATATTTATTGCACTTTTTATTTTTAACTCGGTCCATGTATGGAAATATGGAATTTTGTAATCGATTTTTCTCTCACGTCCTGATACGCTACAAATATAAAAATTGTGTACACAGGTGTGTTTCCGATTACAATACATAATACTTTTAGAATTTCATTATAAATAAATTTTATGCCATTTTACCGTTATCCGGGCGCAGGTGATAATTCGCCAAATATTTTTTATGGTTACAAATGTATATGATTTATAGCAACAATGGAGTTGCTGATTATACTCCAAACCCAAACCATATTCGCTAAAATATGGCAACTGGCTGTGAAACTGCATCAATGATTTTAAACACTAAAAAGTAGAAAATAAAAAAAAATAAAGAGCATAATATATTTTTTAATTATCTTTTATTATTTTATTTAATCAGACATGCAAGAAAACGATCAATTGAAGTTCTGCTGTATGGAGCGAAAGCTTAATTTCATTCTGTTATTCGTATCTTATTTTTATTCTACGGTTCCCCTCCTCAAAAATGTATTCATTGTTCAAAAATCCCATTATATAATCTGGTTTATTTAAACCACTTCCAAAATATTGGTATTTCAAGGTTTTTCAAATTTAAAAAATGTTTTAAGCGTTTTAAAATAAGAGCGGCTCCAGAACATTTCAGACAAGCATCCTTAACTAGTTTTTAAATAAAAAGGTAATAACATTGTGTTATAAAATTTATTATCCAACATAAGTGTAGTATGTTTGTGCATATATCTTCTTGTGCCATCATTAATTTGAATGACGGACAGATAATTTACGTTTCGCATTTAAATAAAGTTGGTATTTTTTGAACGGTGTTTGGATGATAAATGATATATCATTTAAATTTGAGGTTGCCATTTTTATGATAGTTATTGCCATTACTATTTTCTATTCCTTTTTGTCTTTTCATGTGGAGTGGAGTTATAGTAGTTTTATACATAATAGATTTGTGTGTTATGGTCAAAATAAACTTTTTTTGGTTAAGATAGCTAAATTTCCAAATTTTAGGTAAAGAGGAACATGGGCTCGAAAAAATTGCAAATCGCTATGATAAACGCATTGAAATCTTTGTTCTGGATTCACCGGATCCTCTTGTCCAAAATCTTTTTACTATCTTTTCCGAACGTATCCTAAATATAGGCCTGTTTATTCCACCCCCATTTATAATAATATCCTACTTGAAATAATTCCTTACGGGTCTCCCATATCTAGTTGCCTACCATGAAATCAGAGCTAACCCTCTGAAAAGTACCAAAGTGAATGAACGCTCAAGTACGCATGATAAGATGGACGATCATTTAGATAAAGTGGTAATTATATTCATGAGGAGGAGTTGGATAGTTGTTGTTATTGTATCCTCTAGTTCTTTGCACTCTGGTTGTTAAGTAGCTTCATCGTCGTACTTAACTGAGCTGTCTTTTGTGTCATTGTCTTTCTAAGTTATTGGCCAAATTTGTCGTTTCCTTGAGTCCACATATTTATTCTCATCAATTATGAATTTACTTGAACTAACTTTGATGCGGTGTTCGATTCGATTCAAGTCCAGCTATAGGAATGTTGAATAAATGTTACAACTTTAATCTTTCCTAAGTGTATTTTCTATTATTGAACACCTTTTCTTTTTTTTTTCTTTTTTTTTTTTTTTTTTTTTTTTTTTTTAATTAGAAAAAATAATGCTCAATGGGTATATTTTAATATTTAATATAACAAATCAAATAGATGTATGTCCGCTTTTTCTCATAAACCACATTGTCTTTTTAATTTATTGGCCGATTTTGTCATTATTAAATTTGTCATTTCATTAAATTTCTAAGTTATGAATTTATTTGAGCTACCTACTAACTAACATACGAGTCTATTTAATTAAAAGTCCAGCAGACGAATTGTTGAGTAAATGTTCGAATTTTAAAATTCAAAACATCCTAAATATTTTCCTATCATTTAACCTTTTTTTTTTTTTAGGGGAAAAAAAAGGTTAAATAGATCCAATGGATATAATTTAATGAAATATTGTGTATAAAACTATCTTTAAAATCACGCCTACTTTCATGATTGCAATTATTGCGCTGCTCCAAAATACTTCCGTTACAGTACGTGAAGTTAGCATAGGCCCCGATTACAGAAAATTCACCGCTTTTATTTATGCTTGGTAGAAAGCGCGAACTAGTTATTTTTTTAAATAATAATTTTTGTCCAGTTTCTTTTCAAGATATGGCCCAACAAGAAAGAAGAAAAGGATATTATTTAAACTATGTATTCAAGATTTTTAAATTGTTTCTTCAACGTATAATCATAATGTAATTTATAATAATCTGTTAATGGATAACTAAGCTCTGAAATATTAAAACATTGTATTGCCATCGGGAACACAGAACTGTACACAATTTCTAGAACTACAGCACATCAAAAAATGAGTAAAAAATGGAATTACAAAATTCCATCTTTACATACATGAACCAAGTTAAGTTAAATAAAAGCGTGTAAAAATGAGCAAGGGTAAAAAGGTAAAAAAGGTAATCAATGCCGGCATTGGCCTTCTTGTTTGATAAATATTATTTTTATCATATTGATTATTTCTCTCAGGTTGATAGCAGACTCTTTAAAACGTATATATGTGCGGTATTGTTACTGTTAACTACTGTGGCGTGTTTAAAAAGGTATGACAATGGCCTTTACAGCATGTCTACACTTCGAAAAATACAAATCATGTGTATTTAAATAATAATAATAATCAAGAAAATTAATTGGCATTGATTCTATTTGAACCAGTCGTATATATATATATATATATATATATATATATTTAATCAGGCTGTTGTACAATTATATCTGTTTAATTTATTTCATTTTATTTTTAAAATTACTTGAACATGCATACTCAGTATATTTTACTTTTTGTTATTTGAATTTTTAAAGACATAAGTTTAAAGATCAAAGAAAATATTTATTTTATGTTACCATAGTGCCTCTAAATGGTCCTTGTCGTTATTCAGCTTAGATTTAAAAATTACTTTTTTTATCATTTAATTTTTTTTTCTATCCCAGCATTTAATTACAGTAAATTGCTGTTATAAGGTAACACAATTAGCCAATTCTTTTAATTAATCAAAAATTAATTAAAGTAAATGTAATGTTTGCAAAAGAACCTAACTTTGTAAGTGTTTTCAAGAAAAGTATTTTAACAGGTGGAACATGAAGTGCACCACACCCTTCTGAAATGAAATTAGGGTAAATGTTCTTTAGTCACATTTTTCGCTTCTTATGGGATCATCTACAGTACATAGCGTGATCTCGGATCTCGGTTGAGATAGTTTCTGAATTGTTTGCTCATGTTTTAGGTTTTATATCCTACGAAATGGCCGTATTATGAACCAATTATTAGCAGGTGTATTTTTTATATGTAGGAGCACTGGCAGGTGTGGCTGGATCGTCCTTTTCAACTTTGGACTTATTAAAAAACGCGATTTTTTGAAAACAGATTGTTCAGAATTATAAATTTAATTCAAATCATTTATTCAATCAAGCATTAATTTCCATCCAGAAGTATGATGCTTAAACATTTTTTTCTGCGTCCATATTTTTTATGAACTATTTTAATTTGTTTCAATTTCACAGACTTTTCAGTGCTAACTTCGCTAATTGCACTGTTTTGTATTGCGTCTATCACAATAATGAAATTATTATGAATTGTTGCTGAATGTCTTTCAAATCCTTAAAAGAAGCTGTACCATGACTATAAAACCACTATTACGATATTTGTGAAAATGAAAATTTTTATAAAAGTGAAAGTAGTTACTGTTCTGAAATATGTATTACATAAACTTTAGAGCATTTTCTGAAGAAATGGGTAATGCTGATTACTTAATATTAATTTAATTAGACATATTAAACTTTAATTTTTTTGTGGATGAAAGAAGTCAACATTGGATAAATGTTTCAATCAGGGTTGGCAAGTTTTTGACGCATGACGGTTTTTACCGGTTTTAACCATGGTTTTTACCGTCATGTCAAAAACCTCCTTGTCAAAAACCCATTTTTTAGTAGTTTGTTTTTACAATTTTTTTTTTCATTCTATCTTTAATATTAAGTTGTTTTACATGAAATATTCAGTATCAGAAAGACTCTAAAGTATATTTATACATCCAAGAAAAACAAAAAAGAATTGCATTAGAATAATACGTGTACATCTCTATTAAAAGATCTCTACAATAATCTTAAGCTATTTGGCATAGTCTAAAAAAATTAGATTTTTTGAAGAAATCCTGTAACCTATAAGTATTAGATTAAACAATGGGTATAATTTCGGTACAATTTATTACATTGTGGAAAACAAAACTTTAAGATTCTACTTATTGAAGTGCAAATGAAAATCACCGTAATTGCATTTATGAAATACATAAGATATGCATTTTAAAATATTATCTAAGAATATTCAAATTTATTCACTGCCAGTCTAAGCTTAACATCTATTGTCATACAATGTAACAACATTTTTCCATCTCTAAAATAATTTTAATGCACCTTATTAAAAATGTATATTGAATGTTATTTAATAATTATAATGACTTTTTATTATCATTTAATATTAATGTTAATTGCAGTTAGTAGAATCTATATTGGTGAAGATTATGACAAATATTGTTCTTTTCTTTTACTCTTGTATTTTTAAATCTTTCCCATATTAGGAAATGATCTTCTTTTAAATAAATTTAACAAATGTAACTGTAAATAATAACAAGAACAAGGTAAAATCAATCTAGAAATGTATTATATGCTACACTTACATCATAAATTGGAGGACAATCGAAAATGATAGGTTTTTGACGGAATAAACCGGTAAAAACACGGTTTTTACCACTGTCATGTCAAAAACCAGTTTTTGACGTCAAAAACCCAACCCTGGTTTCAATCATGCTTTAAATTTATATTCCAAAGTTTTTTTTTTTTTTTTTTTTTTTTTTTTTTAACGTAAGAATTTTTCCTCTGTTGATTATTTCCTTTCCTTTTTTTTTTTTTTTTTTTTTTTATAGAAAATATTTAGTATGTTGTATTTAATAATCACTAGGGGGTTCTGCCCCCTGCACGCTACGTTCACCAACCCCCGTTCTGATTTCACAGCCTCTTAAAACCTGGTAATGTATCCTGTTTTAAAAAGATGATGGTGATATCACGAACGGCGACTATCTTCTGTAATCAGGTTATAATGCTTTTTCATTTAACTGGTTATAATGCTTTTTCATTTAATTCATCTTTTTTATTTTTAATATTCATGTGTAAACACAATTTTTATGACGTAATTTTCTTTATTTCCTGCTTTCAACACGTGATCATTAAATTATTATTTTAAACTTTCATTATTGTTTTTAATAGTCTCGCGCAAATACATTTTTTATTTGAGATAAAACATAATCCTTTGCGTTTATATAGAAATTGGCAACAACATAAAAAAATGACTTTTTCAATAAAAGATTTTTTACTCGATTTTTAAGGATTTTTTGAGTTTTTATTGTCCGACCATGATAATTTTTTTTAATTTCTGAAAGCTTGTTATATTTCGCGTCTGGTGGTTTGATTTTCGAATCCGTAGGATGGCTAGAAAAAAGTAATAGCTCCTCAAAAAAGTCCCTAGTAAAAAAGCGATGAGAATAACCCGGAATTTTTTGTGGATGAGATATGAAAATCTGCGTAGATACGCAGATTTTCATTAGTCCATTTCCAAACCATTACTTTTTTTTATATATAGAAGGATAAAGATGTGCGATCTTGGTTTTTTAATATACAGGAGCAAGTAAAAGGAAAATTTTACTAATTATTTGAACAGTCTTATATTTACCCATTTTTAAATTTATTTATTATAGAGCTTTTATTTAACAAAGAATTAAGGACAAAAAATAAAAAAGCTTGTATTATATCAGAATTTAGGAAGTATGCTATATGCTTTTTAGTTATGAAGTTTACTTATATTTAATTCTTTATTCGTTTTCGTTTTTTAGCAGTCAGTCTCAATAAAATTTTGAATATTTTTTTAAAAGACATGTTATGCGTATTATCAATAAATAATTTTAAAAACAGCTATCTGTCAGCTATAATGCAATTTTGATATTATGTATTATATAGATATGAGTTATGTTATTTAGAATCATACTTGCTGAATTTTGTTGAATCTCTTGATTGTCATATCTTGATTGTCAAATTTCTGAATATTAAAAGAATAAATTGCATTTAAAATTACTGTCACATATAGGAGATAACACATTTCATTAATCTTTGTGTTTTAAATCTTAAATTCACGCTTACGGTCACTGTCACCATTTTCAACAAAGAACTTTACACAAGATTAATTTTGACACAATTATTCAAATTGGTAAAGTAATCGTATAAGTTGTAATTTTCCCAACTGGCCGAAAAAGTCCGGGCCTGGACTTTTTCGCTATGATCAATAAGGTTAACTGGGTGAATTAGATCTGCCAGATTTGTTCGGGATTGCTCAGTTGGTAGAGTATTGGCAGCTTCAGCCAAGAGATCCCTGGTTCGAATCCTGGCCCGGACTTTTTCGCCCAGTTAGGAAAACTACAACTTAAAAGAACTTTATAGTCTATCCAAATTATATATACACTATATTGATGTTCAGTAATGCCTTGCAAAAACTATCTTCAAATAAGAATAACATGTATAGACAGTAATGTAAAAATAATGTTAAGTTATGTTCGTTTACATTTACATTAGAGTTCCACATTCATCTCAATCAGTATACCGTCATTACAGGTGGACCAACGGAATTCCGGCCCACAGTCACGATTCAGTCACGAATTCAGTCAGAGACCTTGGATTAGTAGAATCTCTTTTATCATTTTTTTTTACTTTAAAATTAAAGTATTTTAGAATTTATGAATATTACACACTGTTGTGAAACGACTCGTTTCTGTGTTATTTGTAATAGCATCCAGAAGATGGCAGCACCATAATAACTTTACAACGTATTCTGCCATAATAGATCTTTTGATTAATATTTCTTATTTCTTTATATATTTTGAATAACTTTTTATATTTGTGTAATTTATATTATTAAGGTTCCTTATTTTTTGTTTTCTGTGTAGATTTAATAATGATTCACATTCTGTCAGACCTATTTCATGATATTTTGATATTTCCGTGATTATTTAATATGTGTTACTTTGATTGCTGCTCAGTAGAGGGCGTAACAAGTCCATAAAAATGTATATGGATGTACAGGTATTTTTTGTGTTCTCAGCGGTTTTTTCAGTTAGAATTTTGTTCTGTGAAATTGTAGAAGAAATGTAAAATATGAAAGTAAATAGAAGGGGCGAAGTATGTTGTGTAAGTCCCTTTGGTAATGCAATCCAGCCGTTTTTTCGTGGTTAATAGAAATAGTTTGTGAATGTGACTTCTTGGTGATCATTTATTTTGAGTGTCATTTAATTCTCATTAAAGAACAATGCAGGCTACCTCACGTAAGTACATTTTTCTTGTCTCTGGTTAATTCTTTTATGAGCAGGTGAGAGAAGTGTGTGTTAATGGATTATTTAAAGTGAAATTTTCAGTATTAAAATAGAGAGTTGTCCCGTTTTCCCTTAATATTAAAACTGGTAGTTTTATTTAGTTTAAAGCAAATGTTTTCAGACAGCAGTGGTTTACTTTTGGTTTTGATTTCTAGCTGATCTTGTAACATTTAGTGGCGCCCGAACAGGGACTGGGTTGTTCTATGGCTCTCTATGTATTTTTAAGGTAGCATATTTATTGAAACTTGTGATTAAAATTATTTTAAGTGTGTGATATCTTTTATACAAGATTTTTTGGATATTATTATTTTTGGTATTATTGTAATGGATGCTCTCAAACTTAAAAGAACCGGCGTGCGTTCTTCTTTCACACGTACTGCAAATGTTCTGAAAACAGAACTTGTGAGGGAAGATAGTGACATGAGTTTAGTTAAGGATAAATATACAAAATTACAAAACATACAAGCAGAATTAAATGACCTAGATACTAGAATTTTAGATTTGCTAACCGAAGATGGGTCAGCTACGGAACAAATTGTTTCCACTGAAATTGAAAATAGGGAAGCATATTCAGACGAATTCATTACTCTGACTCGTCAGTTTAATGAAAAATTTAAAATCCCGGATGGAATTCAGATAGACGCGAGGTCAGACGATGGGTTCAGCGTTACGGGTAATAATAAGATGAAGTCTTATAAGCTTCCGAAAATCGAATTAAAGAAATTCGACGGAGAATTAATTAATTGGCTACCGTTCTGGTCCCAGTTTCAAAAAATTCACGAGGACCCAGATTTACATGACAGTGATAAATTTTCTTATTTAGTTCAAAGTATGAAACAGGGGTCACGTGCTAAGGAATTTATTGACAGTTACCCGGTTACTTCGGATAATTATAAAAATGCAGTTATAGCGCTGACAGAGCGCTTTGGGAAGCCTGAGTTACTGATTGAGGTTTATGTAAGGGAATTGATTAAATTAATTATTTCTAATGTAAAAGCAGATAATAGAAATAAATTACCCCTTGATAAACTTTATGATAAAATTGAAGCTCAGTTAAGGGCTTTAGAATCATTGGGTCTAAAGTCGAGTGAAAACACATCGTGGTTGTATCCGATGGTGGAGTCGAGTCTTACCGAAGATGTTCTGAAAGCGTGGCAGAGAAGTTCGTTTTTTAATCAACCCGAAGGAACAGATCTTTCTCGCCTTACTAATTTGATGAAATTCTTAAAAGCTGAAGTTGAAGGTGAAGAGATATTAAAACTGGCGCGCAGCGGTTTTGAAAATAACAATCGTCGAGAAGGATATTATGATAAAGTAAGAAGTGAGGTAAGGGATAAATTCAAAAAACCTAATATTCCTACTGCATCAAACTTCCTTACAATTAAAGAGCGTTCGTGCATTTTTTGTGATAAAAATCATGATAGTAAAAATTGTTACGAAGCCCGTTTATTAACTTTAGAGGAAAAAATCGCTAAAGTTAAAGAAAAAAGGTGTTGTCTAAAGTGTTTGGAACCTAATCATGTCGCCAAATTCTGTAGACAATTTATACGTTGTTATTCTTGTGGTAAACCTCATTTGATATCACTTTGCCCAGAAATGCATAAAAAAGGGGATCCGACAAAAGATAAGGCGGTAACAGAACATATACAAATGACCACTGCCAGACAAACTTGCACCGCAGAAGTAGCATTAATGACTTTGCAGATAAAAGTCGCGGGTGCGAATAAAGTGAAAAATGTCAGAGTACTTCTAGATTGCGGTTCGCAAAAGTCATATATTTTAGAGTCTTTGGCAGTCGAGTTGGGTTTACCAATTATTTCTAAAGAAAGCATAGCTCATACTTTATTCGGGGGTGCTAGAACTGCTCCGAAATTACATAACAAATATCGAGTAAAATTGTGTTCACTAAATCAACCAAAGTATCCAGATTTAGAGTTTGATTTTTTGGACCAAGACGTAATCTGCGGTGACATCCCGCGTTTACCTAGAGGACCAATATTAAGAGAATTGAAACGTAATAAAATTTGGTTATCTGATATGGGTGTAGATCATCCTAAAATTGAGATACTTATAGGTAGCGATATATATGGGAAAATTCTCACGGGTCTAGTTAAGCAATTAAAAGGAGGATTGACCGCAGTTTGTACAAAGTTGGGTTGGGCTGTTTGCGGTGCATTGGATGATTTTTCGCCTCCTAAAGAGCAAAGGACTACAAATTTGTGTACGAATTTGGCTATCAGAGATTTCAAAATTTCCGATCTTTGGGAGTTAGAAACAATCGGAATATTAGATACGCAACAAAATTTTACTAAGGCTGCGGAAGAAGAAATGGCCCGGGAACAATTCTTAGATTCTCTTACTCGAAACGAAGAGGGTCGTTACTGTGTAGGTTTACCATGGTTGGGAACCAATGTAGAATTACCATCAAATCGTCATGTGGCCGAGAGGAGGCTTTTCAGTGTTTCCCGAAAACTTAAATCTTTAAATAAATTTGATGAATATAATAGGGTTTTTGACGAGTGGATGGCAGAGGGTATCATTGAAGTAGTACCCGATGCAGAGCTAGAGAGGAAAGGACATTATCTTCCCCATCACCCAGTGTTTAAACCAGATAGTGCCACAACTAAGATAAGACCTGTTTTCGATGCGTCGTGCAAAGTAGGCAGAGCTCCCTCTCTCAATGACTGTTTATTTAAAGGACCAAATTTAATTGAAGAAATTCCTTCGATTTTGTTAAGATTTAGGGAAAAATGCATCGGGGTAACTTCCGATGTTAGACGTGCATTTTTACAAATAGAATTAAGAAAAGAAGATAGAGATTTTTTGAGATTTTTATGGTGGGAGAGGGATAATGTTATAAAAGTGTTCCGTCATACTAGGGTAGTCTTTGGAGTTACCTCCAGCCCATTTTTATTAGGAGCGGTTATAAGATACCATTTGTCACAGGTGCCACCAGAAAAGATGTTTTTGGCTCAGAAAATAGATAAATCTTTGTACATAGATAATTGCGTAACATCCCTTGATAATCGGCAAGAACTCGAAGAGTTTATAAAATATTCTACTGAGGTTCTTGCCGAAGCGAAGATGGAGTTACGCATGTGGACCTGTAATTCAGTAGGGACAGATATCGGTGCAATGTCACATGTTTTGGATACAGAATCCGTAGAGGATCCGGTATCAGTTTTAGGAATTATGTGGGACAGAAACGAAGATAACCTGCATATTAGTATTAAGAGTTCATCGATTTCAGAAAAATTGTCAAAAAGAGAGGTTTTGTCCCTAACACAGACTATATTTGACCCATTGGGTTTCCTGACGCCTGTTTTGTTGACTGCAAAGTTATTGCTTCAGGAAATTTGGACTATAAAAGTTGATTGGGATACCCCATTACCTGAAGAAATTAAAGCTAAATTTTTAAAGTGGTATAATAATTTGGGAATCCTTACGGATTTAAAATTGCCTCGGCGCATAGGGTTTGGAGATAGAAGCTCCTGGTCACTCCATGTTTTTTGTGACGCAAGTCAACACGCCTATGCAACCGTTATTTTTTTGAGATGTGAACACAACGGGGAAATAGTCGTAAGTTTAGTTATGGCTAAATCGAGAGTCGCCCCATTAAAAAAGGTTACAATTCCAAGACTTGAACTTATGGCGTGTGTTTTAGGGGTGCGTCTTTCTAAATATGTTACCGAAGCTCTTTCGCTACAGGACTGCCCAAAATATTTTTGGACCGATTCCACCACCGCGATATCGTGGATTAAAAGAAACGATAGTTGGGGGACTTTCGTGGGCAATCGGGTGAAGGAAATTTGTGCTGTCACAGAAGTAAATCAGTGGTCTTATGTTCCGAGCCAACTAAATCCGGCAGATTTGCCTTCTCGCGGTTGCTCCCCTCTTCGGTTTATGGAAAACAAATGGTGGTATGGGCCTAGTTGGCTAAAAGAGCATAGAGACAACTGGCCAAAGCTAGAAATAGAGCCAGATGAGACTTTAGTTTTTTCTGAACGTAAGAAAGGAGTAAACGTAAACGTAAATTTAAATATTATAAAGGATCCTAAAGAAATTAAATGGTATGAGAGAGTCTCTAAATTTTCAAAGATGATAAGGGTTTTAAGTTGGGTAAAAAGGTTTAGCAGTAATTGTTTAAAACGTAACGTTAATAAAGAACCCTTTCTATCTGCTTATGAAATTCAGGAATCTAAGAACACACTTCTTTCACTTGTTCAGACGGAGAGTTTCTCAGAGACTGGAGACTCAGTTCATGGTCTTCTGACTGAGAGAGATCAGAGGGGCCTACTAAGGGTAAAGACTAAAATTATAGAACGTGATGATCATTATGCTTTTAGATATCCTATTTTGCTACCGTCCAAACATTACATTGTTCACTGTTTAATAAGAGATTATCACTTGAAAAATTCCCATGCTGGTATTCAGACTCTTATGGTCATATTACGTGAAGAGTTTTGGATCATAGCTGCTAGACGCACTATTAGATCAGTAATAAAGAAGTGCGTACCCTGTCAGAGATTTACAGTAAAGCCGCCAACTACTGCACCCATCCAATTGCCATTGGACAGAGTTCGTGATGCCTTTAGTTTTGAAATAACAGGAATCGATTTATGTGGCCCTCTGATTCTCAAAAATAAAGTAAAAGCGTGGGTAGTTCTCTTCACTTGTGCCGTGTACCGATGTGTACACTTGGAACTTGTCACTTCTATAAGCACCGAGTACTTCATTCAAGCTCTTCGACGATTCATTGCACGGAGAGGCCGTCCTTCTATAATATACACGGACAATGGCACTAATTTTGTAGGAACGTCCACAGCATTGAAGAAAATTGATTGGGAAAAGGTAGTTTCTCATGAAACATTGAATCCCATACAGTGGAAATTCATTCCGCCAACAGCTGCATGGTGGGGCGGATGGTGGGAGCGACTAATCCGCACCACCAAAAATCTGCTGGTCAGAGTACTAGGTCAAGCATCAGTAAATTATGAGGAATTGCTCACGATTATTTGTGACGTCGAAGACGTTATTAATTGTAGACCACTCACCTACGTTTCTAACGATACGGAAGATCTTGTACCATTGACTCCGTCGATGTTTTTACGCGATCTTAGAACATCAGGTGTAGTGGATTTGGACTTCGTCGATAACAACAAACTGCTTGTTCGACAACATCGATGTCAAGAACTTCGCGAACAATTTAGAATGAGGTTTCGCCAAGAATATCTTGGTCAATTGGCACAAAAACATGGTCAAAAGGACTGTGATATCAAGGAAGGTGACATTGTGCTTATAGGTTCAGAGAACACCAAGCGTATCAATTGGCCAATCGCTCGGGTACAGGAACTGTGTATGGGTCGAGACGGACGTGTAAGAGTTGTCAAAGTTAAGACAAAAAATGGCACATTAGTTCGACCTGTGCGCAAGCTTTATCCTTTAGAAGTGTGCTCCTGTACCAGAGATACAAAATTTAGTTTATGATTTGACTCTCACCAAATCAAAAAGGTGGGAGTGTTGTGAAACGACTCGTTTCTGTGTTATTTGTAATAGCATCCAGAAGATGGCAGCACCATAATAACTTTACAACGTATTCTGCCATAATAGATCTTTTGATTAATATTTCTTATTTCTTTATATATTTTGAATAACTTTTTATATTTGTGTAATTTATATTATTAAGGTTCCTTATTTTTTGTTTTCTGTGTAGATTTAATAATGATTCACATTCTGTCAGACCTATTTCATGATATTTTGATATTTCCGTGATTATTTAATATGTGTTACTTTGATTGCTGCTCAGTAGAGGGCGTAACAAGTCCATAAAAATGTATATGGATGTACAGGTATTTTTTGTGTTCTCAGCGGTTTTTTCAGTTAGAATTTTGTTCTGTGAAATTGTAGAAGAAATGTAAAATATGAAAGTAAATAGAAGGGGCGAAGTATGTTGTGTAAGTCCCTTTGGTAATGCAATCCAGCCGTTTTTTCGTGGTTAATAGAAATAGTTTGTGAATGTGACTTCTTGGTGATCATTTATTTTGAGTGTCATTTAATTCTCATTAAAGAACAATGCAGGCTACCTCACGTAAGTACATTTTTCTTGTCTCTGGTTAATTCTTTTATGAGCAGGTGAGAGAAGTGTGTGTTAATGGATTATTTAAAGTGAAATTTTCAGTATTAAAATAGAGAGTTGTCCCGTTTTCCCTTAATATTAAAACTGGTAGTTTTATTTAGTTTAAAGCAAATGTTTTCAGACAGCAGTGGTTTACTTTTGGTTTTGATTTCTAGCTGATCTTGTAACACACACACACATACCGTAAACAATAATAGACAGGCATGTAAGTGTTCCTCCTAAAGGAGGAATTCCACCCTTTTTAAAGCAATTTTGGGCATTCTCTGAATTGATGCAAAAATGCTAAGAAAATATTGGAAGCATATGAGAGGGGGGGGGGGGGGTGTCCGGAAAAATTTAATAATGAGACATTTTGTCTACTTAAATCCTTGAAGTTTGTTTCTGAATGAATTGTTGTGCAAAAGAGCCATCAAATCATAGGTGAGCATATATTATAATCATCTGAAAATCATGTAAAAGAAATTAAAAGGATTTTCTAAAGTGATTTTTTTTTTTTTTTTTTTTTTTTTTTTTGTCTTTAAAAGGGAAAGGAAGTTTTTATTAAAGTTCTTTTTATAATAGAATATTTTGTCCTATTTATGCAACACTTTAGGGGAATTTCAGTGATATATTTCTAGATCAAAGATCAATTTGACGTGCATATATTTAGCGTGGAGAATTTTTTTTCTTTTGAGAGAAGGGGGGAAATCTTAAATAGCCAAACTGTCCAGAATAATATTTGTTATGAAAAATTAATGACTGTTCTTCACATAAGGTCATCAGATATATTTGAATTTACACCTTTAGCAAACTGTCTGAAATTTTCTTTTTTGATTCAATGAACTTATACATTTATTGGTATTTTATTTTATTATTATTTTTTTTAATGCTTTCTAAGTTGTGAAAAGAAAATAATAAACAGACGTACAGTTATATTTTATTGTATAAATAATTGTTAAAATGTGTCTAAATTATATGAGTTTGGCGCCATTGTAAAGACGAAAACATTTTTTCACTTTTTTTTCCTATTTCCCACTTTTATGCCTGAATAACTGAAACTCTTTATTATTACAATTATCATTATTAGTAAGAAATAATACTCAGAATTATGTTAAGCATCGCACATTAACTGAAATTTGACTGCATATTCAGTGATTAATTTTTTTTTTGTAGATCAATAATAAAATAATATAAACATTTTATTAAACATTTAAAGACAAAATAAAACTATCTTTATACAGCAGAGTAATTTTAGAAAGATAATATGGGTTAATTTGCAAGGAAGCCTTAAGGGTCCAGAATGCAACAAGACCGGCCTGATTTCAACGTCATGTTTAAAATTTCGTTAAGATCTAAGTATTATATTAATAAGAGAATATGTTCCCTATGCCTGTCTCAGTTAAATAGTTCGATCACATGAACACTTTTCTGCATTGAAAATTTTTTGAAAAGAAGCTATGTGCGAAAAACGGTTAAATTTTGCATTTCAAATTATTCTATCTTCATTTGTTGCTTCCAAAAAATGCTTTATTCATATCTAGAAATATTTATATGAATAAAAAGAAACTGACCTTGCCAATTCCTTTTATGAAAAGAGAAAAAAAAGTGAAAACGACTTTATTCCTTCTTGAGTTTTATATTCTAAGCGCATAAATGACCTAGTTAAGTGGGTCATTCATATTAGGAGGTTTCGTACGCTTTTTATTTTTGAATTGCGTAAAATTGTACATTTACTATATCTATTTTATTTATTTAGAAGGATTTTATCACATTTTTAATCAAATTTATGCATTTTGTGTTTTCAAATTTCATATCCGATTCATATTAAGAAATTGTACTGGATTGGTGTATTAAATTGTACACATATGGAATTTAAGTCTATGCTTTTCTTCAGTAAAAAGACATTGATATGCATTTCCTTTAGTTTCTTAAATTCATGGTAAGGATAAGGAATCTTCCACGTTTTAGTGCATATCCTCTTACAAAAAGGATAAATGCAAATTATCAGATATGAAAAAAAGTCGAATTCAAAAATTGACGTCGGATGAGAAATCGTCTTATAAAGCAAATAACGTGGTCTTCAACTTTAATTACCTCAAAATACCTTTAACTTAGACATCAGTCTAAACAACAGATAAAGCAATACTTAAATTTTGCTATGGGGATGGTCTACAAATAAAAATTGTACCAAACTTTAAAAATTTAAATGCTAACACATAAAGTTGGCATCATATTTGGATATGTCGGTTTATACTACCTTCGGATACTAAACGGGAAGTCAGTAGATAGGGAATTGGATTTCTGCGTCAGCAGGTGGCGGCGGTGCGGTGGTTACACCGTCTGCTGCCGAGATCATACTATAGTAGGTGAGTGGAATAGCTAGCGTGAAAAAGCTATGCTTTTTTCTTCTTTTTTTAAAGTTTTTGGAACATTTTTCCAATGGTAGTTGTAATTTGTTAAATAAGTTTTTTGCTATTGTTGGTACTACGACAGTAGATTTGAAAAAGAAATACAGGACCCAATCAAATGATTGGTAAAATATTCCTTTTACGCTCTCGTGTTTTCTCGTGTTTACGCTCTTCTCATCTTCTCTCTCTGTATCTATGCTAGAAAGATTCAAAAGCTAAAATAATTTGTCCAATTTGACTAAAAAAGGAAAATTAGCATTAAGATAACATTTTAAGCCTAGAAATGATAAATTATAAACTTTATTTTCCATTTCAATATTCTCAAAGTGAGACATGTTTAACATTATTTTGTACTTCAGCTAATTTTAAATATAAGGGTAAAAACATAATTGTCAATTTTATTTTAGAATGTGCACAATAAGATCAAAATAAATCTCACTCACCGCCTCTCCCCACCGAAAAAAAAAAAAAAAAAAAAGCTTTGCCACTCCCTGCCTCCATAAGAAAGTATTGAAATGGCACCCCTGTTTGAAAATTTTATCTCCGGTGCCAAGTTGCATCTCTGGGCCTCTATTCAAAACTATTTATTTTCATATAAAATAAAACGTAATTAATTTATCAATAAGACAGAAATAGTTTCCAATTATACGAATTTCATCGAATAAAAAAATATTTTAAGTATACATACCTCGATATATGTTTTGTAATAAATTTCGTAAATCTTCATATGTTTTAACAATACCTTCCTCATAAAGCATTCGAAACAATCTGGAGTTTCAAAGTAAAAATTTTCTATTGCTGTTAAGTTTGCAGCTTTTAAAGATCACGGGATAAGCATCTTTTAAGTTTAGTCATATATCCATTGCTTGCTTTATAATTTACACTCGCATCATGAAAATCAGTCATGACGGATAATGATAAACAGTGGAGTTCACAGCAATAAATAGTGTCTCATTTGAGCAGATACAACTCATATCAATGAGTAAAGTTGAAAATTTCCGAAAGAAGGAACGAGATTTTGAAATACAGATAGTTTCGGTCCGGCCGAAATTCTGGCAGCAGTTTCGCCGAAAACGAATATTCGGCGAAACTCCGATTTTGCGCCGAAACCGAAACTGCGGTCGATCTCTAGTTATTACTAGTCGGCAACAATGTCTGCTATAGAAATGTTCTTTTCCATCTTATGTTTATATGGATAAACTATTTTTTTTTCTTTTATTGGTTAAATTTATTTCAATCTTCCGGCCTGTTCCAGTTTTTTTGGAAACACAAATCTAAAATATAATTAGTATATTTTTTATATCCTTGGTTATCATTTGAGTCTTTCTATTTGTGTTGTCATTGGCATTCACAAAATTCTGGAATGAGAAAATAGAACAAAGAAAGCTCTCATCATTTAAGAGCGTGGCTTGGAAAGAAAAAAAAAAACAAAACATTTTTTTGTAAACACCGTTAAAAAAAAAACAAGGGAAAATAAATTGAGTGGCTTTTGAAAATAAGTTATTTTTTATGTGTTTGATATTTTCTGTTTGAAGAGTAAAAATTATATCGGTATGCATTGTTCTTAAAGCCTCAAAGTTGGGTGTAGTATAACGAACCAAGTGGGTTCTTATATTATAAGAGCATTTCTTTAGGAGCTTATTTTAGATAGCTATTTCTTTCAAGAGAATGGAGGGAATAAGGAATATATCTATGAGTTGGTATTTTTATCAAAGCATGTGACGTTGTAAAGCAGCTAAAATTATTTGTTTCTAATACATTTCTTTTTTGATCTTCTAAAGCAGTATTTCTCAACTTTTTTGGATGAGCGACACACTTTGATTTTCTGAAAATTTTTGGGACATAATTTTTTAATTCAAAATTACTAAAATATATAAGCGCGCGTGCCCGTATGTAAGAAAAAATTATATTATAAAATAAAAACATATATATTTTTTAATTATTACACTCTTTATTTTTTCATTAGTATTTATTTTCTACTTTTCAGTGTTTAAAATATTTCATTGTTGCAGTTTCACATCAGCCTGTTTGCATATCTTAGCAAAAGTGGTTTGGCGCATAATTAATTCTCTTGTTGTAATTCGTATACAGTTATAACCATATTGTTTATTTGAAAGAATATTTGTCGTTTATCACCCACACCTGCTTAATGAAAAAATGTCTTAAAATTAATTTATAATTAAGTTCTAAGAATATTGAAATGTGGCTTTGTCATTACAAACACATGTGTGTACATATTTTTTTTTTTTTTTTTTTTTTTTGAAGTGAAAACTTCTTTAGGCGCGTTGGGCATTTTTGAGATGGGAAAAAACCACTGAATTCGCGAAACTGTTACCGACACCACTGTATATGTTGCCAATTCATACAATGAAGCGAAAGTATCAAAAGGAAATAGTTCACGTGCAGAAAGCGAAATGATTGGTATTATGAATAAAAATAATTCAGAAAATAATTTCAAGATAAATTTAGCACGCGCGGTGAAAACAGATAAAAGGGACTCAACTCGCGAGACCAAATCAAAAGATGAAAATGAAATAACAAAACACGGAAAATATTATAATTTAACTAGCACGAGAAAAATCGACGGAAGTAATATAAAAAAAAAATAATGAAAATAATGAAATATTTCACGAAAGTTTTAAGAAACGTGGTTACCGATACGGAAATGAAGTGAAATCATTTTATAGAAAAGAAAAGTTTGTTGATGTTGATAGAAATTATAGATACCGCAAACAATACGCGCAGTATGAAGATAGAAAAAAGGATAATGTTCACGAATACCATAAACAAGACAGGCAGCAAAGAAGTCATTTTTGGAGTGATAGGAAGCGGGAACCCTATTTTGCAGATAAATGTTATTACAAAAGATATGAAACTAAATCTCATGGAAGAAATGATGAATGTATTGAGAGTTGCTTAAATTGTGGATGAAAATTCATGTTTCATTGGTATTCATTTCAAAGAATACCAATTAATTAAATTTTATATTTCATTTATTTGTAAATTTACGTTTTAAGCAATAGATTGCAATTTTTGTATGTAAAATAATATGCATTATTTTTCATGTACAATAGCGCATTAAATGAAAATTGTAATATAATTTTTGTAGTAGTAGTTTATAGTAATGAATAAAAAAAAACACTTCATTTAAAAGTATTTCCTGCGCAATAAAACGTTTCCTGACGATTCAAAAAATACACTCGTAATTGTTCAAGTTTTCACTTCTGTCGGCACTCCCGGTAGTCCAGTAGAAATAGCGCAAAAAAGGGCCTTGCCTTACAAAAATTCGGGTAGTTCCGATTTTTGGGTATGCTGTAAAGGTTGACCCTCTAATAAAAAAACCAAGTTTTCGACCTTCTAGAGCTTGTGCGTTTTTCACAATATTGGAAAAACCAATATTTTTCGACACTTTTTTCGATTTTTTTTAAATAACTCAATTTTAGTGCATTTTACAGAAAAAAGCACTGTTACCATTTTGTAGAGCATAAAATTCTCTACAACATGCAGTATTCAGGTTTGTAAATTGTCCAAATAGGGTAAAATTTGCAACAAATGCAAAAATCCACTAAAGACGTTAGTTTTTGCTTAATAACCTACTTTTAGTGCGTTTTAGAGACAAAAGCACTTTCAACATTTTGTAGAGCATAAAATTCTCTACAGCATGCAGTATTCATGTTTGTAAATTGCCCAAATAGGGGGTAAGATACGGAGCAGGGAAAAGGGTTAAATTTGGAAAAAATGTAAAAATCCACAAATGACGTTAGTTTTTGCTTAATAACCCACTTTTAGTGCATTTTAGAAACAAAATTGTCATAATCAACTTTTTAGAGCTTTTAAGTAGGTTATTAAGAAAAAACTAACGTCATTTGTGGATTTTTACATTTTTTCCAAATTTTACCCTATTTTCGCGGCTTTGTATCTTACCCCCTATTTGGACAATTTACAAATATGAATACTGCATGTTGTAGAGAATTTTATGCTCTACAAAATGTTGAAAGTGCTTTTGTCTCTAAAACGCACTAAAAGTGGGTTATTAAGCAAAAACTAACGTCATTTGTAGATTTTTACATTTTTTCCAAATTTCACCCTATTTTCCCGGCTCCGTATCTTACCCCCTATTTGGGCAATTTACAAACATGAATACTGCATGTTGTAGAGAATTTTATGTTCTACAAAATGGTGAAAGTTCTTTTTCTGTAAAATGCACTAAAATTGAGTTATTTAAGAAAAATAAAAAAAAGTGCCGAAAAATATTGGTTTTTTATTGTGAATATTTGTGTTTTATATTGTGAAAAACGCACAAAGTCTAGAAGATCGAAAACTTGGTATTTTTATTAGAGGGTCAACCTCTAATAAATGAAACTATCGACTATCTCATGCTCTAAAAAGTTGATTATGACAATTTTGTTTCTAAAACGCACTAAAAGTAGGTTATTAAGCAAAAACTAACGTCTTTAGTGGATTTTTGCAAATTTTACCCTATTTTCCCGGCTCCGTATCTTACCCCCTATTTAGACAATTTACAAATCTGAATACTGCATGTTGTAGAGAATTTTATGTTCTACAAAATGGTGAAAGTTCTTTTTCTGTAAAATGCACTAAAATTGAGTTATTTAAGAAAAATAAAAAAAAGTGCCGAAAAATATTGGTTTTTTATTGTGAATATTTGTGTTTTATATTGTGAAAAACGCACAAAGTCTAGAAGATCGAAAACTTGGTATTTTTATTAGAGGGTCAACCTCTAATAAATGAAACTATCGACTATCTCATGCTCTAAAAAGTTGATTATGACAATTTTGTTTCTAAAATGCACTAAAAGTGGGTTATTAAGCAAAAACTAACGTCATTTGTGGATTTTTACATTTTTTCCAAATTTAACCCTTTTCCCGGCTCCGTATCTTACCCCCTATTTGGACAATTTACAAACATGAATACTGCATGTTGTAGAGAATTTTATGCTCTACAAAATGGTGAAAGTGCTTTTGTCTCTAAAACGCACTAAAAGTAAGTTATTAAGCAAAAACTAACGTCTTTAGTGGATTTTTGCATTTTTTGCAAATTTTACCCTATTTTCCCGGCTCCGTATCTTACCCCCTATTTGGACAATTTACAAACCTGAATACTGCATGTTGTAGAGAATTTTATGCTCTACAAAATGGTAGCAGTGCTTTTTTTCTTCAAGATGCATTAAAATTGAGTTATTTAAGAAAAATCGAAAAAAGTGCCGAAAAATATTGGTTTTTTCAATATTGTGAAAAACGCACAAGGTCTAGAAGATCGAAAACTTGGTTTTTTTATTAGAGGGTCAACCTTTACAACATACCCAGAAACCAGAACTACCCGAATTTTTGTAAGGTAAAATGCTATTTCTACTGGACTACGGAGTGTCATTGTTTTTTTGTTTTTTTTTTATAGTTCTAGCCTATTAAGAAGTGATTGAAAAATCGATTACAAAATTCCATCTTTATACACATGAACCAAGTTAAGTTAAATAAAATAATGTAAATAACAAAGGTTAATTAATAAAGTTATTTGAAATTTTTAAACTTATATTTAAGTTTGTTGGTGTTATTTATCGCCAAATGTTTGACTTGGTTGCGATTAAGATAAAATGTTTTTTCCTGGATCTCATAAAATAGGTTTTCATTATTATTATTTTTTTTTTTTTTTTTTTTTTGGCTTTTAATTTTGTCCTTTAATGGATATCCTATTTCTCATCAGTGGAAATTCGTATTGGAGAATGAAGTTTCAAAGTATATTATTATTTATGTAAAAAATAAGTATTCTAAACATATTTTTTAAAGAACAGATAATCTTTTCTTTTCTTTTCTTTTTTTTTTTTAAACCTAGGAACTAAATAAATAGTTGAGTCAATATGTGAGCAATTTTTTTTATTAATATTTGATCTGGTTACCCATATCGTTTAAAGATACTTTAAGAACCAAAATACTGAATAATGAATATATATATATATATATATATATATATATATATATATATATATATGTGTGTGTGTGTGTGTGTGTTAAGTTAATAAATATATATATATATGTGTGTGTGTGTGTTAAATTAATAAATATATATATATATATGTGTGTGTGTGTGTGTGTGTTATATATATATATATATATATATATATATGCATAGTAAATTCCGTGTGTTAAAAAATTAGTGCATATATTATAACAATGTAGCTTTTTTACCAGGGTTCTAGTGGGTAGTTGCCCAGATACCCGCATGGGCTGATTTTTTTTAACCGGGTTTTTTTAGAACCCTGTTTTTTACACTTTCCAACATAGTTGAAAAGTGTTTATGAATTTATGATGTTTGACTGTCCGAGCTCTAACTCGCGTAAATATACTCGAATTGCCATGTAATTGATATATATTATTGAGGTTTACCATGTTCGTTATTGAAAATGAAGTGTGTAGCATTTATATAGTTCGTTGACAGGGACGCTCAAAAGAATTACGTTACATTTATGGTCTATGGAGAAAAATTGTTTGCAATGTATTTTAATGATGTTACTCTATTTCAAACATATTGAAATTGATATACATCGCTGAGGTGCATTACAAGAAGCTTACTGTAAAATATGGTGTGCATAGCGCTTACTCGTTCATTTACAGGGATACGCAAAATAATTCAGTTACAGTACTGTCTATGAGCGATAGTTGCTGGAAATGCATTTTCAGTTGTAGTATACGTTTTTAAATTTGACTAATTTGTTGCATATTACTTGGTGTGTCGTGTGTATATATTCTATAGATCATGTACAGGGCAGCAAATAAAAAAATTCGAGTACATTTCCATTTATTGACCGGGGAAGTTTTGTTGCACAGAGTATCCTAAATAGGTGAAAAGTGTTTCATAATCTGTGTTTCACGCATGATTTTTCTTTCTTGTTTTTATTGAAAAGTCTTTAAATATGTTTTTAGCAAACTAAAACTAAAGAGATTTGAGAATTGAATTTCTCAGAAAAAGAGATAGAAGTTAAATGAAATTGTAACATCAACTATAGTACTAAAAATTTTTAATTTCGTAAGATTGATTAGTCACGGCACACCAGCGATGCTCTCACTCTTAAATAGATTGTTGTGATAATTTAAACTTTTTGCACTTTACCATTAAAAAAAAAAAGAAAAGTCATGTTCTTGTTTAGATCCCAAGAGCAGATACTCGTTAAGAAAATCTTCTCTCATGCAGAGCAGAAAAAATTGTCAGTGGAGTATTTTTCAACCGAATATTTAAAAAGAAAATAGCTCTGCCATATATTGCTGTATTAAGTATTTCTCAAGCATTATTGAACGTAATATGGGCATATGGGGTTTATATGAGATAAAGGAATAAAAATAAAATATATATAGCTCTGTGAGAGTCTATCTTTTTTCTTTAGGTGAATTTCTTGTGTTTTTCTAATCGTTGAAAGTTAGTATCCTTGAATAGTCGTTTACAGCAAAAGAATGTAAACAAGGTATAGTGGAAAAACTCACGTATTGATTTCTGTAAATATTTTCCAAGAGGGCTCTTTAAATGATGAACTCCAGATGTCGCATTTTAAAATGTCGGTTGAATGTCTTGCTGTGTTGTTAACTCTTGAAGAGCTCTGTCTTGATGCTTGGAATTAAAAATAAAAAAGTGGAGAAAATAGTTTCATTTTAACTTCCGCTT
This sequence comes from Maratus michaelseni, assembly GCA_963931845.1. Classification (NCBI taxonomy): domain Eukaryota; kingdom Metazoa; phylum Arthropoda; class Arachnida; order Araneae; family Salticidae; genus Maratus; species Maratus michaelseni. Next base: position 126,216,197 of record OZ007593.1, on the reverse strand, counting down.
TCTGCGTTTAAATTAGAAAGATGCAGCATCTTATTTTATTCAAGTAACTTTTTTCAGTCTTTCATCAAGTATTTTGTTTTGATTTTTAAATGGAATTTCTTTTTCCCCCTTCATAATACATTACTTAATCTTTATAATCTTAAAACCTACTTCACAATTTTATCATAGTTCATATTGTTAACAATATAACTTATGCAAATGCAGTAGGATATCATTTTCCAATGGAGGGAAGCAATTTATTAAACATCGACTATAGTTTCGTTTCTGTTGCCTAAGGAGTGGGTTCCTTTGAGGAAGGCTTTTTGGGGTAGAAAGCTGCCTGGATTCTCGTTTGCTGCTAGATAAACTTCTAATATTTTAAATGCAAAAATAATATTGTAAAGTCATATAAGAACTCCAGATTGGATAATCGGGGATAGAGGTCTATCTTAGACTTATTTCTTTTCTTATTGAAAAATTGGATTTTAAACATATAAAAGAAAACTTCCCTTTTTTTTTCATTTTTGTGGAAATAATTATTTAGCATTAACCTTTTAAAGTTTGGTGGTATATTATTTATATCACTTTTACCTCAACTGTCAAAATTGTACCACAGTTTTTTTTTTTTTTTTTTTAAATAAATTTTGCTTTTATAAAATACGTGAAGAAAAGCTTTTATTTTTATTTCCAAATTGAATTGTTCATAAATTCTTGTGACATTCAATCATTTCAAGATTGTAGCAACAGAATTACTTTGCTGCTCAAAGTATTAAGATATTAATTATACATAACTGAAAGTAGATTCAAACCTATAACAAAGATAATTTCGTACAGCTGTATTATATATCGACCCTTATATAATATTTTTATTTTAGAAAGTATTTTACAAAGATTTAAAATTTTAAGGTTCATTAACTAAAATATGTAAATAGAATGAAATTTTTTTTGTAAAAAAATTGATAAATAGTTTTTCTTTTCACAATAATTACATTCTATTTCATGAACATGAAATAAAATTCAAACCATTAATAATTGTTGAATGTGTAGTTTTGTTATTTTTTAGCATCAAAATTTATTGCGAAGAATCCCTTCCTTAAAACATTTGGATTTGTTTTGAAATGTACGGATGATCTCTTGTCCTGAGGACACAGCTTCATTGGTTTTAAGGCCTAGTTTAAAATCATGTCTTAAGATGCATAAAATCTCAACATTTGTATCACTCTTTACGTAACCTAAAAATGAAAGAAAGAAGCCTGTATGATTATAGAATATAGAGGAACATGTATTCTCTTAAATAACATTTTAAGTTCAACAGTAGGGGTGATAAAGTACCAGCTACAGGCTTTGATATAAAAACATTCAAAAAACGAAAATACTTTTGATACAGCCTTACATTTTTCTGATTATAATAAGCGGCCTGTTAAATTTTTATTTAGCTTTTTTTTTTTTCTTGCGTCGACGAGCGAAAGACAAAAGTACATACATTTAAGTCATTTCAATTAAAAAAGGGAAGAACTTTTTTTTCACGACAAACCAAATGCGGGAATGCACATAAAGGTAAAAAGATCTATATGAACTGGCAATAATTAAGGAAAAAGGGAGATCGAATAAAATATGAAAAAAGTATATATTCTGTCTAACAAAAACTCCAAGTCTGTTTGTCTTGTATTCACGCACGAATGAGGAAATTATATGAGCAATTTCAAGCGCATATAGGAACTAAAATTAAAGAAATTCCGGATATATATTTAACTAAGTTCATAATTTTATTATTTATTACGAATTACAGTGTGCCGCAGAAAATGTACTAAATTTAAAGTGTGCCACTAGTCGAAAAAGGTTGAAACACTGCACTAATAAATTGCTATTGTTTTGCTCCAGTTCTTTTGGTACCTGCGGAAGAGAAATTTGTTTCCGAACACGAAACAGATGGTCTAAAGCAGGAAGCAGCTAAATAGACAGCTGTAAAATCTTTTACGTCACTGGCCTCTCTCTAGGTGTACCGCCTTCTGCGACTTGCCATAATTTTTTTGATCTTTCTAAATATATACACTATTTTCTCTCCCAAACTGACTGTTACTTTTAGCCAGTTTTTTACAGACTTTATAAATCTTCTTGTTTAGTTATTTCTTTATGCTTTCCCCATCCTCTGTTTTTTAGAAACAAATTACCCCGTGGGATTGAGTTGAATTCATTTGCTGCGTGTGAAAGAGAAATTACTTTATTTATTTATTTTATTTTATTTTTACCCTTACTTTTCTCATCTCTCTCGTTTGTTAAAAAGGCTTAATTAGATATGTTTTCTCTGACGTGCTTAAATGTTACTATTAATTTTTTACCAACTTGTGTTGAGCCTATTAACTTTAAATTAGACTTTCTGGCGGTAATACAATATTTCACCAGTTTTTTTACAAAGCGTTTTATGATTTTAATCAATTAGTATTAAGTTCATGCTCATACAGGGTGTTTTAAAACTAATGTAAGAAACTTTAAGACATAACAATACACGCCAAGACAAACAATTTTTGTGTAAGAAATCAGGTCTCGATGAAAAATCAGGATATCTCACTCCAAGCGGATCCCGGATTTTAGTTCATAACTTTAGCAATAATGAAGGTATTTTAACAATGCTTTCAACCAGTGATAAATACAGATAGACGGGGGGGGGAGGGGATTCCTCCCCACAATATCGAAATGTCCTTCCCAGAAGATTTGGGATTTTATGCTAATTAATGTCTGGAAGTGCAATTTTTCCCCAGGAATTCCAGTTTGTCTCTACCCTTTAGAGCTGCAGAAATCCTTCCCGAAGAAAATATCTGAATGCAACACTGCTTTCAACAGACTTATTTTGTTTTGTGTGGAACATAATAACGTGAAATCTGACGCGTCTAGCTCAGTGTTGTTTGTTTCAGATGGTGGACATTTCCAGCACTTTCCGAAATGTCATCACATTTCACGAAAAGCAAAGTTAATCTGTTAAAAATATTGTTCAAATAGCTTCATTATTGTTAACGTTTTGGGCAAAAATCCGGGTTCGGCTTGGAATGATGCACCATGACGTGCATTTTTATCGAATTGCTGTATATATTTAATTATAAGAACTATTTGTATTCCAATTTTTTCCATTTTGATGTTAAAACAAAACTTTACTATAATTTCCTGTCGTTCTAAAAGAGTCTCTCGAAATAATAATGTTTAACTATTTCTGAAATAGCAACATTAATAGGTGCAACATCCTCCTGATGCGTAGTTAAAATCTGGAAAAAAGTTTCTCATAATATTGGAATTCGCCGAAATGATGGAAAAGAGTCGTACGTTTATCTGTTAGCAAATCAATAAAATTTGTGACCATAACTATTCCCTCTATCCTAATTTTAGTAACACTCAGGTCAGGTGGATTCATGAAGGGAAGATAATGCCACTCGAAAGGATAATGCCTCTCCTCTCCTCTTCGATTGGAATTCAGACTTTCAAGAATTGTTTGGGCTCAAAATATATTCATTCAGACTTTTTATTTCCCCCCATCGGGCACTTGAGCGCGAATCTAATCAAGTTAAAAGAGTTTGTAAGAGGATTAATAATACTATATGTTGCACACTCTGCAGCAAGGGTCGTCAACTTTTTTACTAACACTGGCGCATTTGACTTTTTTTAAACCATATTCGCCCCCCCCCCCCCCACACACACACTCACACAGGCATAACTTTATTTACTCGTGCATGTGTGAATAGACGATAACAGGGATGGACTGTTGCCCCTCCCTGGATTTTGAAATAAAATTCTTTATTTCAGATAATTTTGGGGAAAAAAAAAAGTGAAATTCATCCTAAGTGAATTAAAATAATTAAAGCTAAGAGAAAAGAGAGCAAAGAATATTTCGTAAGGAAGGGGGTGAAGGTGGAGTGACGCCTGAACACCCCCATGCAACACAAGTTTTAGTTATGTTTATTTTACGTTCATGTGTTTTAAAATAATCTTAAACGGAATGTTGATTGGGGGTCAGAGCCTCGTGATGAAAAAGCGGAATAAAACTGTATTCATCTAATAGAAAACATGTTAAAGACAAGGTCACTCAATTATTGTTACTTTTATCGCTCATCGTGCTGTAAATGCCTTCCGTTAAACCTTAACCAAATTGTTAAACATTTATTTTTTATTGCTGTAAGTTTATAACTGGTATTTAATTCATTGGAAAAGATGTCATGCCTTAGTAGCTAAGTGGAATAGAGACATCGGAATAATAATTGAAGCAATAAGCCGTCATAAAGTATTGAATTTTACTTTAATACGAATCAATGTTTTATGCACATTAAATTTTGTAGATATTATTTAATCAACTTTAAATACCCTTATTTCGTGAAAGCTAAATTTTATCGTTACCAAAAATCTATAAATCTTAGGTAGTTTTAAAGTAAGCATCCGGTTAAATTTGCTTTTTTAGAATTTATTATACAAAAGTTTCGACTTTTTTCTTTTTTTAATTAACTTTTTTTGCATATATATACATCTTTAAAAGCTGCATACAGCAATTGTTTTTATTACCAGTAATAAAGAAAAATAATATTTGCCTTATTTAATTAGAGCCTTTCCGTGATTAAATAAGTAAAGCTAAACTGTTTTTAAAAAAGTGGTGTCAATCTAATGAAATTCGTGTATATGGTTTGATTGTTCCGAAAGGGTTACGTCTGTTTCTGAAAGATTTTTTTAAACTTACCATTGGGACAAGGTACATATATCATTCAAAATCTTTATTACTACAGTAATTTCTTCTTCATCGCTTAATTCAACTGCATTTTTCCTTTACTCGATCGATTATTTTGATACCAGTGTATATAAATCACTTTTAACAGAAGAATGATTCATCAATCTGCAAATAGATTTCCAAGAGGATTTCTTTTTGGGGTATATATTTTGTACAAGACTTCGTTCGTTATGCGCGTTACTCAGGTTTTGCAGTATTATTTATAAATGGGTTTAGAAAACAAGAAAAAAATTTGTGATTTTCAGTGAATTTTAAAAAATTTGATTTATTCTATGTTTTGATTTAACTGGGCCTGTATTATTTGGGTTCTACTGAATTATTCACTGTAAAACAATAGCATTCATAAAGAATAAAAATTAATGGTTTGGAAAAAAAACGGTACCACAATTTTTTTTTAATTACTATCATCAGTTACAGTGAATAGAGTTCAGTTACTAGTAAGTGACTGGTAACTAAATTAGGTTAGGTTACAGCTTTAAGAACTAAAATGGAAAGAGCTCTTCCGTGCAATCTTTGTGCACAAAAAGCTATTTTTTGGGACCTTTAATAATCTTGATCAGTAAATGTGGTTGTTAACGTAAGGATCCCCTGTTTTTAAAGCTGTTCACCTCCAGTGAACATCTTCTGGGTTAAACGTAACCTTAGATTTTGCGTTATTTCAAGAATTCTTTGTTTATTGGTTTCCTGTATAATTTTGTACCTTAAAACCCAAAGTTTAAACTTGCTTGGCTAAAATATGTAGTTTTGTGTTTCTGTTACAGAAATTTTCAAGAATTAGCTGAGCTTTAACTTAAAATTTAAATCACTTCAAGGGGTTGTTGTGTTCATTATTTAAATAGTCACATCGCATCTTTTATATCCATATTTTTTATTATTATTTATTACTTAAAAATAAATATATACCAGTCATAAACCTTACATAAGATCGAAAACATCAACCGAGGAATCAAAACTATTTTCGAATTGAGATTACCTTGTTACAGAAATATTCTCATGCACGATTTGTTTCAAAAGATTTAACACCACTGGCAATAACACATTATGTCTTCCACGGATTCCTCCGTGATGTCTTCATAGCGCGTGCACCATGACAACAACTAGCAAAAGAGGAAAGATGCGCACTTTTTTTCTACTGATCACTTCAATTTTAATATAATATTCAACTAAATAATGTAAACTATAACAAAGTAGGGATGTTTTAATAAATATAAAAATCCCTGACGACTCGGCCTACAGGCACAGGTAGATTTCGAAGACGCAGACCGTGGGGTGCCTATTTATTGGGAATTGCAGAAGAAATTACCTTTTTGTCATGATGCGGCAGTTGGGACCGCCCACTTCGAAATCTAAATGTGTCTTTAGGCGGAACTGGCAGGGATTTTTTTGTTTTATTTATTTTATTATTATTTTTTTCTGTAAGGGTTAGTCCTATAAAAAACTTATCAATATAAAAGTTATAAATAATATTAAGAGGATTTATAATAAATTTAAGCGGATTTGATATCTTGTGAATTGACGAAGGTTATGAATTTTTTTCTTCTGAAACCCCTATCCCCCCCCCCTTGAGGCCATTTTTAATTATATCAAAAATATGTCATACATAAATTTTCAGCCATTTTGCTAAAAGTAATAATAACTTTAAACGGATTCGATACGTATCATAATTAAGAAGTTACGAGTTTTTTCGTTCGATTTTGCCCATTAACGAACTTGACCGAAATTTTATGCCCCTTGATTTTATGTATCAGTTTGGAAGAGATTTGGGCAGAATTATTGAAGTTATCGTGTTCGAAAAAAAAGTAGTATAGATAGATAGATAGATAGATAGATAGATAGATAGATAAAGTTTTGAACTGGGGGGTGGTTTTGGGTTCTGGGAGTCATGATCAGCGTAGATCTGCAAAAAATTTTCAAAAATTGCAACTTAAGGAAGAATGTAATAGGTGGTATTTCTTACTAAATCTACCTAAAAATATCAATATATATTGTAACACATATTATTTTTTATTTTATTTATTTACTAGCAGAACCACCCGGCTTTGCCCGTGTTAACATAAATTAAAATACAATACGACAATAATAATCACGGAGCTTTGTGCATTTTCGACCATAAATCGATAAAAAAGACAATTCGAAAAAATAGCGTTACTTTGACTCACCCATAGTAAAATTTTTCTGCGTTTTCTTTGTGCATGCAACAGAAAAATTACGATTTTCCTTACAATGAAAAAAAAAATCAACCAAATGTCGTAACATTTTGTGAAACTCGCTTTCATATGGCATCTATCTATATTATAAAACAAAAACATATCCGTGAGTAATGTCGACATCCTATTGACGGTAGCAACGACCTAACCACTAAATTTTGCTTGTACTGCATTTTTGTAACTACTAAATATCGCATAATTTCATTTTTTTAAACTGTTAATTAAGAAACAAAATGCACTTTCAAATGTAGTTTGAAAAGTTTATCTCAATTTACTGATTTTTTATGGATTTTAAAGTAATTTTAAAGCATGTATATTTTTTTAATCTGTGTCCAATCCTATTACGAAAGATTAACTTATTTGATCTTTATAAAGTAAATACATTTACTTCTAAACATAGCACATTAAATTTTTATACGGTCGAATAAAAAAATGTACTTTCAATGTTATTTGTTTGAAAAGCGTATCTCAATTTACTGATGTTTTATGGATTTTAAAGTAATTTTCAAGAATTAATATTTTTAAATCTGTGTGAAACTCAATTACAAAAGACCAACTGGTTTGCTCTTAAAACAATGCACATAATTCTGCATTTGTTGGTTTACGTGTAATATTCCATAACTAAATTGCCAAATTAAATTAAAACTTTAAAAAATAAAGAAAGAAAATATGGAAGCCTCGCATAATATTAGAAGGAGTGTTCAAAATATATTAATTTCATAGTTTTAAATGTTTTAATATCACTTATTAATTACACCAAAATCAATATCACCAAAGAAAACATTTTATTTTTTTTTATTCTAAAAAAACTATAAAACTGGAAAGTTGCCGAATTTCATAAAATAGCGTGCCGATAATTTTAACAGCAAAAATAAAATAAAATAATAAAAACACGGAGTTAATAAAAATGATATTCAGGAGTATCTTAATATTTACTTTTAAGTTGGGTCTAAATTGCATGACCGAGCCACTACAGTAACATTAAAAAAATTTATTTCGTGTGGCTTAAACGTAATTGTGGGTAATACTTTATAGATAATAATAAAATGTTAATTTCAGAAAATCAAGACTTTTCACTGATAATAAAACATAATTTTAAAATTGAAACTTAAATTTTCAGTATCAAAAATTAAATCTATAATGATTAGATGAAAGTCATGTCAATTTTATATGTATTTTTAGTCGTGAATTTTTTGTTGAAAAACGAAAGAAATGGCCCTCTCTTTAATATCAAATAATCTCTCAAAGAAAATGTTACCACTGCTTCTAAATCAATAAAACACTTAGCAATATAATGTATAGCTATAAGATACAGATCTAGTATACAACCGAAGAAGGAATAAAACGAGTACTTGGACTCAATTTGAAATCAAAATGAAACCCTTTATTACTTACCCATCATACGTAGTATAGGGTAAGTCTTGCAATCGTTTTGAAAATCAAAAAAAAAATTTTGACGGATTTACACGTTTCAGACACTGAAGATTCCGAAAAACATATTTTTAGAAAAAAAATTTTTGCCGTCCGTCTGTGTGTCTGTAAACGCTCTATCTCCCGAAAAAATTGAGATAGAGACTTGCAATTTGGTATGTACTTAGTATGTAATAATGGGAAGAAGCCTATTTCATTTCAATAACCTCGATTAACCGTAACAATTTTTTTCGGACTCTCGAAATATTCGTTCTGATGAAAGGTATATAAAAATTTTCGAAATTGTTTATTTTAAGAAATGAATATAAAAGACAATAAAAAAACATAAATTTTGAATAAAGCATGAAGTCGATCGGATAATTAGTTGCCGAGATATTTGGAATCCTATTTTCCACACTCTTCAATTTTTCATGACCCTGTATTTCATCCAAATTTCACTTCAAAGATATATTTTAATTGGAAATTTGACGCTTAATCAGATGCAATAAACCGCTAGTTAATAGGATTATTATTTTTGGAGTTATAAGGAAAAACCTCTTTCAAGCAATTCAGTAATCTAAGACTCCTATAATAGGAGCTCTACAGTACAGCTCTATATTATATATAATACAGCTCTATATTATAGGAGCTCTACAGTAATCGAGCCTTTAAAGTTTGTGACGTCATCAAGCCTCGATTTTATTTGAATTGCAATGCATTTTATAAGTAGTTTACACATTTTTTATTTTAATATTTTATATTATGCATATCCATGTTGGGTAAGTATTACGGTGGCCCCCAACGACTAGTTAGATTGTGACGTCATGCCTAGCTTTTTTTTTTTTAACCTTTTTACTAAATTGTTTTTTTGAAATTGAAACGTCTGTATTAAAGTAGATGCGTGAACTACAAATAAATTTAAATTAAGATACTACATCATTTTAACGCATTTAAAGTTATCATTCATTTTCTTTTTAGAATCACTTTAATTTCGGAAATTAAAAAATATAGCGATTGAGTCTTAATTTTTATTGGCTTATAAATAAGAAAATAAATGTGTTATCATTTGTTTTTAAATTTTTATGTCGTTTTTTAGAGTGTGGCAACAGGAAAGAATTATTGCATTAGAAATTGAAAAAAAAATAATAGATTTCTGTAATGATAAACTATGGGAGATGTTTGAAAAAAGTGATAAAGAATGGTCTGAGAAATTTTTAAAGTTGACAGTAATTTTACTCGTGTTCTAAAACATTGTACATCAAGTTTCGTTCCAATCGAACCAAAACTGTAGATTTGTATAAGGAACATACATACATACCAAGAACGGCTTTTATATATATAGATTTATGTTTGTCTTCCTTTTGGATAGCAGTTGGCATGTCCCGAAACTTGTAAATTATACGTTATTCTTTTGGCCATTTATGCTATTTTCTGTACATATCGGATTGGCTTCTGTTTTGATAATCAGTAATTTCTTCAATCAATTTATTATTGATTTTCAGAATCAGAATATTTCTCCTTATATCCCATCAATAACTATTCAATTCCCTTCTAAACTAATTTTTAAAGGATAGTAAAACACTCTTTAAAGAACTTATAGAATTTAAATTACTACATTCTTGTTTCTCAAATAGCAAGATATTTTTTTTTCTCCTTTTCTTAATTTGTGAATAAATAAAACTTATATTTTCAATAGGCATGCATTTGATACATTATTATTTTATTTCAGGATCAGTATGATCATCTAGCAGCACATACATTAAAGGGTATAGAGTTCCTGGAAAAATACAGCCAATTTATTAAAGATAGATGTGCCATTGAAAATGAATATGCAAGCAAATTAAGGTAATATATATATTTTTTTAGTTTTATTCTCGTTAAATGGTATCTATTGTACACTGTCCAATGCATCTTTCTTCATTTGTGATATTTTCAATATCACATATGCAGAAATTAACTTAATGTTATTTACTTAAAAGACTTTTTTTTTTTTTTCTCCCCTAGGAAACTTACAAAAAACTATCATATTAAAAAGAAAGCTGATGACGATTTACAGTGAGTATAATTAGTAAATAAAATTGAATTATAATTTTTTATTTATATATAACCCAAAAGTGGTGTGATTCAAATATCTTTATTTCGATGCTGGTGCAAGATTCTTGTAAATCATTGTTTTATCTACCACTATTTCCAAACAATAATCCTTGTGGTAGATTTCTACTAATCTTTGAGGTAGATTGTTATTGTTTGGAAATAATAATAGCCAAATAAAAAAATAAATAAAAAAAAAACAGTCACTTGTGGCAATTTGGAAATTAGATTTTTTTTTTTTATTTAATGGTGTTTACATTTTTTTTTTCTGAAATGTATTTTTAAAAAAAGATTAATTACACATTATTGCATGTTATGAACATGTTTTTCAATATTCACCTGCTTCAGTTCTGTTGAAAATCAAGAGTTTTGTTTGCAACATAAATTATGATATCACATTTTTATTTATTTACTTTTTCTAATATATGTTTCTTTTAAAAGCAATTTTTCTTTGTGCATGGTGATATTTTAAATTAATGATATTCCAGATTTACAATAATTTTGCATTTATACTGACATTTAAGGTATGTTGATCTATTCTCATTTTGAGATTGTATAGAAGTTGGAATGTTTTGAAATTTTCCTTTCAATCGGTGTAGTTGAATGAACTCTTATTTATTAAGTGTACTTACAATATCAAATGTTTCTTAGAAAAAATTACTAATTGTCTTTTGGTAAAATACTTTCACAGTTAACTTTTTGTTTTTTGTAACTTAATATGTTCACTTGCAGATTTTTTTTCCCTTTTCTTTTTGCATCATAAACATTTTGTATTGAGTATAATTACCCAGTGAGCATTATTTTCTATACTTTTCTAAAAATGAGTTTCTGTGTTATACATTTTAACTACATAGTGGTTATGTTTAATTTAATTTTTAATGTTTTTGTTCAATTAAATTTAAAGGAACACAATCCACGCATATACTCACAAAAATAGGGATTATTGTCTTTTAATTTTAGGGGTATATTTCGTCTGATTTTCTTATATATATATTTTTTTAATTTTGCTGTTTTATATTTAATTATTCTAAAAAAATCGAGGCATTTTTCTTTCCTGTGATTAATTGGTAATATATGATATGATGGATTCTGGCAAAGTATAAATGATGACTTTTGCTATGATCAATTTTTCAATTTTTATTATTAAATGCAAAGTTTGATACTACTAATTTTATTTTCTATTATGAACAGACTGTAATTTTATGTTGAAAATTATATTATTGAAATTTGTTTTGAAATGTAATCATCATGTATTATTATTTGTTATTAATAAATTTCCTTTTTTACATAAATAATCATTAATAATAAAGTGATGCCATGGCTCATCACCTTCATATTTTATATGCTTATGAGAAGACATCTCTGTTACTTATATAGTGAATTTTAAATTACTTTAACACATCCTTTGTCATTCACTTAAAAGTATTTTGAAGCTTAATTAAAAGCCCATTTAAATTTATTAAGGATATACAGCTGTAGTATTATTTAAAATTAATTCTTTTTTTTTAATATTCCATATATTATTGCATTACAATTAAAAAATCAAAAATGTTTCATTTTAAAAAAAGTTTCCCGATTTCTTTTTAAAAATCTCCTTAATTTTGGCTTCTGGAATTCGGCAACTCTGAATATGTAATTGATTTTACATAATCAATCATAAAAACAGCCATCAGTTGCCGCAATAGCAGTGCATGCGTTCTCGTGGGCTACAGCATACCCCAGTTAAAACTAAATGAATGGCAATCCTATTACGGAAGATTGGAGGATATTACCCCAACTAGTGACAATTTTCCATAATCGGACTGTCATTCATTTCCTTTGACTGCAGGATGTTGTGGCCCATAAGATTATTTATCCATTACTATCATGATGGCTGTTTTCATGATTGATTTAGGTATGATGAATTACATAGTTCAAAATCAGCTTTGTAAAATGGTTAAATAAAAAATGATGCTAGCTCCAAACTTCAAGCTTTTGCATTTTGACTTCTAATAAGGGTAAAAATCTGATATTTTACTATACTTTGCAGTATAGACTGCTTTAGCATAAGAATTGTAAAATCAAAATTTTTGTTCTTGCAAATTTCTTTAGGTATTGAGATATTGTGCTGAAATATTCAAATTATATTGATAAATTTTTGTCTGTGTTAATTAATATGCATTTTTTTTTTTTTTTTTATATAGGTTCTCTACATGTAGAGCATTTGTTCAGATGCTTAATGAAATCAACGATATGGCTGGACAACATGAGTTAATTTCAGAAAATTTAAATATCCACATTGTTAAAAATATTAGTATTTTAGCTAAAGAACTAAAAGAAGATAGGAATATAGTAAGTAATTTTGTTAATGGAAATTTACTTTTTGTTAAAAGTTAGTGTAAAAAAGTATTTAATTTTGTTGTTATTGTGAAATTTTGTGTTTTTTGCTGTTTTGTTTTAATGGAGTCCACGTGATATCTTCTATATATAGTGTAGATTATTTATACAAGAGAAGCTTAAACTTTTGAGCTGAATATAAAAATGCATGCCCATAAATATGCTTATAAATAATTGTTAGGTTTTATTATCATAATTTTTAATGTCATTATTTAAAAGTATTCATCCAAATTTATTTTATTTATTTATTTATTTTTATGTTGAAAAAGTTTTTAAATATCTATGTGCACATTTGTGTTCTTAAAAATTGTATTAATGCTAAAGAGTGTCGAAATTGAAAGATAAAAACATATAAAATAAAGAGAACGTTAAACCATTAATCTTTATATATCTTTTTCCTAGAAATTTACATTAAAATTATTAACACAAATCAAGAAATATCCAATGTTACTGTTGTGTTGCAAAATAGATAATATTTTCTTTTCTTTTTTGTGAAAAGAAAATGTATTTCTGAAAAATTAAGATTTATCTATTTTTTTAATAGTCTATTTTTAAAGGGTGTGATAAATTTGCTTATGTGTGTTAAACATCATGTAACATATATATGCATACTGAAAAGAAGCTCCTAGAATGTGTAAATATCGTTGAAAACTTTGTTGCTATTATCATAAAAAATATTACAATAAACATGACAGTGCTATTTTGAATCATATAAAATTTATCCAGATAAATTTTATATTATCCGAAACAGTGCTGTAGTGTTTATTTAATGGTGAACATTCAATAAAGTTTTCAACTTTATATGAATGCATACATTATTAAGTAATTTTTTATTAATCTTATATTTTCATTAAAAATTCATTTTTATAATGAATGAAATTAAAAGTTTTATCTGTTGTTAAACTAATATTCTTTTAATATTCTTTTTATCTTGCATAAGATAATGTAATTACACTGTTAAAAAAATTCTTATATGAAGTTTTAATTTAAATTCCCAAAAGCAAATATGAATTTTGATCTAGTTTATTCAGAATAAAAGTCAGCAGAAAAATGTGTGAAAGATAGTCTTAGTTATTAATAAAAATTACCATATTTAATATTTATATGTTGGAATAAAACATTAAGAAAAATTATTTAAAAGCTTTTTTTTTTTTAACCTTTTCATGGTTATTTTTTTAATATTGTTGATATTAAATTTAATGATAGAATGAAATCTGATACAAATTTATGTCAGTAGTTTTATGTGTTTCTGCATATTATTTTATAAAATGTCTTATTGAGTACAACATTATTTATCACATTTATATATTCAACAAAATTATATCACTGAGAAATTTTTCCATTATTTACTTTTTTTCTGCAATGTTTACAGATATTCTTTTCATTTATAGCATTTACAAGAAGGCTCAAGATTAAATAAAAACATTCAGGCCTCTCTTGCTCAACTTGAAAAAGTATATATATTTTTCCCTTCATTAGATTTTTTTTATTATTATTATTGAAATTACCTGTAGCATTTATTTTAAATTTTTACATGTATATATTTATAGTTTAGGGGAAAAAATGGTGAGCATATAAATTTATATAACTGTATTAGGAAAACATTTATCATAACATAGCTTGCATTATTTTGTTCAAGAAACTGCAATTTACAAAATATATGATTGTTTATTTATTTATTTATTTTTTAATCTATTCAGCACTTCATGAAATGCATCATCTTCTTTTTACACTGACAAAAACAAGTCTCCAAAAGTAATGAATGCACATTATTCCATAAATCCATAACAGTGAGTTTCCATTCCAGAATACTGGTGGAATCCTTTTTAGAAAGAGTTATATTTACTGATAAATCGCATTTTAATATGGCTGAAGTCTGTCAAGTGAATGGGGCCATTAAATCGTTGAATTTTATGATTATCCAGAAATCTTACTGTTTGGTACTTTTAGGGGTACCCATTTAAAATAACCAGCATATTTCTACATTCTACCAATAGTCCATTGAAAGACTAAAGCATTAAGTTAGCATTTTCAACCTTTGGAATAATTTTCAGGTTGTATTTTGGATGAAAAGCTTCAAATTGCACCAGCGAACATCAATCATTAGTGTGAAAAATGTTCATCTGCCATGATCTAGTCTTTAAATAAATGCTTTCAGTGTATTCAAGACTTTTCATCACTCAATTACATATTCTAAGAGCTATCCCTATTCTCAAGCTAGCCTCTTTTTCTGCTCTCAGATAAGCCTAATACAGGGTTTTCTTAGTAATAAGAGGCTGTTTCATTTTCATAAACTTTTGAGTGTAATTATATCTTTATAACAAAAACCGTGTCTTCACGAAGTCAAAATTACTGTACACTGTCATTAAGTGTGCTTTTGAAGTGTGTAATTTAAAAAGAGAATTTGAAAAAATAAAATAAAAAATCAGTCATATTAATGCAATTAAAATAGTTGCAATTTACTTATGTAATAAAAGAGGATTTTTAATGATCAAAATTTATTACAGGTTTCTTTAAGCATGTTTTTAAAAAATCATGGTTTATTTTGAGATAAACTTTTTTAAATTTAAGTCATATAATTAATATTTGGGCACCAGCTATCGGCAATTAATATAAACAAATAAACTTTCTGTTGAAATTGTACTTTGTTCTGCATTTTATCAATTTTGCTTGCATTGTAAATAACATGAATATTTCATATCAAATATAAATAAAATATAAGGAATATTGTGTAATACTGTGGTACAACATGTATTAGTTATATCAACGCAGATAAAATTTCCAATTTTAACATAGTAACTTTGTAGTGAGAACAAAAAAATGATCAGTCATATTATTAATCCAATTAATAGTTGCAATTTAGTTATGAAATAAAAGAAAAGCAGTTTTTTTTTTATGATCAAAATTTATTACAGTTTTATACAGTTGTGAAATCTGAATTTGAATAATGAAATGTTTACTCTGATATAGCGGGGCAGTTTAAAAGATAAGAATAATGTAAATTGCTTGAAATTTATGTTGTAAAATACGTATTTTGTGCCTTTTTTTTTTATGTTGCTTAAAAATAAGCTGCCTAGTGTTAACAAAGTATTAGAGCAGTTTTTCACAAGGTTCCTATGAATTTGAGGACCCGATGTAATTAGGGACCCATTAGCGGGCGCAAGCCAGCTAGTTAATGATATTTATTTGTTGCTTGTAAAACTCAGTTTGTTTTGAAATTTTGTTATAAATGGGAGGTTTTTAAAAATTCAATATTTGTTCTTAATAATCTATTGTAAATCTACTTAAGACTGTTCTCTCAAACACAGCCTGGCTAATTTCTGACACATTTTTAAAATCATTTTTGTTCATAAATCTATCAAATTGGCCAGTGCTCTTATTCAGAAACTATGCAATCAGGGGTTTTTTTTTTTTCTCGTTTTCTAGTAAAAGCAGTAGATTTTTCAAAAAATACTGTCAAAGTGGGCGTTTTAAACCAAATTTCCAGGCGCAGTGCAGGAAAGAAAATAAAACTATGTCCTATGACAACAATCGCTTATAATTTAAGATGTAATTCATCTACCAAAAAATTAAGAAAACTGTTTAATTACAAATCACTTCAATAATCATACTTGCAAGTATCATGCTTTTATGTTCAAAAATGAGTCAGAAAATGCATGAGAAAGTTTTGCGTTATTGGGTGAAGAATTTTTTTTTTTTTTTTTTAGAACCATCTTAAGGCTGTTAGCCAGTCAACTCTCCAATTCCCCTTGCCAATGTTAAACCTATGTGTGTGGAATGCATTCATATATTTAAAATAGCTCCTCAAGAAATTAATATTTTTAATTTCTTTTTTCTTTGTTTCTCTTCTTAAAGGATGTCTTTTTTTTCCTTAGCTGTCAAAATATTTCTAAAATATATGCTTAATTTTATTTGAAGTGTTAAAATCTTACTCACAACTCGTCAGCTTTTAACACATAAAATATTAAATTAAGCGTAGATTTTAAAAATATTTTGACTGCTAAGAAAAAAAAAAAGATATGACATCCTTTAATAAAAGTAAAAATAAGTTTAAAATATTAATTTCTTGAAGAGATATTTTAAATATACTAATGCATTCTACGTCCATAGGTTTAACATTAGTGAGAGGAATTGGGGAGTTGACTGATCAACAGCCATACCAAATATTTTTTGTATTCATTTAAAAATAATTCCTGCATATGAGAGTTCCAATTTTTATTGTGATTTCTAATAAATCAGTTAATTTTTAAATGATATATCCCAAATTGTATAAATATAAATTCAAATACATGAATACAATATGCCAGCTACAGCACTAGCGATAGGCAAAGTTGAGTGCATGGATTAAAAAAATGTATAAAATTCCTGAATATGAGTTAATAATTAATAGAATTTTTAAGAACTGATCATTTGTTTTCATGGGTCACTGCCCAAAATGTTGTTCCAAGGGCACCTGGGAATATTATTAACTGTTTCTGCTATACCCACTTTAAATAAATAACATTTGAAACATGATTTTGTGACATATATCCTGACAGTCTTGAATAAAAGGAAATTATTGAATCATAAAAGCTAATTATGTTTCTTTAATTAAAATAACATGAATTAAACAGCCACAAGTAAAGTGGGGAAAACATTCCTCAAAGAACTAACAAGGAAGTCTTAATCTATGCATTCATTTATAAAATATTAAATCAGCCTGTGTTTCTTTATAAATTCAAATCCTTTTAAACTGTATTAAAACTTCATACATATCAAAAGTTTATTGCATGGCGTTTTTTAATACTTGTTATACTTTATTATTATTTTATTACCTGATTATAGCAGTGGTAGTGAGCATTTAATAGGCAAATGTCAGAAATTTACAGATTTTATCTATAGATTGGCCAAGCATCTCTAATGGGTAAAATGTTTATAAAATGTAAGTTCTATGAAGACAATTTAAAAATTATTACGATAAATCAAGTTATTTGAAATTTCTTTTAAGGATATTCTAATATCCAAACTAGCTACTTTCTGACACTTTCATACAAGCATTTTTTATTCATAAATGCATAACAATTCCTCCTATTCTTTTATTCTCAGACTCATGTAAGAATGCAAAACAAAATCATTTAATGAATAAATGTCAAATGGTTTACGAAGAAAAGACCCTGATGTACCTATACATTTGAAATGTGATAACTCATCCAAAAGTAATTACAGTTCTTAGTTCATTTTTTGTATTAAAAAAAAAAAAGGAAAGAAAAAAATAAAATCATTAGAATTTAAAATATTAATTTCATATCATTTGTGCATGTGTCAATAAAATTTTCTTGTGTGCCATAATGCATGCCATAGATTCACCATCTCAGAATTATGCTGGGAGTAAGAAAAGTCTCAGTATTTTAGCATATGTAAACATTAGTTCAACTCATAAAGATTATCTCATGCTCCATTATGATGGAAAGAGAAATATTATTAGGATTATTTGCATTTTTTAACATTATTTTGCCATACACTGCTGATTGTTTCTATAATATTCCTTTTGGCAATATTTTACTACTATTTGCCTTTTCTTAATTAAATTTATTTCCATTCATACTGTTTTATAAGTTTAATAATAATTTTTTTTTTTTGCTTGTTATTTAGTCTAAAAAGTGTTATGAAAAAGCATTTAAAGAATCAGAAAAGGCCACTGAAAACTACACAAAAGCATTAGCTGACCTTCACCTTTCTAGGATAGAGCTAGAAAAGGTATTTAATCACTGTACTCATAATCTGAACTTTATATATATTTTTACATGTATCTATTTTGTTTTTGCTTTAAATATTTGTTGTTATGTGTATATGTGTTTATTTATCTGCTAATGCAATGATACGAAATGTGTACAAATTAAACTAAATTAACCAATTGAACAATTTAGAAATTTAATAAATAATTTAAAAATTGCTTTTAGCATGTGCTCTTTTAACTAAACTGTAACTAACATTGTTTTCATAAAATTTATACACAACTACATGTTGAAAAACTGTGCTGATTGTAGGAATTAGAAACAAACTTTTATAAAATCCTTAAACAAAGGTTTTGTCTGTGGGCGACTCCACTGTTACGTGCGTGACTTTTAGAGTGTTTTTTTTTTTTTAAATTGAGACACATTTGGAAGTAAAATTATTTAGATAACGTTTTACTTTTTTTTATTGCTATTACAGGACACATACAGAATCATTTTTGAGTCACACACGTAACAATGACTTTACTATTTTTTTTTTTTTATTGTTATTATTTTAGACTATTTTTCACTACAAAAATGATTCTGTATGTGTCCTGTAATAGCAATAAAAAAAGTAAAACATTATCTAAATAATTTCTCTTCCAAATTTGTCTCAATTTGCAAAAAAAAATTCTCTAAAAGTCACATACGTAATAGTGGAATCTCCCCTGTGTAAAATAGTAGCAGTGAACAAATCTCCTCTTAATTTACTAAAACCCACAGTGTTAAGCTTCACATATGCATTCTTTGCATGAATTTTAATATTTTTCAATTTATCAAATATATATATATATGATTATCATATCATATATATCATATATCATATATATTATCATATATATATGATTGCATGAAAAGTAAATTATCTCCAATTTCCATCATTTTCCTTTTTATAAAGCACATTAAAATACCAATATAAAAAATAAAAGTTTGCTTTGAATATATATATAGTAGTGACCAAAATTAAGAAAACCTTTTGGAAAAATTCAATTTCTAAAGTTTGATAGTTCATAACAGCACTTAATTTTGAAGTAAAGCCATAAAATTACATATCAATGGAAAGATAATTTAATCCATAATATGATGCATTAACTTTTAAAGGGATATTTGGGTTTTCATAGCTGTTGTCAAGAAAAAAAACTTAAACATAAGGCTCCACATATTTTAGTAATAAGATAATTAGCAATTCAAAAATTTTCATCCAGCCAGTTAATCTTTATTTGAATAAACTTTAGTGTTATTAGAAGTCTTAAAATAGCTTCTCATGTAGTGAACCAAGGTTTTTAGTTCTTTGACTGTTTTAGTGTGAAATCAAGATCCAGTTATTGTTTATATTAATTAGGCTTAATTGCAATTATTTCTGACAAACATATTTCTTTAGTTGTCTCTCGACAATTTCAATTGAGCTTAGATCTGTACTATTCTCTGACCATTTCAATTGTGGGATGTGATTATATTGAAACCACTTTTTACATATAACAGCAAAATGACATGGAACTGAATTTTATTGAAATAGAAACACTTTATTATCTTGGAAAAGAACATGCATGGAAGGCTTCACTTTGGGTTCAAGTATATTAAAATTCATGAATTCTTTTAGCATTTATATTCACCTCAGAATCCTCGCCTTTCAGTCTCACTCACTACGAAATCATAACACCAACTGGATGTTTAACAAAAGGCGTAACGTAATCAGAAAGCAAATATTTTTCTATTCCTCTGTTTGCATGTTTTATGCCCTCCCTATCCAACATATAAATTTTGGTTTCTTTTCAACCATTGTTTAATTGATATATATATATATATATATATATATATATTTTTTTTTTTTTTTTTTTTTTTTTTTTTTTTTTTTTTTCTGTCAAGTTTTAGCATTTTGACCAAAATACTGCAGTCTGTACAGATTTATACTTTGCTTTTACTTTACACTGCAGTCTGCCATTTCATTTTATATGCATTGAGAGGATTTTTTTCTTTCACCTAAAGACTCCTCCTTACTCTTGTACCATCAGTTGCTTTTGTGCACCTTTTATTATCTTTACCAGTCTTGTTTTCTGCATCTTAACATCCTTTGCTATTTTTTCCCCCAACTTGACTTTGAGTTTCTTTATAACTATAAGCTTTCTACACTTAACAGTACCATCATACACCACTTTCTGGGTAACCAATAAACTCTTTATAACTTTTTAAAAACTTTATTATGCTTTACTTGTTCAACAATTGAAAGGACACAAAGAATTTTACCCACTTGTAATTATATAACATACTAATAAAAGTCCACCTATTATTATCAATAGTTGAAATCCCACCCTAGGCTTAGCTGACTTATTGCCAAACAAAATTAATTAAATCTGTCTATCACTACAAAACATTTCATACATCAATTACATTTAAGTGAAAGAAAAATACTTCACATCAATCTAAACAAGTTTTACTGCCTCTTTCTGGTTATTTGGCTTAACTTTTGATAAGATATTAATAATTGAACAAACTATATTGCATGATATTCTTCATTAAATTATCTTTCCAGTGACATATACTTTTATGGTATTACTAAAAGAAAATGTAGTATTACGAGCCATCAAATTTAAAAAAAGAATTATCCAAAGGGTTTTCTTAATTTTGACCAGAATATATATGTATGATTTTAGGAAATTTTAATGAATAATGCAAATTTAAGATTTAATGAAGAGATTTGTAAGGAAATTTTCTTGCGCAAAAATAGACTTCCTTTAATCTTTCTTCTTTTGTTGCCATTTATTAATAAAATTTAAAAAATCCGGCCATGGTATAAATAATTTTTTATCTTGCGATAATTATTGTTGTTGCATTTTATAAAATGAAAAATTATTCCTTATTTTAACTCTTTATTTTATCTATTTTATTTTTATTCTCTTTAATTTACCTTGTAGGATTTTATAAAATTACTAAATGCTTCTCTTTTTTTTCTTCATTTTTCCTTATATTAATAATGTGTAAAAAGGACTATCTTCTTTCAAAATTTTATGATAGAGTACTACTTCAGAAAAATTTAAAATTTCCTTTCGTTACTCTTACTTGTTCTCTCATGCAACCAACATTAAAATATCTTGTTCCTAATGCAGAATTTCAAAAAAGGAATGGGTAGATAAGGCCCATTTTTGGTCCTCCAAAATATGTTTTTTCTCCTAAGGTGTTTAATTCATTTTGGTAAAATTTAGGATCTAAATTTACTTGTTCTATGAATGACTTTTGTCTGGAGGCTATTTAAAGATATTACACACGATCTGAAACATAGGTTATTTTGCAAATTTTAATATATTTTGACATTTTAAAAATCAATTCCATTTTGTTTAAGTTGTGTAAAGAGAGAAGTGGTTTAATAAAAATTTCAGCAAGTGCATTTCTTATTAATGTCATTACATCTCACGTTCTTTTATAATGTGAATCATTTTAAGTACATCTCTACTTATAGAAATTTTGGATTGTTTTTCTATTTGAATGAAGGCAAATGTGTGCTTCTTACTGAAAAAAAAAATCAATTTTATTAAAAACTGTCAAAATTTATTAAAAATTGCTAATTAAGCAAACTTGTGTTTCAGATCTTGTATAACATATATTTAAATAGTTTTTAGGCAGAAATAATTTATAGAATCAGTAAACAGAAATCTTAAATTTTATTCAAGACAATCAATACATTTTAGAAAACATGAAAAATATTTTTGATGCGGTCAGGGACTTATCTATCCACTTCCTTTGGCACTTGTCCAAATGAATAACTATCCATCTTAAATTAAGGCACACTTGATAGCATTATTATTGTTCATTGGTAAGGACAACAAGCAATTTTATCATAAGGGGACAGATCACCTTTAAAATGGTCAAAATTTCAATTTCAAGGTTTTGATGTCGGTAAATAGTGCATTTTATTCTGAGTAGAAAGGTACCAATGTTTTTCAGAGGCGATAATTATTGACGAAGATATAAAGTAAAACGCAATCGTCATTCTTTGTTTTTGAATGGAGAGTGAAAACTTTAAATGCATTTAATTCACAACAATGATTTTCAAACTTGCGCGCACGATTTCTCCAAAAATAATTTAGATAGAACCTAAATTTTTTTCAAACTTATTAATGTTGCAACAATGAACAAAATGAACTAGAATCTTTGAATTTGGTCAATAAATTAAAAAATAATTAACTGTAATTCGTCGAAAAGCGCATTCAAAATGCGTTTTTAATTTAATTATAGTTAATTATTTTTTAATTTATTGTTCAAATTCAAAGATTCTAGTTCATTTTGTTCATTGTTGCAACATTAATAAGTTTGAAAAAAAATTAGGTTCTATCTAAATTATTTTTGGAGAAATCGTGCGTGCAAGTTTGAAAATCATTGTTGTGAATTAAATGCATTTAAAGTTTTCACTCTCCATTCAAAAACAAAGAATGACGATTGTGTTTTACTTTATATCTTCGTCAATAATTATCGCCTCTGAAAAACATTGGTACCTTTCTACTCAGAATAAAATGCACTATTTACTGACATCAAAACCTTGAAATTGAATTTTTGACCATTTTAAAGGTGATCTGTCCCCATAATGTCTTAATGTACTTTCTAACAGAATTTGTGTGTGTGTGTTCATTGATAAGCATTTCTACACTGTTTATTTATTCCTAGCTTTTTTTTCTTTATTATTACTTTGTGTGTTCTCATAAAAAGATGCAAAAGTTTCAGCAGATTTTTTTATATTTCAGGCGAGGTTAAACAGTATCGCCAAACAACAGTCTTATGAAGACAGTAAAACTGACTATTTTAATCAACTTCAAAAAACGAATGAAGCACAAAAGCAGCATTACTTTGAGTTAATGCCTAAAGTGTTTCAGGTAAACAGATCATTTTTTACTTTTTTTAAATAGCTAAAATTTTTTAACTTCAGTTTGGTATCTATTTTTAGTTGCATAAAAAAAAAAAAAAAAAAAAAAAAAAAAAAAAAAAATTATGATTTCTTTGAATTTATAATTTAAAGTGTTGTTAATTATTTTGCTTTGATTATAAGGTATATTTAATAATGTTTTCTGTAAAGAGAGAAATGGTTTAATAAAAATTTCAGCAAGTACATTTCTTATTAATGTCATTACATCTCACGTTCTTTTATAATGTGAATCATTTTAAGTACATCTCTACTTATAGAAATTTTGGATTGTTTTTCAATTTGAATTTTAAAGTTGTACACTGTGAAAAATAGCAAAAAAGGCTGTTTTTTATGATTTTCTGTGCAATTCTTCTTTTATAACTAAAACATAATTTTTATCTAAAAAAAAAAAAAAAAAAAAAAAGCCACCTTTTTGTTATAACTGCTAGTTATTTTTATCTTAATACAAAAATAATTAAATTTTTAATTGGTTTTTTAAACACTTCCTAACATAATTGAAAAGTGTTTATGAATTCGGTGTGTCTGTCTGTCTGTCCGTGCTCTAACTCATGTAAATATGCACGGACCATCATGCAATTGATATATGTTATTAAGCCTTACTGTGGCATATTCGGTATTGAAAATGAAGTGTGTAGCACTGATAGTTTTTTTACAGGGGCACTCAAAAGAATTCTGTTACATTGTGGTCTATGGGGAAAAATCATTTGCGGTTTATTTTAATGATGTTACACAATTTCGAACATATTGAAATTGATATATATCACTGAGGTGCACTACAAGAAACTAATTATAGAATGTGGTGTGCATAGCACTTATAGTTCCTTTACAGGGACACTCAAAAGAATTCCGTTACATTGCGGTCTATAGGGAAAATCATTTGCGGTTTATTTTAATGATGTTACACAATTTCAAACATATTGAAATTGGTATATATCACTAACAAGGATTACAAGACGTTTACTATAGAATATTGTGTGTATAGCTTTCATCGTTCATTTACAGGGATACACAAAAGAGTTCGGTTAAAGTACTTCTTATTAATAATAATTGCTGGGAATGCTTTTTCACTTGCTGAACGTGTTTTTAAATTGAACTCATTTTTTTGTGTATTACTTGGTGTGTATAAATTGTATAGATTGTATACAAGGCAGCACAAAAGTTCTCGAGTACATTTCCGTTTATTGTCGGAAATTGTAGAAAGGAAATTTTAAACTGTGCTATGTGTTTCCTCTGAACTAAAATTTATCATTCTATTTAGTACATATACAAATCTATAGATCATATACAGGGTTGCACAAAAGAGTTCGGATATTTTTCCAAATATGGTTGGTAATTCCTGAAATTAGATTTTTAAATATGTTATGTGTTTTCAAAATTGTTTAGTTAGATATCATCTTACACCTTACAGTAAAGATTTGCAAAATTATTTTGGAAGTGTTTGAAAGTGTTACATAAACTATGCTTGACACATGATTTTTCGTTATTGTTTTTTATTTGTTTTTGCCAGTTAGGAACATTGGCCCTTAAAGAGTTGATGGGATGTATTAAACTAATAATAGTGAGGGTTGTTAAAGCACATAATATTTTTTTCTTAACTCATTTTGACCTGCTGTTTTGCAACAAAGTTTTAATTTTAAGGATGCTAAAAAGCTTATTTTCTCTTTTTTAGGATCTTCAAGACATGGATGAAAAGAGAATAATTTCTTTACAAGCATTAATGAAACAGTCATCAGATGTACAGAGACAAGTTTTACCTTTCATAAGTAAATGTTTGGACGAAATGGATAGAGCTGCAGATTCGATTGACCCAAAAACTGTAAGTAATATAGCTTTAAGAATGAAGGTGCACATTTTCTTTAAAACATGAGGTCATTTTCACCAATGAAAATATTTTACCTTTGTAAAATTAGGATCTAAATTTTAATTGTTATATTACTATTTGAATGCACAGTATTCTGTAAAGTGTTCAAAAAGTCAAATAGAGTCATTCCAATTTTTTTTTTCTAATATAATGCAACATTTGTAAATTAGTTTTTCGTCAATGCCTCCATTACATGATTCTTTATCTTTTTAGGATTCTAATATTGTTATTGGTAAGCTAAAGTCAGGATACCAACCTCCTGGTGATATACCTTTTGAGGAATTAATACCTAGTAAAGTTAATGAAAATGCCACCTCACCTCCATTATTACAAGAAAAAAGTGCAACCCTTAAGGGTACAATATCTACGCAGAAGATGAAGAAAAGAGGGGGCCTCTTTTCTATTTTTAGTGCCAATAAGGTAATTTAGAGTTGGATATTTTTTACAATATTATTATGATTATGTTCATATTTTGTGCCTTTGAATAAAAATTTAGTCTTTACAAAATCGCTTAAGAAAATTGCATTTTCATGTTTTTTAATGTGTGTTTTTAATGTTTTCAAATAAACCAATCATCAAAATATTTATGCCACTCTGAAAGTGACATAGCAGATACATGGCATTTCTAAGCTTCAATGGTTTCTTCCAAGTTGTTAAAATGTTGACCACGCATATTATTATGAATGGAAATTAAAAGTAATCATTAGGTGCTAAGTCCAGTGAATATGGGCAATGAGTCATCAATTCAATTTTTTCACGTTTCATATAATCCGTAGTTAGTGAAGCAGTGTGTCAGCTGGTGTTGTCCTGGTGCAGAATGATGTGACATTTTTGAATTTTTTTTTCTTACTTCTGCAATTATTTTCGGCCAAAAAAATTGTGGTACACCAAGGAGAATTGACTGTTTTACGATTGTCCAAAGAAAGGGTTGTAATACAGCCAGATATACCAAAAATCGCAGCAATCATTTTTTTGGAAGCATTCCTTGCATGAACAACTTTTGTTGGTTTAGGGTCATCTGGAAGCACCCAAACAGTTGATTGTTGTTTTGTTTCGGGTTCATAGGAATAAATTCAGGTTTCGTCACATGTTACAATGTCGTACACATGTTTTGAGGCACCAGTTTATTTATTTATTTATTTACTTTTTTTTTTAGATTTTCCTGACACCATTTCACATGAGTGTCCTTCTCAGCTTGAGATAAATTGTGGGGGATCCATCAAGAGCACACCTTTTTCACTTTTACATGATCATGTAAAATTGAATACATGTGGGTCCTTTAAATGTTCAGAGATGCTTCTATTTCATCATATGTCACATGATGATCAGAAATGATAATTTTCTCACAGCATCAATGTTTTTGGGAGTCACAGCACTTCTTGGTCGTCGATCCTCCCAAACATTGTTACTGAGATTCTTACAACTGCTGGAGAATTCTTTAAACTAGTTGTAAATCGTTGTCTTAGATGGTGCTTCATTACCAAACATCGATTTCATTCTATCACTACACTGTTTCTTTGTTAAGCATGTCGAAAGTCATAAAAAAATCATGGCTCTGAAGTTCCTTCGACATAACTGCATAATTATTTAGCACTTCTGATTTTCAAAACATCACAGTAAATAGAATTTCACAGCTTTTGATGTTCTGTAAACTCAGACATTCACGTAACTGTTCGAATTTTGATAAAAATCGTCTGCACTGAAAGCAGCTATGGTTTCATTGCCAGATTCTAAAAACTTAAGTACTGACCCTCGTAATTTTCAAGTCTGAATTTTTTAATACAACTTTATCATGTGCAGCCCAATTACAGAAGATACCCTTTGCACTTAAAACAATACATATAGTTCAGCCTTTGTTCTAGATAATATTCCATGGTGAAATTAAAATTACATCCATAAATAAATAAAACACAAATTTAACAAGTATGTAATTAGAACTATGTGCTTTAACAATCAATTTTAATTTTATTGGAAATTTATTAACTTTTAAACATTGCACAATTTAAAGTTTTATACTGTCAATTTTTTTTAAACAAATGTGCTTTCAAATGTAATTTGTCCGAAAACTATATTTCATAGATTTTTGTGGTTTTTAAAATAATTTTCAAGCATGAATTTTTTATTGCAATTTTATTATGTGCAACCCGATTACAGAAGATACCCTTTTCTCTTAAAACAATATGTATAGTTCAGCTTTTCTTTTTGAATAATATTCCATGATCCATAAATAAATAAATAAAACACAAATTTAAATGGTATGTAATAGAACTAACTATGTGCTTAAACACTACAATAATCAGAATCAGAAAGTCAGCTGTAAACAGCTCTGGGATGTGGCTTTAATGAAAGCATCACTTTTAATAAATTTCAAAACTTTATTGGAATTCATAATTGCTATTTTTCATATAAAAATGATTTTCGGTGTTTTCAGTTGGCAATCTAAAAAAAACATATTAAATGTAAAAAATCTATTTAAAGTTTTTAATTAAAAGAAAAAAAAAAGAGATTTTCACCTAGGTTCTGTGCACCAGGCAGTATGGCCTGTAGCCCAGGTTGGATTCCCTGATATGTATAAACTGAAAAATAATGCTGATAAATGATGCACATAAATCAATAATCAATACGACACTCATTAATTTACCCATATTTATATTTCAGAAGCACCTAAAAGTTATTTAAAACCTTCCCTATTGTCTTATGTTTTTATAGAATGACAAAATATTATATTAGATTTTTTTTTTTTTTCATGTTCTTTATCTTAGAGTATTTTTACTCTATTCTTTAGATTAATATTTTTGTCACACAATGTTTTAAGTCACATTGCCACATCTCTTTGAATTATTAATTCGTAAAACCTTTCAATTTTGATTTTGTCCATAAAGCTGAAACTTTATATCAAGTCTCTGGATCTCTGTTCTCATCAAGGAAAGTTTTTGCAAACTTCAGATAGTTTTATTATTCTTAAAGAATAAAACTTTGTTTTGCTGGAGTTTGACAAAAATTTAAATTTGTTTTATTCAGAAATATTTCTTTTGCATTTTGTTGGACAGAAATGAACACCTTGATATGATTGCTGGCAATGATAATTAATTCTGTCCACCATACACCAAAAACCACCATAAAGTCATGTTGGTAATTTTAGAATACTTTAAATTAAAATAAATGTGATCGTAAATTAGAAAATAACATTCTGGCAGTAGGATAATGTGAGCTTTAAGAATTAAAACATCAATGCTGAAAGTGGTTAACAATAATTAAGATAAAATAATGTGTTGTGTGAACCTTCTGCAACAATTAAGTTTAATTAAAATTATTAATAATAAATTCCTTTAAAAACCTATAATTAAACTGTTGGGAAAAAGTAAACAAAAAATTACCTGAAAAGAAAAAACTTATTAATACACACTCATGATGATCAATAAATACCAAGAAAATTATTTAAATTAATTATTTATTTACAAAGTTTAACCTTCTCACCATCGTGAACTGATATATCCATTCACTATTCTGTAGGTTTCACTGCAATAGAAGCATTATTTAAATTAATATATTTCTACAAATATAATGCAGTTTTAAAATATTGAGTAATGATTAACACTGTCAAGGGTTATACTCATATACGTAATTAAGTTTTTTACATCAAGTTTGAAAATTCATCTTTTTTTAGCATTTTAAAAAAATTACAGAGAAAACAGCATTATAAATTTGCCCTTTTGCTTGGCGGTCAGGGGGTTAAACATAAATGTTTGCAAGTAAAATAAAAGAGAAAAAAGTAATAGGAAAGACATTCGCATTCTTTACTTTTAATATTTAGAATTGCATTAGATAAATATTCCATGTTGACATAAGGAAGGTTATAAGGAATATAAGGTTATAAGGAAGAATTAAATAAAATTATTCCTTATAATTTTAAAACTTAAATATATCATTATTATATTGGACAGGAATATCATTATTATGTCAGACCATTGCAGTGCTGGCCCTGACAATTTCATATACCTTATTAATATAAAATAATACAACTAAAATTTAATTTAGGCATATCTTGAATTAACATCTGGTTGAGATCAGGAATAGCAGGCATCCATAGTCGTCTCCATGTTGTACTAGGATCACAAACCGTTTATTTTAAAATGTGACATCGTATCTAAATAGATCTAAATTCATGATGTTTTTGCATTTTAAATAATTAGAGATTATTTAATTCTCTCAAGTATTATTTAAATAAAAATGCATAAGTCCTATTAGGAACTGATTTTAAATAAGTTGAAGTCAAACTGCAAACATTTACATTGGTAACTTAGACTTAATAAGCTACATTACAAGCTGAAGTCATATTTGAACTTCAAACTTAAACTTAATATCTCAAGAGTTGATGACATACTAGAACTTGAACTCAAACTGTACTGAATATACATTTTTACATATCTAGATATCTCCTGTTTTTCCAAGAGGAGAATAAAATAAACATAATATTTTTATTGGTTAGCCTTGTTATTGGCGAACTGGATATCCAATAAGATATGCAGATTTTGTAATATTAATTAATTATGTAATTAAGATGTTCATAATTGATTTAATTAATATTTTTGTTTGCTTCATCAAACATTCTTGTTCATGATGGTACCATTTGTTTTGTTTTTTTCCACTGTTCATAGAATATTTTGTAGAAATTGTTTATTAATTGTTCTTTATAAAAATACGGGAAATGCTCACTTTTTCCGTAAGAAATGTTAGGATGTGAAAGCGCCCCAGCACTTTTTTAAGAAATAAAAAAGTTCCTAATTTTGGAATGTATAATTTTTCTATACTTTTTTTTAAATGCACTGACTAAAATAGTAATAATAATTTAGAATAAGTTAAATTAAGTTTAAAGAAATTCATTAAACATAAATGTAAGTTTTTAATAAATGTCCCTAATTTAACTGATTTAATTTAATCTAACAATTTCTTGCTACTATTTTTTAAACTAAAAAGCTAATAGATCTCTTTTATTTCTACTGTCTGATAGTTTTTCTTGTTGTGTTAAAGCCTTTTAGTTGAAAACTGTGTTTGTGTTTTTGTAAACAAACTAAACTGTTTTTCCTTTTTCTTTTCACTGGTTGGATTTCTCCTCTCTTGTACTTCATGTAAGTACCATCACTTTCTGTTTTCTTATATTAATCCTTTGAAAAGTAGCTATTTAGCTTTGTATGTTTTAATTAGTTTACTACATTTACTAGCACTTAAAATTAGTAAGCCTTGTCCTTAGAAATTTTTATGACCACTTTTAAATATAAGTATGTTTTATAAATATTATGGATTTTTCCTCAAAAGTATTTGTGAGTATATTATAATGTTTTCACAATTGTGTGTGGGTATGTTATAGTTTTTATGTGTATATTTTGTTTATGCTTTATTTTAAATTGAAGTAATTTTTTTATTTTTTTTTTCTTCTGCTTTGTGATATGTTTTAAACTGGTAGTTTTCCTGTACCCTTTCCTGTATTTTTAAATTCTATACAATTTTTTTTTATTATTATTATTATATGTTAATTATCTTTGAATTTATTTTTTCTAGAAACTTCTGTGTCTGGTGTTGTGTATCTGCTTATTTAATACTTTTACAAAATTAACTTATCTCTATGCAACTTTAAATAAAATGGCCTCTTTCACTTTTTATTTGTTCAATCTTTTTTCTGCATGAAACTGGTATTGGAATAAATAAATAAATAAATAACCATAACAAGTCCACACTAAATTGGTGTAAAACTCTTTTAAAGACTTCGAAAGTTACTTATAAAAACTAACATTCCATGAATAGTTTGGGGATACAAACATTGAAAATACTTCTGAAACATTAATGTGTGGTCATACTTTCCATCTATCTCTCATTGAATTATTTACTGCTTATGAATTATTTCTTTTATACCTTCCATATTTTATTTTTAAAAAAAAATATGAATATAAATAAAATATCCTTCTGTCAAAAACTTTTTAAATATTCAGTTTTATTTTTTATAATAAATATTTGAAATGTCTTTTTTCCCGATAGAATAATAATGATGAAATAAAGGATGACTATAGTGATCTGCCACCAAATCAGAGGAAGAAGAAACTTAATCAAAAAATTGAAAATATTAGTGTACAGATATCTCAAGAAAATGCCACAAAGTAAGTGAGCTAAGTTTTCGGTGCAAAATCCCTATAGTTACATATTACATATAGTTTATAAAACATCTTTTTTAACAGTATAGTTTAACCACAGAAGCAAGAGTTGCAGTTGGCAGGATGTCAAGATAATTCTATTTATGCTCCAGTACAATCAGCAATGGAAAAAAAAAAAGGAAACTGCTATTATTGAACTATTGTTTGCTTGCTTCTATTCAGAATAACCAATTTATTTTCAAAAATTGATAGTGTATATGGTATTATTTTTCCAATTAAACATTTCTGCAGTGAGTGTAAACATTTTGTAATGCATTTTTTAAATTAAATTTTGTAATAAGGAAACTTTTGGAGAAGTAATTATTGTTCCAATGTATTTATTTATCTATTTTACTCCAAATCCTTTAATTATTAAAATGTTTTCAATAAATTCTTCAAATCTGCATAGCTTGGGACCAGAGGTTGTGCACATTTTAAAATTTTATGGTGGATTTCTGGTCACTGTTTTGTTTACATATTTTAAACAGCAATTTGAATGTAATAATACATACAAAATTATAATGAATGCTTACAATAAAGTAAAATATTAAAATAATTAAGTATAATAATAAAGTAATTTAATAAAATAAGAAAAAAATAATAAATGATAAAATATCAAAAGTAAAGGTCTAATAAATAATTAATAATGCATAACTATATATGTATAATAATGATGAGAAAATTTTTTCTTGAATTATTCAATGAAACTCTCCTCATAAAGGTACACTAATAATTTTCATCAAAATTGTAAAATAACTGTTTTCTTTCATGTTTAGCCAGACTTAATAGCAAAAAAACTTAATTGATACATATAAATGTATTTGGTAAAAAGATTGGGATCACCACTGATATCAGCGCTATTTTGAATTTCTTTCGGAAATAAATTTATACTTAATTTTCTTTATGAGAAAGCATGAGTTCAGCCATATTAACCAGAATTGCATATTAAAATGTGTACAGAATGATATAAAAATAAAAACAAAATTTTAATTCCCTCCCTACATCTTAACTGTAAGTTTCACTGTTTACATCTGCAACAATGTGCAGATTTTAGTATCGCAGATTTTAGGCATTTGTGAATTTTAGGATCGCAGATTTGGGGAAATCTACTGTATTAGGTAGCTTTCGATACAAAAAAGTATAAAGCTACTTATTGCAGCCGTTCGGAAGAAAGCAATTCTGGAAAATTTCAGTATATTTTCACCGATCATGACCCCCAGACCCCAAAACCACCCTCCGTTCAAATGTTGATATATATATATATATATATATATATATATATCTGATCTATGTCATGCGATAGCACTCGTATTTATAAATCAATTTCGATTAAACTAATTGTGTGTATTAAGCTCGCCAATGTCTCGACTGAGTTCGTTGGCTAGCTTGGTCTGCCATTTTGTTTCAAGATGGCGGCCATTTAAAAATTTAAAACTGAAATAAATATACAAAAAAGTTAAAAATTCAAATTTATTTTTTGCTTAAGTGTTAGGCCTTGATACAAGGATTCCGGAGTATTTTTTGTTTTACCTCTATCTTAAAAAACGGCTGAGATACAGCAGTTTGAAATTCTAGGTGGCAGACAATTTGAAACAAGATAGCACATTACAAAAATCCAACGATTCATTTATAAGTTTTAGTGAACGCGACTTCTCGCAAATTATTATCTTTCATTGTTGTAATCATTTTCCCAATCATACGCATAAAACTGTATATTCATATCCGTTAGCACCTAATTCTCGCCAAACGTGGCGACGTTTGGTGAAATATCGCCAAATTTGGCGACCGAAATAAGTCTTCATAAATGAAGCTAACTTGGCTATAGTTGACTAATTTGGCAAATTTCTTATTCAAATTCAGTATTAACGAATGTTCTGTAATTGGGTTCTTTGCATTTTAGCTTGCTGTTTTCGTGTAATATTAGCTAAAATGTTAAAACGAAGATATAAGAAAGCTACCTTTTCCTCCCGGTACAGGCCGGAAGGACTTTTTAATTTGTTGTTTGCTAAAGATTCAATATATTAATACGTATATCATATTTACATCAGTTGATCTGCACTATTTGCTTTTTTTAAACAAAATCCATTTTCAGATTTCCCCATCAGTGTATTTGTTTATATATTTTAATTTATTTATTTATTTTCTTAAATTGATTATGCTAAATATTTTTTTTTAAAAATTAGCGTATTTATTTGCATTTCATGCATATTTCTCATGGCTTCAAAATGTAATACAGTTTTCCTTCACAGTTTGATAGTAGACCCAAAAAATCAGGAAAATATCCAGAAAGTTCCAATAATATTTGATAAATCAGGAAGAAGTTGGGGAATAGTAATCTTGATATATACTGTGATCTCTAGTATAATTCTCTGTTTCACTTAAGAATTTCAATTTTTTCCTATTGGGGAAAAAAAAAAAAGTTTCATTAAAAAATTTATTCCAAAAAAAGTATTTTGATCTTTGTAGATATACCTAAGAGTAATTTCCTTAAAAACAATAATATTCTGGTGAAACTAGACTGATTTTAAAATAAAAATTTTAGCACAAGCAAATAATAATAATAATAATAAAACTGAAGTTTTTTTTTTTTCACTTTAGAAAGCTTGATTATTAAAAATGTATTCTCCGCTGCAGAAATTCATGAACTTATTTAGTTTGTTTTCGAATGGTAAAATAAAATCTTCAGTTCCATTCATTCTTGAAACAGATTATTACTCTTATTTGCCATTGCTAAAATTTTTATTTTAAAATCAGTCTAGTTTCACCAGAATATTATTGTTTTTAAGGAAATTACTCTTAGGTATATCTACAAAGATCAAAATACTTTTTTTGGAATAAATTTTTTTAAGTATAATAATAAAGTAATTTAATAAAATAAGAAAAAAATAATAAATGATAAAATATCAAAAGTAAAGGTCTAATAAATAATTAATAATGCATAACTATATATGTATAATAATGATGAGAAAATTTTTTCTTGAATTATTCAATGAAACTCTCCTCATAAAGGTACACTAATAATTTTCATCAAAATTGTAAAATAACTGTTTTCTTTCATGTTTAGCCAGACTTAATAGCAAAAAAACTTAATTGATACATATAAATGTATTTGGTAAAAAGATTGGGATCACCACTGATATCAGCGCTATTTTGAATTTCTTTCGGAAATAAATTTATACTTAATTTTCTTTATGAGAAAGCATGAGTTCAGCCATATTAACCAGAATTGCATATTAAAATGTGTACAGAATGATATAAAAATAAAAACAAAATTTTAATTCCCTCCCTACATCTTAACTGTAAGTTTCACTGTTTACATCTGCAACAATGTGCAGATTTTAGTATCGCAGATTTTAGGCATTAATCAAATGGTAATTTTATTCTTTTCTATTATTTCCTTGGTATAATTAAAAATTAATTCAAACTGCATTATTCTATACCTATGTTTGCAACACAAAAGTTTTAGAATTATATTCTTATTCTTATAGTAAATGTATATTTTTGACATTTTCAGTACAATTTTCAAGATGGACACATTCAAAACACACAAATTCACATTTTGGCCATCCAATATTTCATATTATTTAAATTTGTAAAAAGAAAAGTTGATTTAAAATAAAAATCATTTTAAATCTAGTAACAAATGTAACATTACATTGCATGATTTTTACTCAAATTAATGGAGTTTTGATTTGTTATAATTTCATTTAAGTATTTCACTGAACTGTTCAAAACACAATTTAATTAAGGCATAGGCATTCTATAAACTTAGAATTTTATTTTGGGCAAGGAAGATTAATTACTTACTTAATTGCAATGTGTATGAGGTTTCTGCATTGCATTCTGTCAGGATTGTTGTTGAATTAAGTTGCTTAAAAGTTATTAAATATTATAAAAATTAATAAACAATAAGTATAATTGAATAAAATTCTATTAAATATCTCTAAATTGAATTTTTTTATTTTAAATGAGGAAGATTGCTTACTTTCTTTTTTTACAATGTATACTAATTTACTGCTTAGTTTCCTTTTGTACAATGTACACTAATTTACTATATTGCATTCTGTCAGAGATTTTTTTTTCATTACTTAAAAACATATAAATAAGATAAATGTCATTAAAGGAATTAAAAGTAAATTTCCGTAGTAAAAAAAATAAAAAAATATATAGAAATATATGATTACAAAATGACAATTACTTAGTTTATATAAAATATATATAATTCTTCTATATTTTAAAAGAAAATTACCTAGTGCTTAAAAAAGACATCCTTTCTTTCTTTTAAAAATAACAAAATTTCCCAAATGTTTAATATTGTAAATTATGTCAGTATTTTCTTTAAATTATTGTAGTTTTTATATTACTACTTAATACCTTATTGGCTATTAATAAAATGTTGAAATTGTTATTTAGTTATGCATTCTTATATTTAGAGATGGCCTTCTGAAGATGAAAGCTGCTTATGAGCAAAATCCAGCTTTAGGCGATCCAGTAAGCATTGAACAGCAACTTCCTGACATCAATTCTAGGATAGAAAAACTTCAAATCCAGTTGAATAAATATCAGGTTACTTATTTTGCGAACTCACACACTAAAGCTATTTGCACTTTCCTCTCTTATGAACTTTTCTTGCACTATTTGCACTGCTTTACACATGATGTAAAAATCAATTAATATTTGCATTTTTTTATTGCATGAAGAATAATCTATTAATAATTTTATCTATGTGAAACTTTCATTAAACTTTCTATGCAAAAATATAACTTCTATTTCTTCCGTATAGATTTATCCAATTGAGGAATATATTAATTTAGTGCTCTTACTAATAAATTAGCCAACCAAATATATTTCTCCAGTTATTAAATAGATATTAATATTTAAAATTAGGTGTTTTTATTTTTTAAAGTAAAGATAGTTCATTAAATTATATATTATGTAAATAATACATAAAATATTTATATTTTATTTTACTTTTTTAGTCATTTTTTAAATTTATATTTATTTTTTACTTTAATCACAGTTAAAATGTTATATTTTTGTTGTGCTCAGAAAATTTTTGCTAACATTTTAAACCCATAAAAAAAATCTGCATCTTTTTCTTTACTTTCCAGCTTTTTGCTATAAATTTATAGCTAATATTTTCTGCATCTCATTACCTCTTTTACTATCTCTTTCAGATAAAATTATTTTAAAAGGTTACTGTTAGGACACATTCTTTTCGAGAGGTTTTTATAAATTGTTAATTTTTAGAATATGTCTTGAAATTACATAAATAAGCTTAAAATGGGTATGTTCAGTATATAAATCGACAACTTACTTCACCCATGAAAGATATGATAAACATTATTTTTGGAATCTGTAATGACAATTCTGTAAATGTTGATTTCCTAGAATTCTTCAGACCTAACATTGATCAAGAACATTTAAATTTTCTGTATGAAGAATTTGTAAGATTGATGGTATATTAGAACTAAATCCCTCTTTGTATTGATAATTTCTGTTTACAATATTTGAAATTGCAATAATTTATACTTTTCTTTGTATAGTTCATTTCATAGTTATAAGTTTTTGTCAGAGTCAACTACTATTTTTTTTTCTAAAATTAAATAATTGTTTTTATAACAATAGTTATAGAAAATAACAATAGTATTTTTAAATTATTGTTCAAAATACGTGAAAAAAAGATAAATTTTGTGGGTTGTTATAAATAAGGAAAAGATCAACGTTATCGCTACAGCTACAAATCATTATTGTCAGATGTCACACTTGCATTCCAGTGTATAAGTTGACACTTGTATTTACTTTCCAGGTCTTGGAGTTTTGTTGGTTTAAAAAGTTGACTTATACACAGGAAAATATAAGTTTT
The DNA here is from genome assembly GCA_963931845.1 of Maratus michaelseni. NCBI lineage: Eukaryota > Metazoa > Arthropoda > Arachnida > Araneae > Salticidae > Maratus > Maratus michaelseni. Next base: position 126,178,795 of record OZ007593.1, on the reverse strand, counting down.
AGAAAGAAAAAAAAAATCAGTGATAAAAGGTTAATCTAGAGCAACACTTGTGTTTTTTCTCTCTATATTTATTGCATGAAAGTACTTTCAAGCAATGAACTGAATGAAAATGTATTAGACAGGCTTGAATTCCAACCAATGTTAACAGAGATAAACATATTTCAAGATTGCTCGTTTATTTTAGTTAACTGGGTTTCATTTTGTTTACAAATTTTCTCTTTGACTATGTGGCCACACTTGCATTGAAACAAGATATGTAATTTTGAACTAACTCTTTATTCTGTATTTTAAAAATCTCCAGGGAATAAAAAAAGAAAATGTTGTTATAAAACAAAAAAAAATTGTTTTTGTTGAAATGAATAAAAGAAATTTTCTTTAAATAGATTTTTGTACAAGGGTGGAACAAATGTAAATCAGACTATTTTAATAGATTATTTTTTAAATATTATTTACCTACATTATACCAATGTTATTTTTCTAGATAGCTTTCTATAACTTCTTACACTTTCTTCTACATATAGGAAGTTTTTTTTATTCTTGTATAAGAAAAATAACTAGAATGTGTATGAATCTGCATTCAGAGTCTAAGGAAGGTGATTTGAGTGATTTACACTGAAATTTTTGTTTTGTTACACCTGTTATGTGAGAATAGCATTCTCCTGGAGAAGATGAACATTCATATCAGAATAGAATGTTTTTAAAATCAGTGTGCAGCTTTAATTTTCTCTAAAAATGAACATTCCTATACTGTATTATATGCACGTCATTCATAAAGAAAATTGACAGACAAAATATCCCAAAAATTATTAGTGGGAAATTTGTCAGCTTTTGCTTCCAGCAGTTTCCCTGTTTTGTGCGGTATTCCATACTGGACTATCCTTGTGTCACCACCTTTATTGCCACATAAACAACCTGTGCCATTTACATACTTGAGACCTCAGTATGGTGTCATTTCCGAATTGTACATTCAATCTGTGCCAAATTGCAAAAAGTTTGACATCTTTATTTGTTGAAAAATTTAATAATTATACTTTGTGTGTACTAGGTACTTTTTGGTTCTTCATAATGCTAGAGACTAAATAAATAAATGTATGAAGATAAAAACAGTGCAAAATGAATTTTTAGACTGTAAACTACTTATCATAATTGCCATGACAACACGTATAAAAAATTTCTATTAATATTAAAGTCATCCTTATGTTTGATCCATGCTCATAACACAGATAAAAGTTATATTAAAATTATTTTCTTTTTAAAAAGAGCTTAATTTTTTTTTAAAAAGTTAAAGATGTAATTTCATTATAGCAGTCATAAATGAAATTAAGATTTAAAAAAAAAAAAAAAAAAAAAAAAAAAATGTGTCAATTGCAGGGTATACTGAATATATATTTAAATCTAACACATTTTCCATGAAACTCTTTCATTTATTTTATTTTTTTCAACTTATGTAATATACATAAAAATTAGTTTTTTTAATATTTTAACTTTCTATGTAAGAACAAGAACTCGTTTAAACCTCTCAGCATTTGGCAGTATTTTTTCATATATTTTTAATGCTTCATAAAGTGATAGTTATGCGAAATATAAGTATGTAGATTAGTATTTGAATACTTTGATAATCATTTATCTTATATAATAGAAAATAAATTCCTAAATTTCAAAATTTTGATGAATTACTTGAATTTATCAACTGTGTGATGATCTGAGGGAGGCCAAATTGTTATAGGGTTAAAGCAGAAGTCATATTGTAGAATTAGGGTCTAAATATTATCTGAATGTATTTAAATTTATATGTTAATAAAAATTTTATACTGTAGAATGGTGCCTGTTATGTAAAATTAAAATAAACATTTGCTTTGCAATTTATTCTTGTTTTTCTTAATTTGTAGGGATATTTAGCTGATGCTGAAGGAAAGACTGTGTCTGTTGATTCTCAGTTTAAGAATGGAAATAATGTGCCTGAAGATAATATATCTAGGAGTACATCCAACTCCAGTGTTAATCATGTACACAAATCAGTAGCTCCTGCGGTTCCTTTACCAAGAGAGTGAGTTTCTATAAAATGTTTTTATTTTTAAGTTAATTTTTATTCATTTTTATTATTTTATTCAGCTGATGAAAGTTTTCCAATTTTCTTTTTAAAAAATTACTTGCAGTAAATATGGATTTAGGTATATTTTTTATATGGGTGCACTAATATTCACATGCCTGTTTATGTCCCAGGAAATCTCCAGAATCCTGAGAATTTGATAAAACATGCCCCGGAAATTCCAGATTTACACTGACTCGTCAGTTATGCTTTTTCTTACTTTTGTATGAAGCTTTCAACTAGACATTAGCAGCTAAAAAGCTCAACTCAAAACAACAACCAATCACAGTGAACAAGTGGAGAGGCTTCACAAATGCAAAAGGCGATTCTTTACCATTAGCGGGTCCTGATTGATTGTTTGCAAACCAAGCTTCCCAGCTGCTAAGCTCTACTAGCTTTCATTCTCATATAATGAGAATCCGAAAGATCACGTCAAAAATCCCACCCTGTAAGTTGTCTTGAATAGGTTGGGACGCATGTCAGCCAATAAGAGGAGGTACAATTTTTCCAGAGAAGAGGCTGTTTTATTGAAAGACCAGATGTTAACATGCTTGTCCGTCGACTCTTTTGCGATTGCATTGATGTTTTGTTTATCGTTCATGTTCGTAGTTTAAGTAGCTCTCTAGCTATGATATGAGACAGATAGAAGCTAGCTGAGATATGAGACAGAAGCTTCCATTGCTGAGTTAGTGCGAGCATGTGGTGTGAATTTTCATATGCTAAGAATAAATATGGTCAGGGTGATGATAGTCTTTTGCTAAGAATAAATATGGTCGTAAGAATAAATATGGTGCACCCGACCTGCACCAAAAGCAATTAGAGTAAACCTTACCTGAGCTGTAAATTGGATCAGGTTCGGGTAAAATCAGTAGCCAAATCTGATGCAGTATTCTGTTTTCAAGCTGTATTTTGGCATATGAAAAATTTATCTATAACCAGAACTTTAAGACATCTTTAAAATATTTTCTTTTGATTTGACATTATTCATGACATGACATAACAGAGCCTAGTTTTACATTCTTTGGTTGAAAGCTGTAGTTGAAATAGGAAAACTTAAACCATAATAAAAAAATTTATTAATATTTTTTGCTGTAATAACAATTTTATAGAAGTAACTGTACTTTAGTGTTATTCTGTACTTTATTCTTAAGACAATTTAAAAAAAATTTCTTTTGATTTGAAAATATTCATAAATGTAATTATACATTTCCCTAACCCTTTCAGTGCGGAATTTTTTTGGGGGGTTAATGCCTTGTGCGGAATATTTTGACCAAAAAAAGCGACATTATTTATCTGATTACCGGGCAGAATTTTCCTGTACGAATTGATTTTCCCAAAGGACACGACTTTCCGAACGACCCAATACAAAACTAAAAGTCATATCTTATGGTTATACGAAAAGCACGCTACTGGTTTTGGTTATAGCCAAATTACTGCACTACACCGGTGCAATACGTCATCACTGCTAAGCCCATGACGCACTACAGTGAGCACAATACACGCTGTGAGCGCCTAGGCGACTTTTGTCGACGCTTAATGTAGTCTACAGCACCCAACTCCTAGATGTCGACATTAGTCGACTCCCGCACTAAAAGGGCTAAATTGTTGATTGCAAGCTGTAGTAAGGTAAAATGTGTATCCTTATCAAAGCAGATTCATACCTTTTGCTGCAGTTATATTATTATTGAACAAATTTACTGTATTTGAACGTTATTTTGCAAATTCTTATTTAAGAGTTCTTTATGATAAAAAGCAATTTCATGTTGATTATTAATGAAATAATAGAACTTAATTTCTTTTTTTTATGTTGGTGGCAGGAAATTATGAACTATGAAATTGATAATGAGTTCTGAACTATGAATTCATTAAAAACATTTGTACATGACATTTGTTTTATTTCTTTAATTTCTTTTTATAATTGTATTTCTTTCAAGACATTTTTCTATCAGATGTCATTGAGATTATTAATAAATTAACATAATAGAAATTTATAATTTTTTTTTGTTGTTGGTTGGTTGCAAGGAGTGGCTAACTATGAAAATTTTAATATAGATATTTTTTATGACAAAACCACCTAATTCTAATTAAATGCTTTATGTTTTACATTTTATAAAACCAAAAGATTGTGATAATTGTGATAATTCAGCAAGAAAAAAAAATAGTTGAAGTGTATGTGATGTTTTTATAAATTTATAAACAATATGAAGAAAATATCCACAAAATAATTAGGAATTAGCAAACTAGAGGCAATTTTATGCAATGGCTCATGGGGTCCTTTTGAATTAATCACTGTTTGCGAGTTGTATATTTTTATAACATCCTATGTTACATCCTATGTCGAAGATGGCACTTTTTAAAAAATTTTCCAGGAGATTTCATCAAGTGTCCCAAACACCCATGTATTCATGCTTTTATTGCACAAATTTATATTAAGGATATATTTCCAAGTATCTCTTTCAAATTTTATTGAGATTGGATATAGTTGATCCATCTGTCTCTTGATTTACCCTTCTGTAATCTAAATTTTGTAAAAAATGTGGATGGGTAAGATAAGAGCCTTTTTCCACCCCTACATGACATTATTTTCCTCGAATAGTATATACCTTTACAAGTAATAAAAATATAGTTATTTGAAAAAAAAAATTAATTCTTTATAAAAAATTTAATATTTTGAAACTTTATTTCTATTAATATAAATTAATTTCTTTTGGTTGAAGCTAAGCATTTACATCACTTTTATGTATTGCATCATCATTAGACCAGCCTGTTGTAACATTTTGAAGTACTTAAGCCTATTCCATACTTAACTTTTTTTAGGGTTTCGTTCATCTCACGAAACCTTATTACTCCCGCTCCGTTGTCTGTCCGTCACAGAGCCATTCTCAGAAACTATGTAACTTACAGAGTTGAAACTTTGTATATATCTAGCTGAATACCAGCTATGAAGCTCAAAATATTAAAATTTGAAAAAATTGTATTATTTTAATAAATAGAGATAAAAAACCAAAATTCTAGCAGCCTTTTCCTATTAAATTTGAACATTTTTTGTTAAAGCAGTTGTCAAAAATTAAAAATCCACAATGAAATTCATTCTACAATAATTTTCTATTGAACGATTTCCACGTGAAAAATGAAAATGAAATAAAATGTTTCACCCATTGAAAAAAATATTAATATGAAATGAAAATGAAGGACGTCATAGTGGTAATAAAACGGAAATTTTCAAATATTTCTCAATAATGCAAGGAGTATGAATATGTGTCTGTACACAAAGCAGATTAATATTATTATAGATTACTCATTAGAGAATTAAAAAGAAAATCTGACGTCATATTGGAAGTTTAGCGAATTTTTCAAATGTTTGAGAATAATACAAAGCGAGTATCAATATGAGTAATAGAGAATAGTAAATATATGAGTTTGAGAAACATATTGAATCATGATGAAAATCCGATTATGGAAATATTCGCATATTTTAAAATTTTGAAGGTGTACAACATGTTTAATTTAGAATTTTTTTAAATATCGCATTTAGTCCGCATGACAGATATTATTATGTAGAATATAATAGCGGGCTTCGCGCGCTATTGGACTGGTTTAGATATTCGAAAAAACAAAAAAATAGACCGGTAAATTTTTAAATTATAAAAAACATGACTTTTTTTTTTTGTTGCTAAATGAAATTTATTTGAATTTATTAAAGAAAAGTTAAAGTGTTTTGAAAGGAATATTAAATGAAACCCTTTGAGCAATCTTCGATCACACTTACCCACTTGTTTTTTACTGTTATTGGAACCAGGACTTTACAAATTTGAAACAATCTTTTAGCCAGTAAAAAATATTTACCTAACCTACCCACCCCTCCACATCATTGATTTTCAAAAAGCACAAAAGTTTTTAGGAATTAATTTAGAAAAAATAATAACAAGCATAGTTTGGAATTATGAGTTACATAGTTCAGAAAAATACATGATTTAGAAAGATAATGTAAACTAAGTTTTGTAATAAAACTTATATCAAATATTATAAACTTAATCAAAATTATATAACTCTGAAAAAAAAAATATACTGTTAAGGCTGAATTAACTGGCATATGATAATAAAAGCACCAAGCATTTTAAGGAAAGAAGAAAAATTTTAAAAATACATATTATTCTTTAATTTTATTAAAATTAATTATTCTTGTAATTTTAATTTCATTTTATAGATTTACTTCAAATGAATTACTTATAATCACTTATATGTTATTCTTAAAAATAAATGTGATAGATTAATCAGTTTTAGTTCTGAAAACGAAAATCAGATTTGAAACTTATAAAAAAAAAAACTTGAGCATTTTTTAACATTGTATTCAATTTAAAATGCCACAGAGGCTGGATTGACAATTTCTTACTGTTTTATTGAAATCTCTCCCCACATTATAATCACCTGACATGCTATCTATAAGAGTGGAAAAGAATGGCATTTTCTGCACATTGGATGGAAGATGCCTTTTTAACTTGGTTCTTCCATTAAAAGTGTGTGAAAAAAAAAGAAAGATCACTGCTTTCCGCACACAAGTAGGGTGATGGAGAGAAAAAATGCAATTTGTGCTTATTTCTTAGGTCAATTATTGTAAAAAAAAAAAAAAAAAGCCAGATTAAATAACTTGGTTGCTAGTGGTGACCTGGTGACTGTGTGTGTCAAGCCCTGATTGGAACTCTCTCATTAATAACCAAGATACCAAAAATACTAAGGGGACATGTTCACAATATTCCACAAATCTTAAGTCAATTTTGATCTATCAATACCATTCTATAATCATAGAATTTCAGGTATTTGTTTATTTAAATACTAAAAAGTAATTATAAACTGATTCAACACAACACACATGGTTGCAACACAATAAGCTAGACAATGCATAGATTTTAGCAGTGGCACATTCAAACTCGCATGCTATATGGCCACATCTGGGATTCCCAAAAAGGTTCCATTTAAATATTGAAGGACTCGATGAATCAATATAAAATGGCCATTTTTTAAAATCTTAAACTATCAACTATAAAATAAGGTACATCTTGTTTTGGTTCATGAATCCTTTTAATTAACATATGTATTAAAAGTTTGGAAAAATCTTCAAAAAGTACAGAAAAAAGACAAACACACTCACATTGAATGGTTATTAATGTGACATACTGTAGTGTTTCCGACTTAAAACTTGTGACAACATAAAGATAATATTTTCAACTATATAAAGAAATAATATTTAATTATTTTAAGGAGAACTTTTTATTTTTATGAAATCAATGGGCAAAAAATATATTGCTTATCTGCCCTTGACTCTTCTAGAATCAAATGAAATATCAATACTGATATCATTTAAAATATTTAATGCATATTATGTTGTTGTTGTTAAAATTGTTGTTGTTATGTTGTTGTTGAAATTAATTACAAGTTATAACTGTTTATATTTTTTAACTTGCAGATATATTATTGTTTTTAACCAATAGAAGCAGTACTTTAAACTGCTTCAATTGTTTAATATCATTTTCATATATTTAAGGAACATTATTTAAAAAAAAAAAATAGAGGAAATAATATGCAATAAGGTGTTTTCGATATGTTACTGACTGAGGCAATAGAAAACAGTGCGTATTTAAAAAATTGTATGAAAAAAGTAATAAATATATAAATGATGATAGTTGACAAAATAAATATTGAAATATTTTTGCTTCTTATTTTATTTTGATAGTTAAAATAGTTTTTGAGAACATCCATATGTTTAACATGCTTCATTAAAATTTTGAGAGGAGGTAAAATTCTTTCATTGTTTCTATTACTTCCCTAGTTGCAATTAATTCATATAAAATAAAAATATATTTTGGCATAAGTAAATCTGCATTATCACAAGTAAACTTGTAAAGAAATTGCCACATACAATAAAAACAAATAATGGAAAAAAAACTTCTTAATAACACCTAAAGAAAAAATGAAAAAGAAATGTGCAAGGCTTTTGGAAAGTATATTGTCTTTCTCCATCAGGTACAAAAAAAGATGTGCTACTCCTTTGAAAGCTGAGTAGGGCGCAGTGTTTTGATTTTGTAGTTTGGTTAAAACCTTTACTATTTCTGTTTGGATAGTGAAATTATTTGAAAGTAATGGTTCGTCTTTGGCAAAGTTATGCTGATCTGTTTCTTGTTGGTCACTGTTCTATGAAGCTGAAGTTACTCGATATCTGCACAATGTAATGTGTTATGGTTTTAACCACACCAGTGTTTGTTAGAACAAAATCATATCACAAAGTTTTAGTGATGAAATTAGCAATAACTTTTCTTAGATACACCAGATATTTTCACACCATCATATAAAAGTAAAAAATAAGAAATAAATAAAAATTTGACTTAATATAAAAATACTTTAACACTGTTATGTATTAGAATGCTTTGAAACAAGGAAAAAATTGTGTACAACCAATAATAAAGTCTGAAAGATAAACATATTAAAGATATTTTATTGTAACTTTCCTTTCACTTGTTATAAATTACAATCTTCAGCATGATTGAAAACATCTCATTATGGTTTAGCTCTGTCTCTATGTCTGTCTGATTAAATGCATGAATTTAGAAATTATTTATGTGTGTCTCTCTCTGTATATATCTACATTTGAATTTTTAGTTTACTATTGATTTTTTATTTCTAAAAAAATATTAAAGATTAGGTGTATGTTAATTCATTAACATGTTCTCTGCCAAACATGCCCCAGAATGTTATTTCTATATTAATTTACAAAATCAGGCAGATACTTGGTAGTGAATACATTAGATTAATATACTTCTTATAATGTATGTTTAAAAACTCTGCATTTTCTATTTTTTTTCCTTCCTCAGAGCTAGTTCTGGTGCCAATGGTAATGCAGGTGCAGATGAATCAGAGTATGATAATGGTGGCGTTACAGAGTATGATGTAGAACCTCTACCAGCTCTTGGCACAGCAAGAGCATTGTATCCATTTGATGGTAATTTTTACATGAATATTATCAAACTTGGCTTTTGTTAACATATACAGTAAAAAGTCTCAAATGCAGTAAAATGTTAAGAATTCTCCAAAATACGGACATTTTCCTAAGCAGTATTTTTTTCTTTTCTTTTTTTTTTTTTTTTTTTTTTTTTTTTGGGGGGGGGGGGGGGGGGGATTGCAGTGAAAAACACACAAAATAAAGTTTAAAATCACATAAAAAAATCTCTAAAATTTCAAAACTGCAGAAGACAAAATTTACTATATTAGGCTAAAAGTTTGAAACCAAATTTTTTTTTATAAAGGTCAAAAAATCGCTGTAGAACACACAAAACCTGTAAAACTCACTGTAAGAATTCCGAACAAATTTTATTGAAAAGAAGACAACATTTACTATATTAGGCTAAAAGACTGAAACCCGATTCCTTTTACTAATGTAGAAAAATTGCCACAAAATTAAAAAAAACTTTAATAATCACATTTGAATTTTTAGTCAAGAAATTAAATTAATTCTTTTTTGTAATTGTGTAATTTTTTTCTTTAAGTCTTTAATAAAATATATTTTTCTATTAAAATGTCTGCTTTAGTACAGTATAGAACCATTTATCCGGAATGGTCGGGGCCAGATGTATTCCGGATAACTGGTTTTTCTGGATAACTGGATGGACATTAAAACAATATCCATTTGATGAGATTTGTAGAATATATATTGCTGTAACATTGTTACTGATTTCAAATTATTAGATTACTCTGATTAAGGCTCAGATCCTATCAAGATCAATCAGAGTTTGAAAGAAGACAATACCTTGGAAACAATAATTCTGCTTAAAACTTGTTTTAAGCAAAATTATTGTTTCCAAGGTATTGCCTCAATATCTAACTAAAAATAATTTCATTTCAAATTTTAGATATTGATCAAGTTGTACAATGCATGTGGTAATCTATTAAGCAATGCACATGTCAAACTAGCACTGCATGGCACTTTTTTCTGGAAAGATTCTGAAATCTGTCAGTTGGAAATATCATTCTGGATAACTGGTTTTCCGGTTAACTGGATTCCGGATAAATGGTTCCATACTGTATATCTTTTTTTTTTTTTTTTTTTTTTTGTATTAAAATGCTTTCCTGACATAAATAATTTGCAAGGTGTGGGAATGAGATGTTAGATTGTTTTTGTTTTTTTGTTTTTTTTTTTCTTTTAGCAAATAAACTGCAAATGATCTAAAATTCAGAAATATCCGAAATTTGGAATTCCCAAGGTCTAGAGGATTCTGGATTTTGGACTTTGTACTGTATTTTATTTATCTTTGTGGCAAATGAGTTGCCTTCAATGGAAATTAATGGTGGCAGACATCAATTTTTCCATGTATTCTGCTTGTTTTAACTTCCCATGTCGTATAGAGAATTTATTGTCCATGTGAAATGTATAACATTGTAGAGAAATTAGTGAGAATTAAATAGATTGAATATTAAACTTTAGTTATTGTATTTGCGTTGTGAGATCTTGGAAAAAGTAGCTGGGCCGCGTGCTCTATTACAACTTAAGAGAATCACATATCGTAACACTCAATTTTAATTAAAACAAATACTTAATATACTTTTCCGCAGGCTCAGATTTCTCGCTGCATTCTCAAATTAAAACTATCGATGTACACACATAAAAATAAATAGAACGATCTTACCATAGTAGCATGTAGCACGTGCATAGCTGATTTTGGAATTGCTCATCTTGGATTTTTGAAGTTATGGCATGTTGGAGACATGTGGTGTTGAGAAAAACGAATCTCAAAAACTATATTTGATTTGATAAATACTTTTAATCACTTCTGTATAAAAATAAGGGTTCCCTGGTGAGATCCATGGGGGATTCGGGAAAAACCTCCCGACCTACCTACTCCACTGCACTAATGTAACTGACCATGGGCGGTCCGGCAAAAACGTGGCTCCGCGTGCTTGGCGCTGAAAAACTAACAAACCGCCAAACTAACCAACTGCAGCTCGCGCTGAATGCCAAAGAGCGATAAACTTATCGCGGCGGCCTACGGGGGATGCATCGGCCAGCTGCTCCGACGGTAGATGATCGCTCACGCGACGGACGAAGTAATGAGCCGATGTGAGGAGATTCCAAACAAACAATCGTTGTGACATAAGTCAAAATACAAACAACGCATTGGAATCAGCTGAATTTGGTGTTAAATAAAAGTTAAAAATTAATGCCGAATAAGGGAAAATAAAACATTAATTAAATTTTGAGGGAAAATATTAAAATTAATAATAAAAATATGGAGTTATACTAAATGAAAACGATGACATCGCAATGCGATAAGAATGTCATGAAACTTATCATGACATCCCATCTTCAGTTATTTCTTACAGTGATTTTTCATCTGTTTTTTTAATTTATATTTTGTTACAAAGAGAAAAGAATAAGAGGTTAATAAATATAAATTTGCATATTGAGATAATTAAAAGTAGGGGGGGGGGGAATCAGAAGAAAGGGAGAGATATTTAAATTTTGAAGATTATTAAAATGAGAAGAGTTTGAATTCTGAGAATGAGCCAGTGATAAAAAAATATTGTCATAAAATAGTAGTAGTACGAAGGATAATGATATTGTAAACATAATAAATATATTTAAGAGAAAATATCATGGTGAATAACAATTAAAATTATCTTACCTGAATTTAGAATACAGATAGTCAGTACATGAATATTATGCTGAAAACTTGAATCCAATATACCTAAATTTTGTGCCTTAAAATGTATGACTTAAAAGAAAAAGTATTATTCCTTTTATATTATTTTCACTATAATAATTCTCCAAAATAATTCCAACCTAAAATTTCATTCAAGGCACTCATAAATATAATAAAATATATCATATATTTGGTAAAGAATAAATAATCAAAACAAGCTAAATATCAATAAATATTTTTTATTATAAGAAAAAATGAAATATATGGAGTGTACTGCGCAGACCCCCTTACACATACTATATCGAAAATTACACTGAAACTTATAATATATTGTCTTTAACATTCGGATAATATTATAATTGAAAAGTAGATATAAATGAATAATAACAGGAATATGATATTAATTGTATAATATGAATACTATTTATGTTAATCACACTACAGATGAAACTACAAAGATGACACCTAAAAATCTCGAGTTAGGAATGTTCATTATCTGATAATCTTGAAATTTGAACATTGCATAAATTAGATAAAGGCTGTAAAAGATTTCTAAATGTTCTCAAATTGAGAATTTCAAATGATCAAGGCAAAGTTACCATATACGATGCAAGTTCAGTAATAAGTGTTTCGAGAAAAGGTGTTTAACTAGCCGCTGAAGTATTTGCTGATTCGACAATAATACCATTGGAAGTTACTTGAGAGCATCGATAGAACTAATGAATCAAACATCTTACCGCTGATAACCTTTAATTATACGCAAGGAGGTAGTCGAAGAGAAAAGATATATAGTTAATCACCTGTGATCGAATTCACTCTTGCATCTCTCCCCAAGCTCAGCGATTTGATTAAGATCTCATTCATCGAACCTCTTCAGCATCCATCTCGTTAGCACATCTGTTATTTCGAATCTTGAATATCATATTAAAATAGGAGCGTTAAATTTAAATAATTGTATTATATTATAGATTGTAATATTTTCCATCTGTAGCTTTTTTCAATTTGTAATCAAGCATATATTATCTTTTATTTTTTGGAAATCATATATAGAAAAAAAAATGCTATTTAATCTCAAATTAAAAAGGTAATCATTGCCAAACATAACTTTTCAACCTGTGTTTGTGCAAATTTTTTTGGTACTTTAAAGCCAAAAAAAATAAAGGCACATTTTTAACTATCTAAAAGTAAACAAATCTGGGAAAGGAGGCACATCAACTCTTAGTTTGATCAAAAAAGAAAGGTTCTGGTCAGCTTAAGTTTGCTCAAACTAATTAAGAAGATAAGATACACAAATTTTGCTTTGTATTTTATTTTTTTAAGCCTATTAAAAGCATGTAAGATCATCTGTCGTAGCTTAATCAACTCTATCGTATTACCTGTTCAAGATGAATAGATGCACAATTGTTCTGCTCTGTGAATTTATTTTTTTATGTTATTTTCATAAAGATTGCATAAAAAAATTATGCAGATAATGAAAGAAGATATGGAAGAATGATAATGGAAAATAATAAAAATTGTAAAACTATCAAAATTAATTTTGTTTTACAAACTTGTTTGTATCCTGGGGAATTTTCTTTTGAATTCTCACCTCTTCCCCTCTAATCTCATATCACAAACTGAAGTGGAAAAGTCTGGATACCAGAACTGGAAGCAACTGAAAGCAGTACTCCCAGCTACTGAAAGACAGCTGGAAAAGACAGAAGCAGCAGATACTTCCAATTCAGTCACTGGTTGTGATCCACACTTTACAATTGGCAAGTTGACATTCGAGAAATTGAAGTTGATTTTTTTTTTTTTTTTTTTTTTTTTTACTGTATTTAGAACTATAATACACCAACTCATGATATTTCCTTTTTAAAAATAAATTTCATTTAACTTTCTCTGTTTGATTTGATAAAATTTCAGGATTGCTTAAGCATGAGTGTAATTTTTTTTTATGCTTTAATACGTATTTTTGCATGTTTCTTCAACCATTAATAGCTCAGAGTGAAGGCTCAATACCAATGGAGGAAAAGGAAGAATTTGAGGTAGTTGAACTCGACCAGGGTGATGGTTGGACACGAGTTAGAAGGGCCAACATGGAAGAAGGATTTGTCCCAACATCATACATTGAGTGTTTTCTACACAACAACTGTTAGCAATATTTTGGTATGTTATTTTTTAATTGTAAGCTTAATTCTGTATTAAATTTTGTTATTTTCATGTTCAAAAAAATATCTGTGTAATGTTATTTGGCATGGGTGCTGGCAGAGAAGGGCCATTGCTCTGTCTGGATTTAAAAATTTAATTAACTATTTTTTTTTTTTTTTTACCTTTGATGATTTTTAAGTAACAAAATTTATTTTCTTCGATTTTCAAAAAGCTGATCATTTTGAAAACTTTCTTAAGCCTGTACTTTTTTTTAAAAAATAGAGAAAGTAAACAAAAAATTCCCTGACGGCTCAGCCTACAGGCATAGGTAGAATTCGACGATGCAGACCATGGGGCGCCTGTTTATTGGGAATTGCAGAAGAAAGACCTATTTGCTATGATGCAACAGTTGGAACCTTCCACTTCGAAATATACCTCTGCCTGTAGGCAGAGCTAGCAGGGATTTTTTTTCGTTTTTATTTGTATAATGGAATTTCGGGACTAAACAGGTTATATAAATAATTTAAATAAAAGTTGATTCACCAGCAACTAGTACCGGAGTGAATCAGAACCTAAAAAAATTTTGAGAAAAATATAACCAGTTTATCCCAAAATCCCACTATATGGCGTGATCATAAGTGGAGTCATTGCCAAAAATTCAATTACAAGACTTACTAGTTGATTTTTAAATATGATAGTATATATATATTTTATTAACTTGATAAGTTAAATTAAGATCATTAATTGTGAAAAAGAGGAAATAAATCACTCATCAAATTTGAAGATACCAAAAGATGAACTTTATTACAAACGTAACACAACATATATATCATACCATTCTGAAGCTCCAAAACACTAAGATACATACAATATTATATAAAATCAAACGATCATCTTTTTTTTATATTTTTTATATATTAAATATGTAGAACCATTTTCATCACAGAACCTAAATATTAAACGTTCTACATTTCTTAAAAAATTGTGGAAATCTTATACTAATTTGTGGAAACAACGTACTTTCAGTTCAATGAAGTTAAAAAATTGTTTAAATGTTCTTATTGGCGATTAATGCTGCTCAATATTGTTGAAAGTCTCTTAAATGTTTATAAAAACTTCTATAAATGTTCTCTAATCCATATAAATAAGATTTATTTTTTATTATTGAATTATTATATTCGTGAAAGTTTGATATCACAGTGGAGAATGTACTGATTAAGATGTTCCAGAGAAAGTATGATTCTGCACGCTTCTTTAAATTGTGTAACGGCGACTCACAGAAGACGACAAAAACCGATGTAGAATAGATGACAAACCGAAGATACGTTCCTCTCGCAACCGGCCATCTGTATGTTTCCAAACGTGTAACTAACTACGACGACTCACAGAGACGATGAAAAAGGATATTGAAGGGATGACTCACCGAAGTTATACCGGTTCCGCTTTCACAGACGCCACCCGACCGAAGGAATGCTTAAAGAAGCTTTGAGATAGCAAAAATGAGATCGCTATTTCACAGCTGCAAAGTATCGTTGTTTTGGACCAACCGTTACAAAGATGTAAAATTTGAATTCAGGATACTGTATCAAAATGTTTATCATTTACCTAGAGTTTGAAAGTGGAAACAAAAATAGCTAACTGCCATTCAAAAATTTCTCCACTGCAAGATTGTACTGTTAGTCAAAAAAAAAATCCTGCCGGGCCCCTGGCCCATCAGTATATATAGTTAACACCTTTCCCTCTAATCCTTGGAGAATGACTCAAATCTTGCAGACACGAATTTTCTACCGTTGAGTTTCGAAAACCAAACTTCTATCCAATCCGATGAAAGTGCTACAACAAACCATGCCCCGACGGTGTTATGACATCAACAATCGATGCTGCAATCTCAGCCCCACCTTACGGAGTTCAAGCAGTGCACCTAAACTCGCGGTTACAGATAGGTTTTAACTGACATGACAACCCAACGAAACGTCACTGAAAATGTTCTCGAACGTTCGAAAGAGACCTTGGAGATGCGAAATCTGACCTTGAATACCACGGGTCAATGACACTGTCTAAATTTTGGCACATAGCGTCTCAAAGTTGTTGTTTTGGACGTAAGAAGAGAGTAAACGTACCGTAACGAAGTAATGTCCATCGATCCGTTATTTAGCACCTACCGTAAAATACCGTTAATCCGCCCCCCTAAACGTGACGAAAAATCATAAAATAATCAGGGGGGCGCTTACACGGTATTAAAATTGTAGTATATGATATTTATCGGTGGTGGTGGCGGGGGTTGGGGGCGGAGATGCTAATGGCCGATCGTCGCAGAGTATGCATTATTTTAATAAAGTGACAAAAGAAAAACATTTTGAATTAAAAAAATTATATACAAAATAGAAAAACAGTATAACTTCACGATTAATGGCAATTTCAGATTATAGAAAATTCTGGATTTCAGAAGCTTTGAAACTGGAATGCATTTAGATAAATAATAACATTAATATCTGTCATTAATATGGTAACAGAAAAATAAAAGGAACTTAATAATTTAAAATAACTAAAAAACACTGGGAAATTGCAGTTGAAAATATCCTGAAGTAATTTCAAGAACTAGTAACATTTTATGTGGTGTCGCCATCTGTTGTAAGTTAGGAAGATTAAATAACCGTTTTTTTTTTAAATCATGATTTCGTATCTATAAATGCTAAATAAATAATACAAATCACAAAAATTGAGAACATATAGAACGAATTGGTAGTGTTGCCAGATTATTAAAAGAAAAAAACATTACTACCACAAAGATGGCATAAATTACGCTACAAATTCGATTGTGTATCGACAAATCGATTGATCTGATCTATCAATCGATATATTTTTTTTGCGATTGCTTGCCATAATAATGTTAAATACAACTATAAATTCTTTAATAAAATAAATAGATTCTCTTTTAATCAAAATATTTTCCACACAGTATCAAATATACATTTCTTTAACTTATTTCATGAGAAACTTTCACTATCGATATTTTTATTACCTTCATATCACCATGGAAATAAATTTACAGCAAAACTAATGTTTGGTTATATTACTTTTTCAGATCGACAATGTGTTTGCACATGTTTGAGATATATGAAAGAATCGTCACGCCTTTCTGATCCATCGGAAAAAAAAAAAAACCACTCGGGAGATAAAGTTTTTGGTGTTGATCCTGACGTGCCGGCAAAATTTCTTTTGGGGGAGGGCGCTTTCTTGGGATTTTTTGAATTTTCCAATTTGTTTACAAAGTGGGAGGGGGGCGCTTAATCGGGAAGGGCGGATTAACGGTATTTTACGGTAGTTCAAAATAAAACATAGAAAAATGTAGAAAATTACATAACTACGAAAGTTATAAACAAAACACGATGAAATTTTAGCTACGGATATAAAATAAATATTTCTTTCCATTAGACTTGTTTTAAAAATAAAAATATTTAATTTAAAGAATTTGATAAAAAGTATTTTTGAGACTTAGAAAAAATATCGGAACGATGCGATTTTGTTACTAACTTTTGAGTACATCAAAAGATATAAAATACTTAAGTTCCGATTTGATTTAAAGAGCGATTTAACCATTTTTAATTTTATGATTAAAAAGGAAAAACGTTGTATAATTGATATATTGCTTTTATATGGATAATTTTAAGATAGCAGTTATTAAAAGTAAGTGAGATTAGATTTATTTTATTTTTGAAGTAATGTTTATTGAATGTTAATAAAAAATAAATTTGCCCATTAACGAACTTGGCCGAGATTTTATGCCCCTTGATTTTATGTATCAGTTTGGAAGAGATTTGTGCAGAATTATGGAAGTTATCGTGTCCATAAAATAGTGATATAGATAGATAGATAGATAATGTTTTGAACTGGGGGTGGTTTTGGGTTCTAGGAGTCGTGATCGGTGTAGATCTGCAAAAATTTTTCAGGAATTCCAACTTAGGGGAGAATGTAATAGGTAGTATTTCTTACGAAATCTACCTAAGATGGACCAAATAGAAAATTTTTCAGTAGTATATTATATACTACTCAAAAATTTTCTATTTGGTTCATTTTATGTGTGTACACACACATACATACATACACAGTGGAAAAACCGGTTTAAGATGCTCATGGTTAATACGCGATCCCGCTTAATACGCAGATTTTTTCCGAATCCTTAGACATTACCCATAAGACTAATGCAAAAATATCACGTGTAATATGCGAATGGTTAGTATGCGATCCTGCTTAAAACGCAATTAAGTTTCTGTAACTTGAGGAAAAAATCTTGCTTAATATGCGAATTCATAGACCAATATGTGAATTTATTTTCTCTTCTCCAGTATTCACAATTTAGTGGGATTATTTTATTCAGATATCTATCACAATTTCCTAATAGTAATATTTGCCATATTTAATGACAGATTAAGGCGAATACAGTGGAACCCGTTTAAGAAGTTCCCGTTTAAGATGTTTTCCCGCTTAAGAAGTTTTGATTTTGGAACTTTTCCCGCTTAAGAAGTTTCAAAATCCCCGAAAATTGTCTTTTCGAATTTCACTTTGAGGTGACATTTTTTGCATTTACAATGTTCGTTCTTCTAAGAATTAAAAAGATTCAAAATATACCTATGAAGAAATGAATTTATAAGCAGAAAAGTAAAGGAATGGAACACCTGTCCTCATAGATAACCATTGTTCAGAATCGGAGGAGGCTTCAAACAACTCATTTGGGAATTTCTTGTAAAGCAAAGGGTTATTTTCTTTGTATGCCGGATTTTAGCAGGGTTAGGGGGGTTATCGCTGTGATGAATGTAAATGAAATATGCGAAAGCAAGCGGTATATTGCAAAAGAATACAGTTTGAAATGAAATTCTTTCTTTTGTTTTTTGCTTGTTTGTTTGCTTCCTAAAAGAAGCATTTTCATTGAGTTATTTGTGAATGATTTTAGAAGCTTCATTCGCAGAAATAGTCAGTGTTTATTGTGTTTATTTATGACGGCTGATTATCTACATCAGGGATATAGGCCCTGAGGGGGAATGTCCTCCGTGGGGGGAGGGGTCTTTCAGAAATAGTCAGAAACAACTGTTCCGCTGACATTTTTCGTATTCACCAACCTGTTCTGGCAAGCGGCTAGAAAGCTGTTCTCCTCATGCCCGCCGTTGATTGGAACTGGTTTTTCTACCGGTTTTTCTCAGAAATTCAGGTTGCCAGCCATCAGCATGAGCTGGTGAATACGGGATTTAGACATCTGACACTGCTCTATAGACGTTCTCCTGAGCACAAAAGATATTCAGCTTGCACTAAGAAACTCAATTCGTATGACTAGTTTTGCATATTTTTTTCGTGGTTTATTTTTATGTTACAGTCCAATAGTACTCATCTGTGTTGCTCTTCTCCTTGGATTAAAATTTCAACATGCCTAATAGAGGAATAAAACGAAAGGCTTTAACTGTTGAGCAAAAACTGAAAATTTTGAAAGAGGTAGATGAAAATGTGCATCTAACACGCATTCAAATTGCGAAAAAGTTGGATATGCCAGTGACAACTCTGAATGGCATCATTGCTAAACGAGAAACCATATCCTCATTGCAGTCTTCAAATGCAAAAAAAATAAAAAAAGGTAAATATGAAGAAATAGAAGAAAAGCTGATTATTTGGTTTAAACAAGCAAGGTTAGCAAACATCCCTATAAGTGGAATAATTTTAAGAGAAAAAGCAGATGAAATTGCAAAAAAAATGAATGTTGAATTTAATGCATCAAACGGATGGATCGACAGGATGAAAAACAGAGCTGGATTAGTTTATAAATCTATAAATGGAGAAAGTAAAAGTGTCAATATGCAAGAAGCAGATGAATGGAAATCGAATATCTTACCAACCTTAATATCCAGATATAAAGAAAAAGACATATTCAATTTGGATGAATGTGGCCTATTCTATAACCTACTACCTGATAAAACATTCGCATTTAAAGGAGAAAATTGCTATGGAGGGAAATCGAGCAAGGAGCGTTTAACGGTTTTGCTAGGTAGCAACATGGACAGTAGTGAGAAACTTCCACTTTTAGTAATCGGAAAGGCAAAACAACCACGGTGCTTCAAAAATGTGAAATCATTGCCTTGTCAATATGAAAGCAATAAAGCATCTTGGATGACAATTCCAATTTATGAAAAATATCTAAAGAAATTGGACACTGAAATGAGAAAGGAAAAAAGAAAGATTACTTTGTTTGTTGATAATTGTAGTGCACATTCCAAAGATGTGAAATTGGATCACATTAAAATACATTACCTTCCACCAAATTCTACAGCAGTTCTGCAGCCAATGGATCAAGGCGTAATTAGGGCATTTAAGCAACACTTCAGAAAACGGTTAGTCAAGTGGATTCTTTTAAATCTGGAAAATGGAGAAAAATTGAAAAAGATTAATGTTTTAGAAGCTATTCATATGATTACATCTGCTTGGGAATCTGTAAATCCAACTGTCATTGCCAATTGCTTTAAAAAAGCTGGGTTTTCAAATGGAGAGATAACAGATGTGTATGAACCAGAGATTGATGAAGATGATTGGAAAATACTGCAGAAAGAATTGAACTTTACTACGTCGTTTTGTGAATATGTTAATGTTGATAATGATGTAATACCGAACCAGATTTTATCAGTGGAAGACATTTGCGATTTGATGCCAGATGAAAATGGGAATGAATCAAGTGAAACTAAAGGTGATCCAATAGTTCCAAGCTACTCAGATGCTATAAAAGGACTAGAAACTTTTCGACGTTATATAGAAAGTCAAGAGAATGTCCCAGACGAAATACATAAAAATTTAAGACAACTTGACTCTTTTCATTTACAACTATTAGAAAAAAAGAAAAAACAAAATATTAAGGATTATTTCAGTAATAATGATATGTATTAGCAATAAATAAGTAATGTGAAGCTTTGAATAAAATACAGGTAAATCAGTTTGTTATTATTTACTACTGTACTTTCTTTCTTTTAATTATATTAATGCATTAAAAAAATTAATTTTTTAATTTGTAACATTATTCCGTATATCTAATTCAACACTTTGTGTAATTTTGTGCTATGAATGTCTTCATTATGTAATTAGCCATTACAATTTTCCCCCTGAGAAGTTTTCCCGTTTAAGACGTTTTATTTACCTGGTCCCCTGGAAAACTTCTTAAGTGGGTTCCACTGTATTACAAATTGGAAATAATGGTAGATATTTTAATTTAAAAAATCTGGCTAAATTAGCAACACTACAGCTCTTATTTGATCCTACGTCCTAATATTCTTTGGCTCTTGATTCGTGTATGTTTTTACTGAATTAGAGAAAGATAGAAGAATTTTTGCCGCTTTTGTTGTGTATTCTTCCTTCTTTGTGCAGTGTATGTTGTTAATTTTTGTTTTTTCCTCTCGTATACTGCAGTAAATAAAGCCTCACTAGTACTGTTTGTTTTTAAACAATTTTGAAAAGAAAGGAAAATGTTCTTTCATTTTCAATTATATTTTTCCGTTACTTTCTTCGGATGCATGGCTGCTCCTTTTTCATTCATGGCCTGTGAGTTACTTGCTCCATGAGTTTTGTGGGGTCAAGTCATCTCGTACTGTGTTGTTCAGTTTTAGCAATTTTTCTGCTAATATTGAGAATATTCATAGAATCAAAAGGAAGGCATTATCTGTGTCAGTTAAATTGGAGATTATACAAAAATATTACTCTAAAAGCACGGTAAATAAATAATGCTGTTTAGATAATGCCTTCCTTTTGATTCAATGACTGTTCTCAATATTAACAGAAAAATGGCTAAAACTCAATAATATTATTATAAATGTGCAATTTAGGAGACAGTAAAAAAAGGGGGGGATTCAATTTTCCATTTTAAAAAAAAAGCCAGTTGAGGCTTACTTTTGGATTTTTAATATTTCATGTTTTCCTTGACTTTTTGAGCTTAGCAATCAGTTTCAGAAAGAGTGTTTTGGCTTGGTTTCAAAGAAAAAACACCTAGCCTGGGCAGTTTTTCTAGTTTTGCCCATCCTTCTATTTCATTCTACCAGCACCCATGCTATTTGGTGCTAAAAAGCTGGTATTCATGAATACTTTTAATATGCACATAGAAATTGTTCTCTTTTTTTTATATTTGTCTTTTTCTATTATTATTGCAGGTGCTTTAAATGCAATATTATGTTTAAGAGCTATTTGGCAGCTGACAGACATCTGATTCTATATCGGATGATAATGCTTCAAGAACAAAATTGAATAGTAGCTGTGTTTTAGGTCATTCCAGACAAGAGACAACGAGCTACAAGAAGTTTATGAATTTGTGATTATATAAAGGAAAAGTCTAGACCAAAATCTATAACTGTCATCAGTTTTAGCATTAGTTAAATTAAAATTTAAAAAAATAATTGATTCTTAGCGTTTCTATTTTAAAATTATACTAATAGAATGTAATATACTGAATACACATATAAATGGATTTTTTTTTTTTTTTTACTTGTGCAATATCTTGTTATAGCATATTATAAATTGTTGAGAGTCTTGACAGCTTGTTCACAATCAAGAACAAGATTAACTGATACTTTCATTTAGCATATTTATTTATTCATGTACTGTAAGATGAATTCATTTTGATTTTCATGAGATTATCTTGCTCTTGCATGGTGATATAGTCCTTCAACCTTTTCATGTTATGACTTGTCCATTATCAAAAGCATGGTTGACTGATACTTGAAATATATGTATACTCATTGATCTATTTGATTTTTAAGATAACCTTGCTCTTGCAGAGTGAGAGACCTACAACTCTTCAGGCAATGATTGTATCATCATCAAGAATAAGGCTAAATGATATGCATATGAGATGTTCAGAATCAAAGTGCACCAAGTCTGTAAAACATTATCCTGAAATATTTGCAACTAAAGTTAATGGCCTGCATTACATTTTATTCAGAATCATAGAAAAATAGCACCATTTATTGCTCACATTTTGAACCTATGGTTTGTTTTGTTATGGCGCTGAACAAATTATAGAGCAAGAATTCGCCTCAAACTTTGTTGAACAAAAAAATCGACTTGACCACTTTGGTTTTGAATGGCTCATGTACTTGACAGATATGTTTAATACATATTCTTCATATATTTTTTAAATGCATAAACGTGATGCTTTGATTTTATTAATAAATATAACTTTGTTCTTGCTTTATCTGAGGTGTTTTCACTCTTGATTTTTTTATTATTATTATTATTGATAAGCTCATCATTTGATTTGAGTTTCCGTTTATTTTTTTTTACAAAGCAAAAATTTTCTTAGAAAATATAATTTTTGTTTTATAGTATGTTCTATATCAAGAGGTTGTATATCTTTAAAATAGTTTTATTTGATTCATGCATCATGTAATAGTTTCATTTTTATACATTTGTTTTATATGATTTGTTTTTTATTGAATATTTTATTCAATGTTGTAAATAGATTTTAAAATTTTACTCACTATTTGGTTTTAACTCATTACATAATTTCAACAAGTACTCGCAAAAGGAAATATAATTTTATTCTCACTTAGTAAAGATACTTTATATTTGTATATTTTAAATATTAGTTTTTTGTTCAACTGTATTCATCTTTTATTCTTTTTAGGGTTTTTTTTTTTTCTTCCTGTGATTTGGGTTTAAAGCACAATTTTTCCTTTCTTTTGTTTTATTAATCTAAATATCATTTAACAATGAAATTTTAAAATTAATATATTGCTCTTCTTAACTTATAAAATTCTTTTCTTCTTGTACATTTTAAATGTATGAGATGTACTACAAAATAAAATTATTTTTATATAATTTGTATTTTTACTTTTTAAGATTTTAATCTTTAGACAAATTTATTTATGGCATATTTTATATTTGAAATATAAATGCATAAATAAGCTGCATAGTTTAATTGTTTTCTAAAATTAATTTTTAAACATTGAATACAAAGACTGACCTAAGGCAAAAATCTTAACATGCTTACTTAAAGTTTTCAAAATTCTTATGTGATGAGCATATATATTTTTTTTTCTCCTGCTTTATTTAAGATATTTTACATTTTTTTTTTCCTTTGAGATCAGCCTAGTCAGCCCCTGGTGTTCTGATATTAATAAGTCAGTTTCCAGTTTAATGTTAAAATGATGTGGTATGACATCTTTATTTAAAAAATGTATAATTATTATGAAATATTAGCTGGTTAAATATAATTTTAAAATTGATATCTCCAGTTTCAAAGCCTTATTAAAGTAACTATATGATATTTTCATACAAATATATATTCTCTGATCCCTTTATAGCATGGTTCATTGGTATTAGTTATTGTCATTAGAAGATTTTTAGGAACATTACAGTTAATGTCACATGTAAATTTTTGAATGATCATTTTTAAATAGTTATGTGTATAAAAAGAAAGGTTGTAAAAATATAAATATATGGAATAAAACTATATATACTTTTAAATTTGCATTTTATATTATCATATGTTGTCATTTATTTTAAAAGCTAATTTATTTCTTAGTATTCTGTAACCTTGAAATTTTTAAACTTTTTTATTGCTATGTATTATTTTACTTGTAAACAATAATTAATTAAATATATCATCTATTAAGTATTTTCTAAAATAAAAATAAATTTATGTATGGCAGTTATATATTTGCAGTGAAACTTTGTTGTACTTCTTTCAGAATTTGGGGAGAATTTCTTAAATTTTTGAGTATGTTTCAAATTTTACTAAATATTATATTGTAATTTCCTAGTAGAAATTTCATTATTATTTTTTTATTTTTTTTTTCATTTCAGTTGGATTATTTAAATATGTGTTGTCATAATGGTATAGTTTAATTATTTATTTTTACTTTATTACATTTTTTTTTTTAAATCTTATTCCTGTTTAGAATAGTAAAAATTTATTTTAGAAACTTTATTGTATTATTTGATTCTGTAAAACATTTGAAAATGACTATGCTTAATTTTGGATATCTAAACTGATTACTATTGTTATACTAGTTTAAAATTGGATCTTTGTATTATAAACAGGCTTTCATAAAGAGTATCGTACGTATTGGCTTATTTATGCTCGTTTTTATGGATAGCTCTTGTTGATTTCTTTAAAAGAGTGGTTATTTATGGATTAACAAGTGAAGTTTCACTGCCTATTAAAGATTTCTGGTTGACTTTCCTTCTTCATATTGAAAGATTTGTACAAGAATGGGTAATTATAAGAATAATGCAGTATTGGTCAAAGTTAGGAATGCAGTATATATGTGATAGTGTCAAATTGTTTATGTGTGATTCTACATAATGCTAGTCCAATAATTTACTTATTGTACAGAAGTTACGCACTATAAGTAAATTATCAAGTAATTCACCGCGCATTGTGAATTTCATTGATAAATCTGTACTGTTTATGTTTGTAAAAAAGATTTGCAATGTTTTTAAATCAGGTTTATTTTGTACATATTTATACATATTATATATATATATATATATAAATCATTTTTATTGCTTTTATTTGTAAACAGTTTCATTTGTTTAATATTTAACTATGGCCTATTAAAATCAACTATAATTTGTGAATAAATTAAATGAGATTAATGAGGTTATTAAATTTTAAATTAAGTCACATGCATTTATTGTGAAGTGGCATTTATTTGTACAAATGTAGTTTTAGTTACTAATTTATTTCTTTATGTTTCGAGAGACTTTTTGTGTTAGATTTAACCCATTTGGAATCTGTATTTTTTTTCTCCATTTTTCCTTTCTTATGTGTGTGTGTGTGTGTGCATTCATGTGAATTCAATATTTTAATAATGTTCATCTTCTGACAAAAAATTGAATAGAAAGTTAATAATTTACATTTACTAATCAATGTCACTTTTAATTGTCCGAAACTCAGTCACTTAGTAGTGATAAAGATTTAATTTTATTGCTTAAAGCTCAATTTTTAAAATATGATTGCTGGATGGTTCCATATAAATTTTTCTAGACACTTTACATAAGTAAACAATGTTTAAAGATAAAATTAATGTGTACTTTTAAATAGCCTAGAAAATATTTCTGATATTACTTTGTATTAATTTATATAAAAAAAGCTAGTTACAAAAATATTTATAAACTGTAACTACTTTCATACATAAAAATTTAGTTTTGAAATTTAATAAAACATTTTAATCCCTAAACACAATACATTTGTGTCTTAATAATTCCTTTTCATATACTCCATTAGTTCGTAAATAGATGTATATTAATATAATCGCCCGATAAAAACAAGAACAGTAGGAATCAGTATAGTCTATGTCTTGTCTTGCCTTTGATGAGATACAAAATACACTGTTAGTTTTGCTTTTATATTTTTGTATATAGATATGATTCTAAACTCCATTTAAAAGCAGGGTAGAATTTGGAATACTGTGAATGACATTTAAATGTCATTAAAAACTGTCTTAAATTATTAGTTACAATGTCTTTTTTTTTTTTTCTGCATTAAAGATATATTCATTAGAGATGAGACACACTCAGCCCAGCTCCCTAATAGGCTCAAACTTAAAATGAAAATTTTATTTATTCACAAATTGGAAAGAAAAAAAAGGTTAAAAAAAGGGGGGGGGGTTCTATTTGAGAAACATGAATGTAGTCTAAATTTCTTAGTGTTTTACAATGCTTTAAATATCAGTTTGAAAAGGAATTGAATTGTTATTGATGGGATATAAGGAGAAATATTCTATCTGATTCTGAAGCCTTTCCTAGCTTCCCTTTAGTAGCATAAAGAAGCCATGGGCTATCCCTTGTCTATCCTCACTTTTTGTTTGATGTGGTTTTGCATAATTACTCATGTCTTTCTGCTATAGTTTTACAATGCTTTTTAAAATGATAAGAATTGTGACTTTTGCAGATTTCTTTCAGTGGTTGGGTATAGATAACAAATTTGCTATTTTAAACAGATTTACTGGCACATGAAAATCACAAAATGTTGTCAAGACTGTATTTAGGGTTATTAGTTATTTCTATGTAAGAAGATATTTTTAAATGAGAAAATTAATCTTGAAACAATTTTAAAATGCTATTAACAATTTTCTATTGTGTACTTTTGATATCAGGCTTGGGATCTGATGAAACATAATTTTTCAGGCTCAAGCTTCGAAAAACTCATCTCTAATGCTCACAGATAAATACAAAAATCTCTTTAGAATGAATCTTTTTAGTCCAAGTATCAATCATGCCATTCTTTTATTGTTTTTTGTCATTAACTATATTTCTTTTCCCTCACCAAAATAAAATAATTGCAAATAAGATACATCTCCTGTATAAAAGTTATTTATTACTAAAGTGAAGCATATAGTTTGATTTATGTATAATATTTTTTCAAGACCCTCTGAGTAATATGTGATCATATAAATTAACATGATAAAGTAACTTAAAGTGAAAATTTTGGCTAGGTTTATCCATTATGTTATTTTATAAATCTAATAATTCTTTTAAAGTATAAGTATTCTTCATAAAAACTTAAGTTATTCAAGCTGTTGTGATAAAAATTTTGTGATAGTAATCTTACCTTTAAATAAGTTTTGTGATACAGTGCATGTCATAAAATATATAACATGTTATTAAATTTATTAACAATGTTTTTCTTATAAGAGTGTAGGTTGTAATCTTTAGTGACTTTATCCACCTTTATTTATTAGTGTTTTTAACATCCTTCATGAATTGAATAGCTAACTTTCAGCAGTTTAACTCCATTTTTATATTTTCTCTACAAAATACTTGAGGTCATAGTATGTATAGTTCATGACATGATCTCAAAGTCAGTATAGTTTTATTTTGAGACTGATAATTTAAAGTTCCAATACAGTTTAGTACAAACTATATGTTGTGAAAACTTACAATTAAGAATAATTTAGAATTGTAAAAAGTATATATATATATATATATATATATATATATATAGTATCTATGTTCAGTTTGTTGGGGAGATCTGTTATGTTGTTATTTTAATTTTATTTATAATTTCACAGTTTTTGTTGGTGGATGTAACATTCATTTAATGGTTATATATATATATCTTAATTGGTGTCTTGTAAAGTTAGACATATTTAAGTATTAACTAATAAACATATGTTTATACTCTTGATAATCTTTAGATTATTTTGTGAATTCATTTTCAACTTCTAAAAAATTTTGCTTCAGAGCATTTTTTAAATTATTAGCAACATCCAAATACTGAGAGGATTATATTCATTTTGTATTGGTAGTGTATAAGTATTATTAAGTGTACTATGGTCACTTTTGCTTATGTAGACTAAACAAAAATTTACCTCTTATAGTGAGTTTCATGTCATTAACAAACACTGAAGTCAAAACTTACTTGATTCCAGCACTTATTGACTAGTAAATACATTAACCAAGAGAAACAAAATTATCTCTTTCAGTATTCTAAAACAAATTTATTTATTTGAAAGATTTGTTAATATACCGATAAGAATATGCTTTTTAGAAATTACAAAGAGAAAAAAAGCTGATTTAAAACTGTGAGCAAGTAAGATTTATATAGTTTTGAATTAACACATTGACTGACATATCATACAATCATTTGTAGTTTTAGAAAAAAAAATTACTTGAATTGTTGTTGTCAAATGTAGAAATAGTTCCTAGTTCAACTGTAAATTATTAATTTGTTACATTTATATATAGCTCTATTTAAAATTTGTGTATTTCTAAATTTGCTGCTGATTTAAAAAAGAATTAGTAGTAATGTAATTGTACAATTTTCAACACTCGGTAAGTTGAATATTTTATATGATATTTTCATTCTAGAAAATTTACATTATTTGTGTTCAGATTCCAAAAGGGTTAAATTTGTTGTTTACAGAATGTAAAATACTGTACAGCTGATAAAAACATGCCACTCTATTCATTTTTTGATTACAATTCATTATGTTGCATTTCATCACTAACGCAGTGTTTTTGAAGAAGTTTGGTGATTTTAATAAGTGGTTGACAATTTAATATAAAAGAGTTTATTTCTAATATTGGTGCCAGATCTGTTTGCTGTTATATAAAAACTGTTCAATTATAACGTGTATCTTTGAAAATTAACAAAGTATATTTAATAATTTTCAAGTCGGGTATAAAATTTTATCTTTTATTCATTGCATTTGCTCTGAGCTTTTTTATCAGAGGTGTCTAGATATTTACTGTAATGTATTTTCAGACTTGAATTCATTTCTTTAAATCATTATTTTGGTGCTAAAATTGTGTAATTTTCTTTTATTTAAAATTGATGAACCTTGTATTTTAATCATGGTGTGCAAATTAAGACTATTGATATCTATTAAACATAATACTATATATCATATTGTGCAAAATTTTGCAGTCAAAAACTAAATAGTGATTTATAGAAATCAATGGGTACAGTGATTAGATGTTGAAAGTACATTTTTATGAGTTAATTTATGATAGTACATAATTTGTAATTCCAGAATAAGTACTAAATTAAAAAAAAAATCATTTCAATTGTTAAATGCTTAATTAAATATGGCTACTAAAACTTGTGTATTTTAATTCTTTTAATGTTTGATAATAATACGCATAGCTTATTATTGAGAACGTTATCATTTTAATCTTAATTTATTTGTATATTATCAATAAGAAAGATAGAGTTAAAGATTGTGATGTTATTAAATCTCTGTACTTTTAATTTTACCATTTACTAGTGCAGAAGGATTTTAAATGAGTGGGTAATTACTTTATACCTTTTTTAATTATTATCTTTTATCATAGCTTTATTTAATTTTGTTTATTTATTTTTAAGTAGAGAGTTTCTTAAACAAATTGAACTTAACATACTTGTCTGAATGTATACCATTGGCTAAATTAAGCAGTGTATGTGCACATTGAGATGTTCAGCTGCACATATGAAATATTTCAAGTGAATAACTATTGGCAATTAAATATTTGCTTATCTTATAAAATTTTGATCTGGCAATATGTAAAACCATTAGCTAGAAAGCGATGCACAACTTAAAATCATTTGTGCATTAGACTGTTTAAGGCTGTTCTTCCTTTTTAAGTAAGTTATTTTAGAAATTAACTATGTCAGTTAATGTCATATAAAATAACAAAAATAATGAAATTGATAAAAATTTCATTTGTAACAAAAAATATTGATCTATTATTTTTTGTTTATCTGGGTAGGTTAATTTCAAGAAGTAAATATAAAAATAGTTTTTGAAAATTTTAATGCTAAAAATTAAACAATTTTCTTTTCTGAAAAAATAATGCTTGAGATTTGAATCTTTGATTTTCAAATGTATATTTATTATATTTATTCAAACTTTTGTTTTCAAAATCTGCATAAAAGTAATGTCACTAATTTTGATGTAAAATTGATTATATTTTTTAACAGTATCTTTTGTACATTGAAGTACATTCTTTTCCTGTTTTATGTGCCAACATCTCCTTCATTTTGTAGTTGGCAAATGCCACTTCATTGGAAAAAAACAAATTATGGTAATGTACAGTTAATGTGAATTAATTATGATGTAAATTCTGCTATTGCTTTTCATGTAATATGCCACACTGTGTTAAATCACTTCAGATTTTCAATAAATTGTCGAACAAATAACTTGTTTTTTTTTTTGTTGTTGTTTTTTTAAAGATATGATTTTTGGTAAAATCAAACATTAGACAATAGTGCATGAAGTCCTAAAATGGGCTGAAAGTTTTTAAAATTCCATTACAAGTAAAGGATTACAGTGAAGTTATTCTTACAGGAGAAGTTTGGAGTTCCTTTATTTTTCTACTAACCAGGCTTCACTCATCTAGACTGTTCGTTCAGGGATCCCACTGTCTTCAAATGTGTATACCCGGGTTTCATCCATCTAAGATTCATAAAATTTTTAATAAGGATCATTTTTAACTGTACCCATGTTCAAAAATTGTGGTATCTTCATCAAACTGTTGGAGAAATGGACAAAGCTCAGTTTTATGCTTCTTTAAAAAAAGTCTCCCATGTTATACTGCAGTTTTAAATAAAAATTCAATGAAAACCAAACAAAGAATGCAAAATTATAAAATAAAATCCAGCTGGAGCCAACAGTTTAAATTTTGTCTTATCAGAAACCTAAGCGCACAACAAACTAACAAGGTAGGTTTCTTTAAAGCATATACTTGGAATATTTTGGAAAATTTTTTTGATGATCCTTCATATATACCAATATAAGATAACTAAAGTTTAGCTCTGAAATCCCAATAGAAAATCTGTAAATAATAATAATAATAATAAACTAGGAGTTTTTACTGCAAAAGTGATTTAGAACCACACGATTTGGCAAAGAAGGCGATCTTGTTTGCCAAATGTACCATGTCCAAAGATGAAGTTGTGTTAAAATATTGTGGTAGTGTTGAAAAGCATTTCATAATCTATGTGTGGATCATTTTTCTTTCTTGTTTTTCATCAGACTATGATGTCTGCTGTCCACCATATTGGCTTTTTGAACATCTTATACAGTATCCAAGATATTATTCTATGTGCCCAGAAAAAAAAAATGTCCTTGTTTATAAAAATAACATTAGCAAGGAAATTAGAGATCTCACTGACCAACACCCTTAAACATTTTTATGTATAAAATTTCAAGTACGACAGCTGAAAATTGAATCAAGGATCTTTTCGCCGATGAAAGTTATACATGTTCATTGAGTTGCTGAGACAGACAGTTGTAGTGCTATTTTTTTTTTCCTAGATGTTGCGCCAATTCTTATAATATTTCCATTTATGTTCCATCATGTGAAAAAAAGAAGCTTACCAGGAGTGCGCAAAAATATTTATTTTCAATTACACATTGTATGTATTTTTTTCCTTTTTTTTTTTAACACTATTTAGCTATGAAGTAAAAATTTTAACAGTGTGGGTATTGATATATTGGCTCCACTCAAAGTGTCTGAATGACCGGGCAGATTTTGTCAAATAAGGTCACAGTTGGTGCGGCACTGTACTGTGGTTAAATGAAATTATTTGGCACACAAGATAGAATATCATTTAGAAAAGAGCATACTAAAACACTTTATTAAAAAAAAAAAAAAAAAAAAAACTTCAGATACTCTAATCGAGGCTGGATTAGCAGTAAAATTTTATAACATAGCTCCTGACTCCCAAGCAATGTCCTATGTTAAATATATATATTTTTTTCATTTCAGAATGTATTTAGCACATTTCTTTCAGATGAACAAAAAATTTACAGAATAACTTTTCTCTTAATTGACAGAAATAGAAACTAAATGCAAACTCTCATCATGGACAGCCTGGTACCAAACTTCATTTCCCAACTTGTTTTCCTCTTTTGTTATTTTCACGGATATGAAAATTTGGTACTTTTATGTTAGCTGGGTGCAAATCTCACCAGTAGTATCTCTAAATTTTTTGCGTGAGTTAATTAGAAACAATGCTTTGATGTTGAAATAAAATGTCTTGGTTTATAGAATTAGTTCTTATTACTAGGAAGCTCTGCTGACACCGCAAACTTTAACAACACTCTGATTTGATCAACTCTAAAACGATTACGGATGATTGAATTATAATTAAATGACCAGTGGCGATCTGCTGCAATCGGTTTCCATTAATTTTTCTTTGACTGAGGGGTTTTAAGGCCAAATCAACTGCTGTCAAAAGAGCTAACAACTGTTTTCATGATTGATTAAATAAGATCAATTAAATATTTGGAAATCAACTTGTGTAAAATGGTTAAGTAACCAATGTTGCTGCATCGGGGAATTTTATAGCAATGCTATAGAAAATTGGGTACTTCTCCATTATCCTGTCAACTACTTTCTATAAAAAAAAAGAGCTGTTGCTAAAAGTGCATGACCGTGGTGTCGTATTCAATTGACATCAGAAGCATTACACGTGTTAGCTACATCTTCGAGTGATTTTTAATTCATTGTTTATCTGTATTTTTAATAATATTTTACAATTTACTAGTTATTTCGTTAATTTAAACATAATTATTAAATATAAAAATATAGTTTAATTGAAGAGAAATATTATTTACGTTGTTTTAAAATTTGCAATAATAGGTAAAACAATTTGTCGAAATAAATTAATCTGTTGTGTAAATATATTTTTTAATTAAAACTGTTTAGAAATATTGTTATTTCAGCATTTTAAATAAGACATAAGCCTCCCCATTTAATGCTTTGAACGCATAATAATTTTAATCATTTCTCTTTTTAATATTCACGTACAAGTATATTTTTTATTACATAATTTTCTACATTTACTGCTTTTAACACTTGATCATTTAATTATTATTTTAAAGTTTTATTTCTGTTTTTAATAGTCACATGTATATACATTTTTTAATTCAAAGGGAATGTGTGCACTATTTTACAAATTAGAAACAATTCAAAAAATGGACTTTTTGAAATATGAAATAAATATCCATCAAAATAATGAAAATTGAAATAAAGCCTAAAAAAATTAGTCAAATTAAAAAAAATAATTGGTGAGTGCACACCACAAGCTTGTCAACTATATCTTTTAAAATTATGATTAAATTCCTATGTATAGTTTTCATTCCTATTAAACTTTTTTAAGAGAACTATTTTAACAGTCTTTAATATTAAATGTCTCTTAAAGTATTTCTTCGATTTAAAAACTGTCTGCTTCAGCGTGTTTATCGAACATTTCTCTATAAAACTACCAATTTTCATATTTTTATATGCAATAATTTTCTGAATATTTGTTCAGAACATCGGAGTATCCAGGGGAGGGGGGGCGAAATTTTCGAAAGTAATATGAAAAAAGTGCTCATTTTTTTCTTTCTTTTTTGGAAAAAATTTAATTTTTTTTCTATCATACAGTAGATTAGCCATTCTCATTAGTCCCATATTAGTTCGCATTGACATCAAAGAAGAGAAAGAGGGCTGATGGGGTTACAGCCCCCTCCTTCTGAAATAGTCAGAAATTAAATGAAAAAAGTGTTTTTTCCTTACTTTTTTAGACAAATCTGTAATTTTTTCTTCTGTCATACAGCGAAGTAGCCATTCTCTTTAACCCCATATTAGTTCACATTGACATCACAGTATACCCAAAGACGGGGCAGGGGCTGATAGAATTACAGCAATAAAAAAATTATATTCAAATATAAATAAATATGAAATTTTTTTGGCGGGTTTCGGGTTTGCTGGAAATTACAGTCCTGCATCAGGTCGAGTAACCAGGTTTTATCCGAATCAAAACCGCGAGTCGGGTTCGTAGACTTGACCCGATCCGTGCAGGACTCTCGTTTCAGGTTGTGGAGATTATCAAGAACTTATTGTATATAATATGATTTAATAAAGCAAATTATTTGATAGAATTATAATGATTGCATTAAATATAATGTAATACTAATAAGGCAAAATTGAAAAATCAAATAATTAAGAGCTTGAATTAGCCCCTCCCCCTCTGGCGAAAAAAAGAAAAATCCCCCTAAATTTCGGGATAAATGGGGCTAATTTACCTCTAAAATTCTAGCCCCTGAAGGGGACGTGTTTTCTTTTGATCATGTTGTTCACAGCTGATGAGCAATTGATACATTTTTAACTCATTTGTATTTTTAAAATTAGCCAAAATATTCATTAATGATAATTGTCTCACTTTGAGAATGTTGGAATAGCAAGACTTTAGAAAACATTTTTGATAATTATTAATTTCTGTGCTTAAAGTTTCTATTTAATGCTTACGTTTTTATTCTAATCAAATATGAAAAGTTATTTTAGCTTTAGAGCAATTTTTGAAAATTTGTTTAGAGTCTGACCTGTGATGACTGATAATCTTTTTGAAATTTCAAATTCCTTGGAGGCGGGGAGGGGGTGCAAATGCCTCCTAGCCTCCCCCAAATGATGCAGTACTCCTGGTTGGGGGCTTGGGCCCACCCCACAAAATAGTTCTAGTTACACCTATGTTCCCCTCTTATCATTTAACAGACTAGCCGCTCCCTTCGATTTAGTTCCATATTAGTACAGTGACACCAGATTATACACAAAGAGGTGAAAGGGGCTAATGGGGTTACAGCCCCCTCCCAAAGTAGTCAAAAATGAAATGAAAAAGATACTGATTTTTTTTCTTTTTGTTTGAGATAAATTTGTAACTTTGTTTTCTGCAATCCTTTTTTTGATAAATCTGTATTTTTTTTTTTTTTTTCATACAGCGAAATAGCCATTCTTGTTAGCTCCATGTTAGTCCATATTTACATCACAGTCGAAGAAGGGAGAGGGCTGATGGGATTACAGCCCCCTCCTCTGGAAATAATTGAAAATGAAATGAAAAAATAGTGCTTTTTTTTCTTTCTGTTTGAAAGAAATTTGTATTTTTTCCTGTATCATTTAACAGACTAGCTGCTCTCTTCTCTTTAGTTTCATGTTAGTGTACAGTGATACCACATTATACCCAAAGAAGTGGAGTGGGAGTAATGGGATTACAGTCCCCCTTGCGAAATAGTCGAAAATGAAATGAAAAAGGTGCTGATTTTTCTTCTTTCTGTTTGAGATTTATTTGTAATTTAGTTTTCTCTTTTACCGCTGATTAGCCATTCTTGTTAGTCCCATATTAATCCACATAGTCAACACAGCATAATCAAAGAAGGAGAAGGAGATTGATTGGGTTACAGCCCGCCACTCCCTTCTGAAATAGTCAAAAATGACATGGAAAAAAAAGCACTGATATTTTTTTTCCTTTCTGTTTGAAAGAAATTTGTAATTTTTTTCCTCCTATCATTCAATGGACTAGCCCTCTTTTCTTTAGTCCTATATATCAGTGCACAGTTGCCGAAAGAGATTGAAGGGGATAATGTGGTTACAGCTCTCCTCCCGAAATAACCGAAAATGAAATGAAAAAGTGCTGTTTTGTTTTTTTTTCTGGTTGAGATAAATTTGTAATTTAGTTTTTTGTCATACAGTGGATTAGCCATTCTCGTTAGTCCCATATTACTCCAAATTGATTCCAGAGAAGGGGAATGGGCTGATTGGGTTACAGCTGCCCCTCCCGAAATAATCAAAAATGAAATTAAAAAACTCCTGATTTTTATCTTTTTTAAAGATAAATTTATATATTTTTTACTGTCATACTGGGGGCCTGTAATCCCATGACCGATATTTATTATTAAAAATCGAAAATTTACCTTTTATTATAATTTTTTTTCCTAAAAATAATTAGAAGCATTTTAAAACACAGATTTTTGAGCATAAAGGGATATTCTTTATAAGTAATTTATCGCTTTGAAGAAAAACAAACCCCTAACTATCACTATTGTAGGCCACAGATCCCTTAAGGCTGTTCTCAAATCTAAAGGAGCTATTTTATGACACATTTCTAGATTAATTTTTGTTCGGAAACGCACGAAATTGGCAGGTGTTTTCACTCAGAAACCTTGTAATCGAAAGACGTTTTCCATTTTTTGGTAACGGTAGAAGATCTTTCAGAAAATACTGTCAAAGTGGATGTTTTGAACTGAATTTCTGGACGTGATGCGCGGGAAAGGAGAAAAACCTGACAAAAATCACTTATGACTCGATAAATAATTTGAATACATACACTATATTTTCAATGATGATCGGTCACTTGCGATTTTAGACGTTTTGTTAAATATCTGGAAAGATACATGAGGAATTATCCTGAAACTTCAGGAGTGTAAACAACATGATAAATATTTCCGCGAAGATTTTTTCCCGAAACCCCATAAGGGGCCGTCAACAAATTGAAGAAAAACTAATATCTTTTGGATAACCCTGTAGAAACTAATATTGCAAAAGCATTCAAACTGTAGATTATGATTAAGTGGCTTATTGTAATAATTTGGGTTCATTTTTATGAAGATAGCATGTATGCTCGAAGAGAAATTCAGGTTTTTATAAAAACTGTCCCAAATTTTACCAAGTTTTTTGATTATAATTTGCAGAGTTAATACAAAAACAAGTTATTTTCAGAAAATATGACAAACAAAATTGTACACAATACCCTGCAATCAGAATTAAAAAATAATAAAAATTGTATGAAAAATGAGCAGGTTTACTAAATATTGTTTCACTGCGCATGCGCGAATTCAATCAAAATATACTGTACATAATATATTAGCTAAATGTATAGACCAACTTTTATGAAAATCTCAAAAACATAGCTTGAAAATTCTGATAGTAATCGTCGATAGAATAAGCGTGAATTTCGCTGTTCCCAAAAGGAAGCAAAAAGATGAGGGGTTGTATCCAAATATACTAGCTTAGGAAAGTTGACATATAAGAATGAAGTGTCTCTCATTCTATATTTGATACAACCCCTCATCTTTTTGCTTCCGTTTGGGAACAGCGAATTTCGAGCTTATTCTATCGACGATTACTATCAGAATTTTCAAGCTATGTTTTTGAGACTTTCATAAAAGTTGGTCTATACATTTAGCTAATATATTATGCACAGTATATTTTGATTGAATTCGCGCATGCGCAGTGAACAATATTTAGTAAACCTGCTCATTTTTCATACAATTTTATTATTTTTTAATTCTGATTGAAGGGTATTGTGTACAATTTTGTTTGTCATATTTTCTGAAAATAACTCATTTTTATATTAAAAACTCTTCAAATTATAAGCAAAAAACTTGATAAAATTTGGGACTGTTTTTATAAAAACCTGAATTTCTCTTCGAGTATACATGCTATCTTCATAAAAATGAACCCAAATTATTACAATAATCCACTTAATCATAATCTACAGTTTGAATGATTTTGCAATATTAGTTTTTACAGGATTATCCAAAATATATTTGTTTTTCTCCAATTTGTTGACGGCTTCTTATGGGGTTTCGGGAAAAAATCTTCGCGGAAATATATGACGTCTATCATGTTGTTTACACCATTGACTAGAAATATAAATGGACAGCGGAATAGCAACCCTTTCTTGAAGAAAACATGTCCTTTCCTTTCAAGTCTGTCGGAAGAAAAGAAAGGAGTCTGCTGTCCATTTATATTTCTAGTCAGTGGTTTACACTCCTGAAGTTTCAGGATAATTCCTCAGGTAGCTTTTCAGATATTTAACAAAACGTCTAAAATCGCAAGTGACAAGTCATCATTGGCAATGTAGTGTATATGCTCAATTCAAGAGACCTACAAGTAAGTTCGACAAATTTAGAAACAGTTTAATTTAAGGAGTTTTTTAATCTCTCCCACAGGCGGCGCAAAGATTGTCAATGCAGAAGTATGTTAATGTACAGTAACACCACGGCTAATAGCAAGTCGATTTTTATTCATTTATCTCACGAAACCCTATTACTCCCGCTCCATTGCCTGTCTGTCACAGAGCTATTCTCTGAAATTATGTAACTTACAGAGTTGAAACTTTATGTATATAGCTGAATACCAGCTATGAAGAGCTCAAAATATTAAATTTGAAAAATTCGTATTATTTTAATAAACAGAGATAAAAAAACAAAATTCTAACAGCCTTTTCCTGTTAAATTTAAACATTTTTCGTTATAGCAGATGCCAAAAATTAAAAATCCATGATGAAATTCTTTCTACAATAATTAATTTTCTATCAGATGATTTCCACGTGAAAAATGAAAATGAAATAA
This sequence comes from Maratus michaelseni, assembly GCA_963931845.1. Taxonomy (NCBI): domain Eukaryota; kingdom Metazoa; phylum Arthropoda; class Arachnida; order Araneae; family Salticidae; genus Maratus; species Maratus michaelseni. Next base: position 126,140,267 of record OZ007593.1, on the reverse strand, counting down.
AAAGTGTCACCAATTGAAAAAAAGATTAATATGAAATAAAAATGATTGACGTCATAGTGGTAATGAAACGGGAATTTTCAAAGATTTCTCAATAATACAAGGAGTATGAGTATGTGTATGTACACAAAGCAGATTAATATCACGTCATTAGAGAATTAAAAAGAAAATCTGACGTCCTATTGGAAGTTTAACGAATTTTTCAAATGTTTGAGAATAATACAAAGTGAGTATCAATATGAGTAATAGAGAATAGTAAATATATGAGTTTGAGAAACATATTGAATCATGATAAAAATCCGTTTATGGAAATATTCGCATATTTTAACATTTTGAAGGTGTACAACATGTTTAATTTTGAAATTATTTTTTTAAATATTGCATTTAATCCGCATGACTGATATTATGGCAGAATATATTAGCGGGCTGGCTTAGATATGCGAAAAAAAGAAAAAATAGACCGGTCAATTTTTACTTTATAAAAAACAAAAAACATGTTTTTTTTTTTTTTTTTTTTTGGTAAATGAAATTTATTTGGATTTATTAAAGAAAGGATAAAGTGGCTTGAAAGGAATATTAAACGAAACCCTTTGAGCGATCTTCGATCACACTTACCCACTTGTTAAGAGTGAGTTATGTCAAGGTCTATATAACAAAAATTACCGTGTTGTCTCCTATGAAATGTGATAAACAGTTAGTTAATTATTTACGTTTTTAATTATTGAGAGTGAAATATTTTGCTTAATTAATGTGTTTATTCTTCTTTTAATGTTGCATGAACGAAGTCATGGGTAACAGCTAGTAATCTATATAGAGTTATACATGACCGATATTTATTATTAAAAATCGAAAATGTACCTTTTATTATTATTATTATTATTATTTCATAAAAAAGAACTAGAAGCATTTTAAAATATAGATTTTTGAGCATAAAGGGATATTCTTTATAAGTAATTTATCGCTTTGAAGAAAAACAAATCCCTAACTATCACTATTGTAGGCCACAGATCCCTTAAGGCTGTTCTCAAATCTAAAGGAGCTATTTTATGACACATTTCTAGATTAATTTTTGTTCGGAAACGCACGAAATTGGCAGGTGTTCTCACTCAGAAACCTTGTAATCGAAAGACGTTTTCCATTTTTTGGTAACGGTAGAAGATCTTTCAGAAAATACTGTCAAAGTGGATGTTTTGAACCTAATTTCTGGACGCGACGCGCGGGAAAGGAGAAAAACCTGACAAAAATCGCTTATGACTCGATAAATAATTTGCTTATCAAAAAATGGAAAACGCCATTCGATTCCAAATCTCTTTAATTGCTAGGTCTCGCCAATTTTTTATGCTTTTACGTTTAAAAATATGTCAGAAAGTTTCGCGTTGTTGAGCAGAGAATTTGAGAACTGCTCTCAATTTTCGTATTTTTGCCTTTGTATAAATTTGATAGACCATATACACGGCTGCACAAAAGATCTCATGCACATTTCCGTTTATTAACAGAAATTGCTGAAGGAGAATTTTCGACTGTGATATGCGTTTCTTAACTGAACTAAATTTTAGCATAGTATGTAGTGTATATACAGGGTGGTTATAATTAAAGTTACCCTGTTTAGACCTACGTAGAGTTTGCTCTGGTTGATAGATATCGATGAAACTTGGAATATAAGTTATATGGACCATGGGGAAATGCAATCTGTAATAAATAAAATTAGTTCAAATTTCGACCACCAGGTGAGAAGGAGGCGCATGAAGACCAAAAATCTCAAACTGGAAACACAAAACTTTTATTATTTACAGCATATGTTCAATGTGCGTTCCATTTGCGTCAAGCACGTGTTCAAAGCGTATTATAGCGTGTTCAACAGTAGCGTGAAGGGTTTCTCGATCAATTGCAGCAACATGATGAGTTATGCTTGCTTTCAAATCAGGCAGAGTCCGTATGCTTCCTCCATACACACAATCTTTCAGGAATCCCCACAACCAGAAGTCACAGGGATTCAAGTCCGGAGAACGAGGAGGCCAGGCTGTCGGAAAACTTCTCGAAATTACCTGATCATCTCCAAAGTGGATACGAAGCACTCACTGCTCGGGCCATGTGAGGTGGTGCACCATCTTGCATGAATACGGTAGTCTCTAAACACTCTCGCTCTTGTAAAGATGGAATGACCTGCTGCTGAAGGAGGTCGCAGTAACGGGTACCCGTAACGGAACACCTTTTAGGACCCTGAAAACCGTTCTCCTAAAAAAAGGGACCAAGAATGGAATCAGCCGTAAAGCCATACTATGCAGTAATGTAATCAGGGTGCAAAGACTGTTCATGCACATTATTGGGACTTGCAGTACCCCATACGTGACAGTTCTGAGTATTCACTGCTCCATTTAGGGTAAAATGCGCCTCGTCCGACCACAAAATGTTCCAAGGTCATGCATCGTCAACAGCTATTCTGGCCAAAAACATCCTCGCAAATTGAGTTCGTGTGTCCGAATCTGCAGGGTTCAACGCTTGCACAACGTGAATCTTGTATTTCCGTACTGTAGACCAAGGGAGAGACAAATCACGTGACACCGACACCGCTCGAGCACTTGTCGAAGAATATTGGCAACCGGACGCTCTTTCGACCACGGCAAGAGCGACTTCTTCGGCAGTTTCATTTGAAATCCGTTTCCGTCCTCTTCCTTGCAGCACACCCAGCTTCCCAGTCTCTTTGAATTTAGACATCATCTTTTTCAAAGCCTGCCTCGACATTGATCATTTTCGTAAGCCTTTCAAATTACTACCGTTCTGATAAACCAACTTCACCAGTAATGCTCGTTCCTTCTTCTCTAACGGCATGGTACAGAATGACTTACTACTGGCTTTTTAAACCGCTCCAAATTTGCATAAAGTCCTTTCTCGTAGATGAAAACCGCCATCTATCGGTTGAAATTTGAACTTTTTTTTTATTATTATTGCAGATTTCATTTCCCCGTGGTCCATATAACTTATATTCCAAGTTTCATCGATATCTGTTAACCAGAGCGGACTGTATGTAAATCTAAATAGGGTAACTTTAATTATAACCACCCTGTATATAAATCTATAGATCATATACAGGACTGCACAAAAGAATATTTTCCCGACTATTGATGGTAATTCCTAAATTTGGGTTTTCAAATATTTTATACGTTTTCCAAATTGTCTAATGCCTCTTCGCCTGGTTTGACTTTGACCTTGCTTACTTAGACATTACCTTTCATTTTATTTAACTGTGAAGTTTTGTTACAGTTTTTTTGAATATGTTAGAAAGTATTTCATAATCTATGCTTGAAGCATGATTTTTCGTTGTTTAAATCTCATTACAGACAGTTTATAGAATATCTTTTTATAAAATCAAGCTTGGCACAAAACTTTTTCATTTCTCTTTAGATATTTGCAAATATAATTTTAGATTAACCTAATTTGAACCTAAAATTACCTAGCTTCCTAAACTAACATGTTTAAAAAAATATATATTTCTTCTGTGATCTATCATCTATAGTGTCATTATACGTGTGTCAAAACAATGAATGGATGTTTATAACAGTAATCTAACGCACACAAAGTACAATATAAGTTTTTTTTTTAAGGTAAAAATATGAGATAAGATATAACTATATCTCTCTGTTTTCTTTAAATCTCACTACACCTTATCTATACATATATATAATTGGAGTGTCTATCTGTGATTTTCAGAAAAACACTTATTTTTAAGTTTATTCGACTATTTAGATTACGTAAAGTCAAAACTAATATTTAAAAGTATGTCTGTCTGTTGTACATTTATCTGGAATAGGCTCAGAAACGGTTGCAAATATTACGAATTAAAAAAGAACCACAGTTGGTTCAGAAAACGTTTGAAACCAGTTGTTTTGAAAACGCCCTAACATAACACGAAAACGGACGCTGGAATTGAGTTGTACTATCATCATTTTTTGCTAATGTTGTTCAAGCCTTGGCGAAACAAAGAAGACCTATTGGGAGAATTTAAACTCTACCGTGAATCCTTTGAGCACAATGTGAAAAAATTTTCAGAGATGGAAGAATGTCGCAAAACAAAACAACGATTACAAGCTGCAATCGACTTGGCTGAAGAGTTGCAACAAGAAAGTGATTTGCACAACCAGCTTTAAAATATCGAAGAACCAAATGAAGACGTTGATATGATAGCCGCAAATTCTGATAACACTGAAACTCACCAGGAAATTGTTATTAATGAAAATAAATTGAACAAAAAAAATGAATGCTGACCAAAGGAAAATATTCTAATCAATTATAAAGCACATAGAAGAACAAAAGAAAGACCCGTCTATTCCACCCATAAATCTGATTGTACGCGTAGTTGCTGGTAGAGGAAAAAGCTTTCTAATTTAATTACTCAGTCAAAAAGTTCGTTTAATGATTAATCACATTAATGATGCTGCTGCAGTACTAGCACCAACGAGAATTGCTGCCTTCAGCATTGGAAGAAGTACAATTCACAAATTTTTCAAATTGCCCGTCCAACATACGAATGAAGCAGAATAATTTAAGCTTGATTCTGACGATTTGAAATTATTTAAGCAACAATGGAAATCATTGGATTTAGTAATTATCGATGAGTGCAGTATGGTTTCGAATGTACTTTAGCGATGATCAGCTAACGATATGGCGAATGTTGTGAAAACAAGCGAGATTACTGTTTTGGTGGCAAAAACATTATTTTGTTTGCGGATTTATTGCAGCTAGCACCCGTAAAGGCCCAATTTTGATTTCAGGAACTGCCTTTAAACAAAGTGAAACAATTGTTTGGTGGTGTTGGTGCATTCAACTTTTGGTACGAATTTGTATACAGTGAGCTAACAATGAACATTGTGTTACATACATAAAAAAATATATATCGCGGCATAACTTTCTTAAATAACAGTCTCATGCACCAAATAACGATGCAAAATCAAAACTCAATTTTTATAGCATCATCACTGAACTGATCGTTAGTATAATTATCAGAACCTAATATTCGGACCCATTCAGCGATTTTAAGAAAGACTAAGAAGAGTAGTAATGAAAGATACCACTGAAAGAACAACTGAGCCTATAGCAGGCGACTTCAGTGCAGCAGAAACAGTCCATGGATACGACCGAGAAAATTATAGAATCCAGTTTCTTTATGAGATAAAACCACCATTTAATTATTGATGTGACGGTCCCCTGACATTTGAGAGAGCAGGTAGACATGAAAAAATGCTACTTTGGCGATGAACAGTCAACGATTTGGCGAGTGTTGTAAAAACAATGTAACAATAAAATTTTGACAATAGCAAAATATTTTACTTTTCAAGATATTAAAAAATCTTTAGTTTTTATCAAAAAATTTAAATGACTAGTATTAAAAAATGCTCTGAAGAGCACCAAAAAAGGTTAATACCCACATAACACAGATTCGTCCAATTTTGGTTTAAAGTACGTAATTTGGACGTATGGACGTGTCCAATTTTCGTCCAAAAGTAGTCTGTACTTCATCTAAATCTCATCAATTTACGTTCAAATGTCACCACCTTTTACGTAATAAGTACGTCTTTTAGACGAGAAAATGAACGTAAAATGAACATAAAATGGACATAATACGGACGTCCAAAATTTGTTCATATTACGTCCATTTTATGTTCATTTTCTCGTCTGAAAGACATAAAATGGACGTAATATGAACAAATTTTGGACGTCCGTATTATGTCCATCTTATGTTCATTTAACTTTACTTTTAATTCTGTAAGACCTTTATAGAAACTATTTTAGTTAAGTGTCCTTCACCTGAACACAGTTATTTTTTTAAATTAATTTTATTTATTGTTATAAAAGAAAATGACATAAGCTTTAATATATAAAATTTAGACTTTAAAAGATGTATCAAAATTTGTGACTTTAAAAGGTTCGTTTAAAAATTCAAGTAAAATTACTTTTGTTTTGTCTTCTAAAGTGTATTTACACATTCAAACAATATTTTTAATTTTTCAATACAAATATATCATGCCTTCACTGAACTTATATTATGCATCGAAATATATTTATTTCAATAAATTAATCTTTTCCATCAAAATGATTTATCTTTTGCTATCCAAAATCATGTATATGATTACTTTGTGTCATTTTATTAAAACTAAGTGAATGTATTCAAATTGACAGTATGATTTCATATTGGGTAACAATAACTTTTTATGATAAATATAAGAAATGGAAATTATAAGATACCTTCTGGCTTTTATCCATTCTCGATTACTACAAATCTATGCACTTCAGCTGTTCACATTTTTATTTTACTATCTACTTTAAAAAAAAAAAAACTTTTTGGTTTTTTTCTCATATCATTTTGGTCTCTCAGCATTGTCATAATATTCTCATTAGTAATGATGCTGATATGATTTTTAACCAGCACTATTTTTAAACGGAAGTTTTCGCCTTATTTAATTGCAGATATTTGAGATTAAGTATTGCAAATATTTTCATTAGAAATCAGAGGTGGCCCAGTTGTAAAAATTTATTATATTCATTTATTAGCAGACAATACTGCCCTTTGCAATGTCTTGCATTTGGCGAATCCTTTTTTCCCCCCATTTAAATTGTCAGTAAAATTACTGCTTAAAAACTATTGCATTTTTCTTTTTCACTAAAATAGCTTTTTTCGATGGCAATATCATATTTTTTCCTTTAAGTATGGTTATACTAAGAAGTCAATGACAAAATGTATCAAAGAATTGGAGTACTTTCCGTCTATGGGTGGTAATTGCTGAAATCTGGTTTTCAAATGTTTTATGCATTTTCTAAAATAATTACTTAGGTATTTTATTTGCCTTATTAAATAGCGAAGTTTTGTAAAAGTATTCTGAAAGTGTTTCATAATCTATGCTTGATGCATGATTTTTCTTTTTTGTATACTTTTTGCTGTATTGTATTCTAATCATGATTAGAAAAAAATTACCCAACTGCAACATTTTTGTGTCTAAACATTTTAAATTACATCAAATTTATATTTTTAGTGTGAAAATTTCCAGTTAGATCTGATGATATGATCTATCACAGCAGTTTTTAATTTTTTATTTACTATAGACCCTTTTTCACAGATTCCCAGGATTTAAGACTGGATATACTGATTCTTTAGAACAGGTTTCTCTAACCTTTCAGTAAGCAGAAGTGCACCTCAGAGGATGGTCAAGTGAAGGACATTATTTACCTGACTCAAAACATGCAACAATATTATCTTACTGTAGTACTGAAATTGGTACACAAATGTCTTATATGATGCACATACATCAGGCCTCTAGGATTCAAGAGCTCCGTGTAAAAATAATTTAGACAAAAATAAAAATAAATCATACAAGATATAAATCATAGTAAATTGAGAATTATATTTTTCCGAGAGAGAGCCTTACACAGAACCCAGATTTAACGAATAAAAATTTTAGTCCTGATGAATTCATTAAATCAGGGTCCGACTGTATAAGCAAATTAATTGTATTACATTTTTTGACAAAATTCTTAGTGCAGTAAAACATATGAAGATAGAACATGTCTCTAACGTAGCGGAATTCTGTCTTAAACGAAAAAATTCCATGGTCCCAATGAGAAAAACACCGGACAAATGTACCTGTGAAGACAGAAATCTGTCTAAAAAATAATTTTATCCTGATTCCATGTTCACAGGTTTTACTATATTGCCTTTTATTTTATTCACTAGATTAGTCACCGATTTCAGAAAATGAAAGTTTTTATATTGAACACAGGGCCTTTATGGATCCCCTGAAGAACCCTCTGGACCACAGCTTCGGAACTGCTGATGTACCATACTGCTATATTTTCTGCTGAAAATTGAAGTCTCAGTCTTAATCTTTTTTTTCCATCTCAAAAACTTCTTTTTTGCTTTTCGTTGAAAAAATTCCTGATTTATTCACTGATAATAATTAAATTTGTAGATTCCAGAATACCAAATATATACAAATAGTAATTGGATACTTATTATTTTTTAAATTATTAAACAATTATGTTTAAATTATTAAACTATTTTGCAAGGTCTTGCATTTGATGAATCATTCCCCCATTTAAATTGTCAGTAAAATCATTGCTTTTAAACTATTGCACTTTTCTTTTTCACTAAAATAGCTTTTTCGAAGGCAAAATCATATTTTTTCGTTTAAGTATGGCTATACTTAAGAATAACAATGACTAAATGTATTGAAGAAAAAGAAGAAATTTTAGTTTTTCAAATATTGCTAACTCATGGAGGCAAATGAGATATTTCTTGCCAACTTTTGTATATTGTGTATAAAATTTTACATATTGAAATTTGTAGGAAAGTATGCAAGAAATGTATTTTACATGTGGTAACTTTTTCAACCTGACACCTCATTCCCTAATATTCTTAAATACATTCCTTGAGTACAAGATTGTACTTTCATTACACATGCATGGATAAAAAAAATCCATAAGTTCAATTTCATCTACTTTTGCCATTATTAAATTTCTTTAGCATATTTGATTTTTAATTATACATAAAAAAAATTATTAAATAATTTAATTGCACAGCAAATTAAACATATATATATATATATATATATATTAATCATTTTAATTATTTATTTTGTTTATTTTGTTAATTTATGAAAAATATAATGGCTTAAGGGTTTACAAGTAATGCAGATAGTTAAAGGTCATGATTGTTAAAAAAATTTACTCTTTGAATAATCTATTTTAAAATCTATTTTATTAATATAATAATTAATGAATTTTTAAAAGATTCAATGGGTAAAATTATTCAGCCAACATCATTGTTTAAAAAATATATACAATAAAAATTTGCAAACAAAAAATGCTTTATTTATTTATTTTTTATTATCCAATCGACGTTTTGCATGCCACAACTAATCTGAGATAACTTTTTCGATTTGGCACTCTAATGTTTCATCCCACTTTACATGAGTCTTAACAGCACCTATAAGAAAAAGATGAAAAAAAAAAAAAAACACATATTTAGTTAATACATAAACAGAAGACATATGAAAAAAAAAAGTATTTACTAATACGTATATGAATTTTACTATTTCAGCATTAATTCGATTCCATAGCTTCAATTGGAAATTTTACAAATTTAACTTCCTGAATAACGAAATTAAAAGGCGGAAATACATGGGTGCAAGAAACCTATTCAAGGCAAAACTGAAAACTTTAACAATATTATGAATAACCAAATGAAAATAGGCTAGAAGATTTGTATGTCTTGCATTATGGCTAAAAATTTATATCTAACAATAAATGAAAGCGATTAAAAGTTCTTGACAGTAAAATTGGTATTATTTAAGACATACTTGGGAGAAAAAAGTATCAAAGTTTTACAATATCGACTTCACTTCTGGTTCCAGAGAGCAGAAGAATTCAAAGAAAAATATTGACATACAAGAATTTACTCTCATTACAGATGTATGAATTTAAAAAAAGTTCAATTTCATTCACTTAACATGAAAGCAAGTACTTTATTTACAACTTATTTAAATCAGAAAAAAAATCTTGTATATTTAATCATATACTATGAAATTAAATTTAAAAAAAAATAATCTATTCAGCTATTTGATGTCATCTATTAATATAAAAAAGAAATGAGTTTTGCATAATCATTTATAAATTATATAAATTTTTCATTGTACAATGAGTTTTAAATAACAAAACAGTTTAATTATTTTGTTAATTTATGAAAAATAAGCCATGGCTTAAGGCTGATTTTTAAAAATATTATCCTTTAAATAATCTATTAAAAATATATATTTAATACTTTCATTAATATAAAAAATAATGCATTTTTAAAAGAATCAATCTATAAAATCATTCAGCCCATGCCACTGTTTGAAGAAAAATATGCAATACAAATTTGCAAACAAAAACAGCTTTTAAATCCCCCCCCCCCCCTAATCAGTCTTTTGCATGCCACAACCAATTTGCAATAACTTTTTTCAATTTGGCAATCTGACGTCTCATTTGTCAAAATAGAAGTCTCAACAGCATCTATGAAGAGAAAAAAAAAAGTAGCTATAAAATACATGTTTAGTTAATATTACAGAAATAGAAGACTTCATAAATAATAAAAAATATCTACTTATATAGATATGAAATTTTACTATTTCAGCATTTGGGTTTTACCATGACTTTGAAAAGGTAAATTCGGGTTCCGCAACTTAAAGGTGAAAATTTCACATTGTCACCTACATTAATTTTGCAATTTTAGTTTCTTTAATATTGAAATTAAAAGGAGAAAAGAAACAGAAATTTTACTAAGTATTTCAGTATTATTTCAGAACACAAACTCAAAAAAATTATATATAAATTTATATATACAATTTAATGTTACTTTGAGTTCTGCATATTCTGAAAAAATGTGAGAAAATTTTACAATTTTGACCTTACTACTTCTTTTCCCACAGACCAGAAAATAGAATTTAAAAAAAAAAAAGACATTATCTGAGTTACTGAGAATTTGAAAACTAGCATTAATTTACAAATTTTGGCATTACACTGGGCAATTAAAAAAAAAAAAAGGTTATGTCTAAATTTTAGATTAAGTTGATTTGAATATAATATAATATTCTAGACCACCCTATTGAAAATTTCAGTTTGAAAAAACTACCAATTTCTTATGCTTCAAATCAAAATAATTCCAGAAAAATCATGACTATATATATATATATATTTTAAGGTTTTTTTTTTTTTTTTTTTTCAATAAATAATCATATTAATATTGTTTATAGCTTTCTTTTAAACATATTAACTTTAAAGTTAAATAAAAACAAGTATCTTACACCTTTGCAAAATAGTTGTTTTATCTTATTTATCTACTATCTTTAATTACTAAAAAAAGAAAAATATGATGATGAAAAATTTTACTTTTAGAATCTCAAAACAACCAATCAGGATATAATGGTTCATTCTGAGCTAAACATGTTCTCTGCAGGCTGTAAATAATCAATCCAGTGCTGTTGTCTATTAGAATAGAAGAGAAGCTTAAAATTTGTTTATATAAATAAAATATTATATTAGGGGATGGTCCACTGTGCCCATATGTCCAGTGTGTACCAGTCTTCCCTACATTCAAACAATATACATTATTTATGTGTATACTTCATAGATATTTTATTTACATACATATATATACTACATATATGACTATAATTTGGCAATAGAATAATAAAATGTCATTACATCATATACGACTATAATATGTGATACATCTTGGTTACTTGGCAATTCACCATCGAAGTCTGCTATAACAAGAAAGTACCTAAAAATTAAATAGATGAGACCGATAATCACCAAATTCCCCACAAAAGAAACTTATCTTGTACTTTTAAATGTGTATATATATATATATAAAACATTTTTCATAAATTATTCTTAATACATAACTAGCGAATTTTGCCTGCTAGTCAGCGGAGCTGCTAATTACATTGAGAGCTTCAATTACAAAAAATTTCCTTCGAAATGAATTTTGAATCAAATGAATCTTTTACAAAATGACCAATAGGCAGGTAAAGCCCATTTCAAAATTCAAATTTTGTATTACACTAAACTATTCACCATAAAATTTTTCAACAATTATCTGTATTGAAAAAATTAGCACTCGCTAATCAGCGAGTAATACTTAAAATTTGACAATTGACTTTATTGCCACCACAGGCCAAACTTAATAGTCACACTCACCAAAAGCGATGATTGAATGGAAAAAGATTTTTTTCCGCTGTCGCTCGACGCATTTCAAAACCATTTGGTGAACTTTGCGATTTTTTCCCCGAAATAATTTGACGAATTAAGAGTTTTTTTCTCGAGGCTATTTGATGATATTCTCAATTTTTACCTGAGACCATTTGACGATATTTGCAATTTTTTTACCTGGGACCATTTGACGATATTCTCAATTTTTTTTACCTGAGACCATTTGACGATATTCTTATTTTTTTTTTACCTGAGACTATAGGTGCATATTCCCAAAATCTGGAAGGAGCCAGTGGCTCCTAAACCCAAAAAATCCAGTGGCCATATTTTGACACAAAAGCATAAAAACAATATTTTTTCTCTTTTAAATTTGGACAGCGGGATTTTATAGACTCTTCCCACCATAGTTGTATATAAACAATTCCCTAAATTTTTTTGTTCTATGAATAAACTCCCCCACCCCACCCCTCCCACGCCAAAAGGAAAAAAAAGGTGTTTTATATAGCTGAAAATAAACACTCAACATGGAGATTTGCATAAAAAATATGTCTATAAAATCAAAAGAATATATGAAAAAATATGGAGAAGATTTATTTTCTTTTAGGTTATAGATTTTAATAAAATAAATTCAACACTTTCTGACATTCAGGGATGATGGAGAAAGATCGAACACTATAAGCCTCATTGCAACTTTTGTTGGCAAGGGGATTTTTTAAATCCTTAATAATAAATTACAATTTTTGTGACCGATCGCCAATTTTCATGTTTTATTATCGAAACTCCTTGACGAAATTTGCAATTTTATTTTACAACTGATTGACGAAATTCATGCTTTTTTCTGCGACTAATAATCGAAATTCTGTATTTTTTTTTCTGCGACTAACGAAATTCAGGATTTTTCCTTCTGTGACCGATTGATGAAATTCACAATTTTTTCTGTGATTGATTAATATTTTTTTTCTTTTTTTTTTTTTTTTTTTGTAGCCGCTTGATGAGATTTGCGTCTTTAAACCACGGGCAACTGACAAAACTCATAATTTTTTTCCTGGACTAATTGGCGAAATTCACATTTTTTTTTTTTTTTTAATCGACTGATAAGTTTTGCTTTTTTTTCTGCTACCAATTGATGAAATTAACGGGTTTTTTTTCCTCGACCGTTTGTTGAAATTCGCGTTTTTTTTAATTATTATTTCTTGGAGACCAATTGAGGAAATTTGCAGTTTTATTTGCGACCGGTTCACGAAATTTGCAGTTTTATTTCATGAGCTATGAAATTTGCTGGATTTTTCCGTGGCCGTTTTCACAAAGTTCGCGAACGATTGACAAATTCATTTTGCAGAACAACTCTAACTACCGTATTTACCCGCGTATAAGTCGAGAAATTTTGGACTAAAAAACGGTTTAAAGTTAGAGGGGTCAACTTATGCGAGGGTCCTTTTTTTTTTTTTTTTTTTTTAACCAAAAGTCAAAAATGCCCTTCTGAAAGGCAATTGTTTTCTTTTCACATTCCATAACACAATGACGTCGTTTATTGTCGATTTCCATACCAGGAGAGAAAAAGAGGAATTAATTGATTTTCTTTATCAGCGCTGAGGTAAAGGTTTGGAGACTGAGTAACGGGTTTGGTGCTGATGAAGTTAAGCCTACTACTCCCCTACCCCCCCCCCCCCTCCGTCTGAAAGATCAGTAGATAAAATTCCGAGAATGTATCACCCCTATGTGCAATTGAATCGTCCGCGAGTGGCTAGAAACATGCGACTCTCTAAAAACACGTGACCCGTGTTCTATCTTACGTGTTCTTGATAGTACACTTATTCATTATTTCTTCGTTTATCTTACTGCACTTTTGAAAACAGAAACGCAATTCATACGCAGCTGGATTTAAACTTAAAGTTATTTCTTTTACGGAAGAGTCTAACAACTGTGCTTCTTCTCGTCAGTTTGGGGTTCGTGAAAAATTGTCCAGTGGGTTAAAGATGCGTCGAATCAAATTTCTTCCGAAATGATTATAAAATCGTTCAAGAAATGCTGCATAAGCAACGAACTAGACGGCACAGAAAATTATGCCATTTTCGAAAGTGATAACGACGAGGAAGAATGTAGCGATACAGACGTGTATCATGATGAGCCGATGACGACGAAAGATTTTTGTGAATTGTTTGGTGAGTTCGATAGTGAATTGGACCTTGAATCAGTTTAACTTTGTATATTACTTTAGTATATTATTATCTTCATTATTGTATATTTAGAACTTTTTTTTTCAGATGATTTCGAATAAATGCACAAAAAAAAATCAAAGTTTCTTTATTATTGTATATTTAGTACTTTCTTTTCTTTCCAGGTGATTTTGAATAATGTATTTTTAAAAAAATTCAAATTTCTTGCTCGGAAAAGGGCGGAGTCGACTTATATGCGGGATTTAAGAAAATTCAAATTTCTTGATCGGGAAAGTGGGGGGGGTCGACTTATACGCAGAATCGACGCATATGCGGGTAAATACGGTAACTAAATAAATAATGATAATTCGAAGAGTTCTGCTTATTCATGGAAGAATTGCATGCTGATATCTATGTCTACTTGTAAGAACATATCGGAAAAATCCCAGAGCTACAAATTTAATGAGTGGGATCTAAAATTATTGTATTCTCGTTACGAATTTTTTTGTGTTGCAAGCTAATTGCGGTATGTCGCCACCACAGAGTTCATTCACAGCGCATATCAACATGATTTTTTTTATTACTATTTTTTTTCTTTTTTAAAGAAGTAAACAAAAAATTTGTGGTTCAGCAGAAATGTGGCATCTATGTTAAATCGTATTTATTTAATTATGGCCTGGAAAATACATAAAATTGCTAAATATTGCAGAATTATGGAGGACGTTGTCGACACGTGGTGACTGGCGACCGTGAATCTGCACCTATAGCTGAGACCATTTGACGATATCCACATATTTTTTTTTTCCTGAGACCATTTGATGAATTTTGTGATTTTTCCACTATCGATTGACAAATTTTGCGATTTATTGACTATTGATTAACGAATTTCATGTTTTTGTCCCATCAATGTTCAACAAATTGCACACTTTCTTTCCGCTGATGTTCAACGAATTGCACACTGTTTTCCGCTGTCGTTCGACGAATTTTGCAATTCTGTTCCTCGATTGTTTGACGAGTTTTGCGATTCCCCCCCCCCCCCTGATATTATTTCTTAAATTTTGCAATTTTTTTCCCGAGACTATTTGACAAATTTTTTCAATCAAGTATATGTAAGTTTGTTAGTGGCCAGTGCTTAAAAAAAACTGCTGAGTAAAAAAATCCATGTACTGGCCAGTGACCAGTGAGTAAAGAAGTTAATTTTTATCTATAATTAACTGTAATATTAATACTTTTACAATTTGCAAGCATAGCCTGCCCCCCTGCCCAAAATTTATTTTGTGATATTTAGATATTAGGTTGCAACTCCAAAAGACAAGATGCAAAAGCATGTCAATTTACCGTTTTTTTTAAATCATGCCAACCATTGGCAGAATGTAAATTTTCAATGAATATAAGAGAAGATGTTATAAGATATACATAAAAAATTCTTTAAACTGAGTTGTAAATAATAAATAAAATAAGAATGTTTTTTACTCATTACATTTGAAATACGAAAAGAAAAAAGGTTTAATAAGAAATAACAGGTACTTTTCTCCATTATCCCATCAACCACTTTCCATAAAAACTATTGCCAAGCTATAA
Organism: Maratus michaelseni; assembly: GCA_963931845.1. NCBI lineage: Eukaryota > Metazoa > Arthropoda > Arachnida > Araneae > Salticidae > Maratus > Maratus michaelseni. The sequence continues at coordinate 126,124,794 of OZ007593.1, read as the reverse complement.
CACTAATGCCAATAAACAAATAAAAGAATGTCCTTAGAATCTAAAAAAAAAAAAAGAAAAAAGAAGAAGCCCGTTTGAATAAAATATCAACTTTGGCTAAGCTATCATATTCACTTGCGGTCCGCCATCTTGTTTTTTAAAATCAAAATGTATTAAAAACTTTTATCATTATATATAAATGAGTCAATAAAATTAAATAATGTGTTTCTAATAAGTAAATATCACGATCATTCATTTTTGGTGTTAAATCCCATAGTTTGGTGAGTTTTTTAATGAAAAGTGAACATCGGGATAATGGAGAAGTACCAAATACAGTAGTAAGACCACGAATCCGCACAGCTTGGTTCTGAGTGTTTTGCATATTTGAGACTTTTGTGGATTACAGATTATGTCTATTTAATCTTTGTTTACATTTTTTTAACTTATTACTTCGGATGAGTTTAGATTGTTAATGCTGAAAAATAAACAAAAACACACAAATAAAATAAAAATTATTAAAAAAATAATTTATCTATATTTATATGTTTTAAATCTATCATCAATAGTTGTTGGTATTAAAACATTTGGTTTATGTTTTTATACTGTATCTTGCAGCCTACAAATGGGCATAATTGTCTACTGAATCACAAAAGTTTGTTTTTTAGTAATTTCGGTATCCTTGGCAAACTATTGTAAAAAATATATGTGTAAGACAAATACATTTTTAAAAGGATTTTTTTTTTTTTTTTTACATATAAATGGTTAATTAATTAAAATACTTTTATATATATGTTATCATTTTAAACTATAAAAAAGAGTATTAAATGAAAAGTGATAATATATATCAGAAATAAAATTAAAGTTGAAGTGAAAAAAATAATGTTATTGATAAATATTGGTTTTAAGAATTAAATTTCTTTGTTTACATTCTCATATGCTGTGCAGATTACAGACATTTGCGAATTAGAGGTACTCTACTGTAATACCATTAACTAAAAACTTTTCTTTTTATTATAGATATGTATGTGCGTGTGTATATATATAGTCAGAGTTTCCCCCAGACAGTTTCGGAAGGGTGCTGCACCCTGCCTGCCCTTTGGTTTACAAAATGGCACCCTTCTTGCCCCTCATAAAATAAATTAGCACCATTCTTGTGCCCCAGTAAAATAATTAGCACCCTTCTTGCCCCTCAGTAAAAAAAGTGTACTTTCTCCTTTTTGCATTCATAGTATAGGTGAAGATTCCCAAAATTTGGAAGGAGTCACTGGCTCCTAAACCCAAAAAATCCAGTGGCCACAATTGTAAAACAAACGCATAAAAACAATAGTCTTTATATGGGGTACAAAAAAAAAAAAAAAAAATTCAAAGTGTAAAGTAATTTAATGTAAACACATGTACAAAAAATTTTTAATATTAAATCTTAAATCATGTACAGTCTGAAGATAAAGTTGGGCAAGATACGGTTTAAAAAAAAAATATGTATAAGCTAAGTAATCATGATAGTGGGGAATATAAAAAAAACAATATTTCTTATTTTAATTTTGCCAGACAAAAGTACATATGAAAGAAAATCTGAATTCGTGAGATTTATTTTGCACTATAAAAAATCAAAACACAGTTAATATTTAAAAATCAGTCTATGTAAAATTATCAGATACAAACTGTTACGAATAACATTGCTATTAGAATATATTTAATAGTTTGCTGTGTTAAACAGATCATTCTGAAATGTTATTAAAAGATAATAATAATGTTTGTTATGTGTTTTGGTCTTAATCTTTAAAAAAAAATTAACATTTCACGGTGGAGACTGGGAATACCAGAAATTGATTACTTTTAAATCACATGGCGACTTAAACACCGAAAGTTAGTGGCCACAGCAAAAAAATTAGTCGCCACGTGGCGACTGGCGACCGTGAATCTGCACCTATAATTCATAGAAAAAATTAACTCAATGTTGTCTTGAAAAGAGTGCTCAGGCTTTTAACTATTAAAAGTGTCTTTAAAAAACAAAATAATACCTTTAAAAGTAAAAAAAACTGCCCTTAAGAATCTTAAAAATGCCCTCTAGAATTCAAAAAGTGCTCCATTCTCACCAGCAGCACCCTGCCCTTTTTTTAAACTGGAGGAAACTCTGATATAGTGTATAATATATTTATTTATTTTTACTTGTTCAGCCATTGTACGAATGTCCCAAACTTTCATTACAATTAAGCATATTCGAATCTTGTTCATATAATCAAGATTTAGTTGTTACAATACCACATGAAGAATGACAAGAAATGCTTGCAATGTCAACGATAGCATCTCAAACAATATTTGACGATTTATCACCTGTGCTAGCTTATATTCAACAAAATTAATGGAGTACTATTATGTTAGCAGCGCACAGGTAATAGATCACGAAATAATATTCCTATCATTAATATTGTATTCATTACCTTTGAAATATAAACCTTTCATTTGTTTCATTTAAAATACCCAACTTTAATTTAAAACACATTCTTTAAAATACATGACTTTCACTTATTTCATTTAAAATACAATGTAATAAGAATAATAATACCATAAACCAAAACATTTTATTTTAATACCTAACCATCATTTCTAATTTACTTATGGGAAAAATAAAAGTTGCTATTGGTAACTGAAAAAAATATATTGTTAGTATAATTTGTGCCCAGCTAACATAAAAGTACCAAATTATTCACTCTTTATGGAAGCAGAAAATTAATATATATATTGCAAAACCTATAACCATACAAGATAACATTTTATTTAATAACATTTATAGATTTTAAAAGAAAGTTTACCCTATTCAAAGTTCGATCCTGCTTGAAATATTAGAGTCCATCCTTTAACCAATTATCTTGTATAGGACTTTCTTGCGAAGGATCTTAGATGGTAATCACTTTCTCGAACACATAACTACTCATCTAAGATCCTCTGGAAGCAAAAACAACTGAAGCAAGATTGACATCTATTCACAAGCCAGACGATTTTCTAAACACAAGAAGCTTAAGTAACTGTTATTTGAAAAAGAAAAAAAAAAAAAAAAAAAAATTAGCGAATCCAGCAACCTTGTTCTAAAGCAAAATGCATGAATTTTGCAAATGTTGTGATCACTTTAACTCATGTATGTACAATTTACTCCCATAACAATACAATAAATAAATAATAAATTAAGTTGCTTATTCCCTATTTTTCCTTCCCTGGTCGAGAACCAAACATTGATCAAATATCTCATTCAAGAAACGAATTGATGTTCGATCTTGAATGTTTAAACGAATAATCAACAACCAATGTACACTGTGTACTGTAAAATAATGTATAAGCTAGTCAGTAATATAAAAATCTCTAGCAACTAAGAAGTACAGATGTCACCACTCACTCTTGTATATAGATAACATTTTATGCAACTCAGTTCATGAATGTAATATTCTTTAGAAGAGGTTAGTTGTAAAAATACTGAAATAAATTATCTGTGATAAAAAATGCATATGAGTGCAATAATAGTATGTTTGTTTAATTACCAATACTGATATCTAACTAAAAATAATAAAATATATTCATCAAAAATATATTACAAGATTTTGTTATTGAAAAGTAAACAACTGCTTTTCTTGATTTGATTTTTTTTTTTCTGTTTATTATGATTTCTAAAATCATTTAAAGTACTATTATTAATTTAGACAGAGGCACAAAATACCTTCTATATACTTAAATCATGTAAAAACAATACAGCTTTACAAGATATACAGTAATCCCTTGTTATATTGCACATTCGGCTATTTTGCTCTTTTTCAGTTATCCCCCGATAAATTTAGTTTCTCGAAAAAGCATGTAAAATTTTTGGGAACAGATGTGTTATACCCACGCACTGATGTTTGGTGACTTTTCAGTTTTCAAGCCTGCGTCAAGCCAATAACTTAATACAATAGCTAGGTTGCCATTAAAGGAAAAAATCCCCTAAATTTGGCAACTTTTTTCCTTTTTATAACCAATTAAAAAAAAGAAAAACTGTGCATGAGTGTATGACATCATAGCCAACTTTTGAAACGACGAAATCTAAGCAAGTAACTGAAATGCAATTAGTTCATTTTTGTTCTTTAATTTCCAGTGGCAAGCAGACAATCAAAGAAAAAAAACAACAAACAACTCTGGATTTTTATTTTCAGAAAATACTGTAAAATGTAAATAAATATGTGTACTGTATATGTATGGTTTTCTATTTTTTCAATGCTTTACCATCTCTTTTTTGTTGAACTCGTAGCTTGTTTAAACAAGTATTATATCGAAAACCTCATATCTAAATTTAGAGCTGTTTATTTTTAATTTATAAACATTCTTCTCCCCCCCCCCCCCCCCCCCAAGTATATCATGTTTTTTTCTTATCTCCCAAGTAGCAGGATATATTGAGGGGTTACTGTATTATGTAAAACTGTAGTAATAAGTAAAAATAACCATGAATAATTTTTATGATTTTTGTGTTTTAAAAGAACAATACAACTTTATTTTTAATTGGATTAAAGGCTTATAATATAGTATTTCTACTTAATTACTACTTAGTGTGCACAATAGTAGAAACTAATTACAAAATTTTTTTATTGAAATGTAAACAAAAAAAAAAAAAAAAACAGCCTTTTTTTCCGATTTTTCTTTCGTTTACCTATGGTTTCTAAAATCATATAAATTATTATTAATTTAATTTCGAGGCATGAAATATCACATATTTTCTTAAATCATACCAAAAAAATGCATCTTAACTAAATATTGCATAAATCTGTGGTAATAAAAGCATTTTTACAAGACTAGATTTGTTTTTAACTGACAATCTTCTGGATTTTTGTGTTTTAAAAAACATTAAAACTTTCTTTTTAATTGGATTAAAGACTTATAATACTTCATAACATAACATTTCTACTCATTATACACAACAATACAAAATATATTACAAAATTTTCTTATTCAAAAGTAAACGAACTTCTATTTCTCTACCACTTACGTATGACTTGTAAAATCATATGAATTATTATTAATAAGTATAAATAAGTAAGAAAAAAGAATCGTTACAGAAATGTTTTATGTAAAGTACACACATCACCACGATAAATCTAGAAAACAAAATGTAATATTTACTTACCAACTTCCGTCGCGCCAATTTTCATGAATATCAACAAAAAATCTTACAAACAGTGATGGATTGATTGATTAGCTGAAGTGGAGCTGAACTAAACGCAATATATTTAAAAATGGAGATGGCTTTACTACTAGTTTAAATAAATTTATAGAATATAAATTCTAGAAGTCTGCAAGGTTTAGCAGTTGAAAAGTTCGCAGTCATAAAAAAAATGGCGGCTGAGAGGTTCAATTTTCATCCAGTTTGACGAAAATTGGATTAGTACCGTTTTCATCCAGTTTACGTCCGTAAAACAGAAAATGGGGACAAACTTGTTAAGATTTGGTTCCGGATCTGATGAAAATTGGATTAGTTGCGTTTTCATTCAATTTATGTTCTAAACTGATGTCCATAGTTTGTAGATATTTCGTCCATAAGTATATGACGAGAGTATGTTCGGTTTTCATCCAATTTACGTCATAAAATGACGTCCATATTTTGTAGATATTATGTGCGTACGTAATGTCAAACATTTAACAAAATCTGAACGTATTTTAGCTGGCTGTCTACGTCCAAAATACATCTTTAGACGTATTTCGAACTTGGTAGATGAAAACTGGATGTAATATGAACGTATGTGCTGTGTGGGTATGTTTAAGTATGAAAAAGGGTTGGACAAGTGCTTCTAATTGAGCATGAGAAAGGAAAGGGGTTCCTTCTTGGCTGCAGCTCACTGTCAATGCCAACTTTTGAAAAATTCATATTAGCGCTTTTTCCATATAAATGAAATCACTCACAGTTACGATAAAAATGTATAGTTTAAAGATGTAGCCAGTAAAGACGCAGTTCATTAGACATGAATGTAAGGCTACATAGTACCAAAAACCTTAGTTCCTGCAGCGTATCACACTCATGCAGTTCTACCAAGCATGCCTGCAGTGTAGAACTGCGCAGAAAATTGATTTGTATTGCAGTGCAGAGTGTTGCAGCATTCTGAACAGAAACAATTTCACATATGCACGCATTACAGTATAATGCATTCATTGATTGAAATTATATGCAAGTTGCTGTGGATCCACAATGCAATATGCAGTACAGCAATGCATATGTAAGTTATAAACGAACATTCGGCGCATATACCTTTAATACGGAAGTACAAAGAAACAGTGCGGATGTGCACTGAGGCTCAAAAGTATAATAGGAGTGTACAGTTACAGTGCCTAGAAGTATATAGTGTTGTTATCGGCGTCAATATTATACTTCAGAAATAGAGGACGCCGATAGATGGCGCCAGTGTTCTCGCCGTGGCTATGGTAACTTTCGTTTTTACATACACCTCATTTTAAATCTATTTTTTTCTGTATAAATCAGTACTTTAAAATGCTCTAGATAAAAAATAAACAAGGAAAAAAATTCTAATAATGAATATACAGTTGAAGAGAAATGTAATTGATTTCATAACAATTAATTGTAATGAACTCAAACAGTTACAAACTTTATCATAGGACAATGTTTTTCTTCCTACAATATTTAGTTATTTCTAAAATTGGATAAATACAATATATTGGATAAATACATTATACTATGATGAATTCTTGCAAAAACATGTCCCTATTTTGACAACTTTTTAATCGGTATTCATTATTACATAACTTGTTTACATCCTGTTAACAAACTAAGAGTAAATTGAGTTGTTAAAAATTTCTGATATTTCGGAGCTTTAGTTTTGAGTAAAATAATTTAAGGTATACTAGCAAACATCAAACATTAAATTAATGATAATTTCAAATCTAGAAAAAAAAATAATTACTCTCCTGAAAGTATGACAAGAATGCATTTTCTTTAAATTAGGGCCAATCATCCTTAAAAAATTATTTTAAATTTTTTTTTGATTAATAGTTATTATTATATATATTATTATTATTATTACATTAAGTTATCAACAATATTTAACCATTCTCATACTCACATTTCTCAAATGTGAATCAAAATTTTAATAACAGAAATAAATCAAACACTTTCCAGTTTTTTTCGAGTAATAGACACCCTATAAAAAGTAATACATTGATTTTGTGAATGTATTTAAAACCATGATTGAATGAAAGCATACTAATGAAACAAAATAGTCATGTTAAAATAAATTTTAAAGTTAGGATATCAATAATTAATAAAATATTTATGATAATGTTCATTGTTTAAATTATTTATTGTCATTATCACAAGATAAATATTTTAATTATTTTAGATAGAAAAATTAAAATACTAAATTAAAAATAATTGAGCAAATCTTCTTTCCCTTCAATAGTGTATTTGTAATTTCTCTCAATAAATCGCTCATGAAAATGCGATTCACATTAGAGTCCTGCATCGGGTCGGGTTACCCGCACTCGACCCGTCCCGCGGTTCGGGTCGGCGCTCTTTTTTTTGTTGAGGTTCGGGTCGGGTTGACTTCTACTTTTTGCTGCGGGTCCGGTTGACATTCACTTTTTCGGGTTCGGGTCGGGTTTTTACTCTTGCGGGTCGGGTTCGGGATGACCCGCTTTTTCAAAAGAATGTCCAATATTTTTTCAGATTAAGGAAATCGAGGTAAATTTTTTGTCGGGTTCGGGTCGGTTGCTAGTTGACTTCAAATGAAATTTGCGGGTTCGGGTCGGGTACAACCCGACCCGTGCAGGACTCTAATTCACATGCAACTGAATGTTGGTTCAGATCTTTGACGGCACGAGGAATGACTTTTAACCATTTTTCAAATTAGTTTTAGTCTTTGGGGGGGGGGGGATAGAGTTATGTTAGTTTTGTTGCTTTTATATCCACTAGTATATCCGGGAACGAAGCATGTTCAGGGCTTAATTTGCGCCGGAGCCCACCAGACCTCAGCTCCGGTACTTCTTTATATTTAGTAAATGTTTAAATATTGGCCAGAATTCACCGGAGCTCATAAACACTGCGCTCCGGAGCCCAGTGCAATAACGCTTCCGAAAAACGAATTCTAAATTACCCTTTCCTTTCCCTCCCATCCCCAATTTTTTGCCTGCTTTTGTATCAAAACACTTATAAGTGAGGTAATGTGTCGCTCACGTAAGAGATTGAGATAAAACGGGCTCGGTTTTTATATCAGTCTTGGGAGGCTTGAACTCAATCTGTCTTAAATTCAAATTTTATTTATTTCCATTTCAAATCATTTTAATGTTATTTTGATCAGAATAACGAGTAAACAGAAATAGTCTTTTTTCTATTCCGCATAGCTGCGAACTATTCATTTTTTGTGTTAACACTATTTCCGAATCATAATCCTGAGCTTATTTAATCGCAGAATTCTGCGATTAATTAACATTAAGATTAGGTAAAGCAAAGGTTTCTATTTGGAAGTAGTAATAACAAAAAAAATGGAACAGTTGATATCTAAGTATTTTATTTTGCTAAAAAAAAAAAAAGTGTTTTAAATTTTGAAGATAATGTATGAAATATAAATAGGCAGACTGGAGTGACGGTGGGGGGGGGGGGGGTGCGTGTTAGTACCGCAGAATATTAGGGCTCCGGCACTTTTTTTCTTAGAAATTAAGCCCGGAGCATGTTCGATCAGCTTTTCTTTTCTTAGTATTTGCAGATTTATCCATACTGATTTATCATTAAACAGGCATAATATATGTTTACTTTAAAATATTATAGAAATAGAAACATTCGTATAGTTTGTTTGAAAATACAGCGTTAATTACATTGAAACTAACATTAGGATCAAGCCTGTTAAATGAAACTTCAAACGTTAATAACGGCGGTGGGAACTCGACGCCCTCTCGCGGAGAATCTGGTTTTCCTCCTGTTAGGGACATTTTTTTTATTGCGGTTGTATTGGCGATAAGCACACTACTTACTTCTAGGCACTGTAGTACAGTGTAGTATAGTCTGTAGATCAATAATGGTACACAGTGCACTGTACAAAGTTGCATTGCAGACGCACCCACAGTACAACAGTAGAACAGTGCAGTTGAAATATAAAGCACGTTGGAAAGTTTTACTACAGTACCGCAAATTTCTTTTATATGAAAAAGCGCGAATATGATTTTTTCAAAAGTTGGCATTGACAGTGAGCTGCAGCCAAGAAGGAACCCCTTTCCTTTCTCATGCTCAGTTAGAAGCACTTGTCCAACCCTTTTTCATACTTAAACATATTAACCTTTTTTGGTGCTCTTCAGAGCATTTTTTAATACTAGTCTAAAATAGTTCTTGGGAAAACTGGGAGAATCGGTCAATAAACCAATCTTTCAATACTCAAAAGCTCAGAACTAATTGATCAATTTTAAGGAATCTTACAATGATGTAAACGTCTAATTAAGATATATAAATGATAATAATTATATTTTTAGATTATGACTTTTACATTTTAATTTAAAAACTCGATTGGTAAGTACAAGAAGCTAAGCTAATATTTCCTAATCGGGTCCAAAGTCAAGGTTCGAATCACTGATAAGCAAAGATATGATTACCTAAGATGCCATTATATGTTTGACTCACAGAAAACAAATCTGGTTACAATAATGCATTTAATTTCACGCCAAACCACGCAATCTCAAATATGCCAATTGGCTATGGACCCGATGACGGAAGATCTATAAATAATAATAAGCTTATGTCGATCCGATTTTTAGCTTAAAACATATTCATTTTAATTTAATCTAAACATTTTAAAATAAACCCCATGCAAAAATTCCCTTTAGAAGTGGAGTTATGTCTAAAACACTCTAAGCTCTTTTTATGTGATCAAGAGGTAGATGGATCTTTGAAGTCAATTTTCTCAAACGGCGATTTTGATCATTACGCGCACGATTTCTGAAAAATGGTTCGTTAGAATTTCATGAAATTTTGATTGAATGTCTTAACCATACAGATGCACAAAATGACCTATTATTATGTTTCTCAAATAAGAAGTTTAGAATTCATGACTACTTTTGCATTAAAAAAACTTGATATTTCAAATTTCTCTGAAAAAAAAAAAAAAAAATCTCAGGATCTACACTTTTTTTTTTTTTTTTTTTTTATCGTAGGCCATTTTGAGAACAGATTATATCTGTACTCCGTCAAGTCACATTTAAGTACCGAATGTAGACAGGCTAATAGTTTATCTCATGAATAGAAAAAACAAATATTAATGAAAAAGGGGGCTTGTTTTAAATGTTTAGAGATAAGAAAACACATATCACGTTTTTGTAGAACGAAAATACCACCTTGTGATTGCGGTAAATTACATTTCAAAATAATGTGTCCAGCAAAAAATGATAATGAAAACCTGATTATGGAAAAGCCAGTTATCGAAATTAAAAAAGACACTGCTTTATCCAATAAAACAAGTACTCGCCACGTAATTTTATTGTTCGTCTTAGATGTAATAATAAGATGAAATACAGGGTGATTTTTTTTAAAGTTGTGAAAGTAAAACACTATAACAAAAGAACCACTGATCCAAATGACCTAAAATTTCACCAGTATGCTCACAAAGCAATGGGAATTTTTTTGGCATGGTTAAAAAAAAACTTAAAATTGCACCGACAGATGACGCTGTAAGGTAGCAGAAACAAAGAATATCGTCTGTGGGAGGAAAACAATGGGCGGTACTTTGAGAAACCATCTTCTGTAAACCCTCAGTCGTCATTGGACCTTTTCTTAAATTCTTAAGTGTCCTAAATCTCCTAAGAGCAGTTGCTGCGCTGTTATTATTCTGATAATACAGTTTCACTAACAACGCACGGTCCGTCAATGGCGCAGTCATTGCGAGGATTTCCGTAGAATAATGAGCACGAAATGTGCGTACTTCACGTTTTTATTGCCAATGTGTGTGTGCCGGGCGCAAGTTTGTCTCCCGACTTTACTGCATGTACAGTGCCATCTGTCGGTGCGATTTTAAGTTTTTTTTTAACCACGCCAAAAAAATTCCCATTGCTTTGGGAGCATACTGGTGAAATTTTAGGTCATTTGGATCAGTGGTTCTTTTGTTATAGGGTTTTACTTTCACAACTTAAAAAAAAATCACCCTGTATATAAGAATATTAATTTATTAATCTTATTTATAATCTTTTGCACTGGCCAAGATGGGGTATGAATGCATAGCGGAAGATAATTTGACACATAGTTTATTCGGTGGCACAGATACTGTATTATCACATAAGAAATATTTGATCAGTCTGAGCGACTTCTTTGATAATTATCGCTGTTGTGTCGAAATATTAGATCAAGAAAAAAATTGTTCGGACGTTCCTAAAATCCCCCGTGGCTCATTTATGAGTGAAATTAAGAAACAAAAAAACCTTACTCTTTGATTTGAATAACCAAGTTGAATTGCTATATGAATTTTCCCCTAACGAAATTCATGGGCTTATAGGAGCTGATGTAGCAGGTAAATTGTACACCGGAAAAATCAAACAATTGATTTCTGGCTTAGTATTAATAGAAACGCGTCTTGGTTGGATTTTGATGGGAAAAACTGACATTTAACATATCCGATAGCATAAACAACGTCATGTCACTTCATGTAAATGATGCAAAAATTTCAGATTTATGGCAGCTAGACACACTTGGAATTCTCGATCCTGGTGAAAGCGGAAACAGACAAGAAATCGAAAAAGCAACTGAAGAACATTTTAATAAAAATATAAAAATAGATGCAGAAGGAAGGTATGAAGTGAGCCTCCCATGGATTGAAAACCATCCTCCCTTACCAACTGGTCGAAAAATCGCTGAACGACGATTAAGAAATTATGTTGAATCACTAAAGAAAACGGGAACATACAAGAGTATGAAGATGTATTAAAAGAATGGATACAAGAAGGCGTTATTGAAGAAGTTAAAAACTCCTGTAATAACGAAAGTGAGCACTACTTGCCACACAGAGCTGTGATTATAATAGTGGGAGAGCTGAAAATTCTACCTCTAGAGTTAGAGCAGTCTTTGATGGTTCAGCAAGACAAAAAGATTCACCTTCGATCAATGATTGTTTAGAGAAAGGTCCTAATATCTGAGAACTCTTTCCGACTATATTAAATAAATTTCGATTCAAGAAAATAGGCGTGATTGCAGATATTCGAAGAGCCTTTCTACAAATTGGTTTAAATGAGCAATACAGACCATTTCTGAAGTTTTTATGGTGAGAGGAAGGTGACCCCGAAAAGTTGAAAATTTTCCAGCATTAAAGGGTTGTTTTCGGTCTTGCATGTTCACCTTATTTGCTTGGTGCAACTATCCGATATCATCTGAAGAATGTTCCTTCTAGATTTAAAGAAACAGCTGACAAGTTGTTAAGGTCTTTTTACGTAGGTAACTGCGTCACTAGTGTTGAAAACCATGAGGAGCTTGAAAAATGTATTGAAGAATCCAAAATTATTCTTCAAAATGCCAAATTTGATTGTCGAGAGTGGGAGTATAATCTCCATAAAACAGAAGCAGAAAACTTCCCGTTATTAGAAGAAAAGAATATTCCAGTTTTGGGATTGATGTGGAATTTAAAATCTGACTCTTTGAAAATAAATTTACGAAAATGTTTGGAAGACTCTACTATTGTAAAGAAAGGAACAATTCTGAGTGCCGTTCATAGAATTTTCGATCTTTTTGTCTTCACATGTTCTGTCACCTTGGGGCCAAAGATTCTCCTTCAAGAAAGTTGGAAATTGAAAGTTTCGTGGGATGCTGAATTGCCTGAATCTATTCTATTGCCAAGAAATTTGAAAAACGGCGAAAGGATGTCTCTAAATTAAAGGAAATAGAAATCCCTCGATGTATTATTTCCAATTATGAAGCGCCAGAAAATCTTTCTTTGCACATATTCTGCGATACAAGCAAGAATGCATATTCTACACGTATATTTTTAAGATATGCGACTGAAAATACAATATCTTCTCAGCTTGTACAGGATAGGTGCAAAGTTGCTCTAATGAAAACCATTTCTATTCCTCGATTGGAACTACTTTCCTGTAATATAGAAGCTAGACTGGCACAGAGTGTTATACGCGTTCTTCAGTTAAAACATATGCCGACATTTTTCTGGTCTGATTCAGCAAATGCTCTATGTTGGATCAAGGGAACTGAAAATTGGGCTCCTTTTGTTTTCAATAGAGTTAAAGAAATACGATCTTTGACAGAACCTGCAAATTGGTATCACATCCCTAGATCATTAAATGCACCAGGCATCCCTTCTCGTGGTTGTAATGCAGAAACTTTAGCGAAATCTAAATGGTGGGAGGGCCCGGAATGGTTGCAAAGACCGGAAAAAGAATGACCTAAATCCAACGTTGTTCCTGATTTCATAGTATATACCGAAAAGATTACCTTCTAAGAAATCTAGAAATTCAGAAGAAATAAGGATAGGCACATTGAACTCGAATGAAATTACATTTCGCCAAAAGGTTACAATATGGCGATCGTTTCTCCAAACAGAGCATAAAGACAATTAAAAATTTAGAGAACAGAGCCATTTTTGGCATAAATCATCCTAACGACTATTCCGGCGGTAGCCAACATGTGTGGGAATACAAAACCACACAAATGGGGCTCGAAAGAGTTTTCTTGAACCCGCATTCTTGAACCCGCGAACCTTAGAATTTGTTATGACTTTGTTAAGTACGTTAGATATTTTTGGACCGGAGTTATTCAGATGCGCTTGGGAATCATTGTAATTAAAAAGGGTGTGTATGAAGAAATCAATTAGCAACAGAACTTTGTGACCAAATAAGGAGATGGCAGATGTTAAATCTTATGCTAGCTATTTAAAAGGGTAAATGTAGCGGTTTTCCTTTACATAGCACAGAATAGAAATATTTTTAGTGTAACTGAATTAAAAGGATATTAGAATAAACGGAATGAAATTTGTTACATTGAATTTAACAAAATGGTGGGAAAAGAAAATGAAAAAGTATTTTTGTAGAACAGTGAGCGTTAAAATAATGAAAAAGGGAACAAATTTGGAAAAGGGAATTAAATGAGAGGGGAATAATTACTAAAATTGAATAATATATGATGCGACATCATATATTTCTCCTCCTTGTGTAGAATTGAAAAAAAAATTGGTCACATGGTATGTATGCTCCGTTCAGAGACTACATACATTTTCACATTTACTACAATACCAACATGTACTTTATAAGCAATAAAAAAAAGCGTACAAACCTGGTATAAAATACAAAAAGAAAAGCATATAATTGAATAATATGACATGAAACATAAAAGCGAACGTTCTTCTTTTGATGAGGTACCTCAATATGTACACCGGTGAAATATTTCAATAATAATATATGTCTCATACAAAAATCAGCGCAGCATTATTATAAGAATTTAGATATAACAGTGCACATTTATATTTAATATAGTCCTTTTAGACTATTTTTGACCTATACTGCATGTACTATATGCAATTGAGACTTTGTTCATAGGTCATTTGGCCAAGCATGAAAAACTGTTTCATTAGTTAAAAAGGCCATAAAATATGATACATTTTTTTTTTAAATTAGCACCTATGCTGTGCTGTATAAACAATAACTGAAAATACAAGTTACATATAAAAAATATAGTGGGTATATCATTTATATTAAGTGTATTGAAGACAAATATAGAATAATGTAGCATATTCCAAAATTCGGTATCACTTTGTAGATCATACTGCATATCTGCATATCTTAATTATTTATTTATTTATTTTATTTAATATTGGGAAAGAGTGAAATGTGTAAAGTGGAAAAATTGTCCCATAACGGATGATATCTAGAAATGCTCATCACAACCTACCATCTACAAACATGTTGTCGACATGGCACATGAGGATAACAACATATGTTGTTCTGCACTAATGGTAAGATACGGGACAAATTTAAATAATACAATATTTGATATAATAATGTTGGGAAAAAATCTACGATATTTTGAAAAAGAAATAAAAGTTGACCTCTGTTGTTTTAAGAAAATTAATCTAAATTTAAATTTAAAAAAAGTGTGTAATATTATGATTGTTTATGTAGAGAGAAGTGGTATGTTAAGTATGAGCAACATTAAAAACCATGCAATGTTTGTTTAAATCCTTTAAAAAGGAAAAGAAAAATAATAATAAATTTTGAATAAAAAAGTTGATTAAAGTGTGGAAACACAACATTTATGTGAAAAAAATTAAAAATGTGAACACAATTAAGTACTGATATGTATGAAAGTGTGATTGTATGAAATAGAAGCTATCAATTAAAAGAAATAGAAACATATTAATTATAACAGAAAAAAAAACATAAAAGCAAATATGACTGAGAAGTGCATTAGAAAGTATATATGTACTGTTCGATTGCAACCATAAATGTATCTTCGACAGAAGATTTAACTGGTTTAATACCAACAAAATTGCAATTACATTAGAACTGAATAAATACCTCTAAACACTAGAAGAAAAATGAATTAAAAATTTTGAAAGAATATGTCAGGTTGAAAATTAAATACGAAAAAAAAAACTGATGAAATGCAGTGTTATACATGTAAGAAAAGGAAATGTGTAAAAAAATTGTGTACGTCCACAGACTGAAAAATAATGCCTCCATTTCAATAATTTTATGAAAGCGACGTGCACTACAAGAAAAGGAAGTAAATTCCTATAAAATCCTATTATTATGAAAATAATAATATTGCCATACTGGCGTGATTCAGTAGTGTACATTTTTTTTATTTTTCAACTGTAGACAAAATTTAGCAAGAAAAAGGTTATTTAACTTATTTTTATTAAAAAGAATATGTGATAATGTAAATATGACTGAAAATGTTTAAGTAAAGTAACTGATGAAATGAATAATGAAAAAGTACGTTACCATGATAACTAACATTACCAAAGATTGCAGTAGGTAATGTGGCATAAATAATAAGGGAGGAGAAAAAATATAAGAGAGCAATAGCGCAATTGATGGGGATATTAATGTGTGAGTAATAACCCAATGCAAAAAAATTGCATGACGTTCTTTAGGTCAATTATTCTTTGAGAAGAGAATCAAAATAATAATAAAATAAATTAAACGGTCTTACTTGAGTGAAGAAATAGATGCAGACTATAAATGATGAATACTATAAGTTGGATCCAATAATGTTTATTACATTTTCTTGAAGGAGGAAGGATGAGATGAAAGCTGCACATAAAGTCTTTAAAAAGTACTGGCTCAAATTTCGTAAAAATCGAAGAATCTTTAAATATTCCTTCTGGCCGCGTCCATGAAGAATTATAGAATTAATTCAGAAGTCAATTACCAGTTGATTTAAAACTTTTAAAATATTAAACTTAAAATTTACAACAGCATTTTTATAGAATAATTAAAAACTGAAAACGCGAAATTGATCTCCAAAGAATCAGCGCTACGCGATTCTAGGATACGAGCCCCGGCACAGGCCAGCGGGCCTCCAGACCATACGACGTTTATCATAAATTTACAGCATCATTTTTATTAAAATTCTGTTGGAAAAATGCACGACATTAGTATTTATACCCATAAAAGGGGTGCACAAATGTGACAGCAAGATTAATTTAAACTAATTTGATGATTAGGAATTACGTGAAAATTAAAAGAGCAAATCAGAAACAAATTAACATTTAATAATTAAAAGAACGATTCTAATTTGTATTTGAAAGACACGCCCCATTTCGAAAGCAGCGCCAAAACAAAACAGCTCCTGAAATATGCATCGAACAAGAGCGGCGGTGACGCATGCGCACAACACACGCGTGCGGAGTGAGAGCCGCTGAATGACGATGACGTCACAGCTCAGCGCCGATTGAACAAACTCAAAGCGCGAAGATGCCTCGCAGAGAAAACAACATCGCCGATTCAACGAACGCAAAGCACAATGAGGGGGGAGACGGCCTTGCCAAAAAAAAGCAACGTACAAGGTGCGCGACTGCCGATAAAAAGGCATTTTAAAAGAACTGCAATTAAACTGGAAAGGCTATAAAAATACAGAAATACGTTGAGCTGAAAAATAAAATACTTAAAAAAGATAAAACTGTGATATATCTTTATCACAATACCCCCATTTACCGACAAAAATTTTGACTGACCAGAAGGAGAAAAAGGGTTAAAAACAGTAAAAGCCTTTTTCGACAAAGGGAAGACAAAATTTTTAAATGCCAAAGTAAAAATGACATAATTACTTAAATTTAGAGCCATGAAAAGTAAATTAATTAAAATTAATGAAATTTGAAGTGATGTGCAGCGACCAAAAAGAAAAGAGAAAGAATATACATCATTGTAGTACATTCAAAAATCTCATCACAAATTATACAAGATGTTATAGTATACATATAACAGAGTATACAGAAGCCCCATTGCATTTTTAGCAAATAAAGGCATACCTTCCATTAATCTTGATCTCTAAACAAATATCATCATGTATATAAAAAAAACAAGCTAATATTTTCTTTAAATTAGCAATGAGATCATATCAAAATAGTTGCAACATTAACGCAACATAAAAAGAGTCGGTAATTTCTTTCTTATCCGACTTGTGTAGACATAAATATTTAAATTATAATAAGTTGCAATTTTAAAGCAACAAAAAGTCAAGAATACTTTAAATTCTGACTGATGCCTAGGACTTTTAAAAATATAGAGCATATAAATTAACTCTAAATAGCATAAATGTGCACAAAAACAATCCATTGTAAGGATTTTAAATTCATTCAAAAGGCCTTGCATTAGTAATAATTCAAATCATATAAAATTAAGTATTTAACATAATGCACAACATACTGATATCATTTCTAACAAGTATATAATAACGCATAACAATTATTACGCGAAATTTATATGAAATTTGCATAAAATTATGTTGCAACAATATTTAAATTCATTTGTTATAAATAATAGTAATTCATCAAAATAGTTGGATTTAGTAACAACTTTTCAATATATAACAAATAATGAATAAGTTTTAACCAACAATAAATGACACATTTCTTTAGTAACATACTTCATACTTAATATACTTGCAAGTACTCAATAAAATTTTCTGTAAATATTCAATAAAAATATTTTTCATGAAATATACTCAATAAAACTCTTTCTGAAATATTCAACAAAATTCCTTCAAATATACTCAATTCATTTTTCTCTTAATACTGAATAAATTTTCTCTTCATACACAATAAATTTTCTTTTAATACTCAATAAATTTTCTCTTAATATTCAATAAATTTTCTTTCTAATATACCATGGTTTTTTTTTTTTTTTTTTTTTTTGCAAAAATGAGAAAAAAAAAATAAGAAAAGGTGAGAAAAGATGATGAGGATCCTCAAAAAAAATAATTTAACCATTAACT
The DNA here is from genome assembly GCA_963931845.1 of Maratus michaelseni. NCBI lineage: Eukaryota > Metazoa > Arthropoda > Arachnida > Araneae > Salticidae > Maratus > Maratus michaelseni. The sequence continues at coordinate 126,106,382 of OZ007593.1, read as the reverse complement.
TTCATGAAGAAAGACAAGTTAAAAACAAATGACACATTTTATGAGAGTATAAAAACAAACACAGTGCACCGTTATGTAAAGCATGTTATAATCATAAATTTATATAACATTAATGAAAAGGATAATATATCCTATAGAAAAATCAGCTATTGACAATAAATGAATTATTTGGGTGGTATTTACAAAACTTACCAAAAGTGGTAATAGCCTCTCACTACCTTGAGACCATTATCAAACCAGTAAATCAAATAAATATAAACTATTAATATGTATTCATTACAATTCACAAAACACTAATAGCCCCCTTATAAACCATCAGTAGATCTGCAAACTGAACAAACACCAAAACCTACAAGACTGTCAAAGGCGATCTCCAGAACCGATGACGAATCTGTAAATCAAATAAGCATAAAACATAATATAAATTCATCAAAACTTACAAAAATGCTAATAGCGATCCGTTAAACCATTAGCAAGTATGTAAACCAGATAAAAACATACCACATTCTTGCTAAAACTATTGTAAATAAACAGATGAATATTGTTAATAAAATGCTTGAAGGAAAAAAAAAAATTTTGTTTGTTTACAGATGAAGGATATAAACGTTCTGCTTTTACATAACAAATAATCAGATGTAATACCTTTAAAAGTTCTAAAATCAGTCTGATTTTAAAAAGATAATCACATTCAGAAAAAAGTAACTACTTGCTGAAAAGTTTGCAAGTTAAGTGGCACACTGGTTGGTTGATTGACACAATGGCAGTGTAGCAGCAAATTGGCCTTTTTGCCTGAAACACACACCACTAAAATAAATTGAAGACTTTATCAGGAGATTTTAGCACTAAACAATGATGAGCATTTGAGGACACATCACGTAAGAGCATTTGAAGACACAGCAGGTAAGAGCATTTGAAGACACATTAGGTAATTAGCAGACATAAATCATGAACTGTGGTTCCATGTTGTTGAGGAATAATATGACGAAGTGGCACTTAGAATAAAATAATACAAAGAGCACAAGACTCTTGTTGAGAGGCGCTGGAAAGTCTAAGTTGCCTATATACATTTTTTTTGTATAGGTGTATTCAAGCAGGCAGAAATTGCAGATTTGGGCAATACAACACTAGTTGCACACTTTAAAGACAAAATTGGGATTGGTGACGTTTGAAGAAAGTCACTAAGACTATAAAAGCATTTTAGATTCTTAGAAGAAAATAATATTCACCAAAATCATTTCACAAGTGGTAGAATATTTCTTTATAATGCGCTGGAAAGTTCTAAGAATAATATTGCTTTGCATGTAAATTTGCAATATAATTTAATGCAACAAAAAATGTCTTCATTTATAAAATAATTTTCTTTAAGTGAGGCATATGGTAAAAATGATTTAGAAAACATTTGGGTTATGAAATAATACTAGAATAAAAAGAAAAGGCACTATAATTTAAGCATACTAAAAATTTTCAAATAATAATCATAATAATAATAATAATAATAATAATTTTTCCAAATTTGAGAAGTTCCATTTGAAGCAGCAATCTCTGTAAATGCTGCAAAACTGAACTTTAAAATAAATGACAGTACACTTCCATAATCGGGTTTTGCAACAGAGGGTAGAAAAAGATAGAAAACTATTGCAAATAGGCACAGCTATAAACTTGTAATACTTTAGATCCATAAAAAATGAGTAATATTGATGAGGGAGAAACAAGTTCTACAAGATGAAGAGGACTGAGGAGGAGCAATCACACGGATATATTTGCCTTATATGAATGGCGACCATCAACAGTCACTTCAACTCGCAAAAGAGTGCAGGTAAGTAATTATTGTACTATCAGGAACCATCATATTTGCAGACAGCAGAGAAAATCAGCCAACAATGGATATAACACATTCTGAAGATTCTTCCACCAGGTAAGCAAAGTCAGATGATAAAAATAACCAGTTTATTGAAGTTGTCAGTATATATTCAGATTGTAGAATATTAAAAGTGCAGCATGAGTAGATAGTAACTATTTCAGGAACAAGAATATGCAGCAGTTAAGTAATGGCTATAACTTCTCAAAAAAGAAAAAAAATAATAATACCAGTCTCCTTTTTGTGATTATGGTATGAGAATTTCAATAAAAAGATGCAGATGCTGTGTAATGTAAAATTTATATTAGGATGAAGCAACAATTCCTTGAAATTAAAAAAAACAGAGTTCTCAAAATGTAGAACAGAAAATGCAAATTATTGTGTAATATTTTCAAAATATAAATACAGTTCTTGAATTTTAATTTCTAGAAAGAACACAGACTGCTTGCACATCATAATCATACTAAATATTTGTAGAAAAATGGCGAGAGTCAATGAACTTGTAGTGTTATTGCAATAAGTAATTTAATTTTGTAGAAGCAACCAAGAACTCAAAAATAACTACAAAATCACATGAAAACTTGAGCTTCTATGAGGTAATTCATTCATATTGAGAATAATTGCAGCAAAATTAGTAATATGATGAGAACATAGCTTCAATAAATTAAATTCCAATAAAATTAGCTTCAATAAATTTTTTTAAATATTCATAAAATATATCGTTTTCATTTAAAAGTGCCAATAAATTAACAAAAATTAACCCAAAACAAGAATAAGAACAACCATAGCCTCTTTAAATTTTTGTTCTCAAAAACTTAGAACAAGAACAATTTTATATTTCTCAAAAATATCTGAATTCATCATGAATTATATATATTTTAACTTTATATATATATATATATATATAAAAGCATCATAATTTTTCATTTGTTAACAAGAATAAATTCATTTTCTAAAAATTTCATTCTTCATTAAAATTTGCATAAAATATTCAATAAATCTCATGGAAAAATACCAGAATAAAAATTAATTTCTGTTAGAATATCATTTTTCAATTAAAAATAATTTATTAAATATATGCAAGCCAGTTGAGAATAAAAGTTCCGAAATTAACGATATATTGCAAACATCGATCTTCTGTGGAAAAAATTTCTTTAATTTCAGCAGCACAAGAATATTTTTTTTTTTTTAACTTCTAAAAATTTAATAAAAATCAGCAAATCTTCAAATTATATTCCATTTTTAATATAAATTAATTAATAGAGCATCAAATCTTCAAATATATTCTATTTTATAAGTTTCAAAATTTGAGAATATTTTTTAAGAACAACAAAATTTTCAACTTTTCTCTTCATAAAAGAATAAACACGGCGCCAACTGTGGCATAAATAATAAGGGAGGAGAAAAAATATAAGAGAGCAATAGCGCAATTGATGGGGATATTAATGTGTGAGTAATAACCCAGTGCAAAAAAATTGCATGACGTTCTTTAGGTCAATTATTCTTTGAGAAGAGAATCAAAATAATAATAAAATAAATTAAACGGTCTTACTTGAGTGAAGAAATAGATGCAGACTATAAATGATGAATACTATAAGTTGGATCCAATAATGTTTATTACATTTTCTTGAAGGAGGAAGGATGAGATGAAAGCTGTACATAAAGTCTTTAAAAAGTACTGGCTCAAATTTCGTAAAAATCGAAGAATCTTTAAATATTCCTTCTGGCCGCGTCCATGAAGAATTATAGAATTAATTCAGAAGTCAATTACCAGTTGATTTAAAACTTTTAAAATATTAAACTTAAAATTTACAACAGCATTTTTATAGAATAATTAAAAACTGAAAACGCGAAATTGATCTCCAAAGAATCAGCGCTACGCGATTCTAGGATACGAGCCCCGGCACAGGCCAGCGGGCCTCCAGACCATACGACGTTTATCATAAATTTACAGCATCATTTTTATTAAAATTCTGTTGGAAAAATGCACGACATTAGTATTTATACCCATAAAAGGGGTGCACAAATGTGACAGCAAGATTAATTTAAACTAATTTGATGATTAGGAATTACGTGAAAATTAAAAGAGCAAATCAGAAACAAATTAACATTTAATAATTAAAAGAACGATTCTAATTTGTATTTGAAAGACACGCCCCATTTCGAAAGCAGCTCCTGAAATATGCATCGAACAAGAGCGGCGGTGACGCATGCGCACAACACACGCGTGCGGAGTGAGAGCCGCTGAATGACGATGACGTCACAGCTCAGCGCCGATTGAACAAACTCAAAGCGCGAAGATGCCTCGCAGAGAAAACAACATCGCCGATTCAACGAACGCAAAGCACAATGAGGGGGGAGACGGCCTTGCCAAAAAAAAGCAACGTACAAGGTGCGCGACTGCCGATAAAAAGGCATTTTAAAAGAACTGCAATTAAACTGGAAAGGCTATAAAAATACAGAAATACGTTGAGCTGAAAAATAAAATACTTAAAAAAGATAAAACTGTGATATATCTTTATCACAGGTAACTAAGTACAGTGTTGTTTACCATAATTGGTGCATATAGCGAATTCTATGAACTCCTCCAATAAATATATGGTATAACTAGTACCTAATTTAAAGTTACATGGAAAACATGATGAGATGATATATGTGCAGAGATTGTGTTAACGAATAATGTTGAATATTACGAGTAGTGTAATTAGAACCTACAAGTAATGTATGTAATGTCAAAGAAACGGGTGTTAATTTTAAAAAGAGAATGAATGTGAAAAGCACAGTTGTACATTGAATGGTGGAGCAAATACTTTGACTGGTACTATGTATTTATATCCTTGATTGATAATATGTGTACTTTGATTTACTGGTGATATTTGAAACATTGATTGGTTGTGTAACATTGACTAGTAAAAAAAACTTTGAATGATAACACAAAATACATTAAGTATAGATGATAGAATTATGTGTAAGATGTTTGTGTAACTTTACAGGATGAAATACTTGATGCATTAATCCTGAAAGTTTCCTGAAATGAGTGCATTGTACAGAAATCTGAGTAGATTTCTAAGAATCGTAATATTAAATATAATTAACATTAAGGCCTGATTCAGTAATACACCATTTATTTTGCATCCGTAAACATATTTAATTAAATGAAACTTATTAACTGGCACTGTATAATGACTGGTAATTTTGACACGTAGAGTGAATGACATGTGTAATTAATTAAAAGAGGAACCATTGTAGATTATAAAACTGGTTATTGGATATAGAAAAGTAGTCTAAAATAACGCAAGATTGCAATAGATCTCAAAGTCTACTTAGGTTGTTTAAAAAGTTCCTGCATCAACTTAATAAAAATACACGAAAACATTTGCCATCATACAAATAAAATTTATCTAAATATAAAAGAAAATATGGCATGTATAAATAAAATATTGAAAATGTCTTCAATTAATCAGTTGCTATATCGGTAAACAGCGCCATATATTTTTAAACGAAAAAAATATTACTTCAATGATTCCTAAAATTTTTTTAACATGTCTGTGTCTAATAATGAAAAACACCTTTAAATATATCATATCTTCTTTTGAAACAGAAAAAATATATATTTGAGGGTTAATGCTCAAAACATTAATAAACAACAAAAATGTCAATTATGTATTAAACTACTAAATACATACAAACCTGAAAAATTTAAACTTCTTAGAAATTATGGCAATAAATATGGCATAAACAATATGTGTAAAGAAATTGAGAAGGAAAAGTCACCTTTAATATAAGTATATGTGCAAAAATGTTGTACACAAAACCTTATATATTTATTAAAACATGGATCAGCACTGGGGAAAATAACTTTTAAAAAAGTAATTTTATACATGGCCAGAAATATCTGACACTTAAGTACTGCAATTTGTTTTAACATGACAAAAGTGACCTTAAAGTGTAAAGAACATGTTAATTAAGCAAAGTTATCATGACTCATGTGTATAGATCAAAACTTCGATCAATAATACAAATAAATGTATCATATCAAGTGTTATCTATTTACCAAATAAAGTTTAAAGAAGAAATTTTGAAAAAAAGTTAAAGTGTATAAATTTTGTAATAAACAGAGTGTATCATGTCTAGATTGTGACTATTATAACGGATTATGTGTCTAGATTGTGACTGAATAATTAGGTTTTCTTATCAAAAGATAACTGCAATATTATAATTATATTTAAATTTATCAACAAAAAGAATAAAAAAAAACTGAAAAGGGTATTGTGAAGAAATGACACTAAGTTTATCATCAAAGATTGATCCGAATGAATTGATGGAAAATTAGCGCTAAAAATTCAAATCCATCCAAAACGACAAAAGTCTGCACCATTTTCTGGGCCCTTGAAAAAGATGCAAGGAAATATATCACTCCAATACAATATAAATTTTGAATATAAAATTAAGATAAGAAATTAGATAATATCCTACGAATATGGAATTCCTATTAAGAAACTGTAAGTGTGTAATATGTCTGTATGCAAACATTGCCATTTCTCATTACCTGTTTATTTTGTGTGAGCACCTCTAATGTCAACACACAATTTTGAATGACTGTAACTATGCATCCAAAGCATATATTAAAAAGAAAGGACAATTCGTTATAAATAAAAATATATATGGCAACATATATCCTATTGCAACATCAAAAAAATGTCCACTAACTGATCCAATACATAAACACAAGATTGTTATACTTTGTATTGTTATTAAAGAAAATTAATTTATTTTGATGATATAATTAGCTTATGAATATATGATGCATATTCGAATAAAATAAAAACACTGATATAGTATAACATATAATGGCAAAAAAATAAATATATAAAAATAACATATAAATGCAAGTATAAAATGTAAAAAAATACAGGTACACATGTGTATAAAAAGCATAAAAATATAAAAAGTGATGTAAAATTAATAAGTTTTAATTGCATATAATTGAAAAATTTGTGCAATCGCACAGGACAGGAAAGGAAAGTGACCCACGATCCAAAAAAAAAAAATTCTGCCCTACTTCTTGTCAAAGGACAAGTGTATTGTCGCAAGTTTAAGATCATTTCCTTCTTTGAATAGGGAATATTTAGGGAGAGCTCCATATTGTTGCCTTTAGACACAATATAAGCCTCCTTGCTCTTGCAGCAAGGCAGTTGACAAACTGAGGAGCAGTCTCATATACTCATTTCCACAGGGAATTAGAAAATGAATTGGATTTCCAATTCGAAGATGTCTCCCATTACAATGGGGTGGAAGATCCTAAGGGCTATAATTTTGAACAGATCACCACTCCGAAAGGGAATAATTAGAAAAATTAAAAAAATGTACATACATATAATATACATGTTAAATAAGAGTCAATCCTAGAGTAATGAGAGACGGTATGTCAAAATCGGTAAGTGTAACAAGTCTTGAGATGCGGACATAGATCTATAAAAATACTTAACTGCCGTTAATTAATAAATATAATATATAATTTAGAATTAAATTAATGTGACAATTATTATTATCAATTATTGTAAATATTTGAATGAAAAATTGAGAAGATTTAGGCTTTATTCTTCTTATTATTTTTTTAATGTGATGAGAGAAACATTGTGTGTATATATATATGCAAATACCCCATAAATATAAAAGATAATGTTCACAACAAGATTGCTATATTTGAAATTCCCTTGATGAAATAACTTGGACCAGCCGAGAGCATTCACAAGGAAACATCAAACATAACATCAGTACATTGTATGCATCCAATATACACAAGTGTGAACAAAACCAAAAATTTGCACAAAATAATACACCTATACTTTTTCTTATAATGAGAAAAATTCAAAATTTCATTTTAAAAAAATCCTTTAGATAAAACTTGCATGAGCGGTAGCATATTTAAAAAATGTTGAAATACTGCATAGCAAACTGATACTTAAATAAAGGATTATAGAAGAATAATACACAGCATTAACAAAAGTTAAATATCTATTAAGAAATACTTATGAATGAACTAGCTGTTACCCGTGACTTCGTTCACGCAACATTAAAAGAAGAATAAATACATTAATTAAGAAAATATTTCACTCCCGATAGTTAAAAACGTTAAAATTAACTAACTATTTATCACATTTCATAGGCGACAATACGGTATTTTTTTGTTATAGGGACCTTGATATAACTCAGTCTTTAAAAAGTGAAATTTTGTGCCAAATAATCGCGAAAATGAAACTGCAACCAATGCAACAAGTAATATAAATTTTTTTAAAGTCAATTCAAAACTTAGTCAACCTTGTAGTCCTTGTAGTCCTTGAAGTAGTCCTTGTAGTAGTCCAATCATAAATATATAAATTTTTTAACAAAAATAGAACCGACTTCAAGGACTACTACAAAGTAAAAAATAATTTTTTTTAGATAATAGTTAATAAGAAATTAAATTAAGAGCATTGTATTTACCATGCATATTATTATATTTATGTACATTAATTTGATTTTTTGCAGTAGGTGCCAGACAAGCCAAGTTAAAGCCATATTACCATTTTTAAATATTTCATCTGACGTTATACATGTATATTTTCAAATGAGATTAGCAACTGTATGTCGCCAAACATTGCTTTGGAAATTAGTTAATCATTTAAATCATTGTATTTTCTACCATTTGATGAGTTATATATATATTTTTTTTGTCTCGTTTTTATGTAGATATAATTTATACGCGTGTTACGATTTATATTGGATATTTTGTTTTGAATTTTGTACTTGGCTTGGCTGGCACCGACTCCAAAAAATCAAATTAATGTACATAAATATAATAATACTAGCTGTTACCCGTGACTTCGTTCACGTATCATTAAACGAAGAATAAATGCATTAATTAAGCAAAATATTTCATTCCCGATAATTAGAAACGTAAATAATTAAGCTAACTTTTTATCACATTCCATAAGAGACAATACAGTATTTCTATGTTATAGAGTCCTTGACATAACTAAGTTTTAAAAAAGTGAAATTTTGTGACAAATAATCACGAAAATGAAACTACAACCAATGAAAAAAGGCGGGCCAAATAAAATCGTGGAAATCGGTGAATTGTGTGAAAACATATGTCAAGTTTACCTGGTAAACCATTTTACTTTTAACGCCTTTGTGAAACGTTTTAATAGCCATCCTTCAAAGATGATGGAAATAGATTATTTTTCATTAAATTCAATTCTTGTGAATAGGGAGCAATAATTGTAGACCTAAATGCAAGGAGCTTAAATTTGCCTCCTTGATTTAATCTATAACTGAAAACAAATCTTTATTTCTAAATAAAAATGTTGACAGACGATTTTTGTTCTCCAGAATAAATTGATTCATGAAGTTTGAATATGTGAAAATACGTTTTTATTTTTCAAAAATTTTACTGTAATCAAGATTTTTTCTTTCTTTCACCATCTATTCAAATTGAAAATAAATTCTTTTTTTCAGTTTTAATGAGAAAAAAAATAGTAATCCGTTTTATTTCTTATTTTTTATCCACAAAACTGAAATAATTTAGTTGCCATTTTTAGAGAAACTTCGTTAAAATTTACAAAATAATAATAATAATAATAATAATAATATCTCGGAATTGAAATAATTTTTTTAAATTCTGAGAGTTTATGACATCCTCGGATCAATGATAACCGGTGTTAAGTAAACCGCGATGCGTTCGACAGTCTGAAAGGAGTAGTTGCGAAATACAAACAGGCGGTCAGATTTTAATATAATAGATTCGTATTTATTTTTCTTTTCCTAATAATCATGGTGTGGTTTTTGCCAAAAAACTCTCATCTATTTGTAACTGATATTCATGCTTAATAATCGGTATAGATAAAAAAAATATAATAATTTTTTCGTTTTAAATATGGCGTGAAACTTATTTACTTTCTAAATTTACCGAGCCTTGTATTATTAATGTAAGGAATTGATTCCGCTCCTTGTAAAACACATTTGAAAATTCCCGTTTTATTTCAAATATGACGCCACTTTTTCCTCAGAGAAATCTCTTTTTAATGGCTTAATTCTTGTTAATTGTCTTTTTTTGGTAATCAGGACGTAAATTTGAGCGGAAAACTTACATTTGTATGTAATTGGTATTCAAGCTAATTATTAATCAATATCAATAAAAAATATTTCAGTTTTTCATCTTAAATATTACGTCCATTATCTATCTACTTTCATTATACATCGATATTCATGCTCCTTGTATTATGACGAATATTTCAAAATACATATTTAATTTATGGCGTCATATTTGTCCAAGCCAAGAAGGATCCTTTCCATAGTTCCTATTTTTAATAATATAATTATTGTTCCTTTTTCCTTCTAATTATAACACAGATTTTGACAGAAAAAGATCTTTTTAATGTAACGATATTCATACTTCATGCCTAATAACAAATACTCCATATTTTTGTTTCAAATATCACGGAAATTAATCTTCTTTTGAATTCTTTTTAATTTTCACATTTCACGTGAAAATCGTTCAATTGAAAATTAATTGTTGAGGAAAAATTATTTTTCGGTGTTTTTATTTATTGGCAACTGTCAAAGCCAATATAAAAGCAACGATAAAGTAAAATGGTTAAATTGTATGGAAAAATGTCCATTTATTCTCTATGAAAATAATGAAATTTTTAATTATTAAAAAAAATATTTGAATAAAATAAATAAAATCTAGCCTATGTTCATTTGAGGGTTATAATCAACTTATATGCAAAGATACAGGATCATTAAATGCTCCATTTTGACGCTGGCTTCAGCCTAACATTTGTACACAATCAGATTTATAATATTATTAGGATGCATGGTAAATACAATGCTCTTAATTTAATTTCTTATTAACTATTATCTAAAAAAAATTATTTTTTACTTTGTAGTAGTCCTTGAAGTCGGTTCTATTTTTGGTTAAAAAATTTATTTTTCACTTTTTAGTAGTTTTTGAAGTCGGTTCTATTTTTGGTTAAAAAGTTTATTTTTCGCTTTTTAGTAGTTTTTGAAGTCGGTTCTTTTTTTTTTTTTTGGTTAAAAAGTTTATTTATTTATTTATTACTTTAGTGATATCCATATTTACATTAAATCATATTGTTGCTAATATCTTTTTTAGTTCACGTTAACCTGGGCAGTAGACTCGAGTATCAAAGATTAGAAAATTTATCATTATTCTCATCTAATGTCTTTAAAGCCTTTAATGATATGTATATTTACAACAGCAGACTCGATTACGGAAGATTAGAACATTTATCATTATTCTCATCTAATGTCTAAAGCCTTTAATGATACCTATATTTATATTAAATCATATTGTTGCTAATATGTTTTTTATTTCACGCTAACCTTGGCAGTAGACTCGATTACGGAAGATTAGAAAATTTATCATTTTTCTCACCTAATCGTCTTGGATAATGTGTCATAATCGGGCTGTATACTACAGTTTTGATAACTGTGTAACTCACTGATTTTTGGTGCTTATGCTTAATGTGTACTGATTTTTACGATCCATACATAGGACGCATAGTTCCGGAGTAATCGGTGTACATACATAAAAAAAAAAATACATACACGTCGAATTGATAACCTCCTCCTTTTTTGAGTCGGTTAATAATAAAACTAGCTGTTAGCTTTTTTATGTATGTACACCGATTACTCCGGAACTATGCGTCCTATTTATGTGATTTTTTTTTATTCGAAAGAGAATACTCTCGAATTGGTCCCATTTAAATTTTATTAAAATTGGTTCAGTACTTTTTCAGAAATTCAACAAAAACGAAAAAAAAATAAGCATTTTAAAAATAGTTAACTTGTTGGCTTTTGAGTGTTGCCAAATTTGAAAAGCAAAATTACATAAAATTGTGAATTGGATAAATATAATACAACGTACAGATAAAAACTATAAATTATGCTACAACAGATTCTACTTTTGAATCTTTTAAAATCTTTTATGTATGTTCACCGATTACTCCGGAACTATGCGTCTTATTTATGTGATTTTTTTTTTATTCGAAAGAGAATACTCTCGAATTGGTCCCATTTAAATGTTATGAAAATTGGTTCAGTACTTTTTCAGAAATTCAATAAAAACGAAAAAAAAAAAATAAGCATTTTAAAAATAGTTAATTTGTTGGGCAGACGACTTTCATTTAATTTCATAAAATATTCTATTACGTGAATTTGCAAATAATAAAAAGACTGACATATTTAAATCAGCTTTAACTTGTCGGATTTATTTTCATAGAACAAACTTTTTAAGATCTAAACAAAAAGTTTTGAGTGTTGCCAAATATGAAAAGCAAAATTACATAAAATTGTGAACTGGATAAATATAATACAACGTACGGATAAAAACTATAAATTATGCCACAACAAATCTACTTTTGAATCTTTTAAAAGTTCCATTGTTGCAGTTTCACAGCGGTTTAGCATATTTTGACGAGCGTTTATTGGCGCATAATTAAATACATTGTTGTTTCAAATCCCATACAAATGTACGAGTTACAGAAAATATTTGGCGATTTATCACCTGTGGCGCACTAGTTGGAAACTGTCTTTAAAATATCCAATATCTATATTATATTATACAATACAGTTGTATATAAATGCTTCTGCAATTGTCTTTTAATATTTCTACTACATAATATTAACTATAGAGTGACAATATAGAAAGAAAGAAAGAAAGGGGTTACTCCAAATAGTATTATAGGCGACATTGTTGGCGCAGTGTATTTACCTTGTATGGATCGTAAAAATCAGTACACATTAAGCATAAGCACCAAAAATCAGTGAGTTACACAGTTATCAAAACTTTAGTATACAGCCCGATTATGACACATTATCCAAGACGATTAGGTGAGAATAATGATAAATTTTCTAATCTTCCGTAATCGAGTCTACTGCCAAGGTTAGCGTGAAATAAAAAACATATTAGCAACAATATGATTTAATATAAATATAGGTATCATTAAAGGCTTTAGACATTAGATGAGAATAATGATAAATGTTCTAATCTTCCGTAATCGAGTCTGCTGTTGTAAATATACATATCATTAAAGGCTTTAAAGACATTAGATGAGAATAATGATAAATTTTCTAATCTTTGATACTCGAGTCTACTGCCCAGGTTAACGTGAACTAAAAAAGATATTAGCAACAATATGATTTAATGTAAATATGGATATCACTAAAGTAATAAATAAATAAATAAATAAAAAAAATACATACACGTCGAATTGATAACCTCCTTCTTTTTTGAGTCGGTTAATAAAACTAGCTGTTACCCGTGACTTTGTTCACGTAACATTAAAAAAAAGAATAAATGCATTAACTTAGTAAAACATTTCACTTGATAATTAACAACATATATAATTAACCGAAGCTTTATCACATTTTATAGGAGACCATACAGCATTTCTTTGCAATAGGGGCCTTGACATAACCCAGTCTTAAAAAAGTGAAATTTCATGCCAAATAATATATACAATCGCGAAAATGAAACTGCAGCTAATGAAAAAAGGAGGACCAAGTAAAATCGTGAAAATCGAGAAATTCCTCTTCGTAAAACGAAAAACAACACTGGCAGAATCTCTATCTCTATAAAAGAGTAGGTGTCTGTCTGCCTGCCTGCCTGCCTGCCCGCGGATTTCTCCGTAATTATAACACCTAGGACTCTAAATTTTTTGTCATGTGTAGATGTTGTCACCGGACAGTATAACTCGGGGCCGGATGTTTAAATTTTAATTTAGATTTTTTTAAAATTAAAACGTGTATATGGAATTTTGGGTTCAAGGCTATTTCAAGCTCCTCCCATGAAATAGCCTCGGCAACGCCATCCGTGGCAACGAAGCAGCCAGCCAATGAGAGCAGTGTAACGACCGAAGAAATCTATGGCCTAGCCTGACTGGTGAGTTGCTGGCCTAGAGTTGTCCAGTTTTTGTCCATGGTTTTGTCGCCTAGCTTCGGAGGTTGACTGCCGTGTAAGCCGTGTAATCGAATCAAAAGGACAGTTTTCGATATGCAAAGAGACTGCAAGAGATGTTAGTTGGCAGGTCAAAAAGAAGTGAACCGAGCTACGCTAAGAGAGATGCAGAGAGAGTTGAACAGACGATGGTGAGCGGAAAATGATGTGTGCGCGTGAACAGTATATGATGGTTGTGTACGCTGGGGTTTTGATGGCAGAGTGTAATTTTTTTAATTGTTCATCTTATTTTAACTTGTGTATCAACGATGCCTAATAAAAAGTGCTGGATGTTAATCATCACCTTGGATCACTGGAGTTCGTTAAGTCATTACAGTATGGCTCTTTCCACCCGACATCAATAGAGCTTACTGATTTTAGTTCGGATTTTCACCACAGGGGGCGCTTTCGTATCTTTGGTTCTATGGGCTGGATCATGACTGGGTATGCCTCATTCGACTCGACATCGATAACCTTAATGAATTCAGTTATGTTCGTATAGAACATATTGTGCCCCCTGGCGGTGGAAGGTGTAACTAAAGGATTTTGCAGCTAACTCGGGTTCTATGGGTCACATCACGACACGGTTTGGCTCATTCGACACAACATCAATAGAGCTTACCTATTTTAGTTCTGAATTTCACCACCAAGGGGTGCTTTCCTATCTCTGTTTCTATGGCTGGATCACAATGGGGTATGGCTCTTTCCACTTGACATCGATAGAGCTGACTGATTTTAGTTCAGATTTTCACCACAAGGGGTGCTTTCCTATATCTGGTTCTATAGGCTGGATCACGACGGGGTATGGCTCATTCGACTCTACATAGATAGAGCTTTTCGATTTTCACCACCAGGGGTGCTTTTCTATCTCTGGTTCTATGGGCTGGATCATGAAGGGGTATGGCTCTTTCGACTCGACTTACGGTAATATATGGGAGTGTGTATGGCACGCCCAGTGTTTGCTGTCTAAGGTAGTGGGGCCCCCAACATTAGATTTGTTTAAAAATAAAAAAAAAATTCAACACTGATTTCAGGTACATTTAAGGTTGTTGGCACGGGCAACGCCGGGCGAGTAAGTTAGTTTTTCTATACAACAGTGCATTTTAGATGGTATTTGGTGTACAATTTATATATGTGTGCATTGCTAAATGGGCATTATTATATTGTTTATTTGCATAGACATATATGTTATATATTTCTTACTACATTATCTTGTTTATGTATATATTAAATTAAGTGCTTCACGCTAAGTGGTGTAAATAGTGAACAAACTGCTTGTGGATATTATAAATTGATAGATATATCACAAAGATATAACAATCTGATGCGATTCTAAAATGTAAATAAAGGTTGCTAGAAAGTACTTTAAATTCTGCCCAATTTAACCTCGATATTTTCTCTATCGCGTCAAGAACACTATAAGCAAATAAATACCGACGACACAAATCTGATAATCTAAATTTACATATTTTTGTTAGTAAATATAGGATTATTTTGATTTATTTCATGCGCTTGAAATTTTTTACGCTTTCTCTAGAGTTAGGTGTCGAATAAATGTACTTTCTTGTTATTTTATTTTGCCATTTCTATTTATTCTATTTTCCATTCATTCCATTTATGGATATTGATTTCATTTACATATTCGTGTCAAAAAATATTCTTTAAAGTTATTATCAGGATTAGAATAGGATACGATTAGCGTTAGGATTAGGAATAAAAATTGAACGACAATGGTATGACCGATTCAGGTTTAAAGTATGAACCAGGAAGACTATTTACATCATGAAGCAATAAGAAAATTAGAAAATTATCGGCAAATATTTTTTAATATCTTTTACAGTCATAGTTGGCATCAAAGGTGAGCGGGGAAATGATCATCTAAAATACCATTACGTGTTTACCCGGGGTACAGCGCCTAGAATACATAGTGTGGAAACCGGCTACAAAATAGTACTAAAAAATTGTATCCAATAAATGTACAACGTTGCTGAAAATATTAGGATGGGTTCGCAGCGCCATCTGCTAGCACTTGACATTGTATTAGAATGTTTCGGCTGGTAGTAAGTATTTTAAATACTTAAATTATATTATTTTCTCCTCTGACTTAGTGATTTTTATAAGTTTTTTTTTTAAATTATGAAAGCATGGCTAAAAAACGTGATACGCATTTTTTTTTGTCTCTGGTTGCAACATTATCGTAGGCTTCGTAGGAGTACCGTTGCACATTTATAGGCTACAACTTTTTAGCACTTTTTAAAGCATTACACCATTTGCCGGTTTCCACACTATGTATTCTAGACGCTGTACCCGGGGCCTCCGAGATGTCACTGTGTGTCCTACACCGTTGATGGATGTAGGACACACAGCGACATCTCGGAGGCCCCGGTTTACCACGCAAAAAACAAATCTGGTTACAACAATGTATTTAATTTTGCGCCAAATTTCACTTGATAAAAGAAAAAATCAAATTGACTATGGACATAATTACAGACCCCTAACCTTCCTATTCTCAGAAATGTTCTACCTGTATTAAAAAAAAATTCTACTGTATAGAACGCGCTTTCACGTTTATAATGTTATGAATTGGCATTTTTTTTTTTTACTTTTTAAAATTTAAATTAAAAATATGGTATCTTTATGTTAGCCGTGTGCAGACGATAAATCACCAACCTATCCTATCATTCGTATTGAATTCATTAAAAATATAAATCTTTCACTCATTTCATTTAAAACACAGAACTTTAATTTACAACACATACATTTAAAATACATATATTACGTACATTTAAAATAATTCCTTTCATGTGAAAAATAAAAAGAAAAAAAAGAGAAATTAATCACAAATAATTTGATAACCCAAGATCATTTTATTTCAACATCAAAACAAATCTGTTTTATTTTTCTATATATGACATCATATTCGCTTGTTTTCCATACTTACTCGTATTTATGAACTTTGTATTATTATCAAATATTTGAAAACGCACGTTTTATTTCTAATATGACATCATTTCATATTCTTTGATTCTTAAATAATTCATTTCCTTTTCATTTTTCACGTGGAAAATTTTCACTTGAAAATAAATTGTTTGTTAAAAATTATTACTCAGGGGTTTTATTTTATATTGGCAAAGATAAAGTATTAGCAACGGTAAAATAAATTTAACCATTTTAAAAAAAGCTGCAAAACCGGGCCCTTTGGGCCAAACCAACCAACCAACCATTGTAAAATATACGAAAAAATGTCCATTTATTCTGTATGAAAATAATAAAAATTTTAATTTTTAAGAAAAATATTGAAATAAAATAAACGAAAACCAGCCTATATTCATTTGAGGGTTATAATCAACTTATATGCAAAGATACAGGATAATTAAATGCTTCATTTTGACGCTGGCTTCAGCCTAACATTTGCACACAATTAGATTTATAATATTATTAGGATAAACCCGTGCAGCATTAATGTCCCACGTTATCTTTATTGAACATTATTTTATAATCATCGTTGCGGTATTTTATTTTTTGTTGGCATCACTAATTTGAGATAAATCTTTCATTTCATTTATGAAAACAATGGGAGAATTTTTTTTTCTCCCATATAAAAATTAAAATTAATTAATTAAATTTAATTAATGAATTAATATTTGAAAAAAACTGTATTAACATCAATTGTCATCCAGTACAAGTTTTAAAAAAAATTATTTGAACTTGAATGGATGAATAGAAAATATTTTATTAACGATTGAAAATTCCAACAAGATATATATAGAGAGAGTGTGAGCTAATAGTAGGAATTAAAAAATTCCGCTTTTTAAATAGCCAGCCCAATCCCCCGATCTCAATCCAATAGAAAATCTTTGGAACAAACTTGACAAACGTGCGCGGAATTATAAATATTCCAATTCAGCAGAATTTCCCCAAAAATTTCAAGAAGAGTGGAAAAAAACTTACCATAGACGACCTTCAAACGTTCATTGAATCGATGTCACGTCGCTGCTTCGCAGTACTTATTACTATAGGTATGACGACAACTTACTAATTGTAAATGTTGTTGATCACTGTTATTTTCTATTAAAACACCATTTTATTCCAAACTTGCCAAGATGACCGGAAACTTTTGAGAACATACGTTTTCCTTTGCAATTAATTTTGTCAATTATATTTATTGATATTTATTTGTTAATCCATAAACAGGTTCCTAACTATTATGTCAATAAAATGTATAAGTATCACTTTGAGATTCCTCTTCATATGGGTATACTTACAAATTTACCAAAAATTTTATGCTGGCCGGAAAGTTTTGACCGCCTTTGTATACTATATACAAACTACGATGGTCAACTTCTCTTAACGCACCTTTAATCAAACGAAATACTGAACTTGAATTTCACCTTGTGTTTTAAAACCATATGGACTTTTACTTGGAATGTCCTTCTGCATTTCTAAAAACGATACGAACGCCATTGCGTTATTACATTTTTAATGTGTCAGACAAAATTTGGGCTGTTAAAGACAAACTCTTTTAGTTTATCATTTACAGTAGGATTTGCCCTTCCATGCGACTCGATAATCGGACGCCATGGGAAAGCAAGGGTCGTCGGAAACCTCGGCATATGACCGAGGGACCGGTTCATCGAGTGTCTACGTAGAGGTCTTGTGGCGTGGTGAAATTGTTGAGGGCGAAGAGAGTCTTTTAAATTATATAAATATTCTCCAGGTTCCGTAAATTTCAATTAAAAAAAAACTCCATAAATAGACATTCAATGCTTTTATTAATTTTGTTGCCATGATCATATAGTATAATATAGGATAGTATAGGAGAGGTGTCTCTTAGCAGGAGCCAGCAGAAGAAGCAACTCACACAGTGAGTATTTAAAGAGAGAGTGAGTGTTCACATAACATTATTGCTAGAGATTTACATTACTTGGCGAACAAAATTGGTGCCAAAACACTTTACTCAATACATTATTTTGGCGTTAGAATTCGAAAAGACAAGATACTTTTGGCTGGGTGTGGAATTTCCAGTAAATTAAAATAATTATTTGCCTCAGATCCAGAAAAGTTACCATATTTGGACATGTAGAGCTAAATTTAGCAATTGATATCATCACCCATTATTTTGATTGGAAGATGCTACTGAGAGTAAAGCAAGAACAACCGTTATTTTTCTGAGTAAGCAAACATAAAACAAAAAAACATATTGTTATGAATTTTGTATATACCTGTAAATATTCCATTGTTTAAATTTACTTTATTTTATTATTGTGAAAATTGCAGTATTATTAATGTATTTCCTATTGAGCATCATGTAACAATGCTAAAGGCCTCAGATGGTTTGCAAGGAAAACAACCTTACACCCTCATCTTTATAATGGAAGTCTATGGTAAAATCGCCAAGGAATGGGTTTATCGCCAAGTTGGCGATGGTTTTGGCGACTTATTTTTGTCGCCAAATTTGGCGATATATCGCCAAATGTCGCCAAGTTGGCGACGGATTTGGCGACTTTTTGTGCTACCCCCCTTATACATTTACATTGGGATCCTTTCACGTTTGGAGTACTCTATCGAGAGTTGAAGGACCTTCTGGTAATTTCTAGCATTAGAAGGCTCTGGAATAATCTGGAAAGATCTCTGAATCCTATATAAGGACCTCCATCAGTTCGGTTGAGTTAGTTGTCTGTCAACTGCGATTGAATTCATACGAGAGGCTTTGCATTGAGAACTGTGTTACTCGGATCGATTTTGTCGTTGATACGTCGTATTGAACGCATTGTTTCTGTGTGAAATTTTGCTGCGCTTTTATTGGATTTGAAGATTACTGAATATCTTGTAATTTTCAGAAGATATTTGTGATCGTATTGCACTGTTTATAGTGAATAAAGCCTTTTTATTGTTCTTATATATTGGCATCAGTCCTTTCGAACCCCGAGCTCACAACATTTGGTGTCAGAAGTGGGATTGAATGCCGATCACCAGAGCAATGGATGCTGAACTGAAACAATTATTGGAGAAATTAGCTGCGAATCAGGCTGAGATGTCAACCAACCTTGGCGAGATGAAAGAAGAAATGAAAAAGGATATGTCAGCGATGGATGAGAAAATGACTGCCAACCTTGGCGACTTAAAAAATGAAATGAAGAAGGATATGTCAACCAACCTTGGAGAGTTGAAAGACTTAATAGAGGATAAAATAACATCTTTAAATGACAGAATTGACGGCGTGGAAAACAAAGTTGAAGGAAGATTTCAACAAATAGAAGGAAAAGTAGAAGAAATTCAAAAGATCGCCGAGACCGTTGAAGAAAGAGTAGAAGAAAAAGTTCAAAAGATCGCCAAGACCGTCGAAGAAAGGATTGAGAGTGTAGAAAAGGAGTTGGAAAATGTGAAGAAACAAAAGATAACTGCCGAAAACTTTCCCGAAGATGTCAAGTATCAAGCTATGCTTCCTCGGGCCTCTATTAAACTCTCGACCTATGACGGAAAATCCTCATGGCCAGTTTTTAAGACACAATTTGGGATCGTAGCGGACGCCAATGGATGGGATTCCCAGACAAAGGCTTGCCAGTTAGCTGCTTCTCTACGAGCTGATGCTGCCGACGTCCTACAGACTTTGCCTGCAAATGAACCGCTGGATTTTGAAACGCTCGTCAGTGCCTTAGAATTGCGCTTTGGCGAGAAATGCATGAAGGAATATAGCAGACTCCAGCTCAAATCTCGACAGCAGAAATCCACTGAATCCCTGCAAGAGCTTGCTACGGATGTCGAGAGACTTTCCCATCTTGCTTATCCTGACTGTCCGACTGAAATTAGAGAAAGCTTGGCTCTGCAGCATTTTATTGATGGTGTGCGTGACTCTGAGATCCAGAAAGCACTCCGGATTGCAGATCTCAGCGATTTAAAAGGGGCTTTGGTTTACGCTCTGAAATTCGAGGCAGCCCAGCAAGCTACTATGAAAGATCGACACTTTGTGCGAGCAGCCAACCTGCCTGAGACGTCGGATAGAGCTGTGGAGTGCTTACAGCAGCAGATGAATGACATAATGAGAAAGATGAACTCCTTAATGGCCAACAAACCTTACAGGAAGATCAAGTGCTGGAAATGCGGTGGAGAAGGCCATATCCAAATCGACTGCCCAAGACGATCCATCACCGAAGGTAATAGCTCACCCGCTAACGGAGGAGCAAGAAAACTGATTATTGACCATCTTGCGGGGCGGAGGTTTCCAGATCTTAAGAAGCCCCATTTTCAAGTATGTGAAATTTCTGCAAGAAGTTGCGGCGAGAACGGAGTTTTTCTAGTCGGAAGTGTGAATGATTTGCCTTGTAATATGATCATCGATACAGGAGCCAATGTGACCATCATTCGGAAAGATCTAGCTCAGCGGCTGAAAGAAAAACTCTCCTGGACCCCACCACGTGTGTGCGCTCCCGAAGTTTGCTTAATAGATCAGCGCCACCTAGCTGATAAATTGTAAAACCGTCAGTTGAGCTTCGTTCTAAAAACGAGCAGCATCTCATGTCACGAGTGCCCTTGCGCTCAAACCAGAAGTTAAACAAAACTTCACTTGCCCCTTGGCAATTAATTAAATAAATAATTAAAAACTTACTACAGTCCACTCTCTTACTGCTCCCGACATATGGTCCTAAGCGACCGGAGCACAGTGTAAATGAGTAATTTAACAGCTTTAAATCGCCAACGCGGCGTGTTAAAAACAAAGCTTAACAAAATAACAAAATTCGTTAGTGAATACGTACTCTCAGAAGAAAAAGATCAACAACAAAAGAAAGAACATGAGTTACGATTGGAAGCTAAACGAATCTCAATCTCAGAACTCAAAACGTCATTGCGTGAACTCATATACGCCTATACACAGCTTCCAGAAGATGTGGAATTAAGGGATTCTTTGGATATAACGTCTCAACTCGAAGATGAACTGGAAGAATCAGAGGTAAAGCTTAATATATTTATATCTAAATTAGATTGTTCTAATGTTAAAAAAGATAATTTGACTGTCACGACTAACTTTAAAATACCTGACTTACCTCTACCTAGTTTCTCAGGAAAATATGATGAGTTTCAAAATTTTAAAACTCAATTTATGTCAATTATAGGCAATAATAAAAATCTAAATTCAACTCAGCAGCTATGCTATTTAAAGGGCTGTCTAAAGGGTGAAGCCAAAAGGCTCGAGTCAGCACAAGATACTTATGAATCTCTTTGGTCTTCTTTAGAAGAAAGATACGAAAACAAACGGGCAGTTATTGATTGTCATATTATTAAATTATTAAATTTATCAAAGGTACCAGACTCTCCTAACCATTTAATGCAATTAATTGATAATACTAAATGTAATTTGCGTGCATTAAAATTACTCGAGTTTGAATCAAACGAGCTGTCAGATGCTTTAATAATGCATATACTGTTTCAAAACCTGGATCCTGAAATAAAAAAATGTTTCGAAATGAAATTAATTAAAAATGAAATTCCTAAACTAGATAACTTTTTAAGTTTTTTGGAAGAAAGAGCTAGAATTCTTCAAAATACTTTTCTGCCTAAAGAAAATAGAAAGATTCCGTACAGTTGGAAAACTGGCGCTAAGCCAAATAATGAAAAATCATTTTTAACTAAAGCAAAACATGGAAAAAGCTGCGTGCTAGGATGTGCGGATAAACACTCGTTATATAGATGCGAGAAATTCAAACTAATGGATGTGACAAAAAGAACAGAAATTGTAAAAAATAACAACTTATGTTTTTCATGTTTAAATAATCATTTACCTAATCCCTGTGTATCAAAGTACAGCTGTTTTGCTTGTAATAGCAAACAACACAGCACTCTATTACATCCAATTAATCAAAATAACAAAACAAATCGACCTTTTGAGGAGGAAGACGGACGCCAAAATTCTTCCCCCCCCCTCTCTTGATAATCAAACATTTTTCGCGAAGGAAAATAAAACAGATAAATCTTGTGTGATTTTAAATACCGCTGTAATATATTTGAAGGATTGTTCTGGGGAATTTAAACCATTAATTGCAGCATTAGACAGTTGTTCTAGCTCACATTTAATAAGTGCATATGCTGCAAACGTGTTGGGATTGCGTAAACAAAAAACTCATATTCCGATCTCCGGACTTAACGATTTATGCTTAAACGCTAAATCATTTATTAGTACAGAATTAACGAATGAAAGCAAAACTAAATCTTATCAGTTAGATATGGTAGTTGTCCCGAAAATTGCCGAACTTCCCCCTTCATATGTGAATGCGTCGAAATTAAAATTGCCGGCGAATATAATTTTAGCGGATAATAACTGGAACAAACCGAAACGTGTACACGCGATTATTGGAGCAGAGTTATTTTATGAATTAATAGGATCAAATAAAATTAAAATTGATGATTCTCAATTAATGTTAGTAGAAACATTTTTTGGACATGTTATATCAGGTGCTGTTTACAATTCGATCTCGAATTTAAAGGAATCTTCTGATTCTTGTTTCTTGATAACAGAATCTAAGAAATTAGAAAAAGAAATAAGCTCCTTTTGGGAATTAGATCAGGTAAGTGAATTAAAACCCTTAGTTAGTGAGGAGTTAAATTACTGTGATGAACATTTTTTAAAAACTCATTACCGAAAACCGGACGGTAGGTACGTAGTTGAATTACCCTTTAAATCTCAAATGTTAGATAATTCTTTGGGAGATTCAAAACAAATTGCCACTAAAAGATTAAATCAGTTATGGAAACGTTTAGAACGAGATCCCAAATTAAGGGAATTATACATAGAATTTCTAAGAGAATACGCTACATTGGGACACATGGAGGAAATGTCTGATGACACAAATCCTGATGCAGGATATTTTTTCCCTCATCACGGTGTTTTGCGACCGTCAAGTACCACAACTAAATTAAGAGTTGTTTTTGATGGGAGTTGTAAAACTAGTAATGGAAAGTCTCTAAACGATTTATTGTTTAAAGGAGGGTTAATACAGGATGATCTTTTTGCGATTATGATCCGTTTTAGGAAAAATATTTTCGCATTTACTGTTGATGTAAATAAAATGTTTCGACAAATAGAAGTAAATCCGTTGCATACTAGATATCAAAAAATATTGTGGAGAGAGGGGAGGGAAAAACCGGACAGAATCTATACCCTGAAAACAGTTACATATGGCTGTGCAAGTAGTCCATTCCTCGCCACTAGAGTTCTCCAGCAGTTAGCAACAGATGAAGCAACCAATTTTCCATTAGCAGCTAAGGTCGTAATGAGCGATATGTACATGGATGATTGCCTTTCTGGGTCTTCAGACATTGCGGAATTTAACGAAATTAAAGAACAATTGACAGATCTCTTCAAAAGAGGCCAGATGTCTTTACATAAATGGCAATCTAATGTTGTTGAAGAAATAACCCCTGATTCTCAAATTTTTCCGTTTAACCAAAATTCTGAAAATACTTCATCTAAAACTCTCGGAATACTTTGGGACTGCAGTAGTGACACTTTTAAATTTACGGTGATTGTCAACAGAAGTGCTAACTATACAAAACGTGAAGTTTTAAGTCAAATTGCCAGACTCTTCGACCCTTTAGGGTTACTAGGGCCGGTAATTTGCCGTGCTAAAATCTTTATGCAAAAACTGTGGTTACTAAAGTGTGACTGGAATGATAACATTCCACTTCCTGTTGCTCAAGCATGGGACAAGTTCCTTAATTCACTTGTTTTGATAGAATCATTCAATATACCTAGATGCATTCTCATTAAAGATGTATCAACTATAATATTGCACGGCTTTGCTGATGCTAGTGAAAGGGCTTACGGAGCGTCTCTTTATCTCCAATCAGTATCGAACTCTTGTTCTCCTGCTTCTCATCTCATTTGCAGCAAAAGCAGAGTTGCCCCAATTAAAACTCTCAGCATCCCGCGACTCGAACTGTCAGCGTGTTTGTTATTGTGCCAACTTACTCAAAGAGTAGTAAAAGCACTAAAGCTTAAATTTGACAAGGTCATACTTTGGTCAGACTCCACCATTTCCTTAGCCTGGATAGAAACTTCACCTCATCTCCTTAAAACCTTTGTGGGCAATCGAGTCTCTCAGATTCAAGAACTGTCAAAAAACTATGAGTGGAGATACGTTCCTTCAAAACTTAATCCATCTGATGCGTTATCCAGAGGTCAAGATGCTACGTCCCTTTCAACCAACAAACTGTGGTGGGAAGGCCCCGATTTCCTGAAAAAGGACATTAGTGAACTCTTTCCTCAAAATGACTCTCACAAAAATGATGAACTCTTTTTAAAGGAACTAAAGTCAGTTCCGGTCTTAACTTCAGTTATAAAAAATGACTTTATTAACTCTTTTCTTAATATTTCAAACAGTTATGTGAAACTAATAAGAGTATTAGCGTTTATTTTCAGGTTTTTTAACAACTGCAAGAATAATGTTAAACTTAAAAATCACTTAATGTTGGAGGAAATAAAATTTGCCAGAAATGTATTGCTGAAAAAGATTCAAGGTGAGTATTTCTCAACAGAAATTTCGGCATTGAAAAAGGGCATGTCTGTCCCTATAAAAAGTAAGTTAAGGTTCTTAAATCCATTTCTAGATCAAGATGATCTATTAAGAGTAGGTGGTCGTTTAGCCAACTCAAATTTAAGCTATGACCGATCTCACCAAATTATTTTACCCCCAGGTAGTAAATTAACAGAAATCATCTTTATTTACTATCATAAAAGAGACTTACATGTTGGTCCTCAAGGACTATTGAATACTGTAAGACAATTATTTTGGCCTATTAACGGAAGAAACATTGCTCGTCAAGTTGTTCACGATTGTGTTCAATGTTTCAAAATAAAACCTACAATTGTCAATCAAATCATGGGTAATTTACCCCCTGAGAGAGTAATCCAAAGTCCAACCTTTTCTAATGCAGGACTTGATCTATGTGGTCCATTTTTGATTAAATATCGCAACCAAAGAAAGGGAATGTTTAATAAGGTTTATGTAGCAATTTTCATATGCATGGTGACAAAAGCAGTGCATTTAGAGTTGCTTTCTGATTTAACTTCTAATGCATTAATTGCAACTCTAAAAAGATTCTTTGCTCGCAGAGGCAAAAGTAGTACAATCTCATGTGACAATGCATCCAACTTTGTTGGAGCATCTAGAGAATTGAAAAAATTACTAAATTCTATAGATAAGAATAATGATGATGTATCAAAATTCCTGTCATCCGAGCGAGTTCTCTGGAAATTTCTACCCCCTCGTTCACCAAATTTTGGAGGTCTCTGGGAGAGAGGTGTCGGACAGTTCAAATATCACCTAAAAAGATCTATTGGTGTTATGAAATTAACTTTAGAAGAATTTTTGACAATTACTACCCAAGTTGAAGGTATTCTTAATTCTCGCCCTCTTTCCCCACTGTCCTCTGATCTAGAAGACTATGAAGTTTTGACCCCAGGTCATTTCCTTATTGGAAGACCAATCAATGCTCTACCTGAGCCAAATTTGATAAATGAAAAGGAAAACTTGCTCGACCGATGGCAGAAAACTCAAAAAATCGTGCAACTCATATGGAAAAATTGGACCAATTCCTATTTAAGCCATTTACAGCAGAGGTCCAAATGGCTCTTTAAAAAAGAAAA
This sequence comes from Maratus michaelseni, assembly GCA_963931845.1. Classification (NCBI taxonomy): domain Eukaryota; kingdom Metazoa; phylum Arthropoda; class Arachnida; order Araneae; family Salticidae; genus Maratus; species Maratus michaelseni. Next base: position 126,079,880 of record OZ007593.1, on the reverse strand, counting down.
CGTTGCACCAGGTATGATGGTTCTTGTAAAGGATGGTGACCTACCAGTTTGTAAATGGATAATAGGTCGAATTTCAGAAATAATAAAAGGAAATGATGATAATGTCAGAGTTGTAGTAGTTCGTACTCCATCTGGACTTTACAAAAGAAGTATTTCTAACATATGTATTTTACCTATTGTAGATAACGATAATATCAATTAATCTTAGCAGTTATCTATTGAATTTATTATTTCTTATCATTGTATTATATTTAGTGCATAATGTGTAGCCATTAATTAATAATTCATTGTATGTTATTGTATATTCATTTGTTGTATCTCATTGAACTATTAGAATACTTCAATGGGGGCCGGTATGTGCGCTCCCGAAGTTTGCTTAATAGATCAGCGCCACCTAGCTGATAAATTGTAAAACCGTCAGTTGAGCTTCGTTCTAAAAACGAGCAGCATCTCATGTCACGAGTGCCCTTGCGCTCAAACCAGAAGTTAAACAGAACTTCACTTGCCCCTTGGCAATTAATTAAATAAATAATTAAAAACTTACTACAGTCCACTCTCTTACTGCTCCCGACAACGTGTAATCCTTCAAACAGTGACAGGAGATAAGATCGATATATTTGGAAGAATGACACTGGAAATAAAGTTTGGGAACGCCGCTTATCGCCATACAGTCTACGTGGCCGATATTTCAGACCCTTTCATACTCGGACTGGACTTTTTAAAAGAGCATGGATTTACACTGGACTTTAAGAAGAATGAGTTACGCTCTGCTCAAGAAGATGTCACTATTTTCAAACTTGGAAATGAGTCCGGGTCTATTCAACGGATCACAGCCAAGGCAGATGTTATCATCCCTCCTCGGACCGAAATGATGATACCTGGATTAACTGAGAACGAAAGTAGTTTTCAATGTGGCTTGGTTGGATATCCTGAGAAGAGCCCAAAAGGAGTGCTAATAGCATCAGCGCTGGTAGATCTGTCGAGAGATGTGATACCCGTGAGGATGGCGAATGTAAGTGAAAAGTCTAGAATTATCCAGAAGGGTGAAGTGCTTGCTACCTGTGCTCCAGTCACCTGTGTTTGCAAAGACCCGAGCTTGACGTTGTCGGAGCCGCCTACAAGTTTGACACCTGAAATTGGACGAAATGAGAATTTATCTCCTGAGCAGAGACATGCCGCAGAAAGACTGTTCCAGGAATTTACGGATGTGTTTTCACAAAACGAGAATGATATAGGTCGCACTTCTCTGACACGTCATAGAATTGATACTGCCGACCATCCACCGATTAAACAGCATCCAAGACGCTTGCCGTTTGCAAAACAAGAAGAGGTTTCTAAGCTCTTACAAGAGATGCAGAATAGTGACATCATCGAACCGTCATCAAGTCCGTGGGCCTCTCCCATCGTGTTGGTCCGAAAGAAAGATGGCTCCACAAGGTTTTGTGTGGATTATCGAAAACTTAACGATATCACGAAGAAGGACAGCTATCCTCTACCAAGAATAGACGACACGCTAGATACTCTTTCAGGGCATAAATGGTTTTCCACACTGGATTTGAAGAGTGGATATTGGCAAGTAGAGATCCATCCTGATGACAAAGAGAAGACCGCATTTACTACTGGACAAGGACTTTGGCAATTTAAAGTTATGCCGTTCGGGCTCTGCAATGCTCCAGCAACGTTCGAGCGCCTCATGGAGACAGTGTTAAAAGGTCTGACTTTTGAAGCTTGTCTCATCTACCTAGACGACGTCATCATTGGTGGCCGCACGTTTGAAGAACATCTAGAAAATATTCGAAAAGTGTTAACGAAGCTAAGAGCGGCGAATTTAAAGCTGAACCCTTTGAAATGCAAGTTCTTCCAACGGGAAGTAAATTATCTAGGACACATCATTTCAGCCGAAGGTGTTCGAACAGATCCTGAAAAAGTGTCCGCAGTAAAGAACTGGAAGCGTCCGGAAAATGTCCATCAGTTGCGAAGCTTTCTGGGACTATGCACTTATTACAGAAAGTTTGTCCAGGGGTTCTCCAACATCGCAAGACCATTGCATAGGCTCACTGAAAGCAAGCAGAAGTTTCTATGGACACAAGAATGCGAGAATTCCTTCCAGCGGCTGAAAGAAGCTCTCACATCCTCTCCAGTCCTTACCTATCCGCACCCCGAGAAACAGTTCATTGTGGACACGGATGCCAGTCATGAAAGTGTCGGCGCTGTACTTTCCCAAGAAATAGATGGCCAAGAACGAGTCATAGCATACTGGAGCAAATGTTTATCGAAACCAGAGCGGAATTATTGCGTCACTCGTAAGGAGTTATTAGCTATAGTGAAAGCCATAGAACACTTCCATCACTATCTCTATGGCAGGAAATTTCTCCTTCGTACTGATCACGCATCCCTAACATGGCTGATGAATTTTAAGAACCCAGAGGGCCAAGTAGCCAGATGGATACAACGACTCCAGGAATACGACTTTGACATCAGGCATCGCAAAGGCTCATCGCATGGAAACGCCGATGCCCTATCAAGAAGACCGTGTCCCGAGAGCTGTCGCTATTGTTCCAGAGCGGAGAGCAAGTATAATCCCGAATATGTCATACGCCAGACGAAGACGTCACAATCAACGCCACCAGATCCCTGGAGTGATGAGAAGATTCGAGAAGATCAAATGGCAGACTCTGACATCAAACCAATTTTGGAGTTATTAGAATCTTCTAGCACAAAGCCCAGTTGGAAAGACATCTCGACTTACAGTCCTACGACGAAGCAATATTGGGCTCTTTGGAACTCTCTCCACGTCAGGAATGGTGTCCTGTTCCGAAAATTCGAATCGGAAGATGGGAAGACATCTCGGTGGCAGTTGGTACTTCCTCGATCCCGAATACCAGAGGTCCTCAAGGAATTACATGGCAGTCCCACTGGTGGCCATTTTGGAGTCATGAAAACATTACATAGAGTCCGAGAGCGCTTCTTCTGGGGAAAAGCGAGAGCTGACGTCGAACAATGGTGCAAATCTTGCGATGCATGTGCAGCTCGGAAAGGACCAAAGAAACGTAGCCGAGGAAGACTACATCTCTACAATGTAGGAGCACCTTTTGAACGCATCGCCCTTGACATCCTAGGTCCTCTGCCAAGAAGTGCTGATGGCAACAAATACCTCCTTGTTGTCATGGACTATTTCACGAAATGGCCTGAAGTTTATGCCATCCCTGATCAAGAAGCTTCTACGGTTGCGGATGCCTTGGTACACCAGTGGATATCAAGGTATGGAGTCCCTCTCCAAATGCATTCGGACCAGGGGAGAAATTTTATCTCTGCTGTGATTGAGGGTCTCTGTCAACTTCTCGGAATGGACAAAACTAGGACGACGCCTTTACATCCACAGTCGGATGGCATGGTTGAGAGATTTAATCGTACCATCCTCAACAATCTCTCACTGCTAGTCTCAAGAAACTAACAAGACTGGGACCAAAAACTTCCCTTGTTTCTCCTCGCCTATCGCAGCGCCGTCCATGAAACGACCGGCTATTCCCCGTCTCAGATGCTTTTCGGTCGTGATCTTCGTCTACCTTGTGATCTGCTTTTTGGTCGCCCTCCAGATGCGCCTTCATCGCCAGAGGGATACGTGCAGAATCTTCAGGCACGATTTGAAGACGTCCACAACTTGGCTCGAGAGCGGATCAACATACAGACGGAGAAGATGAAGACCAGGTACGACACGAAAGCCACGGGACATCAATTCAAAGAAGGTGACAAGGTTTGGTTTTATAATCCGACTCGACGCAAAGGACTTTCTCCCAAACTGCAATCGCACTGGGACGGTCCTTATACAGTCCTAAACAGACTGAACGATGTCGTAATTCGGATCCGAAAGTCACCAAGTTCGAAGCCTAGAGTCGTTCATTACGACAGGCTGGCTCCATACTATGGCCATAGTACTTAGTTCATTGATTGTAAATAGTGTAAATAATGTAAATTAGTATGACCATGGTCTTGTATATAAGTTAATGTAGTAATTTCTTTTGCTTAGCATTATCATTATTATTATTATTTAAATACTTGTATGTAATAATGTCTATGCTTTAATTTCATAAGTGTATTTTTTTTGTATAATTCAGCATTATGCATGTGTTTAATTGTTATTTTTCATGTAAACTTTAAGTGCTTTGAATAGTATAGCATTTGTTGGTAACGGGTTTGCTTTCCGATCAAAGGTTGAACTGCCCGGGACGTGCAGTCCTTGAGAGGGGGGCAATGTTATGAATTTTGTATATACCTGTAAATATTCCATTGTTTAAATTTACTTTATTTTATTATTGTGAAAATTGCAGTATTATTAATGTATTTCCTATTGAGCATCATGTAACAATGCTAAAGGCCTCAGATGGTTTGCAAGGAAAACAACCTTACACCCTCATCTTTATAATGGAAGTCTATGGTAAAATCGCCAAGGAATGGGTTTATCGCCAAGTTGGCGATGGTTTTGGCGACTTATTTTTGTCGCCAAATTTGGCGATATATCGCCAAATGTCGCCAAGTTGGCGACGGATTTGGCGACTTTTTGTGCTACCCCCCTTATACATTTACATTGGGATCCTTTCACGTTTGGAGTACTCTATCGAGAGTTGAAGGACCTTCTGGTAATTTCTAGCATTAGAAGGCTCTGGAATAATCTGGAAAGATCTCTGAATCCTATATAAGGACCTCCATCAGTTCGGTTGAGTTAGTTGTCTGTCAACTGCGATTGAATTCATACGAGAGGCTTTGCATTGAGAACTGTGTTACTCGGATCGATTTTGTCGTTGATACGTCGTATTGAACGCATTGTTTCTGTGTGAAATTTTGCTGCGCTTTTATTGGATTTGAAGATTACTGAATATCTTGTAATTTTCAGAAGATATTTGTGATCGTATTGCACTGTTTATAGTGAATAAAGCCTTTTTATTGTTCTTATATATTGGCATCAGTCCTTTCGAACCCCGAGCTCACAACAATATATTAAGGATAATCTATTTGACAGTTAGAAAAGGAAAATATTGTTTTAAATGAGATGAAGGTATATTTATTTTATATAATTTATTGCGATAATTTGAACTGTCAACATTTGCAAGATTAATGACTCTGAAATAGAAGTTAAATTATTTTTGGATTATTTATGAGAGATCAAAAGAATAATTGTTATTATGTTTATTTTAGAAGCTATAAATAGGCATATTTATTTTATATACATTTGCTATAATTTGATTACATCCAGAGATGCAATTCAAGGTTAAATGAATAAAGGGTGAAAATGAATTACATGTGGATTGTTTTATGAACAATAAGGATAATTATAAAAAATAGATTTAAAAGTAATAAATAAAGTTCTTAATTTCCTTTTTGCAATAAATCTTGATATATAACTGTGATGTAGAAAACTACTATTTACCTTTTATTTATTCAATTATTGTAACGGAAAAAAAGGAATGCTTAAATGAAAAGAATTATTTATTGAACTAGAAATGAATACGTATAACTTAACATTTAGATTACTGCTGAGATATTATGAAAATAAAACAGAGATAAAAAGGATTATTAATATACAGGGAAACGGATGAATATGGAAAGCTTTTAAAAATAAGAGGGGTTTGATTTAAATAAGTAAAATGTAAGAAAACATTTATATATATGACAGATTGCTGTCATATATAATCACCCCACAAACCAGGAACAGCTGTAATGGTACAGTACAGCTGTAAAAACAAGTATCGTGTCTCTTCTTAAGCACATATATTCAGTTCATAAGTAAAGCATAAACATTGAGAAAGATATAAAAGCACAGATTTTTTTTAAAAAATCTTATTTTATCATAGCAGTTCTTTATAACTTGTGATCAATAGTCCATTCAACAGTCCACAAGTTGTTATTTTGTTGTTTCGCAGGACGTTCTGTTTAATTAGTCATCTAAAGTTTGTTTGCCTTGATTGAATTGGCCTTACATGACTGTTTTAAAATTGCTTGACTTTTTGTATAATAGTATAAAATTGTTCGACTTCTTGTGTGACTGGTACCAGTACTTAATTTATTTGTCATGACGATAAACATATGAGAAAGTATGCAAACATTTCTCATTTTCAAGCATTTTTGATCCAGCTAGGATCTTTATCTGACTATGCAAATTTATATAAATCACAAATGCAAGCAACAAAAAAAAAATACACATACACAATGTTACTAAATACGTAATGTAACAAAGATGTTACATGAAAAAAATGAAAATGAAATGCAGGTGGTATAGATGCAGTGAAAAAAAAAATGTGAAGATTCGTGCCGAAGCACAGGACGGGAAAAAAAGGAATGCAATTGCACGCCCGCAAAAAGTGTCCGCCCTTATTCTTGTAACAAATACAAGTATTATGACGCCAGTTTAATACCATTGTCCTAGGTGTAGAGGGAGTGAGTTGAGAGACCATATTGTAGTTTCTTGACCACAACATGGACCCCTTGCTCCCCATGAAGACCGCACTGGTTTTCAACAGGAGCACGTTTCGACAAATCATATAAAATTATTTTGGTATCAAGAAAAATTGGTGTACCAATTCTGGGTTGTCTCTCAGCACATGGAAGTGTGGGACCTTAGGGCAACAATTTTGCACGGGCCACAACTTCTGAGGGCAATAATTAATAATTATTTTAAAACTTGATATATATCCTATATATAAAAAGAGGTAGACAATCCTACAGTGGTGAGAGACTAAATGACATAATCGAGTAAAATATATTCAAGTCATGTGTGATGTTGAGAAGTTAAGTCCATTTTATAAGCTGTTATTTTTTATTAACGAAAGGGAAAAAAATCTTATAACATATTGCATGTAAAATTTACATGTTCCTATATTATGAATGTTAAAATTTATAAGAACTTGTATGTGTAGATAAGTGTGATACAATTATGATATGGCTGTAAAATAAAGTGAAATAAGATGAACAAAATGTAAAAAGACACAAAATATTGTTCACAAATGAGCTTTGAAAACAGTAAAATCATGGACCAGCCACAATGTTGTTAAAGATCAGTTATGCGCAACATACACTCAATGTTGTACACCATTGAGCACTAAGTATCAATGTACATATTATTTACTAAATCATTGAAGGTTGAAACTAAATTATCTTTTCCTCAGATTATAACGAGGTTCAGAATGAAAAGGGGTATTATTATTATTAATGGCATGACTTGAAGGATCAAATAAATGTCCATATCGAGGTGGTGCTATAAGTAGTCTATCAATATGCACACGAAATGCTGTATCATCATGAGCATACAATCTTTTAATTGAGAATGAAACAGGAGAATGTTTATATGTTACAATATATGGTCCGGTATATCGAGGTTTAAATTTATCAACGGATTTTAAGTAAACTATATCTTTTAAACAAATGTTTCTTAATTTTGCTTTACGACCATATATTTGATATCTTTTATCTTGAGCTGATTTGATGTTGGCATAAGCCTTGTCATAAATTTTATTTAGATCGTCTAGTAATTTATGTACTTCAATATGTTTATCTAGGAAAGGTTGATTACTACACTGGTCATAAGTGTCAAAAATTAATGAAAGTTCTCTACCAAAATGTAGTAGGTTAGGAGAAAATAGTGTAGAGGAGTGTTTAGAACCATTGTAAAGTGACTTGTGAATATGTAAAGCATTTTCAAACGAGTGTCCTTCTTGTAGAAGTGTAGTTACAGAGTATTTAATTGAGGTATTTATACGCTCAGAAATACTGTTGCTAGCAGGGTGTGAAACAGAACTGTGACGTATTTTTATGCCAAGGGAATCATTGAAAATATCATAAACATGGGAGGTATACTGGGGTCCTAAGTCTGATAAAATAACTGCAGGTCTCCCAAACGTAGTAATGTAACTAAATAAACATTTAACAACTTTAGGCGCAGAAATATTAGTAAGTGGATAGAGTTCAATGTGTCTTGAGAAGTGGTCAGTAATAGTTAATATATGTTTTCCGTTAGCAAAAGGTCCAACTAAATCTGTACTAATTGTATGACCAGGGTATCTGGGTTTGTAAGTAGGTTGTAAAGGTGCAGGAGGGGTGCGATGATGTTTAGCTTGGAGGCATTTGATGCATGAAGACACAAAATTCAGAGTATCAACATACATGCCTTTCCAAAAATATCGAGCAGAAAGAAAATCATAAGTCTTAGCTAGACCAAAATGAGAAAGATGTGAAATTGTTAAAACTTTGCTCTTTAATGAGTCAGGAACTACAATGTGGTAAGAGAAGGTATTGTTAATGAGATCTTCCTTTTTTATCATTAAAACTTTGGAATCAGGGTGGATGAAATATTTTGGAAATTTTTGAGAAGATCCATTATTTAATATTTCATTGTAAATATTATCTAAAGTGGAGTCATTTTTTTGTTCAGTGCAAAATGTTTCATTTGAGATTTCTAATAATGGATCACGTTTTGTTTGATTGCCTGACACTAGGTAATTTACATATTGGGTATTGACATTGGCAGACAAGTTGTTCTTATTAGGTGTTTCACAATCAACAATTGGTAGTGCTTGAGTTTCATGAATAAGATTAGGATTGTTTAGTAAGGTTTCTTGCTGGTTGTCAAATTTACAACGTGATAAATAATCTGCAAGTACATTAGATGATCCTGGTATATGTTCAAAAGTGTAGGAATATTCTGAAAGTTCAACTAGCCAACGTGTGGTTATGTCAGCTGGGTTTGTGGTTTTTTTGTATTTTTCCAAAGGCTTACTGTCAGAAAGAATTACAAAATCTCTATTGTATAAATAGTATTTGAAAGCTGTTACCGATTTGTATATTGCCATGAGTTCTAGTTTCAGAGCGGGGTATTTTTTTTCAGAAGATTTTAAAGATTTTGAAAAGTATGCAATAGGTAACAATTGTCCGTTATGTTTTTGTAATAAAGCACTGGAAATAGCAACATTGGATGCGTCTGTGTTAAGGTAAAATGTTTTATTCCAATCTGGTAATCTAACCATCGGTGAGTTGAAAAAAATTTTCTGTATGGTGTTAAGAATGTGTTGATGTTCATTTGTCCATTTGAATTTAGATTTTGGAGTAGTTAGGTTTATGAGTGGTTGCACTAAGCTTGAAAATGATGGAATGAGTGATTTGTAGAATGTTATTACTCCTATGAGTCTTTTTAATTGACGTTTAGTTGTTGGAACTGGAAAAGAAGTTATCTTAGCGATGTTAGATTTAATTGGTGAAACACAGTGATTTTCAATGTGGAATCCCAAGTAGTTAATTTCAGTTTTGTGGAAGTTGCATTTGTTGGGGGAAAGTGTTAAATTATATTTAGTTAGGAGATAAAGAATTTTCTCAAGTTTTGAACACATTTCTTGAAAGGAATTTGCGCCTAAGATGAAATCGTCTTGATATGTAAATACACCTTCTAATTGTAGTTCATCAAGCAAGGAGTCCATTAAAGCTTGGAAAATTGAGGCGCTGGACTTTAATCCAAAAACAAGTCTTTTATATCTGAAGGATCCAAACATAGTGGTGAATGTCAATTGGTTTTGAAATTTTTCTGGTAAGTCGATTTGATGATACGCCTGATGAAAATCGAGGGAAGTGAAAAATTTATATGATGATAGGTTAGCAATAATTGTTTGAATTTTTGGAAGTGGATAAGATGAACCTTGAATAACTGTGTTTACCATTCGAAGATCTAATGCAAGTCTATATTTTTGTTTACCTGTACCATCAGATTTTTTTAACCAGTAACATAGGACAAGCCCATTCAGAACAGCTTCTCTCAATAATTCCAGCTTCTAACAATTGATTGATTTGTTCGAGTGCATCTTTTTGTAATGATTGAGGGATTGGGAAGGGTAAGGTTTTAATAGGGTAGTCATTAATGAATTTTAAGTCTGGCACAATCTTATCCGTATGACCTAGAGTGTTTAAGGATTTTGAGAAAGCATTGTAGTATTTCAACAATAAACTATTTAATATTTCTGCTTCATTTGTATTCAAGTGTTTTAGATCAAAATCACTAGAGGCTAAATCTTCTTTTCTCTTCTTTAGAACTTCTTTTGATGCTTGAATAAAATTAATAAAATGTTGTTCTGCATTATTTGGATTCTCAGGGTTATCTGGGGAGTGCTCGACAATATCCTCAATTTCAGATAAATGACCAATTTTAGTTTTTTTATGAAGATGAATGCAAGTATCAGAGTTATTTTTAACAGATATATAAAAGAAGTGACATTTTTGAGGAATTTTCTTCTTATGTTTAGAATTTTTATTTGACTGAATAATGGCATCAAAACCAATTAGGTCTTTTAATGATGATATATACTCAAACAAATAATTTTTGCTATCATTAATATTGTTAGTGTACACAGAAACCCATTTTTGTTCTTTTGGTTCTAAAACAATCTTTCGTGTTAATAGAACATCCTGATTTGTCATGGATATGCAATGTGAATTACATTGTTTGTTATCCTCAACATTTAAGGTATTTTTTGTAGTTTCTAAGGGAACCGATAAGCTGTTATTTATGTGTATAACTTTCTTGAATGTATCTATGATAATGTTAAATCTGTTTATGAAGTCAAATCCCAAAATTCCTTGAGAATTCGAAGATTCTGGGATATCAACAATATAAAAATGGTGTGAAAATGATTTATGGTGCAGTTTAATTGAGGTTCTAATACAACAGGAAAAATCAACATCAGAATTAACTGTTTTAATAGTAATGCTTGTGGAGAGTCTTTTATATTTTAACTGAGATTTAAGTTCATTAAACAGATGTTGTGATAATAATGAAATGCTGCTGCCGGTGTCCATGAGAAAAGTTACATCTGTTTTAGCAATGGAAGCCTTTACAAGAGGAAGTGTTGGGGTATTTCTGTTTACATTACAAATAAAATGTACAGTGTTGTCATTATCATTTTTTTGAGTTGTTTGTGTTGCTATGTGATTTGAAATTGTAATGGTATCACAAGTTTGTGAGCTAACTGATTTTACCAATCTTTCTTTAGAAATTTTAGGCATATTAGGGTCAACATAAAAGTTCGCTGATGTGGAATTGCTGAAGTGAGATACAATGCCATCAGCAAAATTGCATCTCTTGTTTAGTTTTCTGAGATTTCTGTTGGTTGTTGTTTGAAAAATTTCTAAATTGTTCGCGTCTTTGTGTGTTCATTCGCTTCCACTTGAAGCACGAATGGGCCTCATGGCCCTTTTTGAAACACAACTGGCATGTTGTGATGTTTCTTTTGAAGGATTTGTGAGGAGAAAAGCACTTGAAATTGTGTCGAGATTTGAAAGTTTTTTTGTGACGCGAAGCGTCTAAACGATATTTTCGTTTGAAGTCTGGGCGAACATTTACATTTTCTTCAGCCTGTTTGTTGTCCGACTTAAGCGATAGTACATTTATATTTTCAGAAATTTCTCTTAATTGTTCTGCTAACCCTATATCAGATTTGCTTGTAGATGGATATGCATGTAACACTTTTTCTGTATGCAGGATTTCATGTAAGACTTGTGCTCTGTCTACTGCTGTTTTATAGTCATATATTCCTTCTTCCTGTATTTTGATACGAAGATTAGAAGGGATTGCTTCTAAAAATTTCATAAATTTTATTTTGTCATGTGCATTTTTGTCAGTAATATCTGCATAAACAGTAGCAGCTAAAACATTAAGTCTGTGAGCAAAATTTTTTATGGTCTCTGCCGGTAAAAGTGTTAGGCCGGATAATTCTATACTGGCTGCACATTTGCTAGGGGGAGAAAAGAAAGCTGAAAATTCCTTTTCTATAAAGTCCAAGTCGTTACTTTTTAGCAATTCAGGGTTTTGACAGAAAAATTTGAGAGCAGGACCTGTTAGTTTACTTTTGAGTAACGAGATTGTAGTTTGTTGGTTATATTTGTTTATTTCTGCCACTGATCGGATTTGATCAAAAAAGAAAGGCAGAAGTTCATGATCACCTTCAAAGTTAGTGATATTTATGGGTATGTGTTTATTAGCCATAACTGCAGTAAGTTAAGTAATGTAAACGCAGGTATTAACTACTGAAATTCTGCATATGAAACATACAAAATACAAAATGCATAAAATAACAACACATAATGTAACTAAAATAAAATATGTGTATATTGAAAATAAAAGGAAATAATATTTATACATGTATTATTATATATATTATTTAAACTTTTTGAGGAATTAATCAAACAAAAACAAAAAAAAAATAATAATATCTTCTCAAATCATTTTCAAAGACAGAGATAAAGGAAAAAAACTTTGAATTTTAATTATTTATTTATTTTAAGAAGAGGGGAATTAAAAAGGCATCACCTCATTATTAGCTTTATCCAAAAAGGTGAATGTAATCATCAAATGAAAAAGATAGGGGGTTAAAAAAAAATATGCTATTTAAATTTATTTTAAGGACGACAAAAAAGGTAATATAACACTATTTATTTCTTAATTTTTTTAATGAAATCTGAAAAAAATCCCAAAAATCTAAGCTTAGTATTCTTTTTATTATATATATAGAAAAAAGATTCCAACATTTGTCTATTAAAAAAAATCATCAGTGAAATTTATCTAAATAACGGGCGAAGCCCGCTATTATAATCAGTCATAATAATATCTGGCATGCGGACTAAATGCGATATTTAAAAAAGTAATTTCAAAATTAAACATGTTGTACACCTACAAAATGTTAAAATATGCGAATATTTCCATAAACGGATTCTTATCATGATTCAATATGTTTCTCAAACTCATCTATTTACTATTCTCTATTACTCATATTGATGCTCGCTTTGTATTATTCTCAAACATTTGAAAAATTCGTTAAACTTCCAATATGACGTCGGATTTTCTTTTTAATTCTGTAATGACGTGATATTAATCTGCTTTGTGTACATACACATACTCATACTCCTTGTATTATTGAGAAATCTTTCAAAATTTCCGTTTTATTACCACTATGACGTCAATCAATTTTATTTCATATTAATCTTTTTTTCAATTGGTGAAACATTTTATTTCATTTTTAACACTTTCCAACCTAGTTGAAAAGTGTTTATGACTTCGGTTTGTCTGGCCGTATGGCCGTCTGTCGTATGTCCGTCTGCCGTCTGTCCGTGCCCTAACTCCCGTAAATATGCTTGGATTGCCCTGCAATTTTTATATGTTATTGTCGTTATCTATAGCATGTTCCCTATTTAAACTGAAGTGTGTTTCACTTATAGTTTTTTTACAGGGACACTCAAAAGAATTCCGTTACATTACGGTATATGGGGAAAAATCATTTGCGGTTTATTTTAATGATGTTACACAATTTCAAACACTTTGTAATTGATATATATCACTAAGGTGCATTACAATAAGCTTAATATGGAATAGGGTGTGCACAGCACTTATAGTTACTTTACAGGGACAGTCAAAAGAATTCCGTTACATTACGTCTATGGAGAAAAATCGTTTGCGGTTTAATTAAATAATGTTTCACTATATTAAACGCATTGAAGTTTATATATATCACTAAGGTGCATTACAAGAGGCTTATTTGCAGAATATTGTGTGTATAGCAGTCATCGTTCATTTACAGGGACACACAAGAGAATTCTCTACTGTCTGTTAACAATAATTCCTGGAAGTGCGTTTTAAGTTGCTGAACGCGATTTTAAATTTAACTCACTTTTTGTCTATTACTTGGTGTGTATAAATTCTGTAGATCCTATACAGGGCAGCACAAAAGTTCACGAATACATTTCCGTTTATTGATAGAAACTCCAGAAGGAGAATTTTAAACTGTGCTACGCGTTTCCTAACTAAACTAAAATTGAGCATCCTATGTAGTAATATACAAATCTATAGATCATATACAGGGCTGAATAAAAGTCTTAAGATATTTTTCCGAATATTGTATATGTTGGAAATTCCTGAAATGACGTTTTTAAATATGTTATGCGTTTTCCAAATTGTTTACTTAGATGTTATCTTTCAGCTTATTAAACGGTAATGATTTGTAAAATTATTTTGGAAGCGTTGGAAAGTGTTACGTAATCTATGCTTGACGCATGATTTTTCGTTCTTGTTATTTTTCACGTGGAAATCGTTCGATAGAAAATTATTTATTGTAGAAAGAAATTCATTGTGGATTTTTATTTTTTGGCAACTGCTATAACGAAAAATGTTTAAATTGAATAGGAAAAGGCTGTTAGAATTTTCGTTTTTTATCTCTATTTATTAAAATAATACGATTTTTTTAAATTTTAATATTTTGATCTTCATAACTGGTATTCAGCTATATAAACACAAAGTTTCAACTTTGTAAGTTATATAGTTCCTGAGAACGGCTCTGTGACGGACAGGCAACGGAGCGGGAGTAATAGGGTTTCGTGAGATGAACGAAACCCTAAAAAGAAAAAGAAACATTATCTTAAATTCAAATCTGTATTAGCATGGCATCTAGGAAAGCTACTTGACAAGGTAATTAAAAATTTAGAATAAGTAAATTAAATCTAATAATAATATAAAAGGATTTCTCCGCTTAACAATTAAAAATTTTTTTTTTGACTCAGCTAGTATTGATTGCAACATTACTCTAAATCCTTTTAACTAATATATATATATATATACTAGGGGGCTCGGCCCCTGCTCGCTACGTTCACTAACCCTGTTCTGATTTCACAGCCTCTTAAAACCTGGTAATGTATCCTGTTTTAAAAAGATGATGATGATGATATCACGAACGGCGACTTTCTTCTGTAATCAGGTTATAATGCTTTTTCATTTAACTGGTTATAATGCTTTTTCATTTAACTGGTTATAATGCTTTTTCATTTAATTCATCTTTTTTATTTTTAATATTCATGTGTAAACACAATTTTCATGACGTACTTTTCTTTATTTCCTGCTTTCAACACGTGATCATTTAATTATTATTTTAAACTTTCATTATTGTTTTAATAGTTTTGCGCAAATACATTTTTTATCTATATATATAAAAGAAAGTTTTTTCTGGCTAGATGATCAACGCACAGCCAAAACTTCTGAACCTACAAAGACGAAACTTGCAGGAAAAATACTTCTTAGTATGTAGAGGCGCACTAAGACGGGATTTTCAAAAACTCCACCCCTAAGGGGGGTAAAAAGGGGAACAAACTTTAAAAAAATTCCTTAAAAATCGGGTAATATAGTTATGTGACAAATGATAACATATTTTAATGTATTTTTGAATGCTGAATCGAATGGTATCAATTAAATACTCATAAGTCGAATAGTTCGTGAGATATTGTACATTTTTCTAATTTGGCGAAGTCTTTGACGTCAAAATCTAACAATTCTAACAATACAAGTGAGAATTTCTAAAAATAGATCCGTTACTATAGCAATGGAAGAAATTCAAATTAAATATTTTTGTTATTTAATTCTTTTGTTTATTTTTACAGATAGAAACATTAACTGTTCAATGGGCTTTATTGGGAATCTGGGTTCGAGGTTGCAGGAAATCACGTGTTGGTGGTATTTTACCATCGGGATTTCCAATTGAATGTATGCATGCGATTTTTATTTTTTATGAGTGCTGTTATATTTTAATAAATTTTTATATAACTGTTTATTTAAACAGTTTATATTTTTATATAAACTGTATTTAAAATATATTTATCATTCATATTTAAAGTGGAAGTACATAGAAAGAATCAGACGATATGCGAAAAACGAAGCACATAAACACAACAGGGAGGTCACATGATGGTGGTTTATGACGTCACGCCAATAAAGCCCATTGGGAATGGAATATTATTCTTACGGATATTTATGTAATTGTGTATTATTATTAATTCTACATACGCCATGATTTAAAATAAAACGTGATTGCTAAAATAAAGTTTCGAATGTCTGTTTAGTATTATATATTGCTTCTTTATTTGTTTTCTTTGGGTAGTTATTATTATTAATTCTACAAACGCCATGATTTAAAATAAAACGTGATTGCTAAAATAAAGTTTCGAAGGTCTGTTTAGTATTATATATTGCTTCTTTATTTCTTTTCTTTGGGTATGTTAGTTATTCAAACGATTTCGGGCTAATTTTCCGCAATCAGATACTTCGCCAATTGGCGTTTTAGCTACCATGTTGAGTACTTCTCTGTTATCCCGTCGACCACTTTTCATAACAAAAAACTATCGCCAAACTCTAACGCCAAATAAACGGGAGAACGTTGCCATTGAAATATCAAAATAAATAAATAAATAAAATATAAGAATGTAAGGACACAATTGTTATTTTAATTAATGAATACATCAGTAAAACATAATGAAAAATACACGCAAATGTCGAATTAAAAACCACTTGATGACGTAGCAAACACGTATAATGCTTCTGACATCAAGTCAATGGGACTGCATTTTTGGCATTTAATCTTACAATTTGGCGATAGTTTTTTGTTATGAAAAATGGTCGACGGGATATTGGAGAAGTACCCAATGAGGAAAATCATCGTTTATGTTTGAAGCGAAACCTTCATGATGAATCCTATTACAGAAAATCATATCATCATCTACTATGGGTATAAACCTCATATTCATATTTTAATCCGGTTATTCATGATATTTTGTTAGGTTTTACACTGTTAGTTAAGTAATGTTTTTTGAAAGGTTTTAGAGTATAGCTATTCTACGTTACTCTGTTATAGAGATACAGAGGAAAGCTCTAAAATTAAGTGCTCGATTATTAAAGATTACCTTTACAAAAAAATTCTACTGAACAAATTGGGATGGAAGTGAGTTTTCAGGTATGGTTAATGACCCTATAATATATCATTCTATGTTGCTTAGTGATGGAGCTAATGGGAAAGCGATTGGGAAAGGTGAGTGCAATTATGAAAGATATATCTACTATATATATAAAATGCAAATTCGTATTTCATTCCGACCGTTTATAATTTGAGTTCTGCTGGACGGACTTTGGTGGGATTTACACTGTTAGTTAGGTAATTTTGTGGGGATGGTTGGTACTTCTCTGGAGCAAAGTTTTGTCTGCGTTGTGTTTTCTGAATCGAAAGCTTGACAACGAATCCGATTACAGAAATCATATCATAATCATCTACAATATTTATAAAACGCAAATTCGTATTCTATTCCGATCGGTTAAAACTCAGGTTCTACCAAACAGATTTTTATATGATTTCACTGTTAGTTAGGTAATTTGTTTTAGAAAGGTTTTAAAATAAAGCAAATTGTTCTACATTGCTTATTTATAGAGCTACGGGAGGAAGTTATAGATAAAATTAGGTGAACCCGATTATGAAAGATTACTTTTTTTAAATTCTACTGAACAGATTTTGACGGCAGTTTCACAGTGTGATAATATTTCAGGAAATGATTTCCGACATTGTTTAGTTATGGTGCTATCGGAGAAAGTTGTCAGTGGTGTAGTGTGCAAAAACAGTGCATATACTCTATAGACAGAGGATATATACTAGAGAGTATATGTTATAGCTACGGACGGTGTACAGAATTTTGTCTTAAAAATTCCAGAAGGTTGACGGCGTATACCAGCATATACTCTCTACTAAATTCCTGAGAGTTCTATCAACAGGTGAAGATGATTATGAAAGATACATTTGTCTGTCTACTGTATATGTATAATGCAAAGGGGAATTTCGATCCTGCCACTTATACCTTGAATTCTGCTGAATGGATTTTGCTGGAACTTACACTGTTAGTTAGCTAAGTTTTGAGGGGAAGTTTTACTGCATAATATATCGTTCTATGTTGCTTAGTTATAGAATTAGGGGGGAATTTCTATAATCAGTTGAACCCAAGTATGAAACATAAGACTTTTTTAAAGATTCTGCTCAATGGATTTCGATGGAACTTGCATTATTAATTTTCCAGGGATAGTTTTAGTATATTGCATAGCGTTATATCGTGCTTTAGAAAATCCTACTGTAAATGATTAAATGCACGAGTTGGTCTTTAACAGCCTAAATTTCGTGTAATACATTAGAAAATATACAGCGTAATGGCTTTCATATCGTTTTACAGCAATGCGGAAGGACATGCAAGGTTAAAGTTCATGTTTCTTTAAAACACAAGATCAAATTCACCGATATATTTCGTTTGATTCAAGTTTTGTTTGGAGAAACCGACCAGCGTAGCGAACAAAGCCTGCTAAGTAATAACAATGGTTAATTTTATCTGTATATAAAATTCTATATATAAAAAATAAAGTCCTGACTGGGGAGATCATCAACGCACAGTCCAAACTACAGAAACTACAAACACGAAAATTGCGGGGAAAATACTTTTTAGGATGTAGAGGCGCAATAAGAAAGTTTTTCTAAAATTCCATCCCTAAAGGGGTTAAAATGGGAACAAACATTAACAAAATTTCTTAAAAATAGGGTTTTATATTTATTTGTCAAATGATAACATATATCAATGTATTTTTGCATGCTGAATCGAATGGTACCAAATAAAAATATTCTAACTCCAACAATTCGTGAGATATTGCACATTTTCGAATTTGGCGTTGCCTTTGGCGACAAAACCTTAAAATTTATTGCATTGATCGCCAAGTGATATTTTCTAAAATACATTCGTCATTGTTAAAGATCAAATAATATTTGGCGATTTATAAGATACTGGATAAGAAAAAAAATCACATGATATTTTGATTAGATGAAATCTCAATAATGTCAGTTTTCGGGCTCTTTTTTTTAACCTTTTTTTTTCTTTTGCTTCGGGAATTTGGAATTGAATATTATTCGGTATTTTGATGTTAGCTGGGTGCCAGTGATCGCCAAAATTTTGTTGAATCTCGCCAATACTTTTTTTTTTTTTGCTAATCTTTTAACGTTAGCTAATAACAATTAGCCATTATTTTAACATTGCGATATAATATCTTAAAAAACTTACTTAAAATAACTAAAATATAATCATAATAAAATACATAAACACAAACATATCAATATAAAAAAAATGTCACGCAAAATGTTGCAATTCAAATGATGCCAATTGAAACAAGATTTGGTGAGTTTTTACTGGCGCCCAGCTAACATAAAAGTACCTATTATTCTTACGGATATTTATGTAATTGTGATTTTGAAATAAAATATGCTTGCTGAAGTAAAGTTTTGACGGTCTCTACGGTTTCGATATAGCACATTTTCTATAATTTGGTGATGCCTTTAGCGCCAACTCATCAATATTTCTAACATTACAAGTTATAATTTCTAAAAATACATCCATTACTATATCTTCTTTACTACCGCCACTGCAACATATACAGGGAGTCTCATCCTTCCGCTTCAAGGCACGGCACGAGGTGTAGGGTTAACTGAGATCCGAGATCAACAAACAGCCTTATTCCTGGAATAATTAATATGAGGATCATAATTAAAGCCAGACAAATACTTAGTAGTCCAAGGCAATAATTTGATATGCGATCACTTTTCATATTTTCCTGTAGCTGTCTTAACGACATTGCTGAATGCATGCAATTCACCGGTATATGTAGTTTGATTCAAAATTTGTTTGGAGGAAACCGACCAGCGTAGCGGGCGAAGCTTGCTAGTTTGTTATAAAACATAATCCTTTGCGCTTATTTAGAAATTGGCAACAATACAAAAAAATGACTTTTTCAATAAAAGATTTTTTACTCGATTTTTAAGGATTTTTTGAGTTTTTATTGTCCGACCGTGATAATTTTTTTAATTTCTGAAAGCTTGTTATATTTCGCGTCTGGTGGTATGATTTTCGAAACCGTAGGACGGCTAGAAAAAAGTAATAGCTCCTCAAAAAAGTCCCTAGTAAAAAAGCGATGAGAATAACCCGGAATATCTACGCAGAATTTGATTGGTCCATTTCGTTTTTGGCTCAGTTCCAGATTACTTTTTTTTAATACTAGGGGGCTCTGCCCCCTGCTCGCTACGCTCACCAACCCCCGTTCTGATTTCACAGCCTCTTAAAACCTGGTAATGTATCCTGTTTTAAAAAGATGATGATGATGATGATATCACGAACGGCGACTATCTTCTGTAATCAGGCTATAATCCTTTTTCATTTAACTGGTTATAATCCTTTTTCATTTAACTGGTTGTAATGCTGAAATACAAAGGATGTGAATTATCACTTTACTAGATGGTACCCGTGAAAACGTGACGGAAAAAATATTATAACAATATCAGTAAAATAAGCTTCTTTATTATTTAAGTAGGGCTTCGTATGAAACAGTCTTTCAAATATTTTATTTTAACCCCCCCCCCCCCCCCTCCCAGTGAAATGCTATTTCCGATGCAAACTCCAAATGAACACTCCGTAAACAAATGTGTAATGAAAATCAGTTTGACATTACCACCATATTCCCCACGACAAAAAAAAAAAAAAAAAAAAAAAGGTCATGGAGCTATAAAGTATCATACAAATAGTCCTATCATAAAGTATCATACAAATTTCCTACTTTCATCTCATATTCAGTAAATAAAAGAACATAGTATAAGCACCCCCCCTCCTGTGATAATGCAATCGAATGAGCTCCTATGCGCATATGTATTGCATCTGCCCAAAGGCACCGTTGAAATTCGACGTTAAAAAAGTTTTAAAATGTTTAAATTAAAAGTTTTAAAATGTCCTCTTTAATCATTGTTCGTTTCAAATCCATATCTTCTAAAACGCATCCATTGTTTTAAGCTAATCAATTTTTATGTAAAAATGAAGAATTTTTCTTAAAAATAATAAATTAATATGCAGATGAGGGAGAATTTTAATGTTTTCAATTGTAATTTATTTGTATGGTTTCTTCTATCCCTTTACATAATCAGGATGATTATTCCTTTTCCATCACAGTCGGTCTCTTATACAGTTAAATATCCAATGGATCTTTAAAAAAATAATAAATAACAGTTCCTAGCATATTCTGATTCAACATATACATCAACGAATTCAACATATCAATTTTATGTTAATCATAAACTAAAAATAGTTTTTTTTTTCTTTTGACAGATTTTATATTAGCGCCAAAATACTCTATCTTATAAATAATCTGATCTTATGATTTATCAGGTTTTTATTATTATTTTTTTTTCACTTTTCATGAAGGTTAGGGATACCTATTTTCAATTGTTGCAACTTTCCAAGGGGCTATTTTACATTATTAAAACAAACGGATGGTCATTGTTGAGATAGAATTGAAAAATATTTCATGCTTGAAAATTATTTAAAAAGTCGTTAAATTAAGCGGCAGATTTCAAATAAATTTCAATCGAAAGCTAATTTTTTTTTTCTAATTGAGGATGTAAGAATTAAAATTGTAAAATGTAGTAAAAAAATTAAATTTTTAGTATTTAGAAGTGATGTAAGCGCGATGAAAGCTAAAGCGATAGTGCCGTTTGTTGTCACAACCGTTATACATTTCTAAATATTGCCACTGTGTTTTGGTTGGCGTCCAAAAGTAGACTACCATTATTTGACATCGAAAGAAAAATTCACAGTGAAAGAAATAAGACTTTGCCGCTAATAAGGAACTGTTAAATGAACTTATAACAAACCTACCAAAATAATTCCTATAAAATATTAGCTTTACATTGTTTATTCTAGTTAAAAATACAATCATTATTTCAAGTTTTTTTTTTCCTGAAATTCTTTACTTTTGTGAATTTTTTTTATTAAAAAAGGAAATCTTAATAATTTAAATCCTATAATTCCTATAACTTAATCCCATAATTTAAAAAAAGTAATTGGTAACATGTAATCAAGGTATGCAATCAAGATGAAGCAACCAATAAAGGCTCCAGTTCTAATCTTTAAAATTAAAAATTGAAATATCAGTTAATATTACGCCATGTTGACACAATCATATAAATTTTTCTTTTTAGTTTTATAAATGTTAAAATGCATTTCAAGCTAAGCATAACGTCATTTTCACCGGTACAAACTTTTCACACGTACATTTATTCTTAAGCACCATGCATACAAATAAAAATATATTTTACATTTAATTGTAATGAAAAAAATGGCATCAACAAAGTTATAATGCTTAATGATAAAATGAACCCAATGGACAATATTTCCGTGACGTCACAGTAAATATGAATTTTTATTTGCTTATAAAACATACGGATAAATATTTTTTACCGAAATACTTAAACATTTTAACGATATTTTAACTTACAAATTAAAAAATTCGGCCTAAAAGTCACGTGCTTTTAATATTTAATATTTATTTTTTATGCTCGCAATCATTGAGTTCAGAAAATAAACTCTGTACGTCGCAACAGTGGGCGTTAATCCGATTGCCGACTTTATGACGTCATAAGCAGAAGTAAAATTTTAATTTAAGATTACGGCTAATTAATTAAATTTTCGAACAAACGAATGTACGATAACAAATCTGTGACCAAATATCTTTCATTTAAAAAAAGAATGATGTAATTTGATGTAGTAGTTTGTTCTCGCGGATTGTCGAAAGAAATCGCTTAGCGTTTTAAATATATAGATAATAAAATTCAATGGTGTCTAACAGGAAAAGTTTAACTATTTTAGACTATCGATATACATCCAATTTCATTAAATAATCACCCTATTTGACTCGAAATTTAATCTGGTTACAATTTATTAAAGCATTATAGTGATTTACATGCAAACATTTAAAAAACAAAAACATTTTAAGTCAAACTGATCTGTAAATTAATTATGTGTATCTGGTAGGATTCAGTAATGCATATAATTTCCATTATGTTTGAAATAGTGAAGTATCACTAAATTACACTGCAAACGATTTTTCCCCATAGAACAATGTGTAACAGAATTCTTTTGTTTGACCCTATAAATGAATAATGCTTTGCAATCCATATTCTACAAGAAGCATGTTTATATGCGCGTCATAATTATATATCAATTTCATCATGTTTTAAATGACATAGCATTATTAAAATGCATTTGAAACGATTATTTCCCATTGACTGTAATGTAACGGAATACTTTTGACTGTCCCTGTAACAAAACTATAAGTTCTACACACTTCAGTTGAAATAGGGAACATATGCTATAGTAAACGACAATAACATACAAAAATTTCAGGGCGATCCGAGTATATTTACGCGAGTTAGAGCACTGACAGACGGCAGAAAAACCGAAGTCTTAAACACTTTTCAACTAGGCTGGAAAGTGTTACAAATGAGTTCGTGAATCTGACAGAACATTCCTCGCTGTTGAATGGGAATGATTTCCTATGGAAACACTGAGCTCCAGGAGATCTAACAGGAGAGCTAACAGGCGATCTTTCTTCCTAATGCCCAACATGATTTCCAGCGGTCAGCGCGGAAGGATACAGTGACGATAATTTTAGCTCGCATTCATGGCAAAACATGCTGTCTATCGCATTACTTTACATGATTAGTGAATTATTTATGAAATAGATACTAGCTTTACTTACTTTATCAGCTCTGCTGAAAAATTAATTAGTGTACGGTTATAATGCTTTTTCATTTAATTCATCTTTTTTATTTTTAATATTCATGTGTAAACACAATTTTTATGACGTAATTTTCTATTTTTCCTGCTTTCAACACGTGATCATTTAATTATTATTTAAAACTTTCATTATTGTTTTTAACAGTCTCGCGCAAATACATTTTTTATTTGAGATAAAACATAATCCTTTGCGCTTATTTAGAAATTGGCAACAATATAGAGAAATGACTTCTTCAATAAAAGATTTTTTGAGTTTATTGTCCGACCGTGATAATTTTTTGAATTTCTGAAAGCTTGTTATATGTCGCGTCTGGTGGTATGATTTTCCAATCCGTAGGATGGCTAGAAAAAAAGTCCCTAGTAAAAAAGCGATGAGAATAACCCGGAATATCTACGCAGAATTTGATTGGTCCATTTCTAAATCGTTTTTGGCTCAGTTCCAGATTACTTTTTTTTAATATAGAAGGATAGAAGGATTTTATCCTACTGTTTAATTATTCAATCCTTTATGAAGAATAAATTTTACTTTTTTTTTTCAAAATTATCACAAGAAAAGGGATTTTAAT
Source organism: Maratus michaelseni (assembly GCA_963931845.1). NCBI lineage: Eukaryota > Metazoa > Arthropoda > Arachnida > Araneae > Salticidae > Maratus > Maratus michaelseni. The sequence goes on along the minus strand of OZ007593.1, from coordinate 126,055,836 downwards.
TAAATTTAAATAAGGGTTTGGTTTTAAATTTTAAAATCAGATGAAGGAGAGATTCCCCACCTCCACCCCCCACCCTCATTTTTGCCTTTATTGCGTTCGTGATTCCATATATACAACCGAAAATTCAAATTCATTCCAATTAAGTCAAATTCATCTGTAACAGTGGGACCCGTGCGAGGATTTCGCACTGCATTCCAAATTTTTTAGCATTGTAGTATTTTTATTATATAGATTTAAACTTCTAAAGAAACATTAAGAATAATGGTACAGATGTCGCAAACGCAGGGTTTCTTTTTGGCGACAAAATGGGGATTTTTTTGCCTGGCGGGGTGGGGTAACATGGTGACTTTTGCTTTGTATGGCAACTTGGTATTTTATAATAAAATGAAATGTGTATGTAAATAAATTAAAAATAAAATAATATAAAAATAATTTATAAATAAAATTAAAATATGTGTAATAAAAATAATGTGTGTGTTAAATAAAACTGTGTGTAATAATAAAATTAAATGTGTGTGTTTTAAAGTAAAATTATAATACAATTTTATTATAAAATAAAACTAACATGTTTTCGCAAGCTAAACCTAACAGGTATTCGAAAATGGGGTTTTCTCGCCAAAATAGCACCACAAAAAAATGGTGCCAACCTCATTGCGTCTGCTATATCTAACATTAATTAATTAATTTCCCTAACATTAATTAGTCAAGCCAGAATATCAGCTCATTTATTCCAACAAACTTACAAAAAGGCACGAGCGAGGAAAAAAAAATAACAATCATATTTTAACTGCATCGAAAACAAAAACATGGGACCCATGGTGTCTTTTTCTCCTAAACATTGCAATTTCAAATTAAAGTCTAATAATGCTTAAAGTGATAAAAAAAAAAAAAAAAAAAAAAAAAAAAAAAAACATAAGACGGAATATTTAAAATGCCTTTTTATCACTTTAAGCATTATTAGACTTTAATTTAAAGTTAACAAGTGATTGTATTATATTATTTATTTTCAATTTTGCTTTTTAATCATAAATATAAAATAAACACGTGCGGAGAAATCATACTTTATTTTATTATGTACTATTTACTTTTTTATAATCAGTGTCATAGGCGTAGCATGACTGAAAATTTTGGGGGAGCACAAATGTTTATTAACACACACACGAGTTTATTAAATGTTTATTAAACACACATAGCCATATACATACAGTGGTTTCCTTGTTAAAAATGGCCCCAGTTAACAACGTTGCGGCAATTTTACCACATTGGGTAAAAGGAATTCAGTTTCGATCTTCTAGTCCACTATAATGAATTTTGTCTTAGTTTCAAAAAAGTTAATTCGGAAATCGTACAGCAATTTTTGAATTTTTTACGAAATGTTTGTGATTTTTAACGTTTTTTGACAATTTCTTAACATTGGTGTTAGGAATTAAGTTTCAATATTTTAACACAATTCTGTAACTTTTGTTCTTTGCATTAAAAAAAAAAAAAAAAAATCGCGAACTTTTTATGGGATTTTTAGCGTTTTCTAGCTTTTTGCAGCGATTTTTTAAACATTCGTAGGAGAAATAGGGTTTCATTTTATTTCAGCTACTGTGCTATTTTTTAAGTTTTTGCAAATTTATTATGAGATTTTTCGCATTTCGTGGTGATTTTTTTGACATTCGTAAATGGAATCCAACTTCAACATTTTAGCCCAATAGAGCAAATTTTGTGATCTGTGATTTTTAGATTTTTCACTCTTTTTTAATGGGATTTTAATCGTTTTTTAGCGTACCGTGACGATTTCCTTAAACATCCGTACAATACGTCTGGTTTCAATCCTTCAGCTCAATACATTAAATTTTCTCCTTAGCGATTTTGAAAATTTTACCAAAATTTTTATGCGATTTTTAGTGTTTTTCCGCGTTTTGTGGCATTTTTTAACATTTGTGGTACTAATCTGTGGTTTCAACCTTTTAACCCATTATAGTAAATTTTGTACTCTACGATTTTTAATTTTTTCATGAAATTTTTATGATATTTTGTCGTTTTTTCGCGTTCTACTGCGATTTTTAAACACTTGTAAAAGGAATCCAGTTTTAATCTTTCAACCCATTATACTAAATTTTGTAATCTGCAATTTTTTAACTTTTCGCGAATTTTTCATGCAACTTTTTACGTTTCGCGGAAGTTTTTAACATTTGTAACAAGAATCCGGTTACACCTTTTTAACCCAATATAGTAAATTTTGTTCGGAACTCGTATAGCGCGTATAGCGTTTTGAATTTTCTCTAATTTTTTATGCGGTTTTTAGCGTATTTTCGTGCTTTGTGGCGATTTTTTGACATTCGTAAAAGGAATTCAGCTACAATCTTTTAATCCAATATAATAAATTGTGTTCTCTGCGATTTTTGAATTTTTCGTGAATTTTTTTATTCGATTTTTCATTTTTTTCTTCGCGTTTCGGGGAGATATTTTCACATTCGTAAAAATAATCTGGTTTCAAATTTTTAGTCCAATTAGAGTAATTTTTTTTCTCTTTTCAAAAAGTTTATTCGGATTTTAACAATTATTTTAAGTTTTCATGTGATTTTAACATTGTTTCGCGTTTTGCGGCGATTTTTTGACATTCGTAAAAGAATTCCAGCCACAATCTTTTAACCCAATATAATAAATTTTGTTCTCTGCGATTTTTAAATTTATCGCGATTATTTTTTTGCAATTTTTACGTTTTTACGCGTTTTGCGGCGATTTTTCTTACATTCGTAAAGGAAATCTGATTTAAATCTTTGAACACAATATAGTAAGTTTTATCGTCAGCGATTTTTTGAATTTTTCGTGAAATTTTTTTATGAGATTTTTTTTTTTTCACGTTTTGTGACGGTATTTTTTCATTCGTAAAAAGAATCCGGTTTCAATCTTTTAGCCCAATATACTGGGGTTGGCCGGAAAATTTCTGCCGTTTGTGATTCGTACCGGAAAATTCTGCCCGTTAATTATTAGAAATTAGTTATCGGAATTAATGTCTATTAATTAAATGGTAGAATTTTCCGGTACGAATTAATTTTCCCAAACGACACGAATTTTCCGGACAACCCAATAGTAAATTTTTTTCTCTTTTCAATAAAAATTTTTCAGAATCCGTACAATGATTTTAATTTTTCACGCTATTTTAACGTTTTTTGGCGTTTCGCAGCAATTTTTTAACATTTGTTACAGGTATCGGGTTTCAACCTTTCAGCCCATATAGTAAATTTAGTAAATTTTGTCCTCTGCGATTAAAAAAAAAAAAAAAAGAGATTTTTAGCGTATTTTCGCATTTCGCGGCGGCGTTTTTAAAAGGAATCCGGTTTCAATATTCCAGCCCAAATATAGTAAATTTTGTCCTCTGAAATTTTTGAATTTTATGCGATTTTCTGCGGTTAGTGGCAATTTTGTAACACTTGTAAAAGGAATCCGTTTTCAAGCTTTTATACCAATATATAGTATATTTTGTGAATTTAATATATTTCGTGAATATTTTAGTGTTTTTCGCCTTTTGCGGCAAATTTTTGACATTTGTTTCTTTTTCCGAAACGGAAAGAACTAACTCTCTGTTAAATTTTGCTCTGCTGAGATTAAATTAAAGTTGGAAGAATACAAAATCGTCGTAACACGAACTATGACACTCAAAATATTAAACTAATCTGGGTCAAAAAAAAAAAAAAAATCAACTAAAATTCAAAGTTAGTTTGATTCGAGACCAGAGCAGACGTAACATGCCCGTGAGTACGCTGTTGACGATATAGTTGGGCCCACTACCAGGTACATTTAATTCGCGGTTCACTTGGGGAAAAAAACGACCAGGGAAATGAGGAAAGCTCCACTAGTTCATTTTATTGAAATTAATATTTTTGTAACAAATATAATAAATAAACGATATTTTCCAAACTTTTAAGACATTTGAAATAAGATTAATCAGCTTTTAGGAAGTACCAATCATTTAAGATATATGCGCCAGGAAAATTGCACCTTGGATAGCAACGGTTTTGCTTAATAGCGGTAATTCTGGAACGGATTACCATCGTTTACCAAGGTACGGTTGTATATTAACTTTAAAACATCTCATTCAAGAAGGCTCACATTTTGCAAAATATATATATATATATAAATCATACCCATTACATCTCAAAAATGTGAAGGTATAGTAGAAGATTAAGTGTCGTCAATAAAAAATAATAATAAATATAATTACGTTCAAAAATTAATGAAATCAGGCCCGGCCAGTATAAAAATCAATTAAATCAGGTCCGGCCCGAGTCAATTTTTATAAAATTTTCTGCCTTTTCTTAAAATAAAATTAAGATTCTTAAAAAAAAATACTGCATACATCTATGGGAAAATTTTACCGTATATTTCAAACTATATCTCCACAAGCTATATAATACAGCATAGCAACATTAATGATAACTTATACTTTTACTTTCAAATATATTATACTCATTAAAAACATAGTGTAGTTTAGAATAAAAGAAAAAAGATAATTAAAAACATAACTTTTGAAGATGTATATTAAAAAAATGTAGATTTAGAAAAATACTTCTGTGTAATTTATTAAAGTACTAGATGACTCGCCCGGCGTTGCTCGGGCCCATGATAATAAAATTAAACAAATCTAAAGTTTGTATGATTTTATATCTTTAACCCGATTTTGTAAAAAATAATTTATTTATTTCAAATTGCTTTGCATGGCGACTGAAATTTTTTTATTTCCATTTTCCGCCGATACGGGCGCATTCTGATAAATGGAATTTGTTTTGTGCAAATCACAGCAAGGCGTTAACCCCCCCTCCCTCTCCATACCCGCAAATATAACGAATAATTTGTTCAAGAAAACCACCTTCACCTGCATTAACGCGATCATTAAAAAAAGAATTAAAATTTTTCTAATAATTAGAACATAACGAAGACGCTACGCTAAAATAGCCGGCAGATGACAACACTTCCCATCCTCAATTTCAGATCTATATCTTAATTAGTTATCTAAATTTTTGTTCATTAGTAAAAATTGGCAATTATTTCCTTTCATTTTCGCAAACTAAATGGAGGGATCTGCCAGAGAAACAGATCTCTTTGTAGTTCAGTTTTTAATGAAAGCAGATCCCTGTCTGAAACTTTCTCGGATTTTTTTCACTGGCGACGGCAGTTCTTTGCATAAATTAAGAAAAATTTCAGTTTGCAAAAAATCATTATTTATGTTATTTAAAAAACATTACATGCCCGACACGTCATGGGAACAATTAAGTCACGGCTCGGCCGAGAATTTTGAAAAAAAAGTTCTCCGCTTTTTCCGATCTTTTTAATTTTGTTATATTGTGCCAGTCGACCGCTTAATTTTATTTCTCTTTTTCAGGGTTCGCACGCTATTAAGCCACGCCCCATTTTGTAAGGACTCTTACACCAGTAATCCCATAAAACTATCTTCTACCTAATGAATCTTGAATACCATTAGGAAGAAAATGATCTTTCAATTTTACTGGTGGCAGAGTCCTAACAAAATGGGGCGTGGCTTAAGAGCGTGCGAACCCTGCTTTTTCTCGGCTCGGCCCGTTAAAAAAGTTGTCTTTATTCTGCCGGCTCGCCTCGCGCCGGGTACGGGCTTCGAGACAGGCCCAGGCTCGTGCAGACATCTACTTAATAAACAGATTTTTGCAGGGAAATGCCTTCATTTTTTTCATTTACGTACAAGTCAATTCTGAAAAAAATTCACTCATCCATTTTGCCCAGCTCAGATTTGAACCAGCAATTTTTAGTACCAAATTCATTACTTCAAAGAAAAAGAGCTGAGCTATCTATAACGATCTGACAGCTGAATTTAAAAAAAAATTAAGAAGCATAAAATGAAAATAAAAGTAGTTATTTTATTTCGATTTTCGGTCAATAAATGACAAGTCTTACTTGACTGTATCATATTTTAGAAATTGATGTTCAGAAAATTGGGGGGGCACGTGCCCCTTCGTGCCCCCCCGAAGCTACGCCTATGATCAGTGTTGAGCGTGATAAAAATCTGGAATTTTATTTTTGTGGCAACATTAATTTGAGGAAAACCTTTCATTTCCTTTATGAAAACAATGCCGATTTATTTTTTAATTATCAGCAAATTTTAATCAAAAAACATGTTTTAGGAAAATGTATTTGTACTATGTCAGAAACCTGTTCAAAATCCTTTCATATGGTATCTCATTCGTCGTTCTGCATTTCGTATTTTCTTAGAAAAAGGGATGTTGACAGGAGAAATAATATATACGATAATTTCAATTAATTTATAATTCATTTAATCCTTTTCAAATAAGTTATGAAAGTTTAGACTATAAAATCTAATAGAGCTGCCTTTATTTTCTGGTTTGCGTATTTTAAGAGATAAATCGTTTTTAATATAATTTGTACTTGTATATGTACAGTTTCTTTCTTAAAATGTTTTTAAAAAACAATCAATTCTTAGTTGATATTACGGAGGTGAAAGGGGGGGGGGGATGTATGTGTTTATTTTATAAGTAGCTGCATTACGTAAGAAAGCGTAATATAAGCTTTGAAATAGGGGGCTCTGCCCCCTGCTCGCTACGCTCACCAACCCCGGTTCTGATTTCACACCTCTTAAAACCTGGTAATGTATCCTGTTTTAAAAAGATGATGATGATGATATCACGAACGGCGACTTTCTTCTGTAATCAGGTTATAATGCTCTTTCATTTAACTGGTTATAATGCTTTTTCATTTAATTCATCTTTTTTATTTTTAATATTCATGTGTAAACACAATTTTTATGACGTAATTTTCTTTATTTCCTGCTTTCAACACGTGATCATTTAATTATTATTTTAAACTTTCATTATTATTTTTAATAGTCTTGTTAGGGTAGGTTTTTTCATTTATTCTAAATTTTCCATATTTTCTTTATTTTTTCTATATAAGTTGTAGCCCCCCCCCTCCTTTTATAATAATCGTAATTTTTTCATTTAATATTCTCTTTATTTTAGTCTGAAATAATGGGGTTAAAATACCTTTTCTTTCTTTTAAATGTCTAAGCTAAAACAGATTCATTGTCTCTTTTACTTAAAATCATAATTTTTATATTTCCCCTGTAAGTTATAATTTCACTGGGGTGGTCCTTGTTACCATGGGAAATTTCCAAATGCTCTCGGACACTTGGGCAATAAAAAAATCCATTTCCCAGACAACGTATATTAGCTTGTATTGTCAGGAGTTTTATGACTCCATTTATGCTGTTTTTTCGTAAACAACTTTAGCGTTGTTGGTCGCCTTAATCTGCTCTGTAGATCTTTCGTGGAAAAAGCAGGACTCGGGCGGCAGATAGTGGCCCGAATTGTTAAAGTTTTATTATTCGTTTTTACGAGCCCAATTATTCCGTTCTATGTAAACAACAGTTCACGTGGGAGGTCGAAAGAAGGAGCAGCAGACCCTTATACCTTCGTGGAAAGGGGAGCGGAAACGGAACAGCTGTACACATGCCATCACCCCTATGCGAAGTAGTTCCACCCGCAAGAGAGCGACGACCAATGGTTTTACTTAACGTATTCGCGGGGAATGTTTTTTTCCCTGGTATAGTTTAGCGCGGGAGATTGTAGCCTGGGATATACGGTATATGAGTTTTTTAGTGGAAGGCTGAGGCCTTTCCTCTCTCCCCCCCCTCCTGGAGTTTTCCTGGTGGTGGCCAGAGAATTTGAGAGGCATTCGAAGTTTTACCGGTGAGTGAGATGCCTGCTTAAAAAAAAAAAAAGGCGTCTGGTGCCTCAAGATAGAAATAAGCTCTGACCGACAAGACACTGAGTCACTATAATAGTTATGTTTGAATAAGATCTTACTACCGAGAGCTGTGACGGTTGAGAGCATTTTTTTTGTTGGAGCCAATGCTCTTCGATGGCAGTTAAGCATAGATTAGATAAATTGGAGGACTGTCGCTTATAAAAAGAGTATGTCGAAAGCTTTGATCGGAAGTGCAGTCGGAGCATTCGGAAAAAAAAAAAAGGGTAATCCTAGCTCCTTACAGATGACACCGTTTAACTACAGAGCATAACGCCGAAACATATCTTCAAAGAAAAATCGTATAGCTGGTTACCTGCTCCATATTCCATATAGAGGAGATACTTAAATATTCAATGATGCCTAAAGTCTCTTCGTGTAGTGCCCCATGTTTGTGAAAGTAAGACGGCTAATCCTGGAACATTACTAATATGTTTACCAGGACTGTTAAGCCTCAGCGTAACGAGTGTTGAATCTGCCAGTGAGCTTTTGGTAAATATTTTCCATGTTAATGAATAAGTGCCTTTTATTATTATTATTATTTTACCATGAATATATATATATATATATATACCTTGATGCATATATATGTGTGATTAAATCACCTGTTACCAACTAACCTTATACCTATAAATCTGAATATGTTGGCGTTTTATTTATCTGATTATGTTGGTGTTTTATCTAACAATTCTTTTTTCATAAGTTAATAAAAAATCAAATTCGTGGTCAAATCAAATTCGTCAAATTCGTCTGTGACTTATTTGTATGCATCATAGAAATTCATTTGTTTTTTATCTAAATTTAACATTACTATTTAATGGATAATGAATTTTGTTTAATTATTTAAACAATCAGAGAAAGTAATTATTTAATATTTAAACCTTGCTAAATTTAATTTACTCTGATTGTGACTTCAGTTAATTTTCCTTCATCAATTAAAATTAATAAAGTAAATTTAAATTCTTGATTTGTTTCTAAAAATGTTTATTAATTTGGTTTTCTTTAAACATTAAATTGCTTCTTAAAAATATTGTGAAGTACCTTTTATTTTCCTCTATAAAGAAAGAGATTTAATAAATAAAATAAATTTAACCTGCTTTTAATTGAAGTAAAAGAATTGAAGATGAATGTAAAAGAAAAATTTTATATTAACTATGTTTAATCCTTAAAGTTTATTAGCTGCATTTAAGGTAATTAAGTTACACCAAATTCTTATTAAAAAGGAAAACTATGTTTTATCTAGCTACTCTTGGTTTGTTACTAGCCACTATACAAAATCACTCGCATGGTTCTGGCAAATTGGTACATTGATATGATCAGGTTTTGTAACTTTAATTAATTATCTATATCCTTATTTTAATTAACTTCTTTCCCCTTTTTTTGTGCCTTTCAAATTCTGGAAGGATTACAGGACCCTTTTTTATGTCTTTCTTATTCAAAATCTGTTCTATAAAGTTTTAATGAATTTCATTTATTTTACCATAACAATGTTCCAATTCGTCAAACCACTTGTTGGGTATAAGCGGTATGGTGATAAATGAGAATTTTGTTGATACCTTTTGGCAAATTTATTCATTTACTTAATTAATTTCTTAGTTGTTCAAAATTTATTTGGTTTGTTTTGTTTATAGCATCTCTCTGTTTTGATTTTTAATTAGTAATTGTGTAAAAATTGTTTCAATTTCTGAAATCAACAAAATTCATTCTTTTGGTTATTTATCACTTTATCAAATACCCCAACAAGAAAATGGTGCCGTGTAGAAACATTCCTGCGGTTACCAAGAAGTAAAACTTTTGTTTTTGACTGTAAATTTTGTTTTACATTATATAATTGGAGCAACTGGGTATCGGTTTTTACTTATTGTGAAATTTTTGCATATATCTATATGGTAAAATTTTCTATGTATATTTTTTTAAATATTAAGATTGATATTTTAAAATGTGTATAATGAAATTGGTGATGATCTTATGCTACCGAGGCATATAATCCCCATTTTTCCCCTTTTCTGCCTTCTATTTATTATTTTTTTTTGAGTTCTGTATAATTATCTGACTTTATTAGGGCCAAAGGAGATCCTACTAAGGAGCTGGTAGAGCTCCAGAAAAAAAATTCGTTAGTTGACAACTTGTGCAACATACCACCATTTAATGGAGAGGCTAGCTCAGTCTCATTTACTGACTTTTCAGAGAAACTGGATAGTCTCTCCACCCTTTTTGCTTGGGATGATAGTGAGAAAAAATTTGCCCTCCTTAACCGCTTAAATGGTACTGCGGCGAGATTAGTTAAGCCCCACAAAGATAAAACTAGTGCGGAATTATTAAGTATCTTAAAAAATAAATTTGTCCAATCACCTACTCCTGATGTTGCACTTGCCAAATTCCTCAACTTTAAGCAACTCCAGGTATGTCAGTGCAAGAGTTTTTTTATGCTGCATCTGACCTCTCATCAAAGGCACTCGTTATTGATGGAGTAGCTGATGCCATTGTCAACAAAAGCCGTGAAGCCATGCTTCACTCTATGCTTTTAAACAACCTTGCACCTGAGATCAGAAAGGGTGTCATCACCAAAGATCCCAAAACCCCACAGCAAATTTTAACTTTTGCTCTAGTGGATGAAAGGGCGTGCCGCAGTGTAAATCCTTTTTACACTTTACATGAGGAACCAAATCCCCTTCTATTTCAACAAAATTTCCCGCAGAATCTAGCTTGTGCAGCTACTCAGCCAACTAGGGACAACAATGCAGAAATAGAAACTCTTAGAATACAGATTGAGGCTCTAAATTCCAAACTTGACAACCTAATAAGTGATAAAAGCAGAGAGAGAGAGGTGCAGAGCCAGGAAATAGTGCCCAGTAGAAGTATTACTTGTTTTTATTGTTCCCAACCCGGTCATTATGCTAGAGAGTGCCCCCAATATGTGTATAATTTTAATAGGAGCAGAGGCAATAATTTTAGGAGCAGGGGAGGACATGACAATAGTTACCGGGGAAGTTACAACAGGAGAGGAAACTTCAGGGGAACCAGAGGAAATAATTACAACAGCAACAGAAGTGGTAGGAACAGAGTACAAAATTATGCGGAGGGTCAGCAAGCAAATGATGCAACTAATAATCCCACTGTTACTGAGAATGTTCATTTAAACGGGGATCGGCTGAATCAGAGGTAGTCGAACTGATTCCAAAAAAGGCCACCGACCCACCTGCGGTATATAGTGTTTTTTCTCCGCAGTCTTATAACTTGCCAACTGCCAGTATACTTATAGGTAATACTAACATAACTGCCCTCTGTGACTCAGGTTCTGCGATTAATCTTTTAAGCAGTGTAATTTTGAACTCTCTCACAGACTATAATGTGCAACAATGTTATACGCCTATTCTGACAGTAACTGGAGAACAAGTTCCTCTTACTGAAAAAGTAGTTATGAATTTTAAATTTCATAACACCCAATGCCAAACTGTTTTTTTTGTAGTGCAGGACAAGTTGGCGAAGGAATTTGATGCCATTCTAGGTATGCCCTTTTTGAAACAATACAATGCAATCATTGATTGTGCCACAAATACTGTTTCTCTTCAGGCTTCGGATCAAACACTATGTAAACAAACCCTGCTTACCCCTCCTTGTACCAAAAACAGTAATGTGTGTTTAGAGGAAACAAAGGTAAACAAACAAGGTAAGAGTAGTGACCCATGCATGCAATGTTATGAATTACCTGTATATAATAATCCTATTAATGTGTATAATTGTGCTAATTGTAAATGTATGTGTAATGTAAATAATAACAATTCTAGTGTAAATACTTGCAAAAATAACTATCCCATAGATCATAAAGTTGAAACTGAGGCTAAATTGATAGCAAAAAGTAGTACCCCTGACTATTCGAAAGATATTGAAATAAGAAACTGTGTAGAGAAAATAAAATTAGGGAATAGTAGGGAGATAAGGAAGGTTCATCACAGTCAGAATAGTAGTGACGAAGAAAATAATGTTGATAAAAGGTGTAACAGGGTATGTGATGAAAGTAATAGTGATTGCCAGGTTTTTATGATGGAAGAATTACCGGGTGGTACTACTGTTGATAAAATTGCTTCGGGAAATAGTAAACAATGTGAGGAAAATTTTCAAAATTTTGAACAATGTATTTCTCAAATCAAATCAGAATTTTATAGTGTAAATAATGTAAATGCAAATATTGGGGAGCAGTTTAGTGATAATTCTGAAAATTCTGAAATGGGTAGTTATGAGTTTACTGAAAATGAGGAAATGCAAGCAAATAATATTAGTGAAAATACAGGTAAACATGATGTTGAGAAAAAGGCGTGTAATATCAGTATGGCATCTTTGTGTAATAAACTTGAAATCCCAGCTCAGTCTAAAATTTTAGCTAAAGTCAGATGTACGAAGGAAAATTTCAATGACAAGGATAGTATTTTAATGTTAGAGCCCTTTGCTAAGAATTTACATGCAGGCCTCTTAATTTCTAGATCCATTTGTACCCAAGAACATGGCCTATTTCTATCCTTTGCTAACTTTTCTGATAACAATATAGTATTAAATAAGGGTACTTTAGTAGCAAAAGTTCAAAAATGTATTGATAACTCTAACGTAACCCTAGATAATTGTAATTTAACCTGTAATATCAATACTCCCCCTCCAATTGCAGATTTTGACCATGCTGACCTCAGTTGGAGTTCCGAAATTAATTTAGACCACTTAGAACCCCCCTTAAAATTAAAAATGCAAGAATTTTTACAAGATAATAAAGATGTTTTTGCTGCGTCTGTCTTAGACTTACCCGGCTGTGACACCATCCCCCATTCAATTAATCTAACTTCAGAAAAACCGGTTAAATGTAAAGCATATAGAGTCCCCCATAACTTACGACAGGAAATGGAAGATCAATTAAATATTTTACTACAGGCCAATATAATTTCCCCATCTATTTCAGAATTTGCTTCGCCGGTCATTCTTGTGAAAAAATCAGACGGATCTTACAGACTGGCTGTTGACTTTAGAAAATTAAATAAAAATCTAATGAAAGATGCCTACCCCATACCAAACATCACAGACTCAGTTGACGCTTTATCAGGCTCAAATTTTTTTTCCACATTAGACTTAACTAGTGGGTTTTTTCAACAAACTATCCGTCCCGAGGATAAATATAAAACAGCTATTATTACTCACAAAGGGTTATTTGAGTGGAATCGAAACTGTTTCGGACTTTCGAATTCGGGAAACAGTTTTCAACGTCTTATGTCTGCAATTTTTGGTGACCTAGGTAATTTGGGAATTTTAGTATACATCGACGATATAGTAATAGCTTCTAAAGATGTCGAATCCCATATAAATAAACTTAAGCTTGTTTTTGAAAGACTTCGCCAACACAAGCTTAAACTCAAACCCAGTAAGTGTACATTTTTATCCGACAAGATCCAATACTTGGGCTTTGAAATCCAAAAAGGACGAGTGTCACCAATCAACAAAAATATTGAAGTAATAAGGAAATTCCAACCTCCTAACACCCGAAAGGCTGTCAGATCCTTCATCGGTGCACTCTCCTTCTATAGGCGATTTTTGCCAGATTTTTCTAAAAGAGCGAGAAGTCTTATCAACCTCACTAAAGATACGGGTCAGTTCACTTGGAACCAAGCAGCACAGGAGGAGTTTGAGGATTTAAAATCTGCATTAATATCCAAACCTTGTCTTGCCCTTCCTAATTTTGATAAGGAGTTTTACCTTTATACTGATGCGAGTGGCGAAGCACTCGGGGCAGTACTATCACAACTGGATGAAAATGAGATGCTCCACCCTATCGCATTTGCTAGTAGGAAACTCAAAGACGCTGAGACGAGGTACTCTGCCACTGAGAGAGAGTTATTGGCATTAGTATGGGCCACTGCACACTTCAAGTGCTACCTTGCCAATACTCATTTTTATATATACACTGATCATGCACCTCTTACGTACATGCTCAAAATTCAGGATCCCACATCACGTATGGCTAAGTGGATCTGTACACTTTCTGATTTTACATTTACCATCAGATATATTAAGGGAAAATGTAATAGCGTTGCAGACTTTCTTTCAAGGTTCACCACAGATAGCAAACCGGATAATGTCACCAATTGCAACTTTTCTATACAAGTAGCGAAGGAGACAACTTTTATGCCACATTCCAACCTTTTAGAAAAGATAGGTGAATTACAGAAAACAGATAAAAAGTGCTGTGAAATTGCTCGCAAAATTAGTGAAAATCTTGAGGTTGCACCCAAGTATTTGAGATTTTTCTTTAGGGATGATCTTCTTGTATGCGAGGATACAAGGGAGTCACCCCTATTGAATAATCCTATCAAACTTGTGGTGCCGAAGAAAATGGTTGAGCAAGTGTTTGCACTAACCCACGAATCCCTAGCTGCTTGTCACCAAGCTTTTCAAAAGACAATAGACCGCATTCGTGAGCACTTTTATTGGCCAGGAATGTCGGCAGATGTCAAGCACCTAGTGGAGTCGTGCGTTAGCTGTCAAGAAAAAAGAGTGCACAAAGCAAATCAACTTGCACCCCTCCAACGTGTACCCACACCTCATTTCCCTATGAATAAAGTGAACCTCGATGTTATAGGGCCTCTTCCTGTTACCTTTTCGGGTAACAAATTTATAATTACATACATTGATGCATTTTCAAAGTGGCCTGAAGCTTATGCGGTATCCTCAATCACATCTGATGTGGTAGCCGATACTCTCGCAGACTTCATTTCACGTTATGGAGCTCCATGTTATATCTCAACCGACAGAGGACCCAATTTAATTTCTGCAGCTATCGAGCATGTGTACAAAATGTTTGGAATAAAACATCCCAAAACCACGGCATATCACCCGGCCGGAAATGCTCAGATAGAACGCCAGAACAGGACTCTAAAAAACGCCCTGTGTCATATTGTGAATGAGAATCAATCAGACTGGGACACCAAGCTTAAATTTGCACTTTTAGCCATGCGCACGGCTGTGCACTCATCTACCAAACTAACTCCAGCAGCTGTAATGTATGGTAGAAACCTTAACCTACCCTATAATTTATTTTCTCAACTCCCCCAGTTTAGTTATAATGATGCCCCCTCTTTTTGTGAACTTTTGATACCAGCTCTGCAAAAGGTGAACGCTGAAGTGCACAATCATTTAATAAAAGTATCAGAGAATCAAGAAAAGTATAGAGAAAAGACAGCTGTTGACAAGAAACTAAAAGTTGGTGATCTGGTTTGGCTTTTCACTCCAGCAATTGCACCTGGTACAACAAAAAAATTAAGTAAGTTGAATAATGGCCCCTTCACTATCTTGGAAAAATTAAATGAGGTAAATTTTAAAATCGCCCTTGTTGCAAATCCCAAAAACGTTCAAGTTGTCCATGTGGATCGCCTCTCTGCCCTTAAAAACAGACTCCCGATTTGGTCCGACGACCCACAACAACAACAGAGTGTCCCAGATTCGATTGACGATCCACCTATCGATGTGCAGCAATCGATTCCCCATGCAGAGCAATTCGCTCAGCGCAGACGCCATCGCGATTACTGTATTATACCAAGTTCTGACACTCAAGAGAGCAACCCTGGTACGATTACTCAAAATGAATTCAGCACTCACGGAAGCCAAGCGAATTCAGCTAGCGATCCAGCCGAGATCGACCCCCCTCCTCCTCACTCAAACAAAACTCCGGAGGTTGAAAATTCAGCTGATAACCATCAGCAGAAAAGTGAATCAGCGGAGGAAGCTCTATCGGAGGAAAATAATGAATCGGAAAGGGAAGTACAGGAGTGTGAAATAGCAGCAACGACCAGCGAAGCTAGCGTTGCCGAAAATTCGATTAACAAACCGAATAAGTCGAAATCATTGAATCGACCGCAGCCGACTTCGCAGGATGCTTACGGGCTACGTGAAAGACGAACTCGCCCTATTTATAAAATTTAGTTTCCTTATATTCTTTTATTTATGTGTATTTATAGTTTTATTTCGTAATATTTATATGTGTTTATGTGTTGCAATGTATTTTATAGTAAATTTATGTATTTTTCGTCGTATATATTAGCGTTTTCTGACCCAAACATGGTTTGTTTTGGTTCACTTAGCGAAAATCGGAAATCCGATTTCGTGTTTTTTATACACCCTGTGTCGTGTATACATACATTTTTTAGTGGTATTTAGCTACTTGTATTAGTAAATACCCCTCCGCACACCTTTTTGTGCAGTTTTTTCTTCAAATTTAAGAGGTATTCTGGGTACTTTGAAAATGGCAGATTTTTTTTTCCTCCTTGTTTTAACAGCAAGTGTTAAGCTGGGTCGGTTGGCACTTTTCATCGTATGCACGCAAGTACGATATTATAGATTCCTAATTATGTATATAAATTTTTTTTTCATGTGTTTTTATACCACTTTTAGTCTAGGAATGTAGTTTGGCATATTATACTTTTTATTTTGATACTTAGGTGTGACATACCAATTTACCCCTTTGGTTTCATTCATGAAATTCCTTTTTGTTTTTCTTCTAGTGCAATGTCAGCAGAGTAGTATTTTATCTAATCCTACTGGGTAGTGATTTTTTTTTTGTAAATATTTTTTTTTCTTCTTCCTGAAAATTCTACCTTTTAAAATTTGTAATTATCTTAAATTTACTTTCTGCTTCTAAATTGTGTTTTTTTTTGTATGTATGTCTTCAAAATTAGTAATTATATATACTCTATATACATAAGCCTTTTTATTTCTATGGGGATTATGACCTTGTTTTGTTGTGACTATGTGTTATGAGTCACATCTGTTTTTATTTGGTTTTGGATAGGTAAATTGGGTAGTCTGATGATACTGCATCATCACTGTCTGGGTTTTCTTTGGAAAACAATGTTTCCAGTAAAAAAAAAAAAAAAATTTCTAGGCTGGTTCAGTATACGTGTGGGTAGCACAAGAACATAACTACTTTTTCCATGCACAGTGTTTTCTTGTTGTAACTGCATTTATATACATTTATTCTACACCCCAAACACCACTTTTCCAGACTTTAACTTTATCACGGGGTTCATTTTGCATTTGTTATCCTATTTTAAACTTTGGTATATTGTTACTCGATTACTTTGATGAAATGCGTTGTGTCATAAATCCGTTACATGTGTAAATCCCCAGTTGCTTATTTTTTTTTTGGTTATTGTATGTGCCAGTAGTACTGATATAGGTAAATGTATGTTGTAATTTGATTTTGTTTTCACATCGAACTGGCCAATTTATCATGATTTTATGCAAATGTTGTATATATTATCATGAGTAATGTATTGTTTTTCAGTTGGCAGTCTCAACACTCTTGCAATCTTTTTCAAAAAAAAAAAAAAAAAAAAAAAATATTGTAAATAATTTAGTTTGTTTTTTGGCAAAATTTTGGTCGTATGGGTAGATAGGTTAACGTATTATAAGTAGAACCTGCTAGGAGTTGCAACATACAGTAACAGTCGTGGAATTCGGAGCATGCACAGGTATGTTTATAGGTGGGATTCAGTATCAGGAGTTAGAAATGGTTATGCAGCGAAGGTGTCCTATGTAGAAACAAAGTGCAGTTTTCCCCGCCTTAGAAGGCAGTACTTCTTAGGTGTCTTGTTACCCCCTTGTGGTTTTCCCAGTTCTAGTTGTCAGGTATTTCAGCAGTTACTTGGGAGTGGTTCATGGTGGGCAGCTCTTAGTGTACATTCCGGAGTGTATATCTGACAGCGGCGACTTCACTCTATAATTCATGATTGTTCTTCGGACCGATGTCTGGCCTGCTCGGACGGTTAGGTCTTATATTGTGGAATCTCCAGCGTACTGTGAACTACCTCTCAGCCCGGTAACCCTTGCGAGAATTTTTCTTTCCTGTTTCGGTCTGCACGTTTCAAAAAATTAAATTTTTTTTTATCAAAAAAATTTTATTTTTTTGCGGTAAAGGGAGAGTCATGTTAGGGTAGGTTTTTTCATTTATTCTAAATTTTCCATATTTTCTTTATTTTTTCTATATAAGTTGTAGCCCCCCCCCCTCCTTTTATAATAATCGTAATTTTTTCATTTAATATTCTCTTTATTTTAGTCTGAAATAATGGAGTTAAAATACCTTTTCTTTCTTTTAAATGTCTAAGCTAAAACAAATTCATTGTCTCTTTTACTTAAAATCATAATTTTTATATTTCCCCTGTAAGTTATAATTTCACTGGGGTGGTCCTTGTTACCATGGGAAATTTCCAAATGCTCTCGGACACTTGGGCAATAAAAAAATCCATTTCCCAGACAACGTATATTAGCTTGTATTGTCAGGAGTTTTATGACTCCATTTATGCTGTTTTTTCGTAAACAACTTTAGCGTTGTTGGTCGCCTTAATCTGCTCTGTAGATCTTTCGTGGAAAAAGCAGGACCGGGCGGCAGATAGTGGCCCGTATTGTTAAAGTTTTATTATTCGTTTTTACGAGCCCAATTATTCCGTTCTATGTAAACAACAGTTCACGTGGGAGGTCGAAAGAAGGAGCAGCAGACCCTTATACCTTCGTGGAAAGGGGAGCGGAAACGGAACAGCTGTACACATGCCATCACCCCTATGCGAAGTAGTTCCACCCGCAAGAGAGCGACGACCAATGGTTTTACGTAACGTATTCGCGGGGAATGTTTTTTTCCCTGGTATAGTTTAGCGCGGGAGATTGTAGCCTGGGATATACGGTATATGAGTTTTTTAGGGGAAGGCTGAGGCCTTTCCTCTCTCCCCCCCCTCCTGGAGTTTTCCTGGTGGTGGCCAGAGAATTTGAGAGGCATTCGAAGTTTTACCGGTGAGTGAGATGCCTGCTTAAAAAAAAAAAAAAAAGGCGTCTGGTGCCTCAAGATAGAAATAAGCTCTGACCGACAAGACAGTGAGTCACTATAATAGTTATGTTTGAATAAGATCTTACTACCGAGAGCTGTGACGGTTGAGAGCATTTTTTTTGTTGGAGCCAATGCTCTTCGATGGCAGTTAAGCATAGATTAGATAAATTGGAGGACTGTCGCTTGTAAAAAGAGTATGTCGAAAGCTTTGATCGGAAGTGCAGTCGGAGCATTCGGAAAAAAAAAGGGTAATCCTAGCTCCTTACAGATGACACCGTTTAACTACAGAGCATAACGCCGAAACATATCTTCAAAGAAAAATCGTATAGCTGGTTACCTGCTCCATATTCCATATAGAGGAGATACTTAAATATTCAATGATGCCTAAAGTCTCTTCGTGTAGTGCCCCATGTTTGTGAAAGTAAGACGGCTAATGCTGGAACATTACTAATATGTTTACCAGGACTGTTAAGCCTCAGCGTAACGTGTGTTGAATCTGCCAGTGAGCTTTTGGTAAATATTTTCCATGTTAATGAATAAGTGCCTTTTATTATTATTATTATTTTACCATGAATATATATATATATATATATATATACCTTGATGCATATATATGTGTGATTAAATCACCTGTTACCAACTAACCTTATACCTATAAATCTGAATATGTTGGCGTTTTATTTATCTGATTATGTTGGTGTTTTATCTAACAATTCTTTTTTCATAAGTTAATAAAAAATCAAATTCGTGGTGATATTCTGTCTGTGACTTATTTGTATGCATCATAGAAATTCATTTGTTTTTTATCTAAATTTAACATTACTATTTAATGGATAATGAATTTTGTTTAATTATTTAAACAATCAGAGAAAGTAATTATTTAATATTTAAACCTTGCTAAATTTAATTTACTCTGATTGTGACTTCAGTTAATTTTCCTTCATCAATTAAAATTAATAAAGTAAATTTAAATTCTTGATTTGTTTCTAAAAATGTTTATTAATTTGGTTTTCTTTAAACATTAAATTGCTTCTTAAAAATATTGTGAAGTACCTTTTATTTTCCTCTATAAAGAAAGAGATTTAATAAATAAAATAAATTTAACCTGCTTTTAATTGAAGTAAAAGAATTGAAGATGAATGTAAAAGAAAAATTTTATATTAACTATGTTTAATCCTTAAAGTTTATTAGCTGCATTTACGGTAATTAAGTTACACCAAATTCTTATTAAAAAGGAAAACTATGTTTTATCTAGCTACTCTTGGTTTGTTACTAGCCACTATACAAAATCACTCGCATGGTTCTGGCAAATTGGTACATTGATATGATCAGGTTTTGTAACTTTAATTAATTATCTATATCCTTATTTTAATTAACTTCTTTCCCCTTTTTTTGTGCCTTTCAAATTCTGGAAGGATTACAGGACCCTTTTTTATGTCTTTCTTATTCAAAATCTGTTCTATAAAGTTTTAATGAATTTCATTTATTTTACCATAACAATGTTCCAATTCGTCAAACCACTTGTTGGGTATAAGCGGTATGGTGATAAATGAGAATTTTGTTGATACCTTTTGGCAAATTTATTCATTTACTTAATTAATTTCTTAGTTGTTCAAAATTTATTTGTTTTGTTTTGTTTATAGCATCTCTCTGTTTTGATTTTTAATTAGTAATTGTGTAAAAATTGTTTCAATTTCTGAAATCAACAAAATTCATTCTTTTGGTTATTTATCACTTTATCAAATACCCCAACAGTCTCGCGCTATTACATTTTTTATTTGAGATAAAACATAATCCTTTGCGCTTATTTAGAAATTGGCAACTATATAAAAAAAAATGACTTTTTCAATAAAAGATTTTTTACTCTTTTTTTAAGGATTTTTTGAGTTTTTATTGTCCGACGGTGATAATTTTTTGAATTTCTGAAAGCTTGTTATATTTCGCGTCTGGTGGTATGATTTTCGAATCCTTAGGATGGCTAGAAAAAAAGTAATCGCTCCTCAAAAAAGTCTCTAGTAAAAAAAGCGATGAGAATAACCCGGAATATCTACGCTGATTTTCATTGGTCTATTTCCAAACCATTACTTTTTAGCACACAGGCTATCAAAGCCTGAGAGCTAATGTGCCCGCCTGTTCTGTATGTATGTATGTATGTACGTATGTATGTACGTAACGAGATAACTCTTGATAGAAATAATCGTTTTGCTTAAAACTTTGTTTATAGGTTCATTGTGATAAGGCGCTTCCCTGACTAGTTTTGAGGGTTCATTGGTTAAGTATAAAAGGGGGGAATAGGGGGCTAACCCCCCTAATTTAGATAAATGGGTTTTTCATGCAGAATGATCCCATTTTCTTCAAATTTTGTATATAGGTTCATTTTGATAATGCGCTTCTGTGAATAGTTTTGGGGGTTCATTGGTTAAGTATAAAGGGGAAGGGGGGATAATCCACCCCCCCCTAATTTAGATAAATAAGTTTTTCATGCAGAATTATCCGATTTTCTTCAAATTTTGTATATAGGTTCATTGTGATAATGCGCCTCTCTGAATAGTTTTGGGGGTTCATTGGTAAAGTATAAAGAGGGAAAGGAGGGGGGCTAATCCCCCCTTAATTTAGATAAATGGGTTTTTCATGCAGAATTATCAGATTTTCTTCAAATTTTGTATATATATTCATTGTAATTAGAGGCTTCTTTGAATAGTTTTGGGTGTTCATTCGTAAAGTATAAAGGGGGAAAGGGGGGGCTAATCCGCCCTTAATTTAGATAAGTGGGTTTTTCATGCAGAATTATCCGATTCGATTCAAATTTTGTATATATATTTATTGTAATTAGAGGCTTCCCTGATTAGTTTAAGGGGTTCATTAGTTAACTAAGAGGGGGGGTAACGGGGGATAACCCCCCATCATAATATATTGTTGATTTCTTTATTTTTCGAGGGGCTTATTTCAAATTCTTTGGAATAAGAGTATAATATACAATTAGCGTGAATAGCCTGTGAGCTCAATGCCCTCAGTTTAACTGGGCAGTTTTATTTTTATATATAGAAGGATATCGAATTTAAACTGATTCTTGAACAAAGTTCTTTTTTATGAGTTATTTAAAGAAATTAGACCGGAGTTCTTTATTGTCATAAAAATAAAGATATCAAATACCGGAATACAAATTGAAATATCGAATTAAATATTAGTTATAAAAGCAACCAATTATTGTTTTTTAATTATTATTTTGTTGGTATTTAGGAAAACCGTACCCCCCCTTCCCCTCCACCCCATAACAAAAAGAAAATATACGTAACTTTAAAAACAAAGCTTTAAATAGATTGCATTATGTTTACACTCCTTAGATAATATCCTTTGCATCAACAGACGTAGCAAAATCAAACAAACTTATTAAACGTTTAAATAAATAAGAAAATATCGAGGGAAAAGGGTGCCAAGAAAGCGATAAGTACGCCATACTATCCCCCTGCTTATTTCTCTGCTTTGAAATAGTTTCGGAAGCAGGCGTAAATAAAAAAAATTCTGTGGCAAACGGTGAAAGGGGAAGATGCTGCGAAAACACCCCTTATCTTCCTTCTGTTTATTGTTCTTAGTTCTATGGAGATGGAAGTTTACTGAAAACAAGGAAAATGGATTGAAACATCCGCACAGTAATCAGCTGTATTTTTAAGTTCTGAAGGTGCTATTATCGAAAGACTCTAATATGTTCGTCTCAACCATGGAATTGGCCGTAATTTAATGAAATTGCTACAGTATATTACGGGGTTACAAAGTAATTTTGCGCATTCACTTATGATGATGTGAAAATTAAAGAAGTGAAACGGCGTACAAATACCGAAAGAGTAAATGAAAAGAATTTTTTCAAACTGCTTTTTTCAATGCAAGAAAATGCTGAACACAGAAAACTCATTGTTTCTACCGGGTGTCCCAAAAATGACTGATGGATTTTAAAATTCAATAACTAGCAAACGGTGACAGATATTAAAAAAATTCTTGCAGGAGAGTTATGTATGATGTCGGGAGTTTTTTTACTGTGATTCTTGATTTTAGTTCGAATTTCAAACAGTAGATGGCGCTGACAGCGGTTGGCGCTCATTCGAGGCCGAAACTGACGTCACTCAGCATTGATGCGAAGAAAGGAGATGAAGGCTATGGAGTGGGTCTCATTTGCTAGTACAATCTTGCTCTTAGGCTTCGATTCTGAACTCATTCGATATGATTTCAATGGAATGCGTTGTTGCCATGGAAACAACAAATTCTTCGATAGTGGAATACAGCGTTCAGATCAGGGCATGAATTTAACAAGCAGTATTCGAGTTGCAGGCGATTTTACATTTATGAAGTTTTATTTTCCCGGATTAAATTACTTTTTATGGCCTGATTTAAAGAATATTTTATTCATCGAATTTTAAAACTACTAGGTGAAATAAACCATTTTTAGTAAATAGTATACACTCTTTCAAAAGTACTCATTAGCAGATTGCGTAGCAAAATAACGAATGAAGATGTGATGGATTCGATTTCTGTGCAGCTCTCACATACCTGCATTGCCGTCATTTCGCGAAACTAAATTTTCATATTGGTTAGATAAAATTCCCATAAATACTCATAAATGTAAAATCGCCTGCAACTCGAATACTGCTTGTTAAATTCATGCCCTCATCTCAACGCTGTGTTTCACTATTGAAGAATTTGTTGTTTCCATGACAACAACGCATTCCACTGAAATCATATCGAATGAGTTCAGAATCGGGGCCTAAGAGCAAGATTGTACTGGCGAATGAGACCCACCCCATAGCCTTAATCTCCTTTCTTCGCATCAATGCTGAGTGACGTCAGTTTCGGCCTCGAATGAGCGCCAACCGCTGTCAGCGCCATCTATTGTTTGAAATTCGAACTAAAATCAACAATCACAGTAAAAAAACTCCCGACACCATACATAACCATCCTGCAAGAATTTTTTTAATATCTGTCACCGCTTGCTAGTTATTGAATTTTAAAATCCATCAGTCATTTTTGGGGCACCCGGTATGACCTACGAAGTCACTCTGTTGTTATATTCAACTCTAATTCAAAGCATCCTAGATAATGAATGTTGGTCAATCGGCGTTGCAAAAAAAAAAAAAAAAAAAAAAAAAGTTGTCAAATTGCGCATTAGTGATAAATGTGTAGAATTATTTTTCACATACTCACTGTTTTACTCAAAGGATTCAATCGGCCAAAAAAAGGAAAAACAGCCCATACATTTTAATCACCAAATTTTTCAGGAAATAATCATTCGACTGGAGGAAATTATATCTTCTTTCAATTGATGTTTTAAAAAATAATCTTAGCACTTTGGCCGAAATTTTTTCTTGATTAAAAAGCTGCTTGTAATTTTGCAACAAACAATAAGGGAAGGGCAGTTGACGTCACTGTTGGTTAAATTACGGTTGGTTAGCAAGAAAAACCTGTTCATTCGTTATGACTCCTACTGTACACACGAGATGGGGAGATTTGATTGGTCTACGTTAAACTGGTCTATGATATGATTGGCCTACATTGCCATGACGATTCCTGCAATTATAGCTACGACAAAAATGTATTGGTAGATTGGTTAATGGAACTATTTGTTTGTCAACATGCCCTTTACTTATATATGTTGTATTACACCAGACGAAGACCCCAATGGAGGATATTCCATCTACTTCATGATCACGTGGTACAGGCGAAGAACTTCTCGGATAAAGAAGGGAAGGCTCCGTAAACGTAATGTAATTCCCCTCCAGCCAAAGAAACAGTTCATGGGATAAAGAAATAGTAGCTTCCCTTCTTATCAGTTAGAAATTTTGCAGGTAAATTACCGGTGCCATGTGACCTTTTTTAGCCTCCAACCACGATTTGGAATATCGTCCATTACGAAAAAGTAAAAATATTTTTTTTCATTGCACAAAAAACGCGGTGGTTTCATTTAACAAACTTTTGCATTTAACGGAGCATTGTGAAAGAACGGTTTTCAGAATCAAGTTTAGTGTTTTTTTTTTTTTTTTGCGAAAAACAGAATATTATTCCATGACATTTCTTTGTGCTCTACAAATACTCAAACATACCTGTGAAAATTTAAGCTCAAAAGTTTTTAACTCATTTGTGAAATATGATTTTTTAACCTATGAAAATAAACTTTGCTGGAGTTGTGGTGAACTTTCCATTATCATCCACCTCCACCAGATGGCAGTGAAAAAGAAATATTTGTGTTAGTGGTAACATGTGTTTCAAGAAATACACAAATAGTTAAGATACAAATCGTTAAGGAAAAATGCAAGCTACATCCTTGCGTCAGATTAGAAAAGTGAGTCGCTGCAAGCGAAGTCGGGAAAAGTCTAGAGTGTCAACAACTTATCGTGTTGCCACATCGTGCAGGTAAAAGTTCTTGAAACACATGTTGCCACTAACACAAATATTTCTTTTTCACTGCCATCTGGTGGAGGTGGATGATAATGGAAAGTTCACCACAGAGTCAACTATTTTCTCGTATTTGAATCAGTTACATAAATCTTGTTTTATGTAAATTGTATCTCATCAAAAAGTCACCTGTAAAAAATGCAGCCAAGTCTCGTAACTCATTTACCGTAAAAAGTACTGAGATCGTATAGAGCCAAGTTTAACTATCTTATTAACTCTGAAATTTTCATTCACAAATCACTCCTAGTCTCTACATCTTTAGTTAATTATTATTTTGTGACTTGGCAATTACGTAGCACGAGAATGTGATGTATATAGTTAGTCTTAATCAAATAATATTATAACATATTAAAGTGTAATAACTTCCCTGTGCGTATATAATTTGCCTTAATTAAATTATCCCATCCTATTCCATAACATAGTAAGGTGTAATAACTTCCCTGTGATGCGTAATTGCCAAGTCACAAAATAATAATTAACTAAAGATGTAGAGACTAGGAGTGATTTGCGAATGAAAATTTCAGAGTTAATAAGATAGTTAAACTTGGCTCTATACGATCTCAGTACTTTTTACGGTAAATGAGTTACGAGACTTGGCTGCATTTTTTACAGGTGACTTTTTGATGAGATTTCACTTCTTTTTGTAAGTAATCCTCCTTTTCTTGATTTTCTCCTTTTCTTGAGATCATCCACTGATTTTCGCTAAGCCCACACTCTGTCCCTATTATTTACAGGTATCAAAAATTTGAAGCTTTAGTTTCGTTTGCAAAGTACTGTAGATAAAAAGAGATTTCAGGTTCCTAGGCAAGCACTAAGTTATGGGAGGGGGGGTGTCAAAAGTACTCTCAATTGCTTCCAGGATAGGTGTTATCCATCTGAGATATTACTCGCAGCGCTAGATACTTGATATTTAACATAAAAGAACTTTTTAGAGTGAAAAGAAAGCCAAAATTAAAATATCCGGAAATTTCCAATAAATCAAATTATATTCCTTTATTCGATGTTTTTTTTCGTTTTTTAGTCTTTTTTTTTTATTATTATTTACAGATTTTTTAATTTTTCCTTACTTTGTGTACTAAACCCTGCCTTTCTGCCAAATGTCAAGCTTCTAGGACTACAAAATCGAATTATTTTCAAATTTTCGACTTTTTATAAATTTATTGATATTTCGATTTTAATTCTAAGTTACCTGATTGTCATGCCAATATAGTAATTATTTGATCCGTCTTCTTAGGATCATTTAGGTTCAATTTAGAGATACATCAAGTGAATCTTAGAGTTACCATGATTCTATTTAGAAAGGACTATCAAGCCATAACCAGCCAGCAATGTCGGGAGGGTAGGGGGAGCTGTGAAAATTTTTGTGGGGATGACAACATTTAACAATCCATATTTCATATGTGAAGTACATAGAGTACAACCTGTGAAAGAAAATAAACCTGTCTATAAAGAAATCGCCTATATCGTAGCCAGTCTATAGCGGAACTTCTCTATAACGAAATTCGTAAACGAAAGAAAAGAAAACCATAATCCGGGGGAAATAACATAAAACAATTAGAGGCGTTGTACTAGCTAATAGGACAATTATCTTAAAACTAATGTTTCTAGCAGTACAAAATAAAATTGTTTTTGAATTTTCGATTTCTTAAAGATTTTTCGATTTTTCGATTTTATTTTCGAATTTTACGAATATTTTAATTGTTCCTTTTATTGAATAGTAAATACTACTTTTACACCAAGTTTTAAGTTTCTAAGACTACAAGATAAAATTATTTTCAATTTTTGATATTTTCGAATTTTTTTTATAATTTTCTGGATTTTTTAATTTTTTCTTATTTTGTATCCTTTATTACAAATTTCAAGTTTCTAGAGCTACAAAATCGAATTATTTTGAAATTTCCGATCTTTTTCGAGTTTTTTTATTCTATTTTCGAATTTATTGTGTTTTAATTTTTCCTTTTTCTGTATCCTAAACAATAAGTTTACGCCGAATTTTAAGTTCTAAAGCTACAAAATCGAATTTTTTTCAATTTTTCGGATTTTCGAATTTTTTTTTCGAATTTTACAGATTTTTTATTTATTTCTTTTTTTTGTATCCTAAATACTACCTTTATTCCAAATTTTAAGTTTCTAGCTTTACAAAATCGAATTATTTTCAAATTTTATTTTTTTCGATTTTTTTTTTCAATTTTTGTTGTGTTTTTAATTTTTTCTTTTTCTGAATCCTAAACACTACCTTTACACAAAATTTTCAGTTTCTAAGACTACGAGATCATATTATTTTCATTTTCTCTCTTTTTCTTATTTTTCTTTTTTTTTTCTTTTTTTTTTTTTTTTTAATTTTCAATTTTTTTAACTATCCACATTTTTTAATGTTTCCTTATTTAGTATCTTAAATATTACCTTTATTCCAAATTTCAAGTTTCTAGCGCTATGAAATCGAATTATTTTCAAAATTTCCTTATTTTTCGATTTCTTTCGATTTCTTGATTTTATTTTCGAATTTTATTGCGTTTTTATTTTAACTTATTCTGAATCCTAAACACTATCTTTACTGCGAATTTTAAATTTCTAAGGCCAAAAGATCAAATTATTTTAAATTTTTTTAAATTTTTTTCCAATTTTTCGAATTTTTGATTTTTTTTTCCAATTTTCTGGATTTTTTAATTTTTCCTAATTTTGCATTCTAAATACTACCTTTATTCCGAATTCCAAGTTTCTAGTGCAACAAAATTTGATTATTTGAAATTTTTCCATTTTTTTCGATTTTATTTTCAATTTTATTTTCAATTTTTTTTGTGTTTTTGATGTTTTCTTTTTCTGAATTCTAAACACTACCTTCACACCTAATTTTAAGTTTTTAAAACTACAAGATCGTGTTATTTTCAATTTTCAATTTTGTTCGATTTTTTTTAATTTTCGAATGTTTTTTTTTTTTTTTTTTTAATTTTCCTGATTTTATAATTTTTCCTTTCTTTGTATCCGAAACACTAGCTTTATTCCAAATTTTAAGTTTCTGTGGCTGCGGGATCTACCCAATCTTTTTGATGACGCAAGAGTGAGTGAGTGACAAAAAATCGAAACTTTCAGTTCATATATCGTCTGCACTAATTTATGGGTATTTTTTGAATTATGCATATTTTTTAATTTTTCCTTATTTAGTATCTTAAATATTACCTTTATTCCAAATTTCAAGTTTCTAGCGCTATGAAATCGAATTATTTTAAAATTTTCCTTATTTTTTGATTTTTCCGACTTTTGGATTTTATTTTCGAATTTTATTGCGTTTTTTATTTTAACTTATTCTGAATCCTAAACAGTATGTTTACTGCGAATTTTAAGTTTCTAAGGCTAAAAAATCAAATTATTTTAATTTTTTCAATTTTTTACGAATTTTTCGAATTTTTGAATTTTTTTTCGAATTTTCTGGATTTTTTAATTTTTCCTTATTTTGCATCCTAAATACTACCTTTATTCCGAATTCCAAGTTTCTAGCGCAACAAAATCGGATTATTTGAAAATTTTCGATTTTTTCAATTTTGCTTTCGATTTTTTTGGTGTTTTTGATGTTTTCTTTTTCTGGATACTAAACACTACCTTCACACCAAATCTTAAGTTTCCAAGACTACAAGATCGTATTATTTTCAATTTTCAATTTTGATGGAATTTGTTGAATTTTCGAATGTTTTTTTTTTTTTTTCAATTTTCCTTATTTTATAATTTTTCCTTTCTTTGTATCCTAAACACTACCTTTTTCCAAATGTCAAGTTTCTAGGGCTACGGGATCAACCTAATCTTTTTGATGACGCGTGAACGAGAGAGTGGGTGAGTGACAAAAAATCGAATGTTTGAGTTCATATATCGTCTGAACTAGTTCATATATCGTCTAACTATTTCATATATAAATTAAATAGAGTAAAGCCTGTGAAAGAAAATGAACCTGTCTATAAAAAAAAGGTCTATAACGTAGCCAGTCTATAGCGGAACTTTTCTATTACAAAATTCGTAAACAAAAGAAAAGAAAAGCATAATCCGGGGAAAATAACACAAAACAATAACGGAAGGTGTACTAGCTAATAGGACAATTATCTTAAAATCTATCTAAAACAAACTATCCCCATCCTGTGGGATTTGTTTTTCAATGTTTAACTTTATTTAATGCAAAACATAGATTGCATCCGACAACTCATAAAAAAGTCCTCCGGCCTGTACCGGCAGGAAAAGGTAGCTTTCCTATATCTTCGTTTTAAAATTTTAGCTAATGTTACTCGAAAACAGCAAGTTAAAATGCAAAGAAACCGTTTACAAAAGATTCGTTTACACTGAATTTGAATAAGAAATTCGCCAAATTACTGAGCTATAGCCAAGTTGGCTTCATTTATGAAGACTTATTTTTGTCGCCAAATTTGGCGAGATTTCGCCAATTGTCGCCAAGTTTGGCGAGAATTTGGCGCTAATGGATATGAATATATAGCTTTATGCGTATGATTGGGAAAATGATTACAACAATGAAAGAAAATAATTTGCGAGAAATCGCGTTCACTAAAACTTATAAATTTATATTAAAATCATTAAAATTACAGACATTACAATACACTTTCATAAAACATTAAAAACATATTAAAATTGGACGTTTCGGATTTACATGGAAAATCCCTCTTCAACAACAACATTTCACTTAGCGTAAATCATAGTTCAAAAATATCAACAAATAGAAAATGCAACGTATCAAAATTTCGAAGTCAAAGTTACAGTTATAATAACACGGAGTATTCATTCGGGATTGCACCTGCTTGACCATTATTGACCATAAATTTACCGTTGGTTTTTTGTAATGTGCTGTTTTGTTTCAAAATGTCAGCCACCCTAGAATTTCAAACTGCTCTATCTCAGCCAATTTTTAAGATAGAGGTAAAACAAAAAATGCTCTGGAATCCTTGTATCAAGTCCTAACACCTAATTAAAAAATTTGATTTTTTTAAACTTGATTTTTTAACTTTTTTGTATATTTATTTTAGTTTTAAAATTTTCCGTGGCCGCCATCTTGAAACAAGATAGCGGACCAAGCTGGCCAACGAACTCGGTCGAGGCATTGGTGAGCTTAATACACACAATTAGTTTCATCCAAATTAATTTATAAATACGAGCGTTATCGTATCAAATTATTTTCATTTTTTCAATTTTTTTCGAATTTTTTTATTTTTTTTTCGAATTTTCTGGATTTTTTTAATTTTCCTTTTTCTGTATCCTAAATACTACCTTTATTCCTAATTTGAATTTTCTAGCGCAACAAAATCGGATTGTCTTCAAATTTTCGGTTTTTTTCAATTTCTTCGATTTTTTCAATTTTGCTTTCGATTTTTTTGGTGTTTTTGATGTTTTCTTTTTCTGGATGTTAAACACTACCTTCACACCAAATCTTAAGTTTCCAAGACTACAAGATCGTATTATTTTCAATTTTCAATTTTGATGGAATTTGTTGAATTTTCGAATGTTTTTTTTTCGAATTTTCTGGATTTTATAATTTTTCCTTTCTTTGTATCCTAAACACTACCTTTTTTCCAAATGTCAAGTTTCTGGGGCTACGGGATCTACCCAATCTTTTTGATGACGCGTGAACGAGTGAGTAAGAAGTGACAAAAAATCGAATGTTTGAGTTCATATATCGCCTGAACTAGAAAAGACAGAAAGTTGTAATTTTAAATTTTGGTCCTGTGGGCCAAATACTCTCT
Source organism: Maratus michaelseni (assembly GCA_963931845.1). NCBI lineage: Eukaryota > Metazoa > Arthropoda > Arachnida > Araneae > Salticidae > Maratus > Maratus michaelseni. Next base: position 126,025,035 of record OZ007593.1, on the reverse strand, counting down.
ATAATTGAAGTTTAAAATTTTTGGGATACTCCAGCGCGGAGATATGGGGGGGTCAAAAGTGCCCTGAGTTGCTTCCAGAAAAGTATGCTTACGGCTGTCCTCTCTCGACTTGGCGGAGGCACTACCGTGCCTCCAGATTAGATTGGAAGGCGACGCAGAAAAATCTACGCCTTCGATATGACTTTAGCATTACACACGAACATGTTTTTGCTTTATAATATAGATTTATGAATCTTACGACTCTGGCTAGTAAATAAAATATAAAATGTGCCAATAAGACAGTCTTTTTCGTAATATTTTGTTACTGATATCATTGTTTACATATTTTTATTTATCTATTTTTAGTTATGCAATTTGATTTTTTTTCTGTGTGATTTTTTTTCTCTTTGTGATTTTTTTGCTCTTACCTGTTATCACTTGTTATCTCTAGCATATTATGATATCTGTTCTAATCGGTTAAATAGGAGACCTTTGTATTTCCTTTCTGCAAAAATCCCGTTTGTAACTTTTGTGCGATCCTTTTCATGTTGATTAAAAAAGAGTAATACGTACTGAGGTGAGTTAAAACATTTTTTTTAATTCTCGTTTCCAAATGTTAATACGCCTTTGTTGTGAAAGCCCATTTTTAGTGATGCAGCCAGAATATTCGTCTGGAAAGAACTTTTCTGTTGTTGTTACACCCAAAAAAGTGCAAAAAAGGTAGAATTTTTTATTATTTATTTATTTATTTGAATAGGTGACCATACCAAAAATAAACGTAAAGAAAAGCACAAACAGACAAAATAAATAACGTGTGTTATTACTGCAGTCTCTCCCTACCTCTTTATTTCTTTTTTTATACGTCACCTCCCTTTTTTGAACGAATAGAAATTTCTTTTATGAAATTTTGAAATAGCTGTCTGAAAAATTTCTTCTGGTTTTTGTGTATGTTACTTTTTAATATTACTCATCGATCTGTTTAGTAAGAAACTGGATCCTTTAAAGAATCCTTCACAAAACTTTTCGTTTCAAAATATTACTCTTCCCAAAATTTTTCATTTCAAAAGACACCCTTCACAAATTTTTTATATTCAAAACAGGACCCTTCACAAAACTTTTTACCCTAAAATAGGACCCTTCACAAAATCTTTTATCTTAAAAATAGGCTTTTTACAATTTTTTTCCATCTTCAAACTGAACTTTTCACAAATTTAATCATTTAAAAGTAAAATCTGACCTGTCACTTTTACATATATAAAGAAAATGTATATATTTTACATCCATATATTTTCTTAAAAATTTAATAACAAGTATCTGAATATAACGATCATTTCAAATTTACAAAATTATGACGAGATTTTTCACAAATACAAAAAGCTGTTCACAATTTCACAAAAACAGGAGCCTGAGGAAAAAGTCTGTACAGACTCCTGCTCATTCATTGAAGCGAAAAGGTGGTCTATTCATCGTTATCAGGTTTTATGTTGTCTGGGAGAAATTAAATCCCGATATCCCCCCATATTCGCGACAGTGCATTTTGTATCTATATTAAAATCTTCAGTTTAATTTTGATTCTGGATTTAGCATATTTTCATTTAATGACCGACCTTATTGCTTTGAATTAATATTAAATTTGGTCAATATTAAATTGTAATATTGATTTTCTGCTCTAAAAATATATAAATTTTGCACTGACAACTATCAGTATTTTTTTTTCTTTTTAAGTGCGTTCGTAATTACATAAATACATAGCACCTATAGTAGTCGTCTGGTCCGTCTGTCTATCTGCATATAACAGCGCAAAAACTACCCAACCGAATGGTTTGAAATTTAATATATATAATCGTTGCAGAATTTTCTCGAGTCATTTCAAATTTTATGAAATTCGAATCAAAACTTAAGATATTAACAAAAGTTTTCTTCATTCTATTAAATCCTATCAAACGTAATTAATTCAATGATATCCCATGATAAGTAACGATTCTAGGTTGCCATGGTGATTATGTCCTATTTAAGATGTAATCATATTATTTCCGTATTACTGAATTTAAAAACGGAATTGGTATACTAAAATTGATTAATTATAACAATCATATAATCTACCGACAGTTTTTTGGATAGAGGTTTCCGGAGAAATAGATATTAAATGGAAAAAGAGTCTAAATATGGATTTCAGGTTCTGAAATTTTCAAAGTTAGGCTTACGTTTCCCATTGGAATTTTCAATAAATGTCAACAAAAGATAAAATGTTGCCAACTTAAAATGTAGTTATTTTATTGAGGAAATTAATCATATCATCATAACAAACGACATAATTCATTTCACTGAAACTAGTTATAGTACGAACGTACATTTGTCACGTTTGACATACAATTTCCAACATGTTTTAACAATTTCCAACGTAGTTGAAAAGTTTTTTCTGTCTTCCTTTTTACTATCTGTCTGCCCGTGTGTCCGCGCTCTGATTCTGTTAAACATATTTTGATTTCCCCGTAGCTTATATATATTGAAGTTTACCATGACATGTTCCCTTTGAAAATGAAGTGTGTAGCATTTATAGTTCGTTTACAGAGACACTAAAAAAAAATTCGTATACATTATGGTCTGTGGGCGAAAACTGTTTGAAGTATATTTTAATGATGTTACACTATTTCAAACTTTACAAAATAGATATTCAATGTTGATAAACACCACTAGATATTCCCTATAGAAAATTGTGTAAGTAGCATTTATTATTCATTTACAGAAACTGTTAAAAAATTCGATTACATTATTCTCAATAAATAGTAATTGTTTGAAGTGTGCTTTGTAAAATTAATATACGTTATTCCTATGCTTCAACAGAGAAAATAGGATATGTAACATTTATTATTCTTATACAGGGCCGCAAAAATACGTAATCGTCTGTAAGCAAAAATTACAAAAATTGCGCTGCCAGTTGTGCTATGCGTTTTCAGACTTAAATAAATTTTAGTACACTGTTAAAAATTTGGTTCAACGTTTCACCAAAATATGGTGCTAAATATGTCACCATAAAATGGTGAAGCCTTGTTCCCACTGCGGTACTCCGGTATAACCATAAATTGATAAAATGTTGAACCATGTAGTGGTAAAATTTGGACCCATAATTTAGTAAAATACTAAACCATGAACTGATAATAAGTTGAACCAAAAATTAGGTATATTTTGAACTATAATTTGGATTTATGTTGACGCGACTCTTATATCAGTTCAACTAATCTAATTAATAAATCCAATTTATAACTTAGATTTATTGATTAACATAATTATTTTTAACCATCAACAATTATGTTTATTTCTTAATTAGATTTATGTCGAACTAATAAGATTTAAAACACTGAATTTTAAATATTTAGAAATGTTTATATACATTTTTGCAGAAGATTATTTAGGCATTTCCGTTGAAACTAAAACCAAATAATATTAATCAGCAATAATAAAATTTAATGCTGCTGTACAGAACCATAATTTAGAATTGAATCAGAAATGAATTTTAAATAAATTAGAATTGAATTTTAAATATTTAGAACTGTTTATATATTTTTATAGCAAAACATGTAGGCATTCATGTTGAAATTGTAACCAAGTGATATTAATCAATAACTAGATGGTACCCGTCAAAACGTGACGGAAAAAATATTATAACAATATCAGTAAAATAAGCTTCTTTATTATTTAAGTAGGGCTTCGTATGAAACAGTCTTTCAAATATTTTATTTTAACCCCCCCCCCCCTCCCTCCCAGTGAAATGCTATTTCCGATGCAAACTCCAAATGAACACTCCGTAAACAAATGTGTAATGAAAATCAGTTTGACATTACCACCATATTCCCCACGACAAAAAAAAAAAAAAAAAAAAAAAAAAAAAGGTCATGGAGCTATAAAGTATCATACAAATAGTCCTATCATAAAGTATCATACAAATTTCCTACTTTCATCTCATATTCAGTAAATAAAAGAACATAGTATAAGCACCTCCCCCTCCTGTGATAATGCAATCGAATGAGCTCCTATGCGCATATGTATTGCATCTGCCCAAAGGCACCGTTGAAATTCGACGTTAAAAAAGTTTTAAAATGTTTAAATTAAAAGTTTTAAAATGTCCTCTTTAATCATTGTTCGTTTCAAATCTATATCTTCTAAAACGCATCCATTGTTTTAAGCTAATCAATTTTTATGTAAAAATGAAGAATTTTTGTTAAAAATAATAAATTAATATGCAGATGAGGGAGAATTTTAATGTTTTCAATTGTAATTTATTTGTATGGTTTCTTCTATCCCTTTACATAATCAGGATGATTATTCCTTTTCCATCACAGTCGGTCTCTTATACAGTTAAATATCCAATGGATCTTTAAAAAAATAATAAATAACAGTTCCTAGCATATTCTGGTTCAACATATACATCAACGAATTCAACATATTAATTTTATGTTAATCATAAACTAAAAATAGTTTTTTTTTCTTTTGTCAGATTTTATATTAGCGCCAAAATACTCTATCTTATAAATAATCTGATCTTATGATTTATCAGGTTTTATTATTATTTTTTTTTTCACTTTTCATGAAGGTTAGGGATACCTATTTTCAATTGTTTCAACTTTCCAAGGGGCTATTTTACATTATTAAAACAAATGGATGGTCATTGTTGAGATAGAATTGAAAAATATTTCATGCTTGAAAATTATTTAAAAAGTCGTTAAATTAAGCGGCAGATTTCAAATAAATTTCAATCGAAAGCTAATTTTTTTTTTCTAATTGAGGATGTAAAAATTAAAATTGTAAAATGTAGTAAAAAAATTAAATTTTTAGTATTTAGAAGTGATGTAAGTGCGATGAAAGCTAAAGCGATAGTGCCGTTTGTTGTCACAACCATTATACATTTCTAAATATTGCCACTGTGTTTTGGTTGGCGTCCAAAAGTAGACTACCATTATTTGACATCGAAAGAAAAATTCACAGTGAAAGAAATAAGACTTTGCCGCTAATAAGGAACTGTTAAATGAACTTATAACAAACCTACCAAAATAATTCCTATAAAATATTAGCCTTACATTGTTTATTCTAGCTAAAAATACAATCATTATTTCAAGTTTTTTTTTTCCTGAAATTCTTTACTTTTGTGAATTTTTTTTATTAAAAAAGGAAATCTTAATAATTTAAATCCTATAATTCCTATAACTTAATCCCATAATTTAAAAAAAGTAATTGGTAACATGTAATCAAGGTATGCAATCAAGATGAAGCAACCAATAAAGGCTCCAGTTCTGTTGTTGTTGTTGTTGATTCGACCCGAGGGCCCGGTGAGCAGCTTTTTATTACTATATAGCTGTCTTATTCCACAAGTACCAACTCCTACCTGAGGTGAACCGATCCGAAGAAAACAGCAATCAACGACCGCCAACCACTCCAAACAAAACCTGATAGACCCCTACCCAGCGCCATCAATATCAATCCAACTCGGACACTGTACATAAATCGCATTCAACAACTGAGATAACAAAACTATATGATCTCCACCTTTACGCCCAGTCACTCCAAAAAGATCCTCGTACGAAGTATTGCTCAAAACCTGCATCTTGCGAAACACAATTTCGCGCAATCCCGAAAACCACTTACATCGCAACACCAAATGCTCCTCAGTTTGTTCCTCCAAACCACAAAGGTTACACGTCGATATCCCTCTACCAAGAAACCTCTTACGCCGGGCCTGTGTTAGAATAGTCTTCGTTAAAAACCTTGCAAATATAACACCACTTTTCCTTTCTAATGAATGATGAGGATGCCCTATGCTACCATAGTCCCAACAACGACCGGTACAGTTATTCAGATATTGCTCCCACTCCCATTCAGATTCTTTCTGTTTATTATTCCTCACATTCGTCATCCAATCTTCAGCCGAAAACCACGGAATCCGTACGTTGCTGAAAGGTCCATTCCTAGCCAACCTATCCGCACACTCATTTATCTCAATCCCTTTATGCCCAGGTACCCAGATGAACGCCATGTTATACTGGTCATTGCTTTTCCTATTAATCTCTTCTCTCAAATGCGTGATAATAGCAACTGATTTTCGATTAACCTTTTGTAGGGCCTGGAGAACGCTTTTAGCATCCGTGAAAAACATATATTCCCCCCTGTATACCGTATAAAATTTAAGTGCAACCAATAAAGCCATGGCTTCAGCCGTGAAGATCGTATTGATATGCGGAATTTGAAAAGCCAACTGGCTACCTGTCTTCTGATTCATCATCCCAATTGTAGTCCTATGAGTGTCTTTTGAAGCATCAGTTGCAATGAACGTGGCCATGTTTTTATACGTCTGAGCAAAGTTATGGAAGGAATTCTTGATCACCTCATCCGGAAAGTCTTTATCTCATCAAAAAGTCACCTGTAAAAAATGTAGCCAAGTCTCGTAACTCATTTACCGTAAAAAGTACTGAGATCGTATAAAGCCAAGTTTAACTATCTTATTAACTCTGAAATTTTAATTCACAAATCACTCCTAGTCTCTACATCTTTAGTTAATTATTATTTTATGACTTGGCAATTACGCAGCACAGGAAAGTTATTACACCTTACTATGTCATGGAATGGGATGGGATAATTTAACTAAAGCAAATTATATACGGACAGGGAAGCTATTACACCTTAATATGTTATAGTATTATTTGATTAAGACTAACTATATACATCACATTCTCGTGCTACGTAATTGCCAAGTCACAAAATAATAATTAACTAAAGATGTAGAGACTAGGAGTGATTTGTGAATGAAAATTTCAGAGTTAATAAGATAGTTAAACTTGGCTTTATACGATCTCAGTACTTTTTACGGTAAATGAGTTACGAGACTTGGCTACATTTTTTACAGGTGACTTTTTGATGAGATTTCACTTCTTTTTGTAAGTAATCCTCCTTTTCTTGATTTTGGGCTCTTTTTGGAGATCATCCACTGATTTTCGAAGAAGTTACCTTAAAGAAATTTCAGGTAACTAGGCAAGCACTAAGTTATGGGAGGGGGGAGTCAAAAGTACTCTCAATTGCTTCCAGGAAAGATGCTATCCATCTGAGATATTACTTGCAGCCTAGATACTTGATACTTAGCACAAAAGTACTGTTTAGGATAAAAAGAAAGCTAAAATTAAAATTCCCGGAAATTTTCAATAAAACAAACTCTTTTCGATTTTTCGAAGTTTTTTTTTTCGTTTTTTTTTGTCTTTTTTCCGGCTTTTTAAATTTTTCCTTACTTTGTATCCTAAACCCACCCTACCTTTCTGCCAAATGTCAAGCTGGTAGGACTACAAAATCGAATTATTTCCAAACCTTCGAATTTTTATAAATTTATTGATTTTTCGATTTTACTTCTAAGTTTCCTGATTGTAATGCCAATATAGTATTTCTTTGATCCGTCTTCTTAGGATCATTTAGGTTCAATTTAAAGATAAATCAAGGTAATCTTAGAGTCACCATGATTTTATTTAGAAAGGACTATCAAGCCATAACCAGCCAGTAATGTCGGGAGGAGAGAGGGAGCTGTGAAGATTTTTTTGGTGCTAATATCATTTAACAATCCATATTTCATATGCAAATTAAATAGAGTATAACTTGTGAAAGAAAACAAACATGTCTATAAAGAAACCGCTCATAACGCAGCCGGTCTATAGCGGAACTTTTCTATACCGAAATTCGTAAAAAAAAAGAAAAAAAGCATAATCCGGGGAAAAAAACATAAAACAATTAGGGGCGGTGTACTAGCTAATAGGACAATTACCTTAAAACTCATGTTTCTAGAACTACAAAGTCGAATTGTTTTCAAATTTTCGATTTTTTACAGATATTTCGATATTTCAATTTTATTTTCGAATTTTACAAATTTTTAAAAGTTACTTTTTTGAATCGTAAATACTACCTTTACACTACATTTTAAGTCTCTACGACTGCAAGATCGAATTATTTTCAATTTTTAATTTTTTTCGAATTTTCCAGATTTTTTCATTTTTTCTTTTTTTCTGTTCTTTATTCCATATTTCCAGTTTCTAGCGCTACAAAATCGAATTATTTTCAAATTTTCGATCTTTGTCGATTTTTTTTAAATTTTATTTTCGAATTTATCGTGTTTTAATTTTTCATTTTTCTCTATAACACTACCTTTACGCTGAATTTTTAGTTTATAAAGCTACAAGATCAATTATTTTTCAATTTTTCGAATGTTCCAGATTTTTTTAATTTTTCCCTTTTTTTTCTATCCTAAATACTACCTTTATTCCAAATTTCCAGTTTTTTGGTGTTTTTGATGTTTTCTTTTTCTGGATGCTAAACACTACCTTCACACCAAATTTTAAGTTTCTAAGACTACAAGATCGTATTATTTTCGATTTTCAATTTTGATGGAATTCGTTGAATTTTCGAATGTTTTTCTTTCGAATTTTCCGGATTTTATAATTTTTCCTTTCTTTGTATCCTAAACACTACCCTTTTTCCAAATGTCAACTTTCTAGGGCTACGGAATCTACGTAATATTTTTGATGACGCGTGAATGAGTGAGTGAGTGAGTGACAAAAAATCGAATGTTTGAGTTCATATATCGTCTGAACTAGAAAAGACAGAAAGTTGTAATTTTAAATTTTGGTCTTATTTGCCACATTCTCTAGAAAAACGAAGTTCCAGACTTTTGGGAAACTTCAGCGCAGAGATATGAGGGGGGTCAAAAGTGCCCTGAGTTGCTTCCAGAAAAGTATGCTTACGGCTGTCCTCTCTCGACTTGGCGGAGGCACTGCCGTGCCTCCAGATCTTGCCAAGGCTGTGGTTTTCCTATTAGACTTAATGTTAGCTATATGCTCCATTTTTCTGCAACTAAATTTCCTCATGCCAATATAGTAATTCATTGATCCGTTTCTTTAGGATCGTTTATGTTCAATTTAGAGATAAATCAAGAGAATCTTAGAATCACCATGATTTTATTTAGAAAGGACTATCAAGCCATAACCAACCAGTAATGTCAGGAGGGAGGGAGAGATATGAAAATTTCTGTGCTACCAACATCTTTTAACAACAAATATTTCATATATAAATTAAATAGAGTAAAGCCTGTGAAAGAAAATGAACCTGTCTATAAAAAAAAAGGTCTATAACGTAGCCAGTCTATAGCGGAACTTTTCTATTACAAAATTCGTAAACAAAAGAAAAGAAAAGCATAATCCGGGGAAAATAACACAAAACAATAACGGAAGGTGTACTAGCTAATAGGACAATTATCTTAAAATCTATCTAAAACAAACTATCCCCATCCTGTGGGATTTGTTTTTCAATGTTTTACTTTATTTAATGCAAAACATAGATTGCATCCGACAACTCATAAAAAAGTCCTCCGGCCTGTACCGGCAGGAAAAGGTAGCTTTCCTATATCTTCGTTTTAAAATTTTAGCTAATGTTACTCGAAAACAGCAAGTTAAAATGCAAAGAAACCGTTTACAAAAGATTCGTTTACACTGAATTTGAATAAGAAATTCGCCAAATTATTGAGCTATAGCCAAGTTGGCTTCATTTATGAAGACTTATTTTTGTCGCCAAATTTGGCGAGATTTCGCCAATTGTCGCCAACTTTGGCGAGAATTTGGCGCTAATGGATATGAATATATAGTTTTATGCGTATGATTGGGAAAATGATTACAACAATGAAAGAAAATAATTTGCGAGAAATCGCGTTCACTAAAACTTATAAATTTATATTAATATCATTAAAATTACAGACATTACAATACACTTTCATAAAACATTAAAAACATATTAAAATTGGACGTTTCGGATTTACATGGAAAATCCCTCTTCAACAACAACATTTCACTTAGCATAAATCATAGTTCAAAAATATCAACAAATAGAAAATGCAACGTATCCAAATTTCGAAGTCAAAGTTACAGTTATAATAAGACGGAGTATTCATTCGGGATTGCACCTGCTTGACCATTATTGACGATAAATTTATCGTTGTTTTTTTGTAATGTGCTGTTTTGTTTCAAAATGTCAGCCACCCTAGAATTTCAAACTGCTCTATCTCAGCCAATTTTTAAGATAGAGGTAAAACAAAAAATGCTCTGGAATCCTTGTATCAAGTCCTAATACCTAATTAAAAAATAAACTTGATTTTTTAACTTTTTTGTATATTTATTTTAGTTTTAAAATTTTCCGTGGCGTTTTAAAATTTCCATCTTGAAACAAGATGGCGGACCAAGCTGGCCAACGAACTCGGTCGAGGCATTGGTGAGCTTAATACACACAATTAGTTTCATCCAAATTAATTTATAAATACGAGCGTTATCGTATGAAATTGTTTTCATTTTTTCAATTTTTTTTGAATTTTTTTATTTTTTTTTCGAATTTTCAGGATTTTTTTTATTTTCCTTTTTCTGTATCCTAAATACTACCTTTATTCCTAATTTGAATTTTCTAGCGCAACAAAATCGGATTGTCTTCAAATTTTCGGTTTTTTTCAATTTCTTCGATTTTTTCAATTTTGCTTTCGATTTTTTTGGTGTTTTTGATGTTTTCTTTTTCTGGATGTTAAACACTACCTTCACACCAAATCTTAAGTTTCCAAGACTACAAGATCGTATTATTTTCAATTTTCAATTTTGATGGAATTTGTTGAATTTTCGAATGTTTTTTTTCGAATTTTCTGGATTTTATAATTTTTCCTTTCTTTGTATCCTAAACACTACCTTTTTTCCAAATGTCAAGTTTCTGGGGCTACGGGATCTACCCAATCTTTTTGATGACGCGTGAACGAGTGAGTAAGAAGTGACAAAAAATCGAATGTTTGAGTTCATATATCGCCTGAACTAGAAAAGACAGAAAGTTGTAATTTTAAATTTTGGTCCTGTGGGCCAAATACTCTCTATAATTGAAGTTTAAAATTTTTGGGCTACTCCAGCGCGGAGATATGGGGGGGGTCAAAAGTGCCCTGAGTTGCTTCCAGAAAAGTATGCTTACGGCTGTCTTCTCTCGACTTGGCGGAGGCACTGCCATGCCTCCAGATTTTGAAATGCCCATGTATTGACTACTATCCGACAATGATCACTGATTTTCGTCCCCCATTTATAATTTACCAACTCATTAATTTCCGTACCATACCTCCTGAGTGTATTTAGTTCCCGGTACAGTAGGTCAGTCGAAAGCATTTCCGTATGATCCTGGTATTTGACTTCTGAAATAGACCGTTTGGTAGCAAGGTACTCAATCCTCTGTCCGCACCTCCACACTCCACTTTCCTGTAATAAGACCGGGATTGGGCACCACTTAGGCAAGCCGCTAGCCCACCGTAAAGCCATATTGTGGATAACCTGGAGTTGCCGACCTTCCGTTTTGTTCGCATGCGTCAGAATCCGAGGATTTCCTTCTAACAGAACTCCCATCATACTCCTTGTAATACGCAGTAAATGATTAGTCTCCGTACCCCAACTCATCCCTGCAATAACTTTTATCAAATTCAGTCTCTTGCTAGTTTTTTCCCTTAACATGGCAATATGATCTTTTAAGTTCCCCTGGCGATTAAAATAAAACCCTAATACTCGAAGGGAATCAGAAAAATCCACCTCCTGACCAAGCACCTGTAAATGGTTTTCCTCTACCTTCCTCCACCGCCCAATCCTGATGATTTGGCATTTGTTGGGATTTACCTCCAAGTTCCAAGCCTGAAGCCATTGAATCACCCTGGCAATGTTCTCCTGTAAAATCCCTTTGAACCAAACTACGTCATCATGAGAACCATAAAGAAAAATGTCATCAGCATAAACAACACAATGTATACATGAATCAAAGATTTCGAAGATATCCGCTAGATAAAGTGCAAACAGTAAAGGGGAGAGAGGACTTCCCTGTAAAAGACCCCTGTGATACTGGAATGGAGCAGACAGCGAACCCCTCCATTTCACCCGAATCCTCAGCTCTTGAACCAGATTCCGAATTAAAACACAAAGATCACCATCAAGTCCCAGCTTTTTTAATTTGAAGAGCAATCCATCCCACCAGACATTGTCGTAGGCCCCTTTGATGTCTAATGCCACCAAATAACCTTTCCGCTTTGAATACCTTGCCCTACTAATATCTCTATAAATTTTATATGCCGCAGCCTCACAGTCCCTAAATGGGATGAAACCATAGTGATTCTTATGGAAAATCTTCTTTTCCATGCACCAATTAAGTAAATTGTCCAGGATCATTTTTTCAAAAATCTTTTTGCTAGTGACAGTTAAAGCTATGGGTCTATAACCCCGAACATCATTCCTATTTTTGCCAGGTTTCTTTATAGGGAGCATAATCACCTCTTTCCAAACCTCTGGGATAGTCTTTTTCTCCAAAATTGCATTGTACATATCTAGGAGTGTTGTCAGCGTCCTAATTTTCAATTTTTTAAAAAAGCTCATTTTTATGCCATCAATACCAGGGGTCGTGGATTTGCCCTTACTGATAGTGTTTTGTAAGTGCTCCAATGTGAATTTAAGTTCCATTCCATCATTCCCCGAAAAGTCGATTGGAATACCTTGTACCACCGGACTGTTTTGAAACATTATGGATAGGGCATTCGCTTGGAAGGTAGCGTCAGGCGGACAATTCGGGAAGCAAAAATCCGTGTTCACCTCCCCTTCATATTTTTTCTTGATGCCGCGAATGATTTTGAAAATTTTTGGCCCCCTACCAGCCTCTCTGACCACTGTATCCCAAAATTTTTTCTTGTCCTTTTTTATTTCTTTTCTAAGCTTAGCATTGTACATCTTGTATTTAACCCATAAATCAAGCTGGCACTCCCGAACCGCTTTCCGATAATAGTACCGTTTCAACGCCAACAGCCGACGAGTCACCACTCCCCACCACGGCGGAAGATTCCCACTACTAATCGGAACCCGCTCCTTACAATGTTCTATAGTCTGGGTAATAGTTTTTGTCCACTTATCCAAATCATCCCCATTTTTATGTTCACTGACACCAGCCACCGCCGAGCCAACACGATCCCAATTAACCAGTGTCAAAAATTCTCTCCTGACCTCATAACCACTATTCGATACCTGAATCTCAATGGGATAGTGATCAGAGCCCATCGGATCCGAATGAACAACCACATTGCACTCACCAGCTAACCTACTCGACACCATACTCAAATCTAGGAGAGATCCGCTACCTCCGCCAGAAAATCTCGTTACCTGGTCCGTATTCAGGAGCACTATATCATTCCGATTAATCCAGTTAACAAGATGAACCATTTTTTGACCTTTCGGGTTTGTTCGCCAGTTGAGAAAATTAATGTTAAAATCACCAATAATGAAATAATTCTCACCAATCATATCTTTTATGTTTTCCAACCAATTCGTAGCCCCGAAGCCTTTGGGAGCGTAAATATTTATGATGGAAATCCACCTCTTTTTAAACCAAATTTTAATCCCTTGCGCCTCATGATCCCGGTCAATAGCAGGCAGGTTTATGATAGTAACTGGAATCTTCTTTTGGACTGCTAAAAACAAACCTCCACCCCCTCTCCCTAAATTTCCAATCCGATCAGCACGAAAAATGTTCCTATCATTAAACAATAATTTATGCTTCTCCTTGAGCAGAGATTCTTGAAATGCCCAGACAACACTCTTACGAAAAAACCCAGTATGAAGCCAGGGTAAGTTGGCCCGAATACCTCTAATATTCCAATGTATCAATAAAGTATCCATACAACACAACCCGACAAAAACAGGTAAAAAATCAACCACCAAAAAATACAAGAATTAAAACAACAAACACTTACCCCAAAAATGACTTTACAAAACAAACACCAGAAAAACAAACAGTCCATAAACACATAATGACCATACGACATTTACCAGCATCCCATTGATCCAACATCGTTATGTCTCTCCCGAATCCGTCATCATGTCCTCACTCTCCACAGTTATATTAATCTGAGACTGTACTCCTTGCTGACTTTGCTCACCCATTTTGAATTTTTTATTTCTCAAGCATTTATATAGCTCCGTCATGACATCTCTGTGTAAAACTTTATTTTTACCAGGTGCTTCTTTCGTATTTTCCTCCAGAACGTTTTCTTTTCTCTCTACAAATATCTGCTGCATATTATCTAATACTTCCCAAAAGTGCGTAATGAAATCCATTATCTGTTGAAATTTATCTTCTATAACCATCGCCAATTTATGAATATTACCGTCCATATTTGCTGTTTCCACATGTTGTTTCGTCTTAGCCGCGTAGCTGTTTGCTGGCCTTGAGTTGGATTGTCTTCTTGCTTCTGCTAGCGTTATATGCTTTTCGCATTTAATTTTTAAAATTTCAGCTTCTTTTTTTCTGGTTTCGCATTCGATGTTGTCTGCTTCATGTTGCTTACCGCAATTAGCACATCTTATTTCTACTTCATTACAGTTTATTTCGGGGTGAGATTTTCCGCATCGTTTACAGATTTTTTCATTTGGACATTTGTTACTGCCGTGCGTATAACTTTGGCACACATTACAGCGCCTCGGACGGTCAATAAACAGCCTAATTCTTTGTCTGATATAAAACATTTTAACATATTCCGGGAGTTTATGGCCGTAAATTGTAATAAGCACCGTTCCCGTGGGAACCATTCGTCCCTCTTGTCTTGTTAGGAATCTCTTAACATTTTGGACAACAACATCATTTTCCTCCTCTAGTTCTACCTGGATCTCTTTTAGCATGATGTCTACATCCATTCGAAAGATTAGAAATCTTGTGGTGATGTTTTCGTTCATTAGGTTATGTTTGACCTGTCTTTCAAATATTTTTTTTTTTTTTGTATGATTTCCCGCGCACATTCATAACTTTTCATCGTTATCAGGATTTTATTATTTCGAGTATATCGAAATGTATCTATCTCGCTATGTCTTTCGAAATTCTTCTTAATTTCTTGTTTCACTTGAATAGGGTTTACTTTTTGAAAAGCTCCTTGTAGGCATTCTGTGATAATTACATACTCTTGGAGTTCCGGAATCATTTCAATTTGTTCACCTGCTTCTCTACCGTCATTCCAATTATACTTGTTGTAATCTTCTTTGTCCAAAACAGGACTAGCTTTAACTTTGACCTCAGACCCCGCCATCGCTGTCGGAGGTATTCTGAGACCTTCTCGCAATATAGGACTCTATGTCGAAAACAAAAAAATTCACCAAATCTGATAAATATGACCTAACCCTTTTTGAAATATCACAAAAACCACTCCTTAACTCACCACCACTAAACAAACTAACACAAACCACGTAATTGAAATAACCGTCGGAGCTAGGAAAACGTACTCGCTCACCGAGCCCAACTAATTCAATCAGGCTCCAGTTCTAATCTTTAAAATTAAAAATTGAAATATCAGTTAATATTACGCCATGTTGACACAATCATATAAATTTTTCTTTTTAGTTTTATAAATGTTAAAATGCATTTCAAGCTAAGCATAACGTCATTTTCACCGATACAAACTTTTCACACGTACATTTATTCTTAAGCACCATGCATACAAATAAAAATATATTTTGCATTTAATTGTATTGAAAAAAATGGCATCAACAAAGTTATAATGCTTAATGATAAAATGAACCCAATGGACAATATTTCCGTGACGTCACAGTAAATATGAATTTTTATTTGCTTATAAAACATACGGATAAATATTTTTTACCGAAATACTTAAACATTTTAACGATATTTTAACTTACAAATTAAAAAATTCGGCCTAAAAGTCACGTGCTTTTAATATTTAATATTTATTTTTTATGCTCGCAATCATTGAGTTCAGAAAATAAACTCTGTACGTCGTAACAGTGGGCGTTAATCCGATTGCCGACTTTATGACGTCATAAGCAGAAGTAAAATTTTAATTTAAGATTACGGCTAATTAATTAAATTTTCGAACAAACGAATGTACGATAACAAATCTGTGACCAAATATCTTTCATTTAAAAAAAGAATGATGTAATTTGATGTAGTAGTTTGTTCTCGCGGATTGTCGAAAGAAATCGCTTAGCGTTTTAAATATATAGATAATAAAATTCAATGGTGTCTAACAGGAAAGTTTAACTATTTTAGACTATCGATATACATCCAATTTCATTAAATAATCACCCTATTTGACTCGAAATTTAATCTGGTTACAATTTATTAAAGCATTATAGTGATTTACATGCAAACATTTAAAAAACAAAAACATTTTAAGTCAAACTGATCTGTAAATTAATTATGTGTATCTGGTAGGATTCAGTAATGCATATAATTTCCATTATGTTTGAAATAGTGAAGTATCACTAAATTACACTGCAAACGATTTTTCCCCATAGAACAATGTGTAACAGAATTCTTTTGTTTGACCCTATAAATGAATAATGCTTTGCAATCCATATTCTACAAAAAGCATGTTTATATGCGCGTCATAATTATTTATCAATTTCATCATGTTTTAAATGACATAGCATTATTAAAATGCACTTGAAACGATTATTTCCCATTGACTGTAATGTAACGGAATACTTTTGACTGTCCCTGTAACAAAACTATAAGTTCTACACACTTCAGTTGAAATAGGGAACATATGCTATAGTAAACGACAATAACATACAAAAATTTCAGGGCGATCCGAGTATATTTACGCGAGTTAGAGCACGGACAGACGGCAGAAAAACCGAAGTCTTAAACACTTTTCAACTAGGCTGGAAAGTGTTACAAATGAGCAGAGCCGTCCTTAGCGAGGACGACTTAAAGCGAGGCCCGGTGCAGGGATTTTGCGAGGCCCTTTCCTTCCAGATTCTTAACATAATCTTATCTATACTATCAATAAAAAAGAATGGTTTTCACTTATATACTGTAACCCGGGGAGCCCAGGTTCGATCCCCTAGCTACTATAAAGAAGTAGCATTTGTTTGTGTGTTTTGTAGAGATAATTTCTGGAACTACTAAACCAATTTCAAAAGTAATGGTGGCAAATTGATGGTGAACGTTCCTCTTCCAACATAGGCTATATTTTATGTCAAGACCACTATCTTTTCTTAACTAAAATCATAAATTTATATTAGAGATTTTCTATTATACCTTCTTCTTTTTATTAAAGAAAACATATTTTGCGTCCGGGTGCGAGGCCTCTGTAGGCGCGAGGCCCTGTGCGGCCGCACCTGTCGCACACCCCTAAGGCCGGCTCTGCAAATGAGTTCGTGAATCTGACAGAACATTCCTCGCTGTTGAATGGGAATGATTTCCTATGGAAACACTGAGCTCCAGGAGAGCTAACAGGAGATCTTTCTTCCTAATGCCCAACATGATTTCCAGCGGTCAGCGCGGAAGGATACAGTGACGATAATTTTAGCTCGCATTCATGGCAAAACATGCTGTCTATCGCATTACTTTACATGATTAGTGAATTATTTATGAAATAGATAAGCATAGCTTAAGTATAAAAGAATAAATTAGGATAACAGTAAATGCGAATACTAATATCTGACATTGACAACACGGACTATTTTTACTTTTGCCTTGCAAACTTCATTTGCCTTTCATGCTTCTGACCGCTGATTTTGAACTCCTGTTATATATAGAGCTCAATGTATGGAAATGAGTGAGAAGTTTTCATTAAAAGTGGGCATATGTCACTAGTCACTACGCATTTCCTCCATTTTTAACTTACAATAATATTGCATAAAAGTGGCTAATTTCATTAACCAGTGATTCATATAAACGACAATTAATGTATTTTTTTTCTTAAGGCGGTTGGTTCTGAAATCTCCTGCTTAACAGCGCGAAAATTTCTGGAACATTTTCTTACTCATTTTTAAACGTAAAGTAAAAATTGCCAAACCTGACTATTGAAGCAATTTTGAATCAAATGGTGTTTTCCATTTTTCGATACGTAATTTCTCAAATTATAAGCAATTGTCGTCACCTGACGACTGATTTTTCAATTTTTCCGTACTGTCGCGTAAAGAAATTCGGTTTAAAATGTCAACTTTGACATTATTTTGTTTAAATATCTTCTGCCTTTACCAAAAAAATTCAAAACATCATTCGATAAGATACTTTCAGAATAACAACACCTGTGAAATTTATGCATTTCTGGAAAGAAAAAAAAAGAAAATGAATTCAGAAATGTGTCAGAAAGTAGCTCCTTTGGATTTGAGAACAGCCTTAATTCATAAAGTACAGGGAGTAACACCGAATTCTATCCCCATCTCTCTGTGCTAAACAGATTTTATTATTTATTTAACTGAATATTGAAAATTATCGCCTAAAAAGTTATTTGTCGATAAGTAGTAAATAAAACAGAAATAAACAGCAAATTTAAAATTATTTAAAAACATTCTCATCCGCAACCTCCCATCCCTCTTCTTAAGACTCATTTGAAAAAGTACATGCGTGACACCTGCAGCACCTAAGAATCGAAACACGTTTTTCATTTTCTCATAAATGGATACATTTGGAATTGCAGTCGATCGGTCCCTGATGATGACTTTTCCAAGATGGTCATGATAGAGATTTGAACGGGTCGAAATTTCCAGACCCGGACTCGCCCCGACTCATACAAAAAATTTGGCCAGGTCCGGTACAAAAGCTAAAATTTCGGCCCGAACCTGGCCTGGTACAAAAGCTAAAAGTTCGGCCCGACTGAATTTCTACAAAACATACCGATATTTTTGAAACAATATTATCCTACAATTAAAATTATTCAAAAAGCACACGTACTTATACATAGATTTTAAATTTCGGTTAAATTTGAAATGTATGGAATACAAGATATCATCAATATTAGTGCCCAGGGCCTGATTACCAACGGGGCACACTTTCAGCGGTAAAAATGAATAGAATTTTTTTCCTTATTCATGGTAGTAATTTTGCATGAATAGGGCGTTTCAATAAGAGGAAAATTTCTGTTAAATTTTACTGGTGGAAATTGCCCCGTTGGTAATCAGGCCCTCTTAGTGACCACTTAGACAATTATGTACATAAATACTGATTAAAAGAATTGACTCGAACAATTATATTCCAATGAAGATTCACTAACAGAAGAAAAATTCGTTATAGATGGGCTGGGTTGCATTCTTAGTAGGTACATCGTCTGTTGTATATGTATTATATACTTTTTGCGCGGATTATTATATTAATTTTGCACGGATCAAGACATTTTACCGTTTAAGATAGATTCTATTTCACAGATTTTACTGTACTTTATTTTTTTTAACCTAGAATTGTATGTTCTACTATTCTTTAAAAAGAATTTTAATTGTAGAATAATGGCCTTTTAAAAATCTATTAATTTTTTGAAAAAATTGGCCAATGATTTTCGTACGGGCTGAGTCGGAACCGGGACTGAAAATTTCGGCTCGTGCAGACCTCTCGGCTTGGCCCGGAAAAAAAGAAGTTTGACCCGGCTAGGAAAGAGTGAAGATCAGATCCGGCTCGAGTTTCGTGAACAAAAATGACTTCAGACCTTGCCCAGACCTCTAGGTCATATCCCGAAAATTAGCTTAAACTGGCAAAATTTGACATCATTTTCAGAATACTTTATATCATAAATTGTTGCTGATAGGGAATTTTTTTGTGTGTTCGAGATTCAAATCACCCAATTAGACTTCTGAGGTATTTTAAATGAAATAAAACTGATTTCTTTTCAACAGTTTGATAAACATAAAACAACCTTTTCTGTTTTCTAACATAAAATCCTGTCTATAAAGGAATATGCTTCAAGTTTCTCTTGATTCCGTCTTAGCAAGTTTCTTTTAGATTTTGCAAAACTTTCGTAAGTAAACTTAATATTTTCTTTCAATTTCAGGGGGGGGGGGTACTACAGCCCCATCATCCCCCACCCCCCCCTTAAATACGCCACTGTTATCACTGAAATGCAAATCCATTGATAAGGAGAGAAACAATACACACAGCGAAAGTAAACAGATTCTAAAGATTTCAGCACTACCTGCAGGAGATTTGAAATCATTATTTATTTATAAAAAAAAAATGTTTGAACGTTTTAGATATTTAAATCTGGATAATTTTTACATTTTCATATAACACACATAGAACACTAATGTCACATGAAAACTGAAATTGTGCAAAAAATTAATCATTACGTACAGGTTAAAAATACTTCTGAAGCCAGAACTTACATCTCTTTCCCACCAGGATCTTTTCGCCATATGTTCAATCTCCATGGTTTTTGTGGTGTAGTAGTAGTAGTAGTAGTAGTGGTAAATGTTTGTTTTTGACAGCACAGCTTTTTTCCTTGGTCGATGGTCAGCGTTAGTGATGGAACGATGGTGGGCGTGAGGAAGAAAAATATATAATATGGCCGGGAAATAATGGGCTGTGGTGGTTTAATTGAAATTTGAAACTATAAATATGGGTAAACTAAAACTAACTCCAAATAAATCTCTACAATTTTTGAATGACGAGCCTGAAACCACCACTTCCCACTATGTGAAAGGTAAATAAGTATGATCTGTTGTCATGGATCTTTAATACATGAAAATGAAGTTTTGCGTCAAAGCAAGATTTAAGCTTTACTAAAGTAATGATAACTATAATTTACATACATAATTAGATTTAATTTATATTTCATGTCACGCATATCTGTGGAGACAGGTAAAAAAAAAAATAATCTCTAAAAGAAATAAATACCTCCACACTTTGCTATTATTTTTTTAAATAAATAATAATAATAATAATAAAAACTCATCAGTCTTTTGTGTACGATAACACTTGAATGATCAAGAAATGTAGTAAATCGTTTTGTGCGTGCGAAAAATACTACTTCTCACATTTCCGATTTTGTAGATATTTTATTACATGCTTAAAAAAGTGTTTTCCCTTTCACTTTTTACTTCGCAGTTGTATTTTATTATATTTATTTTATGCTTTTTATTTCTTTTTACAAGTTCCTTCCGTTTCCGATATTTAATGCATTCGGTTTTTGCCGTTTTCATCCTTGTTATTTGATATTATGTAATGCAGGATGTTTTTTTAATCAATTTGCATTACATGTATACATGAAATTAGTTGATGAAAATAAAACTGAAAGTTCTCGATTTTTGAGTATAGTACTACTATAGTTATTTTCCATCCTAAAGTTTTTAGTATAAATACAAAATAATTGTAGATTAGCTTTTAAATGTTTATGAAAACTATAAGTGTAATACACCTTCAAGGTAATATAATTAATTTAATTACTCTTTTACTTATTTATTAGTGTGGCAATGAATTCTATTAAACATAAGCTTGTATTTGATTGCTAGTCAAATTGACTCACACTATAATTGAAATTTTAAGAAAATGAAATAAATTTTGATTTTGAAAGTCATAAATAGTTTGTTTTAAGTGTACTTCAAACAATAACTAGTAAATGTAATTGGCATCTTAATATACCATTGTGAAACATTTTAACTTCTTATAATCTGTTTAATACTATTATTGTATTGTATGTAATGTTAAACTTTTAATATGTTGTGAAAATTTTTGGTACTTTTATGTTAGCAGGCGCTAGTGATATATATATATATATATATAAATAAATATCTATATAAATATATATATATATATAATATATATATATATATATATCAAAAGTGGTTGCAACACTAATTAAAAATGCTAAATACTTTACAAGAAAAAATTTCTTCATTTTTGGGAAATGAAATCTGTGTGTAAATTTAAAATGACCCAAAGGCATATATTTTAAAAGTGCATGCATTTATAATGAAAGTTATGTCTTTTAAATTAAATGAATGCAATATGAATGATGGCAATAAGAAAAGAACAATATTTGGTGACTTATTGTTTGTGCCAGGCTGACATAGATGTACTAAAAATTCTACCCTGATTTATCTCTATATAAAACTTGAATTAACTTTGAATTCAGGATAGCATGTTAGTGGGTTAAATAATTAAAATATATATATATGAATGAGTTCTTAAAAAATTAAAATATGTAAATAACTTATACAATCATGAGTGATGCTATCAACTTATTTTTTAAATAAAGGTAGTTTCCATTAAAGACTGATGTCAACTTGTATTCTCTAATATATGTCAATTGGCTGCAAACCTAATAATGGAACTTTCTGTCATACCATACATATGAATACATATATATAAATTTATACATAGATACATAATTAATAAATACATACATACATACATGACATGAAATCTTCGATGATTAAATGCTTGCATTCAGTTAATTACCATAAGTACCAATTAATTTAAATAACTTGTATATTTTTGTTATTGTTTTGTTAGCGCCCATTTTTGTATATGTAAATTTTACATTGTTTAATGACTTGAAAATTATTTAGATAATTTGTATGTTTTTATATTGTTTACATTTTATTTTTGTTTTAATTGTAGATCCTAAGAAACAAAAAGGGATACATCAAGTATTTGTTCAACAAAGTGTGACACTTCTTGCTCTTAAAGATAAATCATTTAACGGAACTGTTGCTCCAGACCTGATTCATCCCAAGTTATTCTTTGGAATTGTAAATGAAGATATTCCTTTATTCATTGGTGCAGTAATAGGTATTTTATTTTCCTTAACTAGTTATTTTTTTTATATTTAAATATAAGCATAGTGCAATATCCTTTTATCATGTATTTTATTTTCCTTAACTACTATCTTTTTATATTTAAATATAAGCATAGTGCAATATCCTTTTATCATGTATTTTATTTTCCTTAACTACTATCTTTTTATATTTAAATATAAGCATAATATAATATTTTATCTTTTATCATGATACATTACATTGTCATTGTGGCTTTTACTTATGATATTTGAATTATCTCCCTTTATAAAAAGACAAAATATAGGTTGTAACAAAATGTTTCAACCAATTTAAAAGTGATTACATATACATACATGCATACATACATACTAACAGAAATATATAGAACCCAGATAAATTTAAAAGGAATATAATATTTTAAATGTAAGAAATTGAATTAATAAAAAGCATTTTATTTGACCATTATATTTCTAATGTCTCAATGGTTATGTTATAGTTAAAAGTTAAATAATAAAAATTATTTTCACATTTCTTACTATCATAAGTTCTACAGATAGTGTAAGTATACTGCTTATAAAATACATGGATTTTTTTTTTTTTTTTTTTTTTTTTTAAGCCATATATGCAGCGTGTACATTATAAACTGTACTCCGTAATAATTTTCATTAATAACTTTTGAACTAATGCTTTAAAACTTATATCAAAATTACATTTAAAATGTGTTTTACCAGCCCTAAAACAAGATTGTTAAGTGGTTAAAAAATGTCATTGATTTTTGACGTGGAAAAATTATTAATTCTAAAAAATAATTTAGGAGAGGCAAGGAGGGGTGTGGGGTTCTTTTATTGAATACGAACCCTGTATTTCTATTTTTCATTTATTTTTCTTTTTTACAGTTTGTATATTGCATAAATATATATTTTAAATTTGTGTGTGGTTGATACTTTTGTCCTTTTTTTTGCATTTTCAGGTGCTTCCCTTATTATTGCATTAGCATTGCTAGTACTTACTGTCTGGAAATGTTGCTGTAGAATGACAATTTTAAGTAAAAAGAAGGAATATTGTAAGTTTACACAAAGTTTCATACCTAACATTTTATGTAATTAAAAATATATACATACGAGTATCTAATTAAAAATATTTTTATAATGTTAGATATTTACTTATGTATTTTGTTTTTTGGTGAAAGTCAGTAGTTGCGGAATTGCAGGATTACCATATTTCATAAAGTTAAGAACTAACAACAAAAACAAAAACATTTATTTACAAATTGTAAACCAGTATAAATATCTTTTTATCTTTTAAATGACTTGAAAAAGGAGACAAAAGGGAAGAATGACTTTAAAAAATACATTTTCTAAATCAACAGCCTTCCTTATCAATATCCCGTTTGCTTGTTTCAGAGATTTCTTGTGTTGTTTTTGATGTGGATACCGATACTTTTAGTTCACTTGATTTATTTAATTTAAATTTATATGCAGGGCTTGAATTTTAGTGCGGAATTGCGGGATTCACGCCGAAAATTTTGAAATCCCGCCCAAAAAAATATCGTGGGCGGGAGCCTCCCACCAATTTTTTTTCCGCAACCAATCAACGAACTTTGCTCGAATTTTCACGACTGATCGACAAACTTTGCATTTTTTAAGCGACTGATCAACGAACTTTGCATTTTTTAAGCGACATATCGACGAACAGTGCGTTTTTTCCACGACAGATCGACGAACTTTGCGTTTTTTCCATGACTGATCAACGAACTTTGCTTTCTTTTCTGCATTCGATCGACGAACCTTGCTTTTTTTTTCTGCGTTCGATCGACGAACTTTGTGTTTTTTCTGCGATCGATCGACTAACTTTATGTTTTTTTCTCAATCGATCGACAAACTTTGCATTTCTTCCGCGATTGATTGGTGAAATTCGGTTTTTTTCCGCGATCGATCGACGAAATTAGCGTAATTTCTCGTTTTTTTCTTTCGACAGATTGAAAAAGTTTCGGATTTTTTTTTCATTATGTGTTTTGTTATGAATTTCATTATTTTATTCCCTCAACCAATTGACTAAATTCAAAATTTTTTCCAACGACAAATAGACGTATTTAAAGTTTTTTTTTTTTCCTGCAACCGAAAAGAGGGGTAAGAACAAAAAAGGGCAGTAAGAGCCACTGGTCACTGCACCCTGTCAAATTGGCCTAGAGTCAGCACTAAACAAAAATGAGATTAGAAGAGCTGCAAAGATCTTATTACTTTTACTCCTTGAGGTAAAGAAGTAAACTTTTCTAATCTTTGTGAAGAGGTAAAAGTGTACCTTGTGAAAGAGGCTTCAGCACCCCTAAATCAAATCAAATATAAATTCAGAAATTCATTTAACAACCTAATTGTTAAGGGTCCCTAACATTTGGCGGAACTTGAAAAATACACTGCATATATAAAATTTAACTTTCTTCCTTTTTTTATAATAAAAATAAACATTATACATAATCATTCTGAGTTGACTTAATTTTTTCAATGGTATTTTGTCATGTCTGCATTAATGTAATTCTTTAAATAGCACATCAAATAATAGTGGGGTTTAAATTTTTTCCCCCTCCCAAACATTACAACTCTTCTCCATTTAAAAATGTTGGGAGTGAGACTCCCCTCCTTGGAAAAATTGAATTTCAAGCCCTGATATGTTTCTTTTTGCATCAATGTGTTTAAAACTTCTTGAGAAATTAAGCATAGCAAGATTTCTTGAATGCTATCAGATGTTCTTGAATATTTAATTTAATGTGTCAATAGTCATCTAGTTTCTCAGCTTGTTATTAATTAAATTAGTTTTTCTGGGTATTCTCTCAATACCTGTATTTGAATATTGGGATGGTATATGCCAATGAAACAAGCTTATTGTATGGATTCTCACTGTCATCATCTCCGTACTGCGATACTTCAACCCAAAACTTGACAGTTTCTTTAGCATATTTCCTCTTGTTATTATTTGTTATATTTTACTTTATTTTGTGCTTTTTTTAATCTTTTGAAATTCATTAATTTCCAATTTTTCTTAATTGATATCATTATACAAGAACTTTTTACCCTAGGGAAATAAAGAATATAACTAAGAACCTTGAGGAATGGTAAATTAAAAAAAAAAAAAACTCAGTCTGCCAGTCAATGATGACTACTTTTGTTTCTGATTCGTTTTCATCATCTAAAAAATGTCTACTTCAATTAATACACACACACACACACAAAATATAAAAAGGTGGGATTATACTTAAAAAAGTGGCAACTGGAAAATTTGAGTCTACTAACCACTTCATTTGTCCCACGGGTTTTATAAGATTTTTCAGTGCTATATAATATGTAAAAACATGTAATAAAAAAATATTTTTATATTTTATTATATACTAGCAGACCCATCTGATATTCCTGGGGTTACCTTGAAGGTTAAATAATTAGAATTAGACAATCTTTAAAGATATTATTTTAAAAATCTTTTTATCTTTAAATACTCCAGAATAAAAATTTCATTTCACAATAAAAGACAGCATGCATTATGTGATGATAAAACAAAACGAAAGTAAGATTACACCATAAACTAAATTTTTTTATTCATCACATAAAATAAAAAAAACAGAAGATGAATACAGTTATTCACAACAGAATACCTCCATAAAAATGTCACCAGAAATCCAGTGTTCAATACGAAACAAAAGTTAAAAGTTATTTCAGTTCTAAAAATAAATAAATAAAACTGAATTGAAAAGGGAATGTTTTACATCAATCCCAATTCATGAAACCATGAAAATAAAAATGAAGTTTTAAAACCAACTTTTCTTTTTTCTTGTTCAAAAATACATATTTGTTGCCATAACAACTGTTTTTCGCCTTTCACTGAGGGAGGAAAACTTGTGTATCTTTACTGGCATTGTTGAACAAATCAAACTGCCATTCCTTTCTTTAAAAAAAAAAAAAAATGCGAAAGAAAAAACTTTCATATTTTTAAAAATACAATGCATGTAAAAACTTTAAAAATAGTAAAAAATTGTAAAAATTTTGATAAACTTAAAATAAGATAAAGGAAATTTAATGTTTGTCATAAAGTTGAAATATTAATATAAAAATCAACAAAATGTATCCGTGTACTTTTTATTGCCAAAAAATAATAATTATGCAAACAAACACTATTTTTGCCTGTGTAAAAACTTTAGGGACACAACTATTAGGTAGCTTTCAATACAAAAAAGTATAAAGCTACCAATTGCAGCCGTTTGGAGGAAAGCAATTCCGGAAAATTTCGATATATTTTCACCGATCATGACCCCCAGACACCAAAACCACCCTCCGTTCAAATGTTGATTTATATATATATCCATCTATATATATATTTGTCTTACGTGGCGCGGAAATACGGCTGAATTTCTACCTTATCGTTGACAACAGCCGTAGTTTCCAGAGCTCAGACCAATGAACATACAAGATTGTGTTAGCTCCGCCTCCAATATGGCTGTCAGTGTCAGAGCAGTGAAACTGAAGCTAGCAATTGTTAAAAATAAAATAATATGAACGTAATCCAAAGCGTCTGAGATGATTCCTCATTTTAATTATGAGTAATATTGTTAATTTCAAATTAATTCTCAACTCTCATTTAGAGTTTATTTACGAATATCTCTCGCACAAAAAATCGGAGATACAAAAATATAAACTTTCTAGAATGCCCCTGCTGCCATCTGCTGCTGTTTTATTGAAGTAAAAATAATTTCTTTTTCCGAAATCTATAATCAATTAGAATAGTAAAATGTCGAACGAAATTTAAACAATCATTGATGATAAACTATCTTCCTACCATGACCACGTATTGTTTTTTTTTTTTTTTTTTTTTGTTAGGAATTAAAGCCGTGTTGTACAATATTATAGGTGCAATAAGTTTTAAACTAATTATGTTTCCAAGATCCCTTTTTCATAGTATTTAAATGATTTATATGCACTTTAGTAGCATCAACTAAATGCATTTTTAGTTGTGTTTTCAACGGAGTTTTCAATTACTTTTTTGCATTAAAAAATTGTCAATTTCATATGTTCAAATGATTTATTGTAGTACTTATTCTGGCTAGAATTACTAGAAAAATAAAAAGGGGCGAGCGAAGCAGTCTGAATATGAATTGCTTTGCAATTTACGGGGGGTTGACGAGCGTTAGCGAGTAGGGGGCTGAGCCCCCTAGTATATATATATATATATATATATATATATATATATATATATATATATGATCTATGTCATACGATAACGCTCGTATTTATAAATTAATTTGGATGAAACTAATTGCGTGTATTAAGCTCACCAATGCCTCGACCGAGTTCGTTGGCCAGCTTGTTCTGCCATCTTGTTTCAAGATGGCGGCCACTTAAAATTTTAAAACTAAAATAAGTATACAAAAAATTTAAAAATTCAAATTTATTTTTTAATTAAGTGTTAGGCCTTGATACAAGGATTCCAGAGCATTTTTTGTTTTATCTTTATCTTAAAAAATGACTGAGATAGAGCAGTTTGAAATTCTAGGGTGGCTGACATTTTGAAATAAGACAGCACATTAGAAAAAACCAACGATTAATTTATGTGTTTTAGTGAATGCGATTTCTCTCTAATTATCTTCTTTCATTGTTGTAATCATTTTCCCAATCATATGCATAAAGCTATATATTCATATCCGTTAGCGCCAAATTCTCACCAAACTTGGCGATAATTGGCGAAATATCGCCAAATTTGGCGACCAAAATAAGTCATCATAAATGAAGCCAGCTTGGCTATAGCTCAATAATTTGGCGAATTTCTTATTCAAATTCAGTATTAACGAATCTTTTGTAAACGGTTTCTTTGCATTTTAGCCTTCTGTTTTCGAGTAACATTAGCTAAAATTTTAAAACAAAGATATAGGAAAGCTACCTTTTCCTCCTGGTAAGGGCCGGAAGGACTTTTTTTTTAATAGAAATGTTACGTATAACTATTATTGATTTGAATAGTGATTTTTCTGGTGTTTTCAATTAAAAGTTTTGCTAATTTTATAATAATGCCAAAAGCAAATAAACTGACTGAATATAAAAAAGATACTGTTGAATCTTTTGCATTGTCAGGAATGAGTTGTCGGTGTATTGCAATAAAGATAGGAAGATCTACAACCATCATCAACAACATTTAAGGTTAAAAGACTAGTATGGGAAAAAAAAAAAAAAAAACACTAGAGGTAGACCTTGTCACTCAGAGATGAAAGCAGAGGTTTAAAGTTGGCATCAACTAGAAAATACTAAAGTAATGAAATTTTATGAACGACTGGGATCAATATGTGCAAGAAAACAATCTGCAATGCAATTACTCCATCTTTGAATTTACAATACACTCAAAATTGTGTAAACCCTCTTTACTGACTAGCCATAAAATGCAGCGTTTAGTTTGTAAGGCAAGTGATTATAGGTGAAAACTTGGAAATTTAGTTAGTAGCCAGTGGACTCAGTTTCATTAGTGGCCATTTTTTAAAGTTAGTGGCTACTATTATGTTTCAAACTTTCTTGACATGTAGGTAAATTATAATCGTTGTATGTAAACATATTTTTCTATAAGAATTTTATACCTATTGTATGAGTAGAGTGTATTTTGCATGATTAAACAGTATCTCTTGAAGAAAAATAATCCAACTGGTGAGCATGTGGCAGGAGTCGAAATATTGAAAATATTGAAATGTCCTTAAAATCCACTTTTATCCGGTGGGAAAAGAGGAATAAACTACTTAAAATGCATGTGGAATCAAAGCTGATGAATATATTTTGCAGAATAAAACTGTGTTTCTTGAAAAAATAATCCAACTAGCACATGAGAAAAAGCCGAAATATTGAAAATACAGCGAAGTCTTTGAAACCTGTTTGCATCTAATAGGAAAAAGAATTAACCAGTTCTCTAATTAGATGTAATCAATGTAGAGATGCATATTTCTATGAAAAATGGGGTATTTCACTCAGCGATCAATAACAGATTTTTTAATCGCCACTTGGTGAGTGGCGGCTAGGGTGGCGATCGATGGTGGATTTTTTAATCGCCAACTTTTAAACTTAAATCACCACGTGGCGAGTGGCGACCGCTAATTTTAACCTATACAAGTGATGACTTGGGATGATAAATTGGTGCAGATTATTTTCTCCCATGAAAAAAATGGACCTTAGATGATCCTGATGGCCGGAAGTACTATTAGCATGATTTGAGAAAAGGCGAAATTTTCTCAAAACTTCAATTAGGTGGTGGATCCATTATGACATGGGGCCACTTTTCGTTTATTGGTGAGGTCTCACTTACATTTCTTTCAGGGAAAATTAATTCAAAGGCATATCTAAAAATTCTTTATGATCATCTTTCACTTCACCTGTTGCAACACTTCTGGCAGGGGAAAATGGCATTTGTCAACAAGATAATGTGCCTACCCTTACAAGCTCTAGGACAAAACTCTGATTCCAGGAGGAAAATATTGAAGTTTTGCAATAGCCACCCAGTAGTCCTGATCTAAACCCTATTGAGAACTTGTGGGGAGATCTAGCAATTTTATGTGTGATAGATTTTCCTGTCCATCATCTGCAGACATATAAAACACACACACACACACAAAAATACTTAATTTTATTAATATAGATAAATACTTTTATTGCAGAATTAGTCTCTTTGACCCTTTTGCTTTAAGTATAGAAATTATCTTTAGCTTTTTTTTTCTAAATCTCTCTTTAAATTTATATTTAGAGGCAAATTAGTAATCTCAAGTTAACATATAATACAGTTATTAGTTATTTTATTGTTGACTTAAAAAAGAAGAAGAAATCAGATGCTTTACTGCAAAACAATGACATTCTATTAAATTAAAATATAATAAATTAACCTTGCTATTCTGAAGTGAAAAAAATATTTTTTTATCAATATAAACTTTTTTTTTTTAGTAGTTCTTGTCTTATTTAGTTACATTTTTTGTCATTAGGGTTGGAGCCAGAAAGTTCAAATTTTAAAGGAAAGCATAAAGTTCCAGTTGTTCAAAGGTAATTGAATTTCTAATTCTAATAACCGATTTTCATTGTGTACATATATTATGTGCTTTATTCAATGAAAATTTATTAAGATTAAAGTTAATATTGATTATTAGATTTTTTGGATTAATTTTATATCAAATTGATAAAGTATAAATTATTTGGCAAGAATATAAAAAAATCACCTTTTCTGAATATATAATCAATCTCTATTGCAATAACTAAAAAATTTAAAAAACCTAAAAAAAAATTAGTTAAATTGAAAAAATAATTGCACACTGCAAGCTTATCAAGTATGTCCCTGCAAAAGATGGTTAAATTGCTATGTATAGTTTTTGATTCTATAAAACTTTTTTAACGGAACTATTTTGATTAACTTCAACATTAAATAGCTCTTAAAATTATTTTTTGATTTAAAAACTGTCTGCTTAAGTGTATACAGTATGGAACCGTTTATCCGGAATCCAGTTAACCGGAAAACCAGTTATCCAGAATGATATTTCCAATTGACTGATTTCAGAATTTCTCCAGAAAAAAAGTGCCACAGTGCTAGTTTGACATGTTCATTGTTTGATACATTACTCACATGCATGGTATAATTTAATACCAATATCTAGGATTTTAAATGGAAGAATATATAGTTATATATTGGGAGTTTTGATTTTTATGCAGAAATGTTGTTGGAGAAGTGTTATGCAGAAACAAGGGATTCCAATAAATTGTCTTTTCTCAAATCTGAATAAATCATTGATCTTGATTGGATCTGATTCTTAATCTGTGGAATCTAGTAAATAATTTGAAATCAGAAACAATGCCACAGCCACATATATTCTACAAATACATGTTGCTTTAATGCCCAACCAGTTATCCGGAATACGTGTGACCCCAGCCATTCTGGATAAATGGTTCTATACTGTATATCGAACATTTCTCTATAAAACTACCAATTTCCTAAACTACCAATTTTATATGCAGTAGTTTTCTTAATATTAGCTAAAAAACACCTCCTGTCACTAAAAATCCATTTATGGTGGCAACATCAACAGCATTAGTTACATATTTTAGAATAGAGAGATATCAATATTCAAGCTCCAATTTGAACTTAATTTGAAATTTATTTCAAATAAAACATCTGTATAATTTATGGAAATGTTTTAAAGAAGTGAAATCTTTCTTAATATGCTATTCTTATTATATATTATATGTATGTTTATTGTTTACTTTTTAAATATTCCTAGCAACTCTGTTGTTTTTTTGGGTTTGAAACCTACTCATATCTTCGACTGCAAAAGAGAGAAATCATCTGAAGACTGCAAGATATCCAACCCATTTTTATCACTTAAAGGACAAGTAAGTCTTGAATGATTGTTGATATTTTATAACATGATAATAACAGCAATGAAAATTATAATGTACAAAGTTATTAATTTTATGTAGGTTAGTGTATCTGTTTTTTGTTTTATTTATTTACTTTATTTATTTATTAAACATATTTGAAGTTATTAAAGCAATATTTTAGTTGCAAATTCACAGCTGCCAACTTTTACACTTTTTTGTTATTACTAAAATTTAATAAATTTTGCTTTATTTTATCTCCAAAATTTGCGATTAAAGGCAAAAATTTCTATTACATTTTACTGCTTACAATAAGGCATAAAAGTTGACAATTATGCAAATTTTGTCTTAAATTCCTAATTTTTTAAATTACCATAATGTGAAAAAATTGTCATGCTGATTTTTTAAAATCATTTTTACTATACCAGAGCTGCCAAGTCTCCGGCTTTTTGAATACCAGTATTTTAGTACAGAAAATGTTTTCTTTAATCGGAACATTCTGCGATTTAAAATAACAACATTTTCTGTAAGAATATACTGGTGTGCAAAAAGCCGGAGACTTGGCAACTCTGCTATACCAATCATTTATAAGTTTTTACCAGATTGCTTTTTTACATGTTACTATATTTGGAAAAAAAGAAAAAAAGTCATTAAAATTAATCAACTGATATAGAATAAAATTAATTTCAAAATAATAAATGTTCCTTTACATTATTATTTTGAAATAATTATGTTAAAAACTTGAGCACTAAAACTGATTAAAATCAATACTACATACAACACTAAATCTGTCTATAATAATAATTTATGTCATCAGAGCAAAATTTCTTTGACAACTAATGGTAACAAAATTTGTCTGTAAAGATTAGTTTTGGCATGAACCTATCTATGATCATAATTTTGTCCTATTCAGACTGACCGTCTCTGTAAAATTTGAAAGTAAAATTAAAAAATAAATAAATGCACTTCTCATGTGAGAAATTTAATTTTTTAGAGTTTTTGAAAAGAGCATTTAATGCTGAAGTAAAAAAAAAAAGAAAAGTTTAGCTCTAAATATGTGACATCAAGTTCATAGCAGATGAGCCAAAAAACTTGTATAAAAATTTAAGTGCAATTTTATATATAGCATAAATTTTCTATGGTTTATGTGGGAAAATTTATAAATAAATACTTTTCATTTTATTTTGATTAGAAAGTATAATTTTTACATTTTCCTTTTATCTAATGTTCATGCATTATATACATTGTATCATACTTCAGTGAGATGGAGTGGTAGCAAAAAACGAATCAGGTTCACAGCAAGTAATTAAAATAAAAGAACTTTATTAAATTAAAAATAAACACTTTTTTAGATTATTTGGAAAATATGTAGGTAAAGGCAATTATAACCCAGGTAGACAAAAGTTTTGCTCACAATATGTGATCAGCCTTACAAGTTGGAATTCTATGGCACACTATGAAAATAGTCTCTAAATCATGGAAGTCCTGGGAAACTTTCAATACAGTGAGTTCTCTTCTAAATAATACTGGATAGTGTCTCTAATGATTAGTAAAACACCATTATGTAGAAACCTTTGGCCATGACTCGATAGTCATAGGTTAGCCAGATGCCGAGTTCAAACAGACTCCTTAGAAACTTCTTAAATTATCGTGAAGTATAATGTAGCATTGAACAATGATTTAATTGAAGTATACAAAAGTAGAAAATGGAAAAACATATTACATGGTAAATAATACTGCTTAAGCATGTTGTATTGGAAGAGATTATAAAAAGTAAAATAAAAATTTTCTCATGTTTTAGAAAAAAAAAACAGTTAAATTAATTTAAAAGAAAATGTTATTGTATTATTTTTTCTTTTTTTTTGTATATGCTGCGTGGTTTTTTCCCTTCAAAATTTATTTTTAAGATCTAGGTGCATATGATACATGATGAGCATATTTGGAATTTGGCTGGCCTCTGTATATATTGGTCACTGAATAAAAAAGTTCCCTGTCAATTTTGTATTCAAATTTATGAAAGCAGTAAGCAATGCATTGTGAATACTTTGTAATTTTAGCTAATAGGTTTTAATAGAATAAAATCCATTTTCTCGTTAAATGAGATAGTAAAAATTAAGGTGGGTATGCATGTTACACGAGGACATGGTATACATGGAAAAAATACAATAAGTATATTTTAAAATTCTTGTACTCCTTAGAATTTTTCTTTCAAGTCTGTATGAACCCTGCTATGCCACTTCGCCAGTGTCAGTTCATGACGAACTGTATCATGAAACAAGCCGCGAACACTGCTCCATGCTCTCATCTTGAGAGAGCACCTTTTTTAGAGCTAACTGCTCTTATCTGCTAAAAATCACTGACTGCCTTTTTCTCTCAGCATTCCGTAACTTTACAACTCCTAGGGGGATAAAGTTGCAGAAATAACTTTAATATAACTTTGTTATAATTTTACGGAAATAACTTATAATAACTTTGTTATAATTAATAATTATCTAATTATTAACTATAACAAATAAATTTATGTTGATTATTAATTTAAATTATTAAATGTTATGAGAATGTAGCATATTCATGGATTAACTATTTTGAATTTTGAATCAGGCAATGATTGATTGCCTATATATAACTATAATTTCTTCTGGAACCCTCAATATCTGTATAGAGAGGTTTTACTGTATACATTTTGTAATGTTGCATATAATATGTAAAATAGCTCTAAAATACTTTTGAAAATATATAATTTAAAAAAAAAAATTAGATTTGCATTTTACTTATGAAACATAGATATCTGTTCACTATCAAACTGGGAAAAAAAAGTTAACTTATGTGAATTATAATGCTGTAATTTGATAACTAGTTTAATCAAGTTAATCTTTATGCTGTGTATCTTTATGTTGTTTGTGTTTGGCTGTAATAAATCATATGTGAAATTAGTTCTCAACCCCACAAACTTAAATTTTGTTTATTCTTTTAGTAATAATTCTACCACTAATCCTGATTCAGTGGCATAGTTTTAAGGGAAGGGTCAATGGGACCCAGCTGTAAGCATAATAAAGTTCAGCAATAAAATAAGCATAATATTTAAATGTACAAATCCAAATGCACTTTCATTATTGATTGATTTTAATTTTCTGAAACATTGATGCAATTGTTGTTTGTTTCATTTTAGATTTATGTTTTGAAATTTTATCTTGTAAATTATTCAAAAGGGTAATTTCCTATTCAGAATTGAAAGACTGTTCTGATGAAAAGTTAATGTACTTAAAAAAAGAAATATTAATTCAATTATTGTTTAATTTATGCTTTAGAGAGAAATAAGGATTAAATTAAAAATGCGATTAAATCAATGAAAAAGAAAAAAAAAGCAATTCTGTAAATGTAAAAATAATTGCTACTACCAAATTTCTGCAAAATCTTAACTATAAATTTCATTGTTTATATATGAATATGTAGTATGCAAATTAAAGAAATTTGCAGATTATAGGTCTGCACATTAAAGGGAGTTGAGTGTATATAAATCCTCATCTTGTATCTTGGAACTCTGTCTGCCTATTAAAATTTGGGTTGAGCATGTGTTACAGTATAAAATTTGAATGGAAAAAATTAAAAATAAATTTAAAACACTTGGGTGTATTATCCTGTTATTAAAAACAATATAAAACAGAAAACAATGCAGAATTTTAAGAAGTTGTATAATAGAAATATAAAAATCCTTATGATAATGTAGCTTTGACAATAAAATAAATAAATAAGATAAAATAAACTGAAAATGCTGTGGAAATGCAATCAAAGTAAAGGTTTTATTAAATGTATCAATTTGTATTTAACTGTTGTGTAAAAAAATATTTTTATATCATTATGAAACGAACTAATTAGCTTAAATTTCACTATAGTAAGCTTTTGTGAATTTTAATGTATAACATCTTTATTTATAGACAATTCAAAAGAAACCCATCAGTGTTCCACAGCATATCAAAATGTTAGCTCAGAATTCGGAACTTTCCAGAAGTGAATCTGAGCAGGGTCTCTTCAACGAATCTGGTCACCTCCCAACTTCTTGTGCTGAAAATGGTGTGCAGCAGACTTGTTCTGTGATCTCAGTTCCCCCAGTTTCAAACAAGGCAACTTTAACTCATCTTACTAAACCACCTAGTGATGTGTTTATCCCAAACATTGTTGTTCACCAAAATTCTCCAGGAATGTTTCATCGCAGTTTTTATTCTGGTTAGTTACTTATTATCATTAATACTTTTATCTAAATACACAACATTGAATCCACAGTTTTCACTCACTGCTGTAATCCATTGTACCTCTTATACTTATGTTCAAAACTTGTTAAAAAAGGTCTTTAAATTGCCCTTTTTTTCCCATTAAATGAGCTGTTAAATGTTATCTGAACCTGGGAACAGAGAATCACATTTCAGAGAATAATTAAAAAGAATAAATGATTTATTTATTGTTTATGAAAAGTAACAAATAGAACAAGGAAACTTAAAAAAATATATATAATTTTAAATGCTTTAAAATTTGTGTGTTAGGAAAAGAGAAGGAAAAAAAATTGGGGGTGGGCTGATCATTCATTCATTATTATTTCAAAGTAATAAATAGGGCAGATTTATTTTTCTATGACATTGTTTTAAAAGATTTTAAACTGTGATGATGGAGCAAAAAGGAGGTGATCAGAATTTTTGAGGGGGCGGGGATCTAGATGCATATTTATGTATTAGTATTTCAAAGTAACAAATAAAAGAACTAAGGAAAAACAACATTAAATAAAGAGACACAATTTTCATAAAATAAAACTTGAGAACTTTTAAGCGTAACTAAATTAATCCTTAAATGTTGTTAGTGGTCTCTCAGACTGCTTTTTAAATTTCAAATTTCAGTTTCACTATAGATAACATAATGATTTAACAACAGTGAAATTTTGTTTCATTTGGAGCCTTAGTACTATTGCTAGAGAATTCTGAATAGGTGAATTTTAATTGTAATAGTCCTGTACATAAAGTTTAGTACAGAAACAGCATCCTATGAGTAAATCGAGCCTTTTATTCATCTTTCGATAAAGCAGTCTCAGAGACCATTCGCAGTATCTATGCAACAGTTTTTATCCATCACAGCAGTTAAGGGTTAATGCTGGAGAGAGAGAGAGAGGGGGTGGGGGCAAAGAGAAGGAAACACAAATTTTTGAGGGGAGGTAGATGATTGATCAGAGTTTTAAAGATTTTAAACTATGTGAGGAAGGAGGTATATGATCAGAGATTTCAGTGGGGAAGGAACTGTAGATGATTTGTTATTTAGGTATTAGTATTTCAAAGTAACAGAGAAAACAACTAGAGCAAAACAGTATTAAAAAACTGGGCAGAGGCTTAACATTTTAAAGTGGAGTGGGGGAGTGAGAAAATGAAAATTTCGGGTTGGGGGGGGGGGGGGGGGCACCCCAAAATTTTTTATTCAAAAATAATAAAAAACTTATTTTTAAAAATTACAATTGTTACTGTAATTATTACTGTATAATACCTACATGTATGTTACCTCACAATTTTTAATCCTAATAAATACAAATTCATTTAATTCTGATTTATTAATTTTGATCCACTAATTTTTTTGTTGTTGGCATATCATGGTCAAGTAAAATCTTAAAAAAAAAAAAATAATAATAATTAAAAAAAAAATGGCACACAGATTTTAAAAGGTTCGTAGTTTAATTTGTTAGTCTAATAAATAAAATCATTTATCCTTTTCTCTCTCCTTCAGGCCAATTGACATGAACCTCATAAACATAATGGGTTGCAATCAATGTTGAGAATTGTTTATTGTAAACATTATGCAATATTTGTTTAAATTATGTTTAGTAGTATGATTCATACAGTTATAGAAATATTTTTCATGAAAATTTTAGCAACTGCAAACTATCCAACAACATTTAAATGTTTTACTAGCT
Organism: Maratus michaelseni; assembly: GCA_963931845.1. Lineage (NCBI taxonomy): Eukaryota > Metazoa > Arthropoda > Arachnida > Araneae > Salticidae > Maratus > Maratus michaelseni. The sequence goes on along the minus strand of OZ007593.1, from coordinate 125,987,185 downwards.
TTTTGCAACTGTAAAAATTTATTTGAATTTTAACTTTGGAGGACTATAAGATAATCTATCAAAAATGTTTTTCAACTACTGTTTTCATCTTTCATACTTTTCAGTAGTGTACAATATCAATACATTTTATATTATAAAAATTAAGATATGAAAATTAGAAATTGAAACAATTTTATATTTAAATTGCAATTTATATCCATGAAGCCATATCATATTCAACTAATGTAATGCTGAAAGGAAAATAATTCTGTCAGGAATATCTCTCAAATATTGTTTTAATATGCTTGGTATGTTTAATGATTTACTTGTTTTATTAATAAAATTTTAAACTGCATTCTTGCAGGTATGTGAATTTTTGTTATTTTTATTCAATTGTATCATGGCTTGAGATTTGTCTTTAGAATCTTATGTAATGTATTTTTTTCCTCCGTATGTTATAAAATTAAAATGTTGTTACCCCCATATAGGGGAGTACTAGGCACACCTAGTACTAGTTATATAATAACTAGATATGAATTTGATATAAATTTTTTGGTATACAAGATGTAATAACAGACAAGCTGTAGACAATTATAACAAGATGTAATAATAATGTATAAACTATATTTGATTCCGATTATTAATTTGCAATAATATATAATAGTAATCTTTATTTTAGCTATGTTCTTTAAATAGTATTAAACTTATGTGATTGTTGTTAAAAATCTGTTTGTATAGTTTAGCAAAATATGACTTTAAGTTGTTTAAAAAATTTGACCTATCTATATTAATGTTTTAGCTCTATAGCTTTATTATTATTCTTTGTTTTATTTATTTGCTGGTGCAAATATTATTTAATATGATTAATATAATTTGTGGGAATTGGTACAGTTAATTCATGGTTTATATCTTTTATCTTATAAATGTCAACACAGCCTACTAAGATTTGTTTTCTAAATAATGTTATGACTTTTTTTGTGTAATGAGTATTTTAAAATAAAAAGTTGGTACTTTTACAGTATAGTGATCATGACATTTTTTTTTTTAATTTTGTGTAACCTTCAAAAAGTGGGATTTGTTGCCAAATGATATAAACAGCTATGAAAACAAATCTAATGAACTGTTACGCTTGTTTATATATGCATTTATATATAAATGCATATATATGTATATATATTATTGTTTTTGTGTACAATTTACTTTTGTTTGTATATAAAAGATAAATAGCTTCTTTATATTAAGTAAATTGTATAAATATTGAAAAAATTGCTTGTGTATATGAAACAGTGAATAGGTTGCCAGAAAATATCTCTGAAATTTTTCTTACTTTTGCCAAGGCCATTTTCTCTATTTTACCAAGGCCCCCTACTCTGGAAAATTACAGTACAGTTGAAAAGTTATTACAGCACAATTACACATTTAAAAATTGTATAAATTCATCAGTTTTTTTTTTTTTAATCCTGTCCATAAACTGAATGCAATCAAATGTAAACCCTCATTTTTTCCTCCTTGTACATCTTAAATTTAAATGAGATTAAGCATAATTCATGATTGATAGACTAATTTATAAGAAATGATTAAGAATATAGGTTTGTAAATTTTATTAAATATAGTAGACTCTTGATTATCTGATATGCAATTACCTAACAAACTTGGTTAACTGACACCCTTACTTCACATTTCCCCCTGCTAAATTGGGCTTATTGTAACTGATAGTGTTGAAAAATGGAAATGTAATAACAGATTTTGGTTATTAAGTTTGTATTCTTTTTATTCTTATGTTTGATATCGTAGTTATCTATCTTATTTAAAGTGTTTATTGTTTGTATTAAACTTATAAAATGTCACTCTCAACATATCCCCTTGCTTACCTAACTATTTTGATTATCTGATATAACCTTAATCCCTTGAGTGTTGAATAATTGAAAATCTACTGTACTTGTTATGTTAGCAATTTGATTTATATCTCAATTGTAATTTTAACAATAACTTTATTAGGTACATTTGATCAACATAGTTTGTATAGCTGTGATTCTCAAGTGGAGTCGGAATTAGATTTTAAAACATGTAGTCTCACATGGAGTAACTACAGTCTCAGACCGTCTTCTACGAGAAGCGATTGCTACTATGATCTTTTTCAAAAGGTAACTTGATTCTTACTCAGCCTTTTTGTTAATTCCTTCACTCCCATTGTTTCCACTAGTGGATACATGTTACATACATTCATTCTATCTGGAGGCGAAGGGGTCAGTGGTGAAATCATTTATCATAGTGTTTTACTTTAAAATTATTATCACGTATTTTGATTCTGAATCTTTTCCAATTACTTTTTTTTTTCTTTACATATGCATATGTATTTTGTTAAAGATTTAGCTCAAATTGTATCTCAAATAATGAACTTATATGTTATTTATGTTTCACTGCCACACAATATTCTATCAACATTCTTCTAAACCTCTGTTAAGATAGAAATTTTCCACTCTTTTACAAAATTAAATATAATAGCCTAGTTTGTGTGTGAAGTATTTCTATGTTTAACACTAATTCTTACATTGTTACATGAATTACATTAAAAATATGCAAACAAAATAACAATGAATAAATGTTTACAGATGTGCAGGCTGTTAGCAAACAGCATTAATAAAAATATCTGTATAACAAAAATTCCTTAATATGATATCTCAAGTTATCAATTCTTCCACCTTGTAAATGTACAAAAATGTGGATTATGGTATCATCAAATAATTGTTTTTTATCAGCACCAATAAAACATTTTTCATTATTAAAATATTTGCCAAAGAAAGTTTTTATTGTTGTATTGTATTTTTGCAAAAATATTTATTTTTTAAGGCAAGATAATTTTTTTTTTTTGCCCATACACGCTTGAAGAATTTTGGTACAATACTAAAAAAGTTTTAAATAATGTAAGATGGGAATTAGATATTATACAATTAAAAGATCTCATCATTTAATTCATAGGTGTGCACATTTCTGTACAACTTTATTGATTTTACTGTGCAAGTCCTTTACTGCTGGCATTAACTCCTTCGCGACGAGCGTCCTTTACAGAATTTTTAATCTGTTGCCACTGGTTTTTTAAAACAGAAATTTTCTCCAATTTGAATCGAAGAAATGCTAGGGTTACATAAGGCAAAGCTTACAATAAAAAATAACTGGTGGAAATAATCGAGGATTCTAAGCATCTTTGCGTCACGTATACGTGTCGCTCGTCCCCAAGGGGTTAAAAGAAATATAAATACAGTCAAACTCTGTTATAGCATAGAGAGTTCAGATGTTATAAGAACTCGATTGTAACAAGGAATTTGTAAACAAATAGTTCCTATATAAAAATACATTGTAAGAAACTTGGTTATACCAAGTGAAAAAATCTTATTCCTATCCTCATTCTTCTTAAAGAACATATACCATTTCATAGTACAGGGCTGTCTAACGCAGCGTCCTTTGAAGATTTTTATGGCGCCCTTTCGATTGAATCTTTTTACTAGAAGTTGTTTAAATAAAAATCCATTTTAAAAAATGCCTCTTTAAAAGGATTAATGTTTGACACGATTTTTTATTATACTCGGCGGTAAATTTTCGGCTCTAGAAAATATTTTGATAGGCTGTTTTTTGTTCAGAAAATCTGAATCTCTACCATTAATTCCGAATAGTGATTTTTATTTTATTTAATGACAAACATTTTAGGATTACTTAATGTACAAATTCTTCTATCAGAATTTTTGAATAAAAAAGGAGGCCAAACTGGCTATTCCGCCCCCTACTATAGTGAAGTAATATTGCTCTATGTTTCTAGATATGTGAATAATGGCGACCTTCAATGATTTCCACTAGATGAGGTGCGCTTGCGCTTACTGAAAGGTTCGACAGCCCTGTCATAGTATATCTACATAATTGCTGAAAATGAGGAAGATAGTTGTGATATAGATAAGTGTCAGACTAGAGCTGCACTTGAAGTCTGTACAGGTCTGGCCCTAGTATATTTCATTCATGCGAATTTTTCCAGGCCAGGTCCATACCTGGTCATCACTCTTTTCGAGCTGGACCGAGCCCAAGCAGGGTTGGACGGTATTTACCGTCTGATGGTTTTTACCGTCTTTGGAAAAACATGTTTTTACTAGGGTTTTTACCACTTTTGAAAAAACTCATTAGTTTGATTGTTTTTGTCATTTTTATGCAAATTTATCTACCAATTTTTCATTTTCCCAGGGGTGAAAGTTTTCTGGATATTTAATACCATTATTTCCACATAACAATATTCACCTAATTTAGTTTCTGATTAGGTAAATAAAATAATGCTATATGAAAATATTGGTTTTTAAGGAATATAAAAACCTGAAAAAGTTTCATCCATGTTTTCCTCCTACAAGAATTCAAAATTTTAAAGATATTATTGTACATATATCATTATTAAACCTAAAACTCATAACTATTATTATGAGAATGCACACTACATTATTCATCTTGATGGAGATTAGTTTACTAATTTTTACTAAATGAAAAAAGAAATTATAAGTACACTTTTATCACATTTAAAAACCTTAATCATTTTAATAAAAACAAAATGCTTACAAATATTACAAGTTCTCTCTATATAAAAATACATCAATTACATGAAAATACAGTTTTTATTAATAGTATTAAAATAAAGTGTAATGACTAGTAGAGTTTATTGTATCCTAAGGTATTTACCACTTTTTCCCAGGTTTTTACTGGTAAAAACCTAGTTTTTACCATGACCTGGTAAAAACCAGTTTTTCTGGTAAAAAGCCAACCCTGAGCCCAAGACATACTTTTTTCTGAAGACTTTGGTCGGTTTGGGCCAGACTTTTTTTTTCTGGGCTGCCAGTGCAAAAAATCAGTAAAATTTGGCCCAGCCCAACAATTTTTGCAAAAAATGCATATATTTTTGACTTGCCATTATTCTATAATTAAAATCCTTTTTAAAGAATAGTACATATATTTCTAGGCAAAAGAATTATAGTAAAACCTGTGAAAAGGAGCCTGTCTATGACAGAATCCTGTCTTAAATGGAAAAATGTTTTGATCCATGCAAAATGAATATAATAATCCATGCATAAAGAATGTAATACATTTACAACAGACAATGTACCTACTTACTAAGAAGGGAACCTGCATATAATGGATTTTTCTTCTCCCCTATGCGATTCAGTCTTAGAAGATTTTACTATACAGTAATCCCTTAACATTCGCGAGGGTTAGGTTCACGGAAATGTCCGCGAATGTCAAAATCGCGAATGTTGAGACTATCCTCCCGTGCATAAAAGCGGGTTAGGTTTTACGATTTTTTTAATGGAAAAAAACAATTGAAATGTAAATAGTATATTTATTAAATATTAAAAATACATACTCTAAATAAGTTTGAACAATTATAAACATAGTATTGTAAAAAAATTAATTGCTGGTTGATGGCTGAAAAAAACTAGTAATATATGCGATTGCTTTGCAGGAGAGATCTTTTGTTTATGAATTTCCATGTAAGGAAAAGTTGCAGCCTCAATTTCTCTTTTAAATTTAAGACTCCTCACTAGCGAGGGATCACATTCTATCGCTTTATGAACAAGTTGTAGTTGTAATTTTAAACTTACCGCGACATTTTTTGCAGAAAATATTTCACTTGCAAAAAAAAAAAAGATGTTTACCTCCAGTTTCACAATTCATGCTCTCATTGTCTGTGTCAATGTCTGGTTCTGTAATTTTTTCTTCAAGGATTTCTAGAAGTTCTTCTTCAGTAAGTTCATCATAATGGGATATTATCAGATCTTCCACATCTTCTCTCCTCATGTCGTCGAAACCATCCTCTCTGACCTGATGGGCCAGTTCCACAATTTCTTCAAGAGGTTTGGAAATTGAAAGCATTTGATTTTCTTTTTGTACCACTTGGGGCCAAATGTTTCGCCAACAAGAATTCATTGAACTTTCATCATGTTACATCTATGCTGCATCAATTTCTGTAATGCAATCTGCTATGTTGAAATTTTTCCAACTCGATGTGACCATGTCTTCTGAATTTACTCCAATCGATTCAAAAATTCTTTTGAAAGATCTTCTTGTGTAGTAAGGTTTGAACGCAGCTATGATTCCTTGGTCTAGCGGTTGTATCAGTGAAGTCATATTAGGGGGTAAAAAAACCACTTCGACGTCGGGATGGACATCTTTTAAACTAAGTGGATGTCCAGGAGCATTGTCAATGAGAAGCAGAACTTTAGATGACAGATTTTTAGATGGAAGGTATTTCTTCACCTCATGAATAAAACAATCATTAAACCAATCCAGAAACAAAACTCTGGTTACCCATGCTTTGGTATTTGCTCGTCAGAAAACAGGCAACTTGCTTTTATCTTTACCTTTGAGAGCACGAGGATTTTGCGATTGGATTAATATCGGCTTTACTTGAAAATCGCCTCTAGCATTGGTACACAACAGAAGAGATACCCTATCTTTTGCTGCCTTAAAACCTGGAGCTGTGCTTTCTGTTTTGGAAAGAAAAGTTCTCTTCGGCATTTTCTTCCGGAACAAGCTTGTCTCGTCGGCATTAAACACTTGTTCTGGAACATATCTGCCGCTTTCAATAATTTTTGTCAGGAAATTTTTGAGCCTTTACATGATCCGCAGAAGCCGATTTGCCAACTAACTTTATGTTGTGTAAACTATGCCTATGTTTGAAATTTTCAAACCACCCTTTACTTGCCTGGAAGTCAAATAAAGTCTCATCCTTTACTTTTATCGCGTTAAATATTTTTTTAGTGGTCAAATATTTTTTTATTAAAGCTGAACTTAGCGGCACTTGTTTCTGGTTCATATCGTCTATCAAAATACTGAAGGCATTTTCAGTTTCTTCCAATGACTTGTTCCGGACTTGCGATACGGTTTTTGCACTAGTCTGTGCACTTGCTGAGACGCTATCTCTTATAGCTTTTTCGTTTTTCTTTAATTGATCGAACCGTAGATTCCTTAAAATTAAAATAACGACCGGCCGCGCACGCTCCTTCTCACATTCGCACCATATCTAAAATTTTAACTTTTTGAGAAAGGTTCAAAACTTTTTTCACTTTTTTAGCTGTAGGCGACATGATGAAGTTTCTCTTTATTAGATTTGCTAAACACTGAGAAGAAAAAATAGACAGGCGAATAGAAAGAACAAATGTATTCTACAGGGACTTACGTAATTCAAACGATAAACAAAACTTAGAAGGAGCATGCGCATTAGATATTCCGAAGAGAAAATTTGCGTTTTGGTCTTTCAATATAAATTTGAGAAATGCCAAGCTCGAATAAAGAAAGGAGGATAATCTATTTTTAGCATAAAAATCATGTTTCGGGTAAAACAAAGGAAGTTTACTTTAAAAGAAATATTCTTTATAAAAAGGAATCCGCGAATAACCAAGTTAAGTATTCGCGAATGTTGAAATGTTCTTCATTTTATATTTCGCGAATAATCAAAACTTGCGAATGTTAAATCCGCGAATGTTAAGGGATTACTGTATAGCATTTTTCAGATTTCTTTTTTTTACTTTGAGTATTTTTTTTTTTTTGTAGTTATTCATGTACATGTAAATAAGGACAAACTTAATGTACAATGCTGCCAACTACTGCACTTTAGATGTAGGAACTACACATTGGTCTGCTTCTACTATACACTGCTTACTGGAAACTTCTTTTTTTTTCCAAGTTGTTTTTTGACAAGAGATACTCTTTCTTGTCTTGTCATGTTCCTGATTTCTTTTTCATTTTTCAACACGTATAACTTTTCCATTATAAATTTTATGATTTAAAATATGTATTGTGCAGGGCTTTGTATACTGCTTAAAATATTTTAAATAAAAATACTCAACTGATATTTTGGCAAAAATTTTTATATTGTGATGTTAACCAAAAACAACTTACAAGATGTTTTAAAATTAGAAAAAATAATAATGAAGATATGCATATTTGTTCAAGGCTTTTCTATTTTTATTAGTAAAATTGTTCCTTGTACTGTGCAAGATTTTAATTCTTGATACTTTAATGTGCTTCATAAGTATAAATTTGTTTTCATATTATCTTTTAGATTTTTCTACTTTGAGTATGTTCATAATTTTAGTGACATTTCAAAATTGCATATTTTCTGAGCTTGAACTACATGTTAGTATTCACAAAGGTTGACAGCCCTGAATATATTATAATACTTAATTTCATAATTTTAATTAAAGAACATGAAAGTACCTCTAGAAGTATGATAATTTATCTGTTTTTTACCGAGTTAAACTTTCATTTGTAATCTTACTTTCATAGAGAATGGATTAAAAGAGATTGAACTAGCTAATTGTAAGAACTTCGTTATAACAAGCAAATGTACTGGTTCCTTCATCTTCGTAAAAACTGAATTCAACTATATATATAAAATGAGTTGTAAAATAAATTAAATTTATGATCCAAAGTTTTGTTTCAAGATTAACTGTCATGTGATATCCGAGGCATTTAAAAACAGACTGGTAATTTTGAATAATTGAATTAATGAAATAATGTAATTTGAAGTAAATAAATTTGAAGATATCTAAACATATCAATCTATATGCAAGAATATAGTATAAGTGATAGTTCGATAAAATTTAGCTGTAAGAAGCGCACCCAAAAATATTTTACCACTTAGGAAATATTTGTAGTGCATCTAGAATATTCTTGTTTTTTAGCATTTAAGAAAATGTGACTTAAAATACTCTGCCTTTAAATGCCTCATAAAAGGTAATTTGCTTTCTTATGCATATACAGGGTGATTAGAAAATGAGTATACATTTGAAAAATTAATTATTCACGGAATAATGTAGGTACAGAGGTAAAAATTGACATACATGCTTGGAATGACATGGGGTTTTATTGTAACCACACAAAAAAAGAGGTTTAAAAAAAAGGCCGACAGATGGCATTGAACAGCAATACGTCAGTGACTCTGCCTGAGAATCGTGTATAAAAGGAGCTGTAATGAGAGAGAAAATCAGATGCACCTGCAATCGCAGCATGTTGACGTTACCAGAAAAGGCAATGTTAGTGAAGCTCTACTATCAAAATGGGGAATCTGCCGTGATCGACCGACATCAATAGGCATGCTAAAAGACAACATCCAACGTCAATTTCTCACCATAACTACAGATATGCTGCACAGTGCTGTGCACAACATTGTCCCTCGGCTACAGCTATTGTTTCGGGATGACGGTGGACATGTTGAGCATTCATTCTGAAGAACATCGTCTTTGCTTTGTCATAATTTGTTATGCTAATTATTGCTTTTCTTATCACACGAAGCGCCATCTGTCGGCCATTTCATGAACTTTTTTGTGGATACAATAAAACCCCATGTCATTCCAAGCATGTGTGTCAATTTTTACCTCTCTACCTACATTATTCTGTGAATTATTAATTCTTTAAATGTATACTCATTTTCTGATCACCCTGTACTTATAGAACAACGATCTATTATATAATATTTTTTTACTTTAAAATTCTATGCAAGTCTTCAATGAAGTACAAAATATTTAATTTTTACTATCTTCATAGGCAAATATTTGTAAAAAGAGAAAAAACCGCATGAGAAGTGATATTGCCGCTGCTATAGCATTGAATAGAAGCCAGAGCTCTCAGTTGAACAAGGATACAGAATTACTAGTTGACAATGAAGTGGAGGTAGTATTAGATGAAAGAACCACTTTGTAATTTTGTTTTTTGTGTTTTTTTAGATTGCACTTAAAATCAAAGTATGTTAAGTAATAGTACTTACTGACTTCCAATCATACCATTTGACCGTTACATCTGTGTATGCTTCCTGCACCATTCAAAATTATCACCATCATATCTTCTAGTCACTAATCATTTTTTCTATACTGAATTTTTGATTATTTATTGTATTTGGACCAAACTTTATATTGTATTCCCACTTTTGGTGTTTGTAAATATTATTCCATTTTTACTAAAATGATGTTTTGAATCTAATACATACATCTTTAATGTGGTTTTTAACAAAAATTTTTTAGACTAACATTTAATTATTTTTAATATAAACATATGCACAATGTTGAAAAATTTCAAAAGACTCGTATATGTAAAACTCTGCTGAAACTTTGTGAATAGGGGGGAAAAAACAAAACAACCCCCCTCAAAATCAAATATGTGATCAATTGACTTTGGTGAAGCTACTATGTTCTAAACTTTTATTTGCAAAAAATGTGTGATTTATGTGAAAGGCGGGATGGGGAGCCTTTTCTGTCAAATTTCTAAAACTAGTCATACTATGTATATTTGACTTCTGTTGTAAATATATTATTAAATCTTGATGTAACAACTTTTGACACATGGATGTATTCACTTATAAAAGTGATTTATATTCTATCTTAAGTGTTATACACTTTAATTCAAGACTTTTTAAAATTATTTACAAAAATTAATTGGTTTGAATTCACATGAAATCAATAGTTTTTTGTGTTTAGAGTTTTTCTTTATAAAAGAGTTACTGTCAAACTTGGGATTTTAGATAATTGTTACTGTATACATGAAATGCATACTGATTAACAGAGTCCAGATTATTTGAACATGACTTCTTTTAGTAGATAATTTTTTTCCCTGTTAAGCTATTTATTTGTTTAAGTTTGAAATATCTTGAATTTTTATTTAATTTTTTGTTGAGTTTTTCTTGTAATTTTTGTACCATTTCTCCTGGAAATAAAGATATATGATCTGTAACTTTCTCTAATTGCATCATTGAGAGCCATATCAAGCATTTCTAAAAAATTTTAACATCTCGGGTAACTATGTAAAATGAATTTCAGTTGCAGATAAGATTTTTTGAACTTTATTGTTTGACAAAATATTCTTAGCTATAAAATTTGCTGAAGATACTGTTAAATGTTTTAGTCCCATTCTGTATAGAATTCCACTTAAAAAAAATATATATATATAAATTAAAGCTGCCTTTAACTAGGTTCCCTATCTTGTTAATACTGGTTCTGATGATAGAAGAAGGTTATTGTTACTTGTCTTGGTGTTTTAAGAAAGAATTTCTTAAAGCAAGAAATTATTTTATTTACTGGAATTATTTATTTTTTCTTCCCATTAATAGATTTCTTTTGATTTATCTCATTTTTAAACAACTATTTAAAATTTCAGCTTCATTCTACTTTCCTAACATATGAATTATGATATATTTATTCATATTTCACTTAACATGTATTCTTGTGTTCCTCTCCTTTTTCGATTGTAATTGGTATGTTGAGAAGATAACAAAATAAAAAGTACTCTTTTGGCCATTTTACTAGCAGAAGCATGCTATTTTGTGTACATCTCCCAATAGCCCACAGTTGATAACATCAGTCAGAATGTTATCTTCTCTTCTTTTTATACTGTCATCCTTTGGCATTTATGTTTTCTTGGGATTTGTTACAATATCTTATATGGCTCCTATCTTTGTTATATGATATGGTATGATATGGCTTTACATTCCTTATACTGTTCATAATTCTGATATTGCATTTTTGTAATATACATATTTATAAACTTATTAATAGTTAAAATAAATGCCATTCACTTGATTAATATCATACCCTGGATTTATTTATTTTTAAATGAACTTTGTTTTAGCTTATTTTTTAATTATTTTTATATGGAAAAATCCTGTCTGAAAATATTTTTAAGTCTTATTTGTTTTGATAACTTGAATGCTGTTACATCAAGGTTTAGTTATACAGCAAGGAAAATAAACTTGGTATATTTAAAAGATTTTAAGTTTAAACATTTAATGAAATTAACATTCATTATTGAAAAAAAAAATCGCTCTAGAATCTTAATGCAGACAACTTTTTTGAAAAAGAACAATGGCAAAATAAATTTTGTCTTTTATTAAGACTTCTTTTATTAGTTAGAGTTCTTAAAAAAATTACATAATTCAATGTTCAACTGACCAGTTAAAAAATCCTTTAAAGCCAATAGATTTTATACGAATGTTTTATTTTTATTTTATTTGTTAAAACATTAATGGTTCTATATAAATTTGTTTTGATGAAGATATAATCACCATAGATCTTGACTAAAAATTTTTGCAACATACCTGAAATTCAATCACTGACCTGAAATTCTATCACTGCTCATCAGTGTACATCTCATCGGTTGCGAACCACTGATCTGTTTAATAAATATATTGCATTTATTCTTGCAATTAATGTATATCAACAAAATTAATTGAAAAAGTTAGAATCAAATAATTTTTCAGATAACTATTTTTATTTCTTCAAACAAACTCTTATCTAACTATTGTTCCTAAGAAAATAACAGGAAATTTCAATAACACACCTTTCATTTCTTTTGTAAATCTGTAGCAATTAATACAAGAGTTTATATATTCTTGCAGAGCTATAGTATTAATTTTTAATTTCTTTATAACTGTGATATATGCATGTAAATAGTTTTTAAGTACTTGAGTGTTGTTTGTTTGGTTCATAATCATTAGAATAAAAGGTGTTTTTCCCCCATCAGATGTAGTTAATAGGTTTTGGAAGCATGTTTAGACTATGCAAAGCAGTGTTTTTTAAATTACTTTTAATGAGATCTTTTTACATAATATTTTTAGAGTACTTTTTCTAAGCATGGTGAAAGAAAGTGTTGGAAAAATATTTTTGCACTTTTGTAGCACTCCTACCTTAATGTATGTAAATTGCTTTGTTTAATGGAAGAAAATGATATTTTATGTTAAGTTTTTGTTTTTGTCATAATTGTTTGGGTCACAAATTTGTTAAATTTTATTTTAGATTTTTTTTATATATATACATTAAAAACATAAGGTTACAGAATTTACTTATATAATGTTAACATATGTAAATTGTTATATTTAATGAAAGAAAATTTGTATTTTAGATTCTGTGTTCTTTTTTGTTTATGTTTTGTTTAGATTGTTTGAATCATAATTTGTTTAAATTTCAGGTTACATTATTATTATTTTTTAAACATGGTAAGTTTTTATACATTAAAAAGTCGATAAATCGATGGCTTTTCTTTATGAAGGTATATAACATTTAAATCAGATTTTTTTAAATATAATATTTACATCCAGGATTTTCTTACTGCTGGAGAATAAAAGAAATTTTTAAGATATAATTAATAGCTTCAAATATTGTAAATTTATTGATTTTATCTGTAAAAAAATTTTTACTTTAAGAGAAATATACAAATTTTAATATAGCATAAAAATTTGGTTTGAAGAAAAAATAATTCATGCATCTTATGTGTTTTCAATTTTTCACTTAGATTTTTACCAAAAAAGTATAACTGCATGTGGTTTATCAATTAAATTTAATACATTATTCATATCTCAATATAAACTAAACTGACTAAATTAGTTTTGCATAACATGTAATTGAGCTTTAAATATTTATGCTTTTTTGATTGAAAGTGGTGTAAATGTATTTTTCTTTGTTTTAAAAATTCTGTTTTGTATTTAAAATTTATTGTAATTTTGTCTGAAACGGTAAATTAACTTAAGATAATAATTATATATATATACATACATGTATAATTGCTTTTGATTTCCGAAATTTTTATAATATTAATATGCGGTGTTCCTTTCAATTTTTAAAAGAAAGATTTATTGAACTTATTTCTATTATATTTTAAAATATAATAAATTAATATTGTTTATTTTATTTTTTACCCATTTGTGCCTACATTTTTTTTTCTTACTCAGTACTTTGTTTAATTATAACTTCTATATATATATATAATATAATAATTATTACAATATACTAATATGAAAATCCTGTTTTTAGATTATATAAAACAGCTGTAGAAAACAAAAAAATAAATCTAAAAAAAAAAAAAAAAAAAAAAAAAGCAAATTTGAATGTTCCAATTTTGAGACACTAATCATAAATGTGTTACGTATGTGAGTGTTATGTTAATTTTTATTAATGTTTTTCATTTGAAAATATTTTTTTCATATTGGTATAATTTTGTTAGTAATATTAAAAATGGACTTGTTGATCTTAAATGTTATAAACTTCTTGTTGTATTGGTCTTCCATTGTGATTCATTTTTATAAAATTACATGCAGCCATATGATTGAAGCAGTTTTATCTGGTTTATTCTTGCTTTCATTTAAATGAGAAATAGCTTTTTAATTTTTATATGGTACTAGTCTGGCTGCTATGTGAATTTTTTTTTATATTGATCTTTATCAGTCTATTTGTATGTTTGTACATTATTCAATAACTTTGATATGTATAATGAGTATATTGTAAGCACAAGTTTTTTTATATGTATTTTATGCCTTTTTTTTGGGGGGGTGGGGGGAATTATAAATTTATTGTTATGTTTTATTTTCATGACCAAAGAGGACCATCTGTGATGATTGTTATTTTTGAATGAAAGTTTATTGCTTGTTTATTTAAGACATTTAAATGTTTCAAAGTAATTTTGTTTCCATTGTAGTTTTCTATTGTGTGTTTTTGTTTTAAGAAGTTTGTTACATTGTTTTAATTTCAGATGTAATTCTTGTTAGTTACAGACATACAGTATAATGAAATGCAAGCATTTCATTTGAGGAGATTTGTGTTTTGTTGAAATGTAGGATTGCCATTCTGTTAGATTTAAAAAAAGAAATTTAAGTTCTCAGTGTTTTTGTGATATAGTTGAAAAGATTTTGTTGTTAGTCATTTATTTTCTAGTTATATTAAAGTTGGCATTTTGCCAAATATACAGAAATACAGGGTAAGAGTTTTGGCTAATGCTGAAAAGGAATTACCAGAGATTATTTTAGTGTTTGTAGTACAATTAATTTTATAATTTCAACAGTATTTTTTAAGAAATTTTCTTTCTGTACGTTTAATGTGTTCCATGTTTTTTTAATATAATTTCTTGATCTCCGTTTTAATTTTTTTGTATTTAGAAAATAGTCAAAAATCATCTTTAGAAAGATGTAAAATTTTTATACAAATGAAAAACATTTTCAAAAGTGTGCAAAAATAACCTCAATTAGCAATTGGTTTTTATTTTCTGTTGTGCATTTTATAATGAAATTTAAGGTGTGTATTATACTCTGTTTAGTTAAAATTATGTATAAAAACAGAAAAGAATAATTAGATTGTTTAATCTAAGAAATATATATATTTCAGTAATATTAAATTTCTGTCTCTCAATCTTTTAATTTTCTTTCTTCTGTTTTATACGCAAATTTCAAATTTATAGTAGATTAAAAATGAAATATTTTTAAATCATTTTACTCATAAAAACATTATGGTTTACTATAGTTAGAGATCTTGGTACTGCTAAACTTAACTGTGTAAAATAGTTTAAAAAAACTTAGTGTTTGTATCACACCTATATATTATCTCGGTTCCTGCATATTTGAAATTTGTGTGCCAAATTTTTAGTTAAAAACATAAGCAATTAAATGACTGAACCATGCACTAATAAAGACTGTTAAAAAAAAAAAAGAACTTTTTGGTTACATAAAAATGTATAACTGTTTGTCAAATGTGTTTGGTGCTTTTTAAAACACTAGGTATTTCATGTGCACAATCAAGTACTTATTTTATGTATATCTTGCAGTTCTATGAACTTTGTCGCACTTTTTGTTATTGGCAGTTTTTATAAGTGTGTAATAGATATGGTATATTTGTAACAATTTTAAAAGTGTATTAAAATTTTTTGAAAAGTTATATTTGGATTTTATTTGTAATATTTCCATCTATACATTAAATTGTTATAAATGCATGTTTAATTAAATTGTTACATAGATTCATCTTTATACAATGGCTTTAAAAAATATATATATAAGAGAACGATTACTCCTTATTTTTCAAAATCTTATTTACTGAAATCAACATATTCTGCTAACTCTTCTCCAAATTTTAAAAACACAATGAATTTTGCTTTTAATAATTTTTTCAAAAGTGTGGAATCCCAACATTAGACATCAATTTTCCGATAATTAAAATTGATTTTTTAAAAACATATTAAGTAATGTGTAAACCCTGCAATTAAATGATTCAATAACAAGTTTAAAAAAAAATCCATGTAGATATCTGATGCATTGTCTTAAAAATTTGCACTTGATGAATTCATAAAGCTATATTTAGCACTAATATTTGATGCATTGTATAAATATTTATTTCAAGAAGTAGTTGCATAAAATGGCTCATTTTATATTCACTAGGCTTGGTTGTGTTGGGTTTACTGGTACAAGGTCCCAAAAGAAACATGCTGAGTCAAACACAGGTGTATTTACTGGGAAGATATCTTCACCAGGCAAAACACGCAGCAGATCCCAAAAATAGGCCCAATTTTGATTACTTATACTATTAATTTATATACAGTTTGTATACACATAATAAAATATAGACTTTAATCTTTTAAAATAAAAACATTAAATCTATTAAAAGATGCTACCTTTTTGATAGTTAGGATACAGACGAGTCATTTCCGGCTAAGTTTGAATTACTTATCCATTTGTGACTCTTGTAGGTTAAGATGACATTTAGTGCTGTTTTGGCATCTTGTATAGGGATATCATCTTCTCTAATAAAAAATTGACTGTGAAGTCATCTATTCAGAACTAAAATGTGTGTAATTTGTTACACTGTATTACTTCATTTCAAAGTAGTCATGAAATTGATGTAATAAATCTATAAAATGTTTAGAAATTGAGTAGCTTTTACTCTTGAAATATTTAGATTAGCTATTAAGTGCATCCCTACTATTTATATTAAGTGCAAACGTGTCAATCTTCCATAAGCAGGCTGCATGTGATAGATAAAAAAAACCATATAATTCATGCTTGAAAGTTATTTTATAACCAATAAAATATCAGTAAACCGAGATACAGTTTTCAAACAAATTGCATTTAAAAGTAAATTTTCCTCCCTATTCGATGGGGGGACTATTCGACTGTAAAATAAAATCGGTTGATAGACAAAAAAAAAAAACCACTCAGTTGACAAAGAGGTGTGGTGGGGAAGGGGGAATTAAGATAGAAGAGAAAAAAAGAGTATGAGAGAAATTTATATCAAAGGAAAAGCTAACCGATAATAAATATCTATAAATTAAAATTATTCATTGTTATATACAGAATTAAACAAAAATGCAAAAAATGTTTTATAAATATTTCCAAGTAGCAGAAATAAACTGAATAAAGATGATTTAAATGGACAATAAGAAGATCTAAAACAGCAAATTCTAAATTTAGAAAAGTAAAATATACTATGTTAATGTAACTTAGAAAATTAAAACTACTGCAAGTTTTAGTCTATGGTCAAGATAAAAGTCTTTATATTAGTTTATCATTAAATAAATACATGTTAATTCTAGCGATGCACAAAATAGCAATTTTGGCCAAATGCCATACTCCTCATGCTTGTGTTGAACGCCCCTACGCCGGATGTCATACATTCGGCACACAGGTTAACTGATACTGAATATCCAGCTGTCCAAATACTCCTGTATTTCAGAGTTTAAAAATGAAAACAATTTAACATAACTAAATTAGACACTTCTATTTTGATGAACAAAATCTTTTTACAACTTTATATTAACAAAAAAAATTATGCTTTGGACATTCTTACAACTTTTTTAATTAATAAAACTTTAAATTTCACAGCTTCTTCTGTAAATGAAAATAAAAGAATAAAATTTTCTTAAATTCTAAAGATAAATATTTTAAAATTAAAAAGGAATTTTTAAGGAATTGGGAGAAAAATTTTAAGTTATATACTCTGTTTATTTGTCAGGAACGAACTAAAGTAAAAAATACAATCTACAGTAATTCAGCAAGAAAAACTTTCCTGCTCCTTTTTTTGTAGCTTTTAAATGCACCAGTGTTTGGAGAGAGCGATCATTTTTAGAGGTTATAAACATACAGGTTATTCTTAAAATCTTGGAACAAATTTTTAAGGGCAATAATGTGGTCAAGACAAACATTTTTTGTACAGGAAACTAGTATCTCAAGCCACTTATTCCATCAAAATATAATACATTCAATAACAGAGGGTGTGTTCAGTACAAGTTGAAAAATGAATTTTCGTTCTCAACTTTAACAATGCAGATATTTTTTGAGATATTCATGATATTAAATTTGCTTGTATGAGATGTGATGATATCTTCGAAAGTGACTGAATTTTGGCCAGTGACACAGTATATGTACTGTCAGTTGCATTCTGAATAATGGAATGTCTAGCTCAGTGTTGTTTAGATATGAATGGTGATGATTTCCAGCACTTCTTGTCATGGCATTATATTTCACAGAAATCAGTCTATCGAAAATATTGTTACAATATCTTCATTATTGTTAAAGTAACAAACAAAAATCTAAGTTTGGCCTGTAGTGAGATACCCTGTATTTTTTACTGAATAAGTAGATTGCAATTCTAGTTTCCAGGGCAAAAATTGTCTGTCTTGATGCCTATTATCATCCCTCAAATTTTGTTCCATTTTGTTTAGAAACACCCTGTTTGTGAAAAAACAACAAACAGATTTTTTACCAGACAATATTCAGGAACTTGCATTTGTACATCATTAATGACAACCTTCATAGGAAATAATGGTTACTTTTCAAACAGCAAATAAATAATGTAAAAGCATTCTCTTTTATTTAAATATTCTGAATGTCTTTATTGACAGTTAAAAGTAGAAGTTTTGAAAAAATATAAGTTTATTTTAAATATTTGGTTTGGCCAAATATTTTGATAGTCAACCAAACCAAATTTTTAGCTAATCGACTATTTTGATATTCAGTAATATGTATAGGTGCAGATTCACGGTCGCCACATGGCGACTACATTTTTTGCTTTCGCCACTAACTTTTGATGTCTAAGTCGCCATGCGTTTTACAGGGATGTCCCTTTTCTGCCGAATGGCAGATTTCTGCTTTTTTTTTATATCAAAACCGCGGACTGCCCTCTATAATTCTGTGATATTTAGCACTTTTTTCCCCACTCTCCATAATTAAAAAGTATGATTGAACATGTATGCCACATTTACACTAATTTGCAAATTTCCTTTTTCATCTTTAAAAAAACTGTAATGTCTGCAGAATAATAAAACAAAATTGATATGTGCTGGGCATGAAATCTGCGGCGGTGGCCACATACCGCAATTAGCTCGCAATGCAGAAAAATTCTGGGTCCTACTCATTAAATTTGTAGCTCTCGAATTTTTCAGATGTGTTTTTAGATATCAGCATGAGATTCTTTCACAAATTAGCAAAATGCCTCAAATTATAATTTTTTTGTTTTTGCAAGATCAATTCATCAGTCAGTCAAGAAAAGAAATTATGAATTTTCTCAATTGCTCACAAACTTTGTGAACACGGTCACGTAAAAATCCTGCAAATTTCGACGATCACTCACCAAATAAAATCATGAATTTCATCAATAACTCATGAAATAAAACCTCAAATAATTTCGTCATCTGGTTGTGAGATAAAAACACAAGTTTCCTCAACCGGTCTAAAAAAAAAAAAAAAGAATTTCGTCAATCGACCAAGAAGAAGAAATGCAAATTTCATCAGTCGGTCATGAAAACATGTGAAGCTCATCAATCGATCACAGACAAAATTGTGATTTTCGCCAATCGGCCACGAAAAAAATCTTGAGTTTTATCAAACAATGACGAAATAAAACTGCAAATTTTGTCAATTGCTTGTGGATTAAAACTGCATATCTCATCAAGAAGTTTTCAAGAGTCAAGTTGCAGAAAAATTTTGAATTTCGTCAATTGGTCACTGTAAAAAATTGCAAATTTCGTTAATCAGTTGTGGAAAAAATACCAAATTTCGTCAATTAGTCGCAGAAAAAATGTGAATTTCGTCAATCAGATCCGAAAAAAATCGTGAATTTTGTCAGTCGCAGAAAAAAATAGCAAATTTTGTCAAAGAGTCGAGATAGTAAGATGTGAAAATCGGCGATTGGAAACTAAAATTGTAAATTGTCTCCATAGGGATTAAAAAAAAACAAACTTAATAAATCCTTTAAAAAAATCACCTTGCTAACACAAATTTCAATGAGGCTTATTGTGTTCGATCTTTCTCCATCATCCCTGAAAGTCAGAAATTGTTAAATTAATTTTATTAAAATCTGAAACCTAAAAGAAAATAAATCTACTCCATGTTTTTTTCATATATATTTTTGATTTTTATAGACATATCTGTTTATGCAAATCCTTTAGAAATTTTTTATTCAAATGTTGAGCATTTATTTTCAGCTGTGGAAAATACTTTGGATGGAAAAAGTTTATCTGTAGAACAAAAAACTTTAGAGATAGTTTATTCATAAAATGTTCAGGCTTTACATTAAAAACATTTATTCCTACAAACTGTACGCAATTATGGTGAGAACATTCTGTAATATCCTGTCGTCCAAATTTAATAGAGAAAAAATTTGTTTTTATGTGTTTGTTTCACAATGTGGTCACACTGGATTTTTTGTGTTTTCAGATTTTGGGAATCTGCACCTATAGTAATATGGCTGAATACCAAATACTCAGTGCATTTTATTCATCATCACTTTCACCATTTAAAATGACTCAAAGAATTATGAAAATAAAATATTCAAAAAATAATTCTTTTACTGTAAATTCTGGATTATCTGTGACACTCTTTGAACTAAGATTACGATGCATAAGCGATATGGTGACATTTATTAATGCTTTTAATATGTCCTGCCATTTCTCTAACTATATCAATTATGTACCAATCTTAGTTGACTGAGTATCAATTATGTACCAATCTTAGTTGAATGAGTATAGATGTCGAATAATTGGGAGCCGACTGCATAACTACAAAAAGACAAACTTAAAGGTACAACTTAAGTTTTATAGGGGCCTTGGCAGGATAGTGAAAATAGCATGATTAAAACAAAATTTTCACAAGTACTTTTTAGCAACCTTTATTTACATTTAAAAACTCATAAGATTGTTTAATCTTTATGGAATAACTATCAATGCATCAAATATACCAGAAATTCGTTCCATGTTATTCATTGGATACATACATCAAGAAGCACTGTTATACTACCAAGTCCCCTATAAAAAGGTACCAATTTAAATCGCCATTCGTAATGCTTTAAAACTATAAAATATAACTCAGCATATAATTCTTTAATTTATTCACAACATATCTTATATTTAATATAGAATATATAAACACAACATTATAGTTATTCTAGATAGCTAGTGCTGAGTCCGATTCTTTTTAGGTGGGATATTTCTTCGATCTTGGGAGCTGAACTGCTCTTGGGATGGAAAAGCCAACACTGTCTGAGGTTCATCAGCTGGTGTATGAACAGGTCTTAAAACAAACTCTTCTGTAACATAAAAAAAAAATACATATATATGCATAGATCAACTGTCTAAGTTCTGAAAATGCGAAGGGTAAAAGAACTTTCAAAGTACTGAAGGAAAAGAACTATTTTTAATGAGGTTATTATTATACATATATATATTTTTTTAGATAAAACTAAGGTTCAGACACATTACAAATGTTTTTAAACATGCATATAGTTTCCTTTGTTGGATTGATAAACAATGTTCCCCATTACTCACACATGCAAGTTTTTTACATATTTAGAATCATTTCTACTAATTGTGAAAATGTGAAGATACTTATCAATATTTTTGGAGAATTCTGAAATATTTCTCCTTGTTAAAGCCTAAAGCAAAACATTCCATAAAATATTTTCATGAATGCAAAATTATGGAATTGCATGTTAAATATATGTAAATATTTATCAATGATATAGCCTTTTGCAAATTTGTGTCTAAGAGTCAAGATGTTGAGAACAGTGCATTTATATTTCCAGAATTTAAGAAACTTATCACCAGGCTAAACATTTCCTTTTTCTACTGCATCAGGTGATAGAGGTTTTTGAATTCAAAATAAAATGAAGAAATAAAAGGTAAAAAAGATTATCATGTGGACATACAAGACTTTCTTATGAAGGATTTTCTTCGGATACTCTTAATGATATAAATTATGATACCAATTATAAAAGTCCATAAAACAAAAAGTGGAAAAAACAAAACA
This sequence comes from Maratus michaelseni, assembly GCA_963931845.1. Taxonomy (NCBI): domain Eukaryota; kingdom Metazoa; phylum Arthropoda; class Arachnida; order Araneae; family Salticidae; genus Maratus; species Maratus michaelseni. The sequence goes on along the minus strand of OZ007593.1, from coordinate 125,965,137 downwards.
AATATGTGCTTGAATTTTATCTTTCAATATAACTAAAACTTTTTTCTTATATTATTCAGGGTTTTATATTCATTTACAGAAAAATAAAATCTTGAGTTATTTAGCAGGATCAATAATATTTTTTTCATATTAACAACAATTTTTTTAAAACTGTTATCACCCCCCCCCCCCCCCCCCCAAAAAAAAAGTAACACATCACATATAAAAAACAATATATTTAATTTTTCCCTTATCTTAGTTGTATAAAATTAGAAAAATTCCTTCAAATATAAGTATTTGCCCAAAAATCTGCTGAATCATATAAAACTTTTATAAACTTACTGTTGCATTATTTATGATAGATTAAAAAATTACTTATTTTAAAAGATTAAATGATTTTTTTTTTTTTTACAGAAGAAATTGTCATTTAAAAATTAAGAAAATCTTTAATAATTGAGACAGTCGGTTTTCATTAAGAAAAATTTCTATTAATGATAATTTTACAAAAAACCTAGACTAAATTCTCCAATAAAAATTTTTCTTCAAGTTTGTGAACTTCTTTATAATTTTTTTTTTATGTTTGAGTAATTGCTTCTTTGGTGTTTGTTTTGTTATGAAATCACGATCATGAGACGTGTGAAGAGCAGCAATTGCTTGCATTTCTAAGAGTAATTGATTGTTTTCTCATGTTTAGGAATGTATTTTGTACTTTCCCCTGAGATTTGCCTAATTCCCAGGTCTCCCAGAGGAGTATTAAACCCATTATTGGTAAAATTAAAAAAAAGGAAATATGTTTATTTGATTGCCTTCCTCTCTCCTTTTACCCAAAATTGGGAAAACCAAGGAGGATTTTGAGAAATTTCAATTTGTCAGAATGACACTTCTTTTAGTTTGCATCTGGTTGCACATTCCATTTCAGATGCTTGGAACTGAGCAAATAAAAAAAATTAAATTGGTATTACATTAACCATTTCACTTTAGAAGTTGCATAAATATTCTAAACTGATATTAGTAGCCTATCATAAAAAAAAGAAAATTTATTAAATTATTTAGCTTATAAAAACTAACAAAAAATTGCTTAAAATGCACATGTATGTAAAATTATACAGGATAGAAAAATACAACGTTTTTATCTTACTTTCAATTTCAGTATAGTTTATACTTCTGGTTGTATGAGAAGTTCTTTCTCCTTGAGGGCATATGATTTCTGCAACATTTTGAAAAGAAAATTAGTTTATCAAAATTAACAGATTTAACAATGTATCTTTTTTTTTTTTTTTTTTTTTTTTTTTTGCTTTTTAAGTATAAAATGGATTTTATAATAAAACTGAATAACTTTCTTAAAAGCTTACAATCTTATGTTTTTTTTTTTTTTGGAAATAATAAAAATAAATTTATTTATTTTTCCACAAGAAGTTAGTTTTTTTTCCCCTACAGTATTTAAAAAAAGTTCTTCATCTTTGGTGCATATAAAAGAGAAAACAGAAGTTTAATTAATATCATTATGCAAATTATTTGCCTAGTCGCATTATTAAATGATCAGGAAATATAATGTTACTTAACTGATTAACGCTCAATGTCCTCATTTGAGGGCAGATATAAAATCCTATTTCCAGCTTAGTTTTTTTTTTTCCTTTTAGAATCAACTAATTCTGGTTGGGCTGTAATTTTAAAATTAAAGGGTGAATTTCTTAAATTTCTTGCTTAACTTACTCAGGATAATTTATACACTAAAATATATGACAAGTAATAATGTATAGTTCTATATTTATTTGGGCGTTAAACATTTTTTTCTTCTTCTGAGTAAAAATATTTCTAACCAAAATCTTTATAATTATCATATATATATATATATATTAAAATTTGATATAGAAATAAGGAGAGTTTAGTTATATACTTGTTTGCTACATATAGAAAATGTATAAATCTGAATTATATATAGTAAGAAATGAGTAGATTTATGAATGCTCATAATAAGGATATCCTAGAATTTCACTGCCATATTTCTTTTTTAAGCATGATAAAGATTTAATTCTACAGAATACACAATAAAATAAATGTTATTATGAGTGAAATTCAGATAATTATTTTCAAAATTTAATTTCATTGTTATAATTCATTTGAATATTGTAAATTTAAAATAATTAACAAAATAAATATCCTTGGAATTAAACTTTACACAAGGCATAAATATTGCTTTAAAAAAAAATCTGCAAATAATTGTAGCATATTAAAAGACATCTGAATATGCATAAAAATAATAATACATAAAAAATAAATTTACAATATTCAAATGTTAAAACTTTTCATTAATGATTACTACTTTAGAATTGATTAGTATATTTTAAGCGATCTTTTTGATATTTTTTTATACTTTCAATGGCATAGGAATATTTATTGAATTTTAAATATATATATATATTTTTAGTTATAAATTTTTTATAGCAAATTATCTTATTATATTAGTATAGTATTTTGTAAATTGCATTCTGAAAGGGAAGAAAATTCACTGAGTAATTTAATCCAAATTTTATTATTAGGTTATGTGGATATGATAACATAAAAAAATATCTAAAGGAAATAGTGCAAGTTTTGATACAAGGAAAATATTTAAGTATGCTATATCAGGTGATTCAAAATAGAGGTATGACGATTACATCTTAAATCACTGATAATAGAAATATACTATACTTTCAATTAGAAGAAGTATACAAATAAAGTATATAGCTTTTAGATATTTATTTTACAAGGAGCTGTGTACATTTTAAAATATGAAATTTAATTTTTGATACAGCCACCTTTTTTCCTAATTTAGAAAAATCTTGTTATGTACCTAAGAAGGACATTTAAGAGAATCTCATTCTTTTACAACCAAAACTTACTGCATTATAATACTTTGAATTTTCAATGTGTTCTGGCACATAAAATGGGTTTTAAGAGTTAATTGCCATACCTCTTTTTTTTTAGACACCTGATATAAGGGTCGCTGATATGTTAGCGTGGCCCGCAGATGGAATTATGACAGATGTAGACAAGGGAAGTCCATTAGTCCCAGGATTTCTGATGACAGAACTCATTAAATCTGAAGCTAGCCTTAAGAAAAGTTTTTCATCTTGAGGATAGGAGTAAATGGAAAACTATGGTCAAAATGAGTGTTCCAAAGGTGGCACCATAAAAGAACTTTAAGGTGTTAAAAAAAATAATAATAAGGAAGACCATCTATAAGACTAACACAAGCAAAGTCAACATCTTTTTGCAATCTTTGAATACCAAAATATGAAGCAGCTTGTAGATCAAAACCATGAAACTTGAAGATTTGGAACTTGCTGTTCAATCATTGCACCATCAATCTGCAACTCTCTTTTTGATGTATTGTTCTCTTCACATAAAAAAGGCTGTGTCCCACAGTGCTATGGGGTAACCACCAATAAAATTTTGCATAAATAGCCAACCAAATCAGAAGTGAGACAGGAGGACATCCTTCAATTATATAGCGGAAAAACAGGAAATGTGGAAGATTAACTGATGGCTAATGGAAGAAGAGGGGGGGGGTGCAAAAAACATAAATATGCCCAAATAAAAAAATAAATCAGCATAATTACTTAACTAATAGAGGTATTGAGAAAAATCACATGGATTTGGATACCTGAAGAAATGATGCATCTAATACCTCACTAATTTAATATAAAGACAACACGGGAACATCATACACAAATGGGGGAATAAAACATACATAAGTGAAAACGAAAAATAATAAAAAAAACTACCAGAAATTTTTATAATTAAAAGCAGATTTTAATTAGGAACTGATCATTTAACATAAAAATTAGCAAACATAATTATGAAAAACAAGCACAAAGGGAGAAAATTATATAGACAAAAAGTAAATTTAAGATAATTGTTTGAGAATCAGGCTGTTTCACAGATAAAGAAACCAATTAACTAATGTAAACAATAATCAATAATTATCTGAAAATATCATTAAAAAATAGAAAAATAATAATTTATCTTTAAATTTAAATTAATTTGCCCAAAATTCATATTTTTTGATTAGATTAAAAGGTAGTTGTGTATTTTTCTATTGAACATTTTCTGTAAAAAAAAAAATTGTTAGCAAACAATCTGATTATAATGGCAATAAAAACAGAAGTTTGAAAGAACAAATTGTTCTTTATTTAGTTAGGAAATTAACAAATACAAGTAACAGATATAAACTGTATATATATATATATATAGAAACAACTATTAGATAAAGCCTTGAAATTTATGTTCAAATAAATTCAATAAAATATGCATTATTAATTCCAGCAGCCAAAAAATTCTAATGTCATTTTTATAAAATTTTCAACACATAAATTTGCTTAAATATGAATCTAAGAGATTCTGGGAATTTTTTAATCTCAATATTTTACTAAACCCCACCATTTTTCGATGTTTTCCATATACAGAAAATCAACAGTGTCATGATCTAAAAAGTATAACTGTGATTGAATTTTAAATATTCAAATTCAATAGCCCGTAATTCATCACTTTTGTAGGTCTTCCAAGAGTATTAAAAAAATATATATATAAACCTTTCTTCTATGTTTTTAATAAAAAGTGTTTATTGAAACTGGTTGAGGGGAAAGTATATATGCACCAGTTAAAAATACTAGATGGATTTAAAGAAAATTAAGCAAACAAAAGAGAAATATAAAAACAGAAAAAAAAAGCAATTAATGTAATTTAAGTGATTAAATAAAAAAATAGAATTAAAAATTATATTCCATGTTTAAAAATCCTAAAACTGCCACAACATCTTTAATATAATATTCTATTAAATATATTTTAAAGAATTTTATTAATACATGAATGAATTAATTTTAAATCAGACATAGCTTCAGTTTTCTAGAATTATAGGTAAATTTTAATAATGACTAGTATTTTTTTAAAATTAATTTTGATTGAAATATATTGTTCATTATATAAGTTTATAAATATTTGTGTTATATTTAATGCAAAATCATTTTTAATAAGTGATAACAATTACTGAACTTAAGATGTTTATATTACTTGCTACAAAAAAATATTAATTATCTATTTGTTACCTATTAGTTTTTTTTATTAAATAAATTTTAAATTCAGTAAAGACTGATTAATTATTAATGTAAAACAGTTTCACCTGATGCCGTTGACATAACAAAAGATGGAGCTCTGCTTTTTTCTTTAACTGTCTGCCTTTCAAAGAAAGAAGGAGAGATACATTTTCTTTTCAGAGCTTCATATAAAGACTGGAGCTTTTGATATTGTCGGACTCGCTCTGTTAGTTTTTCAGATAATTCTGCTGTTTTCTTTTTAAATGCTTCTAAATCTTTTTGAGTGCCTGTAAAAAAAAGAAAAAAATGAATGTTTGGATATAGATACAACACTATAAGTGTTGCATCTATAGCCAGAAAAAATAGCTCGAAATAAATTTCAAAACATACACTTACTTTCATGATATTCTTTTAAAGCTACATATCATTAAGGCAATATATTTTTTATGTATTCTGATGTTCTTTTAAACTATGGATTTTATTTTTTTATTTGGGGTTGAATCATACTTAAATGCACAAATATTACAACATGATGTCTGTTTATGATTCATCATTTGTAAAGCATTTTAAATTGAATTTTTTTTAAATTAAAAATTGCATGTTTAGATCTATTGTTAATTCATTTAGCTTAGAAAATTTAGAGATACTGATGCTTTGCTACTCCCGATACTCTTTAAATAAACTTACTGGTGGTATTCTCAAAAAAATTTTTAGAGAAATAAACAGGAATTTTATTGAATTATATCAGAATAAAGTTATATATATACACGTATGTCAATACAAGGGGATCGGTATATATTATATTTGAAATATGTCAAAATAATCCTGTTATAGCCTGTCCTCTTTTCAGAATTCCAAATGTTACAATATTCAGATTTAACACATTTGGTTCAGCTTATTGAAATATTCCAGGATTGCATCTTTTTTTTTAATTTTAACTCTATAGTTCACATTTTTTTAAAAAGCAGATAATACATAGTTTACATGTAACCAAATCTATGTGACATAAAGAAGTCAAAGAAATTTATTTTGCTCTTAAAAAATATAATTGGCTATTGTTTGCATTGAAGAACCTTGACAGATAATTTATATTTTTTATGCTTAATAAAAGCAAAGATAGTTATTTTTTTCTTTTTTTTAAACCACTCTTTTAGAAGCTTTCAATGTTTATCTTTAAAATCATGACTGCAATTCATGTAGTTCCAAAAAAAATTCCATTACAATACATCAATTTTTGATATTGAGCCTGAACTATCAGACACACACCTGTGTACATAATTTTTACAATTCTAACATATCAGGGTGAAAAATTGTTTACAAAAATCCATTTTTACAAACAAAAACCAAGCTAAATAAAAAAGGTGTAAAAAGTAGGATATACATATTTCTAGTTTTGTAGTACTACTGGAAATTAACGAAGTGCTATTTCTTCTTATCCTCCACTTAAATAATGATAATGATAATAATGTAAATATAAAATAAAATACGAAAAAGATACTTTTCAAAGGATACAAGTTATTTCATTTTTTGCTCTTTGTAAAGCATCTTGGTAAAAATTCTCAATTTGTACAGAATTTTGCTTTGCTTTTGTTGATACATATTTTTGAAACATTATTTCTTGATGAACCTGGCAGAAGAAAGAAAAAATAATGAAAATAATGAATTTTGGTATTAAGGTGGTCAGTTAATTCAATTAAGCAATGAGTCACATAAGAAGCAGATGCTATATAATAAAGAGAGATATTAAACACACATAAAAATATTGCTTTTATTTAGGATTCAAAATAATTTTCACTAAATGGGATGCTTTAGTTTAATGCAATTTGTGAATGCCATTAATAAAATTACAGTCTCATCAGTAAGAATACACAAGATAAATGATGAACTTATTGACCATTATTTATCATACATCAGTAAGAATTTGAATTGACCGTTATTTATAAGTTAATGTACAAGGAATATTTACAAAGATTTGAAATTAAAAATGTAAGCTCAATTCGGCAAAATCTAATCTATATATATATATTTACGCTATTGTATGTGGCACAGAAATCGCGATTATTTGTTAATTGTTTAATGGCAACGCCTGAATGAAACGCATCTCATTGGTTATTGTATAAAAGTCCTTTGGAAGGATTTAGGCCGAGGTAAATCAGGTTTATTTACATTTCGCTCTTTCTCTGCAATTATGGAGCTTCAAAATATCATTAGAAATGCCCATAAAAGATCTCTGCGAATGCTTGAAAGTGAAGAAGAAACTGAATTAATAAGAGAAAATCGAAATTGATTGGATCTAGAACGCTGTCAAACACACCGCCGCTATCGCCAAAATACGCTTAATAACTGTCGCATGCATGGACGTGTTGCTTCTGAAATCTAAATTACTGATTTAAACGTTCTGGAGCATAATTGTGGGACTTTGAGTGAAACGAGCAATTTCTGCCAAGCAGTGTATTGGAAATGTATATATAAATATATAAGTTTTTAGTATAAATAAATATTATTCAGTCTTTTTTTTTATGAAGTCCACTCCACTGTTATATTTTTCAATGACAGTCTGCCCGGGCAACAACGGGCGTGTCAGCTAGTTTTTATTTAATCATTAAAGTATATACTTAGGTATGCTTATAATTTTAAGCCTTATAACCTTAATTTGTATAGGTTGAGAATTTACACTGACTTTACTTTTTAATTTTATATTGTTGTGCAATGTAAAATTAAAAAAGTATTTAACAGTAAATTAACAAGAAAGAAAAATCATGCATCAAGCATAGATTATCAAACACTTTCCAACACAATTAGAATACTGTCACAAAACTTTATCATTTATTAAGGTGAAAGATGATGTCTAAGTAAACAAGGTCAAAGTCAAACCGGGCGCGGAGGCCTACCTTTCAGCTTAAGCTCAACTAGCCCCATTCATGTCTAAGTAAACAATTTGGAAAATGCATAGCACATTTGAAAACCCAATTCCAGCAATTACCATCTATAGCTGGAGAAATATTTGAATTATTTTGTAAGGCCCTGTATATGATCTATAACTTTGTACATATGCTACATACATAGTATACAAAAATTTAGTTAAATTAGGAAACACATAGCATGGTTGAAAATTCCCTTTCAGCAATTTCTGTCAATGTGAAAATGTACACGAATTCTTTTGTGTGCAGTCCTGTACAGTATCTATAGAATTTATACACACAAAGTAATATGTAAAAAAATTAGTTAAGTTTAAAAATGCAGCCCACATTTATAAACGTACTTCCAGCAATTATCGCTCATAGACAGTACTCTAACCAAATTCTTTTGTGTGTCCCTGTAAATGAATGATAAATTCTCAGCACAGCATATTCTATAGCTATCTTGTACTGCACCTCAGTGATGTATATCAATTTTAATATGTCTGAAATAGTATAAAATCATTAAGATATATTATATTGCAAACGATTTTTCCCCATAGACCAGAATGTAATGGAATGCTTTGAGTGCCCCTGTAAATGAACTATAAATGTTATACACTTCACTTTCAATACCGAACATGCCATGGTAAGCCTCAATAACATATATGAATTACATGGGAATCTGAGTATATTTACATGAGTTAGAGCACACACAGACAGACAGACAGACAGAAGGACAAACCAAATTCATAAACACTTTTCAACTCTGTTTCAAAGTGTTAAAAGTGATTCATCTTATTCATTTACACAATGCTGAAAATTTGATTTATTTTTAGGTAACATTTGTTGGAAAAAGAGTGTAGTAGGATTAGTAATCTGAATAGAAATTTCATACTGTATGAGAAATATTGTATGCAATAATTCTGTTTCATTTAAAATATTATATGAACTTATCCATTATTCTGCTTTGGCTTACATGCTTAGAGTAATAATTTAAGGGAAGTTTTATGGAAAGTGTTCCTTGCATATTTAAGTGAAGTTTTTACTTGTAAGGTTCAACAAAATTCATGTCTCTTAATAAATTTATGTATAGAAAATCTAGTACTTTAATAGAAGTTTTTAAATGATAGAAAAAATACTTCTGGTGAAAGAAGGAAAAATTTTGCAAGCATTTTCTGGAATCTTTAACTGATTTATATACACAAGCAATTCATTCAAATATTTACACTATTTAACCCTTTCACTGTCTGAGTGTTTTCCTGCATTTCCATAATAAGTATGTTTGTAAATCCCAGGATATATACATTTTTTAAATCACAGTTTGATGCTATATCTTTTATATCCCTTCATTCTACATACGAGTCAAAACAGAATTGTGTTGAAAATATATTTGTCTACAGCCATTTTAACATGATTTCTAGAAACGAAAAAACACGGGTATAACGGTGAAAGGGTTGATATAGACAAACAGAAGCAATTTTTTTAATATGCACAAACAAAAGCAATGTATCTACTCCACACAAACAGAAGCAATTTATGTAATATATACAAACCAAAATAACTTATTTAATATATAGAGAAAGAAGCAATAAAAGTAACAGAAAATCACCTTGGTGAGAGAATTTCCGACATTCTATTCAATATTAAAAACTAAATTAAGTCTTTTAATAAAATGATGCAAAATTTAGGATCAGTGTTAAAATATTTATAGATTGTTTAAAGAAATCAATAGATGAAAATTGTAAAATTTCTAATGAATTAAATAGTAAGCCAAATTTTGTCCTTATTGCTACTTTTCATACAAAGAAGAAAAAAATTGAATAGGAACAGTATGACAAAGCTTTAATGGATCATAACATTAAATTGTAAAGTAGAATTTTTTTACAAAATTCTAGATCAACTATTTTATTATTATTATTATTATTTTTTAATAACTGTTTAGAAAAAGAAAATAGTTCATGATGCATTTAGCTGTACCAGTATTAACTTACTGAATATGAAACATTGAAAATTCACATTTTAAACAATACAAGCAAACATGACATACATATGGTACATTCAAGATTATAAAGGATGAATTTATAATATATACTGACTTGATAAGTCCAAAAAGCAACAGCTCTTGAACATATTTCAAATATTACTTCAGGTCTTTGTCCAGCTAAAATCATCTAAAATAACAACAGGAGGAAATTTTAATAATTAGGTAAATTAATTATACTATTTTGCTTTAATAACATTTCAAGAACATAAAGAAAAAATTACTAAGTAATTAGTTATCAAATAAGAAACAACAAACAATGAAAGTTGATGCAATAGGTCAAAATCTTAAGAATCAACCCATCCAAATATTTTACAAAAGACAAAGTATCACTTAAAATGGGAAAGTGTCACTTAAAAAAATATCTTCTATATTTAATTTAATTCTAGCTTTTGCAATATGAATATTTAGGACAAAGGGGGAAAAAAGATGCTGAGATATCATGAAAAAGTTTTGAGAATCTTCCGATACAAATGAATTTGACAAATATTTATCCGCATAATATCAAGTTAACAGTTTTGTACCCACTATGACGAATGAAGGTATATTAGCATATCTGTCAACCAGTTACACATGAAAATATGAATATTGATGCTCAAAAACCATAAGATTTGTTAAAAAGTAAGAAGATATTTACTGCACAGTATAATACATTAAATTGTATCATTTAATCCATTTAAATATTGCACTACTTTAGAGAAATTTAGTTTATTACTTTTTTCTATAACAATTTAAACATATTTAAAAATCAAATAGAATGTAAGCATTTTTATTTAGTACTGGTAGCAAGATGATTAAGAAAGTACTGGGAGTTGTGATTGTATTATTATTATTTTAAGAAGCAACATATACTTTAATAGGAAAATAGAATTTGATTTCCGAAAACCTGAGGTGGAAAGTCTAAAAATCTTTTCTTGCTAATAACATGAAACATAATGGAGAAATCATATGTTTAATCTGTTTCAGTATTTCTTAGAATGTCTCGTAGCAAACAAAAATAAAAGTTAGATCTATCTAAATCTAAAGGAGGAGGGGGGAGACAAGCAGGCGTGAAATATACCTTGTTTTGAAAGTGGATCATATGCAAGAAAAAGGAAAGTTGAGTGATTGCACTAATTGTTGATCAGTTACTATTGTATCTGAAATAGATACTGCACACATGGTTTTTACCTCTGGCTTTCTAGTAGATATATACTACTTGAAACACATTATAAACTTCTGTAACATGGTTAATTAACTAATAACAATGGGTGATCAACTATTAGTGACACCTTGATTTTTTACACTTAGAAGAGAATCATGGGTTAACAACACAGTTTTATTCAGCATAAGAAAATGAAGAAAATCATTAATTGAACATATTTTTATGATGAGCAGGTTAGACAAGATAAGTTCTGAATACCGAAAATATTCTTAATTGATCAATTACTGGTGCAGTCACCCTATGACTTGACAATGATAATTTTGTAAAGATCTACTATCTTTAATTGAAAGGATTTTAGTTTTTATATTTAAAACAATTTTGAATTATTAATATCAGGGAGTAGAAATTAAAATACTCCAGAAAATTTCTTTTTCTAGTCAGTAAGAAAGGACAAGATGATTTTATTTTCTGGCCAAAATAAGTAAAAACAAAACAAAAAAAATAATAATAACAACAACAGATGTCTTCTGGTAAAACTAGGATATTTGAAAGTAAATTAGGGATAGGGATAACAACATTCTTGAGTTTAATTCAAAGACCTTAGATCAAATAATGTTTTAAAATAATATCAGAAAATTTGTTTATAATTTCAGCTTCTTAAAATAATTAATTGATAATTTAAAAGTACGTTGTTATTTAACAAATTATTCAGACAGTCAGAAACTTTTGCATTAAATTGATGATCATAATATATAAAAAATTTATCAGAAATACAAAGTTAAAAAAAAAGCAACTGAACAAACATGTATGTAATTATTAAAATCTAAACTTTATGGTAGACTCGTTCATACACTGCATTAAATTACCCATACTTATCCCATAGAGGGTCTTCAACCCGTGGCCCATGAGAGGTTTCTTTGTGTTATTTTGAATATTAAGAACAAAAAAGTTTTCAGCAGCAGTGAAAGATTTTTGAAGCCTTTATTAGGAAAAATCCATAGCTGCCAACATTTACACTTTTTTTCACGTCAAATAAGCTTGTTTAGAATCAGAAAATGTATTTAATAAAATGTTTCTTGTTTCTATGTAGTTGTTAATTGATTTTATTCATTAAGTAAATTTTTTGGTTCAAAATGTTTATTTAACTTTAAAAAAAGCATAAAATTCAATATCTATGGCAAATATTTTCTTTAGAAAAAAAAAATATATATCAAGAAACAGGTAAAAGCCACTTGGTGCACATAACTTTTCTCCATATCTACTCAAATGCTGGTGAAGTGAATTTACTCTTTCCTGCCATAAAAAGCTGGAACTTTTCGCGACCGATTGTATCACTTGATGTTAACAGCTTCTAATGACATATATCTAAGCTTGATAATTTTGTGTTATAGCATCCCTCATAATTACGATTATGTCCAACTTGCATCTATGATTTTGCCAAGATCATCGCAAGCTTATATATGCATCACAAATATATACTCCAAACACTCATATATCTGCCCCATACATCATTATATACATATTATTTACGTCTTATATGTCATTTATACACATGTAATATATATATATATATTATATATGCATCATATATGACTATAACTTGCCCATATATGCCATGAAATGTTATACACATCATATATTATTATAATGTCATATATGCTTTATAATTTGGCGATAAATCTTGGTCATTTGGCAATTCATCCTTGGAGGTCGCTGTAACATGAAAATACCGTAAGCTTTTTCATGTATCATTAGGGTGTGGTAGTAAACACAGTAGTGCTAGTATCTTTAACTTCCTTGAGTACTGTCCGACAGATTACCTCTATGTATTACTATTACTTATACTAAATGAAATAATTGTGAAGAATTTCTAGTGTTTAAATTAAACATTGCATGCAAGCATAAAGTATATATATTTAAAAATAAATCAATAAAATGAGAATTTGTAATTCTACCTATATGCATATAACTCCCCCTTAGGTGTGTATGCATTTCTTGCCCATGCTATTTAAATATGGTCAGCAAAACTTTTAAGAATTTATAAAAGTGGCCCTCAAGCATGAAAGGTTGAAGACCTCTATTTTAGAGTCAAACCTAATTTTACATTGGGTAATCATTCTGTTAAACATTTAAAAGCACTTAAAAAGTTTAGACATGAATTATTATTATTATTTTTTTTTTTTTTCAAGGGATGAAAGCTGATATTTTAGTTAAACATTTTCACAACATAGTTGCAAAATAAAAATAATCATCGAGAAAGAACAATATTTTCTTCTTAGTGTTTAAGAATATTTTTTATAGCTTATAATAGCACAATTTCAAATCTAATCTTAAGTTTTTTAATAGTCTTAAAGGCAAAAATTTATAAATTTATCAAACAAATGCCTTCCAGAACTATGAAAAATTGTGTGTTCCAAAAACTTAAAAGACATGCAAGCTCCTGATGCACTTCCACAAATCCAACTCAGGTAAGAAGCTTATATGTATATATGATAAAAATATAGATATATTTTTAAAGAAGAAAAAAATGGGTGATTACTCAACTGATTTATATTGTTCACTAGGATTCAAATCAACTTTGACTATATCATACTTTCCTGGTAAACTGGTTTTGCCTGAAAAATAATAATTTCAGATTTAAAGTAAATAAATCTTCAGTAACAAAGTACATCAAATTTTACAATTCTTTAAAATGATAAATATATTTTTTTATTACCAGCATGTTACAAATTTATTATTTAAAAATGGTCTGTTTCATAAGATTACAGAATTAAACATGCTAATTATTATTTAATAAATAATGACTTTGGCATAACTCAATCGTAAGAAAGTGTGATTTTGCACCAAATATTCATGGGTGCAAGACCTTCAATCTCAGGAGTGATTTCAGTCCTGGAGAGATACTTGAATTAGCAAAATCGTTAATATTACCTTTTCAAGCAAAATATCAACCAATTACCTTACAAAAATATCAATTTTCTGATTACACCTTCAGATTTCATACCAGTATTTGAAAGGAAGAGGGGGGGAGGAGAGATGATTTTATTTAGTTTTCTAAAGTTTTAAGAAAATTAGAATTTTTATGCTAATGTGTTCGTTTGTATTCTCTAGCTCTGAAAATTTTCAAAATAAAAAAACTCTTGAACATTATGGCTTTTTGAATCCTTCTGTATAGAAATTGAAAAGCTTATACTAACATCGGAGTATTTTTAAACATATGCCATGGTTGATGTTTTGCTATGTTCGATATCTGCACAAGATATTGGCTGAGTGGGATGGTTTGCCCTCCATGGGGTTCTTTCTAATAGATTTTAACCAGTATTGATGATTGATGTAAGGTTCACAGAAAATCATGGAAAATTCTAGATGGTTAGGTCGATGATTGTGAACTGGTTCAAATCCAGCACCTCCCATCTACCAGCTTTGAGAACAGAACATGTCAGCTGCCAGTGGGAAAACGCATGCCATGATTCTGATATTAATATTTTAAAAGCATCATTTATAGCCAAATCCTTGTTCTATGCCTTTGAGATACTGGCAATTATCTGTGAAAAAAAAATTGGTACTTGTATGTTAGCTGAGAAAAGGTGATAAATCATCAAATATTGTTCTCACTGCCTTCATTTGTATTGCATTCATTTTATTTAAAATATAAAATTTTCACTCATTTCATTTTAAAAAAAAATTGTCTTTTAAAATACGTATACTACACATTAAAATGCCTTTCACTAATTTCATTTAAAATACACACACAAAAAAAAAAAGAAATAATAACAAAAACAAAAACATTCTATTTGAACATGTAAACATTGTTTCAAATTTACACATGCGAAACATAAAAACTGCTATTGGTGAGATTTGCACCCGTCTAATATAAAAGTACCGAAAAATTTTATATATAAAAATTAAACTAAAATGATGAAATTTATAAAGCATTCAAGAAACTGGAAACATAATCAGTAATCACTAATTTTTAATCAGCATAACAATTAGTTTAACTATAAATTACATTAATGTTAAGTTTTCAAAAATCTCCCCCCCCCCCCCCCCCCCACACACACACCTTAGTTAATCTTATTTCTGTCAAAATAGATACTTAAAATGTAATAATATTAAGTTTTGATTTTCAATATATAATTTAACATAGTGAAAACAATTTTTGGAAAAAATCTAGGATATAAAAAGGTAAAAGAAGATTTCAATATGATAATCAGAAAAAGTACATATTAAAAATACAATAAAAAATTAAAAGGTTTCTTACAGGCTGGACATGTAAAAGCTTTTTCAAATTCACGTGTTCCATCATCATAACAAAATATATTTGATTGAAGTTAAGAAACAAAATATTATATAATCAAAGAACTAAAAACAAAAAAAATTGATTTATCGTAAAGACATAATTTAAGAAATAAAATTAGCTACGAATATTAATTTATCTAGTATTATAAACTAATCAAAATAATATAAAATAAAAAAAAAACATTTCTTATAATATCCAAAATTAAATACCATTATTATTTTTTAATATTATGTGTACTAGTGTTATGGGATTCTTATTATAATGCAATTAATATGAACTGTAGTAGCATCATGAATCGTGCATCTGTGTAAGAATAGATAAATTTTTCTCTTTTTAACAAGTTATAAGTTAATATGATAAAAATTATTTATTTTTTCAGTGATATCGGTCTTTAAACTAATAACATTGGTTATTTCAATATTTGATGTTAAAGCACCTTTTTATAAAATGAGCTTACTAAAACTTTGAAGATAAACCTTTATTCAATTTAACTGAAAAAAAAACACAATTGGATAACTTTTTCTTTAGAATTATATTTTAATTCATAGTAGAATAATTTCAGTATTTAATAGCCAATATACACATATCAATACATTAAGAAAAGTTTTGTGCCCTCCCCACTGCTCCTGATCTCCAAGTTGAAGATGGCTTTCAGTTCGGTTCAGAGCCTGTCCATATGAAAAGAAAAAAAAAATTGTAAAACTCGTGTATCAGTCTATCGGTGAGGGCTAGGGAAATCTATCATATGTAGAGATCTAAAATTTGAATAAGGATAGATGAAGACAGGCCCGAATGCACCTGAGGCTGAGATTTTTCATTTATTGATAATTAGCAGAGAATTAAAAACCCTAATGAACAAGCTTCAATTTTTGGCAATTTTCCTGTGTTAAGATGGCTTCTGCACAAGCCCAGAGAATCCTTGCTTTCTCAAGCAGATGAAGGGAAAAAGGTTAGATTTTATTTTTCTGCAATTTGAAACGATTATCCCAGTTATTTGGACGGAAATAAAAAATATATATCCATTTATTAAGGGTTCTACTTTCCTGTTGTAATGGTACCTTTTATTTAAAAAAAATATTAATATTTACTATTTAAAAAGAAATATTTTCTAGAGGTCAATCTCATGTTATCTGTTTTTTCTGTATTTTGAAACCGACACCCAGTTTTAAAATAGTTTCATAATTGTTCCAGTTTCATTTTGTTTTTTAGATGGAAACACACACACAAAAAAAAAAAAATCCCTTTCCAGTTGCAATGATATTTTTTGTTTACAAAAAGTATTAATATTTACTATTTAAAAAAAAATCTGGAGGCTGATTTCATAAAAACTTCTCATCAAACGCTTATGAACAAGCTTGCTATTGTGTCATTGATTGTTTCTGCGCATGTTTGGACAATCCTATCCATTTTCAATATTTGGAGATGATTTCATATTTTAAAAGAGGGACTATTGTGCTAGTGATAACGTCTGCACTATGTCCAGGAAATCCTCTGGATCATTTTGCATTTTAAAAGAAAGCAAGATTTTATTTTTTGTTGTGTTAAAAATGTCATAATTTAATACCTCTACAGCTAATTGACTGATTTTGATTTTAACTAATTTTCTTTATTTTAAGAGAAGAAATGAATAAGATAAGTTACATTTTTTGAAATTATTTAGGTTTTCCCCAGAAACTTTTGGGTCAGAATTGAAAGTGCAATATCTAAATGTAAGAAGTTAAATTGACAATCATTATAACAGGGGCTTCTTTGTTTGTTAACAAAGATTATCTCTATTATAAAAAAAAAAAAGTAACTAATGTAACTGTCGTAGTTGAAATTATTATGACCAGGGCTGTTTCTCAGCTTATATTAAAAAAAATATATATTGCACACAAAGCATGAAAAATGGTAGTTTTATAGAGGAACAGAGAGAGAGAGATGAACACAGTGAAGCAAACAGATTTTAAATTGAAGAAGTATTTTAAGAGCTATTTAATGTTGAAATCGGTCAAGTCAAGATAGTTTAGTTACATAAGTTTTATAGGATCAAAAACTATGCATAACAATTTCAACCATCTTTTGCAGGCATATACGTGACTAGATTGTGGTAAGTTCAAAAAATTTTTTAATTTGTCTATTTTTAACCATTATAAGATTACTCCTGTGTCTGTCGCAGCCCTTTTTCTCGTAAACTACGGGACGTAAAAAGTTCAAACTTGGGAAAGTTATAAAGCATTTTTACTCACACATTTTCAGATTATTAGCCATTCATAAATATGTTTAGGAAAAATTTAGGGGGCTAATTAAGTTACTTGAAAAAAAAGTTTTATTTTTGTATACCGTGTGGGGTATTGTGCAAAAGATCTTGTAATACTGAACTCCAAAATATATTTGTTTTAATTTTAGGTATTTTATTTTCAGAGATATCATCGAAAATGCACTGCAAAAATATGTTCCCTCTCCCCCCTCTCTATTTTCGAATCTACTGAAACTAAAATTATGAAAAAGTTAGGGTAGTAGGAGTTTATTTAAACCTTGCAAGAAAACTGTAGCAATTTCCTAGGTAACACAGTTTTTGAGAAAAATTCATTTTTTTCGTTACACACAAACTTTACTTTTCTGGCGGTCAGCAGGGGTGTTGACAGGCACTCAAGGTACGTATCGATACAGAATCATCCAACGATATTTGATAATGATTTTCGAAAAAAATGTCGGTAATTAGCTGAGATATTAATTAAGTTACTTGAAAAAAAGTTTATTTTTATATATCATGTAGGGTATTGTTCGAAAGATCTCGTAACATCGAACTCAAAAATATATTTGTTTTAATTTTAGGTAATATATTTTCAGAGATATCGTCGAAAGTATACTTGAAAAATATGTCCCCCCTCCCTCTATTTCTAAATCTATTGAAACTAAAATTTAAAAAAAATTGGGGTAGTAGGAGTTTATTAATTAATAAATTTAATGTATAGAACCCTTTGACCGCGAGTTATATTCGTACTTGACCGGTTTATTTTTTCAAATTTCGTTATCTGAATAGAGATTTATTTCATATTTCGGAAAATCTACTTTTTACTACTGTAGCCAGATTTTAAAAAGCCCAAATAATAATATTTGCAAACATTTCTCAATTGAATAATATATTTACACATAAATATTAAAAAGAAAAGAAACTTTAAAAGAATTAAATTATTACATGCAAAAGATATTTAATGGTGAAAATTATGTCATATTTAAAAAAGACCAAATAACAGTATTTCAAAATATTTTTCAATTGAAAAATATATTTACATGTGAATATTAAAAGAGAAAGAAAACTTAATTAATTAGTACATGAAAAAAGCAATAAGTGGAGACATCTTACAATTATGTCATATTTAAAACAATTTTCGGTACTTTTCGGTTAGCCGGGCGCCAGTGATATATATACATGTATATATACATATATGCACATATCTACATATACATATATATATACATACACATATATATATACATATATGTATGTACAGTGATATATATACATGTATATATACATATATGCACATATCTACATATACATATATATATACATACACATATATATATACATATATGTATGTATACAGATACAAATATATGTATATACATATGTATTTATATATGTACATATATCACTGGTGCCCGGCTAACCAAAAAGTATCCAATTTTCTTATTGACATCATTATAAAAGTTCAGTTGGCAGCAACAGTTTTTACTTAGCCATCTTATACAAGCTGATTTTCAAATGTGAGATAGATCTTACTTAATCATGAAAATGGCAGTCAGCTGTCATGGCAGCATGGCAGCAGTGGATGTGGCCTTGGTATTAGGAGAATCCCCCAGTTATATAAGGTCAAATATTCTACCTGATTCTGAAGCCTTGGCACTCTCAGTGGTAGTAAGACAAAGAAGTCTTATCTATTCTCACTTTCTGTTTGAAGCCCTTTTCCAGAATTACTGTAAAACAGAACTTGTGTGTCTTTCTACCATAGCTGTACAATGATATTTTAAAAGAATAAGAATTATGACTTTTGTAGATTTCTGCCAATCTGTCAAATTTGCTATTTTAAACAAATTTTCAGGAACATAAAAATCCCAAAATCTTGTCATGTGGGTGTATTTAGGATTTACACTTCTTTCTATGTAAGATCAGATTTTTAAATGTTATTAATTTTTTACTGTATACTTCTGGTATCAAGACTCTGATAACTCAAAAATTTTCAGGCTAAGATTTTAAAAAAATTAAGGGCTTGGGCTCTAAAAAAGAAGAGCCCAAGCTCATATTTACTGTATGCTACAGGAGACAGTTGGGACCTCAATGCTAGGTTTGTTTGGAAAGATTTTCATTTAAATATATAAAATCATACAAATTCGATGTTTGTTTGCATAAATAGACCAGAGTGTGCTGCTTAAGGCAGCGAGACCTCAAACTCTATGTTCGTTTGGATCGATTTACGTTAAAAAATAAAAATCATATAAATTCGAAGGTGTATGCTGCTGAAGGCAGTGGGTGTCCTGAACACCAAATCCTTGCCAGAGAAAAATGTCTTAATTTCAAGAGTGATTTTAGGTATATTATCCCGGGCCGGAAAATCAGCTAGTTTAAGATAAAATTCTGTACTTTACTATTGCAGGGGTCTTCGCAAAGTAGAAAAAATGTCCTTGACAAGGAAAGGCTCTTTAAGAAATCTGGAACATTTCCGGCAATCATTCACTGACATACTATTATACTACACACAAGCAATTTCTTCAATATTTGCACAATTAATTTAATATACAGAAATGATTTATCTAATACATGTAATCAGATGTAATTTTTTAAATACATAACATGAACAAGCATAATTGTTCATCAGTTTTGTTTTAGCTGTTTATATCATTTGGCCACAAATCTGACTTTCGTTCAAATTGCACCAAGCTCTTTGAAAAAATACAAAGGTTCATATAACAAGTAAGTACCGAAAATTCTAAAATATAAGTTTCTAATCTACAAGGTACAGAAAAAGGATATGAGAACACGAAGTAACCTATAAAAGAAATTATTTGTATCAATAATTAATACAATATCATTAAAGCTTATAAAAAATATTATTAATTAAAACATTCTAAATAACTTACATAAATTATTATTTTGTGGGATAGAAGGAAACATGAAATTTAATATAATTTTACATGTCTTAGAAATCAATTGTTGCTTAATCTGTGATAAATATAAGCTTATTTATAATTTTAGGAAGGAATAAATTAAAATATACTATAAAAATCATTAAATGTTGTAGTAAAGCAAAATATGATAGAAGTAAATCTTCTTCCTTAATTCTATAAATTAGTACATATAGATGAATCTCCTCCTGTCCTAAGAAATTTAAATGACTTTCTTTTTTTGAATGTACTATTCAGTACTTACATATTGTTCAAGCCAGGTCAGATATAACTGTATCAATTATACTAATCACAGTAAACCTTATTTTTTTTACAACTATATACAACAACTATACCCGGATCTTTTTCTGTCCCTTGAAATCACCCATTAAGACTAATGCAAAAATATCATGTTTAATACGTGAACGGTTATTAAGTGATGCCACTTAATATGCGATAGAGTTTCGGTCCTTTGGGGGAAAAAATAACGAACGATTAAGAGGCGAATTCATAAACAGTCACGATAATTCATTCTCTCTTCTTCAGTGTTGCAAATTTAGTGGATTTTTTTATTAAGATAAAAAACACTGTCTCCAAATAGTAATATTCGCTTTATTTAATAACAGATTAGTTAAGGCAAACATTGCTAATCGAGAATAGTAGTACATATTTGAATGAAAAAAACTCATTAAATAAGCAACACTACAATTCTTCTTTGATCCTGCATTCTAACATTCTTTATCTCCTGCTTCGTGTATGTTTATACTTCTTTTTTTGTACGGTGTATGCTGTCGATTCTTTTTCTCCATTCTTACAGTGTAGGAAAAGGTAGAGGTTAAAGCCTCTCTTGTATTATGTGCTCCTGTTTATCTGTATTAGATAAACTTGTGTCATTACACGAATATATGACTCTAAAGGACATGATAAATAAAACAGCATTTGCAAAATCAATAAATATTCTGGAATCAACGTTATTTATCCTGGTAAAACAGTCCAGAAACAATCTAGAAAATTTCAGCTGCTTATTTGTCTAAGAGAATGAAGGTAGGAACCAAGAAATATGATGTTGTATAAAGAATATTGTTGACTGGTATGCTCGAGCTTTGAACATATTTTTTAATGACCAGTAATGAAATTGGCGGGGTTGTCAGGTTTTTGACAGTTTAAACCATCACGTCAAAAACCTAAAATACTACATTGATATGTAAAATTTCACATGAAATGTCACACATATACAACATTACATGTAATGTTTAAAATGTCACTATCACTATATATCAATAATTAATACAGGGCTTGAAATTCAATTTTTCCAAGGAGGGGAGTCTCCCTCCCAACATTTTTAAATGGAGGGGAGTTGTAATGTTTGGAAGGGAGGAAAAAATATCTTTAAACCCCACTATTATTTTATGTGCTATTTAAAAAATTACATTAATGCAGACATGACAAAATAGGGGAGACCGGTACACAATGGACCTATGGACACAGTGGACCACCCCCTAATATTTTATTTATTTAAAAAAATTTTAAGCTTCTCTTCTATCCTAATAAACAACGGCACTGCAATGATTATTTATAGCCTTCAAAAAATATGTTTAGCTCAGATTGAACTATTTTATCCTGCTTTGTTGTTTTGAGCTTCTAAAAGTAAAATTTTTCATCATCATATTTTTATTTTTTTAGTAATTAAAGGTTGTAGATAAATAAAATAAAACAGCTTTTTTGCAAAGCTAAGATACTTGTTTTTATTTTACTTTAAAGTTAATATGTTTAAAAGAAAGCTATAAACAATATTAATATGATTATTTATTGAACTTCAACATGGGGTACAGTGGACCGCCCACTCCTGGGGCACAGTGGTCCACAATCCACTCTGCTCCTCTAATGCAGAATGTTCAAAATATTTAATAATTGCTTATTTTCTATAAAGAAAGATTGTTTTAAAGTAGATTTAACTGTAAAATAAGTAAACAAATAAAAATAACATTTTATTTAACATAGTAAGAAATATTTTGTTTTGTATTTACTGCCTTTGATAAATATAACTGTAGTCTAATTGTTGATGATTCTATTCAAGTAAGATTCATGAGACGTAAATTGAATGGAAATCAGTTTATTTCTCCCGAAACTGTAGATGAATCTGCTGTTGATGTCAATGATTTCATAATGTTGCTCTCAGACCCAAAATTATTTCTTGAAAATTCCAGGCTCAATCTTACTCATAAGTACTTTGGAATTTCATTTGCAAATTTTAATGTGAGCTGATTTTTTTGTACTTAAATACTACTTCAACTAAATAGCAATTGTTCCTGTATTAATCTGTTATTTTTTTCAAATTATAATAAATTTTTTGTTTTTGTTTCAAAATTTATATTACTATGTTATTTTGCAGGTGAAGGGGCAACAAAAAAGAATTAGATTAATGAAAAATAGATTTATATTGTATTTTAGATAATACCTGATAGTGGTCCACTGTACCCCGCTTCCGGGGTACACTGGTCCACTTTACAAGTGTATATAATTTTTTTTTTTTTTGAAAAATGTATTGAAAACTATGTTGTGAGAAAATTATGATGGATGTAAGAAGGTTTAAGGAATATTAAAAAATATTTTCATACAGATCGGTCAGTCTGTTAAAGAGAAAAAAAATGTTAACTGAAAAAGTGGTCCACTGTGTACCGGTCTCCCCTACCATTGAAAAAATTAAGTCAAATTAAGTCTTTATCTATGTCTATATTCATAGAAAAAAATCTCTAAATTCGTCGATCAGTCGCAGGAAAAAATGGCAAAGTTTTCCAATCGGTCACAAGAAAATAATGCGAAATTCGTCAGTTAGTTGCAGAAAAAATCGTGACATTTTTACGTGAGGCGCGAGAAAAAAAATAGTGAATTTCATCAATCTGTCGCCAGAATAATTCGCCAACCGATTACGGAAAAATTCTCAAAGAGAAATTACGAGAATTTCGTCGATTAATCGCGGAAAATATGCAAATTTCATCGATCAGTCGCTGAAAAAATGCAAAGTTCGTCAATCAGTCGCGGAAAAATGTAAATTTCGTCAATCGGTTGCGGAAAAAACGCAAATTTCGTTGATCAGTCTCGGAAAAAAGTCGAATTTCATCGATCAGTCGTGGGAAAAACGTAAAGTTCGTGGATCAGTCGCTTAAAAAGTGCAAAGTTCGTCAATCAATCACGAAAAAAGCACAAAGTTCATCGATCATTCACGGAAAAATGTAAAGTTCTTTGATCAGTCACGGAAAAAACGCAAAGTTAGTTCATCAGTCACAGAAAAAACGAAAAGTTCGTCAATCAGTCGCTTAAAAAACGCAAAGTTCGTCGATCAGTCGCTTAAAAAACGCAGAGTTCGTCGATCGGTTGCGGGAAAAAATTCACGAAAGTTATCGTATAGTTGCAGGTAAATTAAATAAAGCAAATTTCTCCGGAAAATGGTGAAATTTTTTGGGCGAGAGGCTCCCACCCACGATATTTTTTGGGCGGGATTTCAAAATTTTCGCCGTGAATCCCACCCTCAAATTCAAGCCCTGTAATATCTAGTAAAGTACTATTGTTAAGTGCACATTTTTAACTTGGTAAAATTTTTTTGGGGTAAAATAGTGCTTTAAAAAAAAAAAAATTAAATGTAAGATTTGAAAGTCGTCACTTGAGCTGCACATTTTTTCTCTTAACTTAAAATACATATTAAATATCGTAGCAACAATAATGATATTGAACAATATTAGAATGCTATGAAATAATACATCAATATTGGAACATTTCTTATATCTTCAAAAATAAACAAGTGTTAGAATTAGAATTCATAAAGAAAGAAAAATTTACAACTGATCAGACATTAGGTAGAAGTTTTATTGATGTAAAGTTTCTCTATCCGGATTATTAATTGTACAATGATTTTCTTCTGATTGAAAAAAAAATATATATTACAATTAGTTATTAAAAAAATTGTAGTTATTAAATTACTATAATAGTAAATAAAAGATTACATAAGTTATGACTTATTTAATACATTAATCCTATCGTTGGTCAAATGTTTTAAAGTGTGTTGCATGTTTCTGATAGTTTTTGAAGGTTAAAACCAGTTTCTGACAGTTTAAACCAGTTTTTAACGTCCAAAACCCAGCCCTGCAAAACTGGAGGTAATCTAAATATGCGTAAAAGACAGTTTTTGACCATACACATACAAACAAAAGCTCTAAAGATCATTTACACTATTAGATGTGTAAATAAGCTCAGTTTCAGTAAATCATGTTTAATATGCGATGCCGCTTAATACATGACTTTTGTCCAGTCCCTTAACTGGGTTTGAATGCATAATTATAATTTATAGCTTTTTGTTATTTTTTTATTATTGTTCATTTATTTATTTTATATTATTTACCATTTTTAACAATGTTACGTTATTTAATAATAATAAATTACTATTTTGTACACGATTGGCAATTGTCAACCACTTTTGGTGATTATCTTCCTGGCCCGAATAATTTGTAAGTACCTAATATTCATTTAAAAGTCTTGGTATAAGATAAAACATAACAATAACTCCAGTATACATTTTTTCCTGACATCAATCTGAAACACTTTTAAAATGATAGCTTAAAATAATTTTAAAATGTATTTCTTACAGTATGCAAATGAATTCAGGAAATTTTTCAGGAGTAATGGATAAACTTTACAAGTTTAACTGTATATAATTTTTACCTTTCAGTTATAACACTAACACTTTAGTCAGTGTAGTGAAGATAAGATTTTCTTCTGTTGTGGTTTTTGAATCAATTTTGTTGTTTTATGTGGGTATGAATTTTTTTTTCTCATTTGATACTATACATGTGTGATGTGTAATAACCCATATAAAGCACTGCACCCAAGTAAAGTAGATTGAGCTTGAAGCTGTTTGAAGGCTTCATAAAGGAGCTTAGTTTAGGGAGAAAAGAAAAAGTACTAGCAGCGAAATATGTGTGCAGCTGCTGTTTTTTATTCTCTTTCACTTTGCATTTTAAAAAGCTCATTTTTTATTAAGCCTTGAAACAATTTAATGCCAAGTTTGTTTCCTCTACTTTTGATTTGTTTTCGTTGTCTGTTGCTGCTCTACTAGTCATCGTAACGCAAAAGTTTGTGTACTATCCCTCTGAATTAGTACGGGGGGGAAATTTAATCCTCAAATCGCCTTCTCTGCGAGAATGGCAATGCTTTAGTTTCTACTTGATAAGAAAGGAATAATACGTTTTGTAAAACGTGCAATTTATAAAAATTTAAATTTTTTCCCACTAATTTCATACCCAAAGTTTTATTACTAACTTATTGAATAAATAATATTTACAAACATATATATTAAAGAAGAAATAGTCCTAGTTTATATAAGACTATTGGTAAACAACTGAGCAAGTTTATGAAAACATTGCTAAAACATGACAGAAAATCAATTCTTAGTCGAATATGTGAGCAACTTAAATTAAAGCTTTTTATTAAAAGATATGTTTAGAAAAAAAAATATTGATAAGCACCCATGCTTGTGAATTAAGTGGTTTACGACATTTTTTATAATTGCATAGCAATTCATTATCCATAATGACCGCCAGCAAAACAATAGAACAATTGCCAGTAAAGCAGTAGAAACCTAACTTCGAAACCGAAACTGGCGATTTTAAGGGAAAGAACTTTTTGTATTATTTTTTATTAAAAGTCAAAGAATAATAAATTATTTATTTATTTATATATTATTTTAAACTTAATAAAACTAGAATTTTAAAGGAGCTTAATCAAGAAATTTTAATTATTACCGGAAGGAACTGATTTCCAGTATTCATTCATTACACCATTTTTCAAACAATTGTTAAACAACTCAACTCTGTTTATTGCACCTCACCTGTGGTTCGTGCGCCGTGTTTGTACTTGTTTTTCTGAAATTAGGTAATAAAGTTTAAAAAAATAAAATGCAGAACGACGCTGGAGAATATGTGGATTTATACATTCCACGAAAATGGTATGTTTTTAAAGTTAAGAAATAGTTTGTACTTGTTATTTTTTTTAAACCTTCTGTATGCTGTACACGTGCAATTCCGATTGTTAAATCGTGTCTAGTTCATTATTTTGTGAAAACTTTTAGGGCAAATAGCGAAGATATTTAGTTTTTCAATTTTGCACTATTACAATAGTCTTAAAAGTTGTACCGTTGACTAAGATGTCATAAAAATAATTATTCAGATTTTTGTTGGGTAAATGTGCCAGTAATGAACACCCTCCAAAGCTTTTAGTTTATAAGAAAATAACTAATAAATAATCAGCATTTATTATATTTTTCTTAACTTTTCCTTTTATGTTTTATAATCTGAGGAGTTATTGTTGACAACCTTAATAAAACCAATCCGGCAAAAAAAGTTTCGCAATTCCGCCGTTTTTAAGTGATGAACAAGCTAACAGCTGGTTTTACTTAATTTATATAATTTTTATTTTTTTCACAAAAGTCAGCGTCATGGAATTTCAAAGTAGTCAAGGAAATTTTAAAATATATAGACAAAGTCAGGGAATTTACAAATATTTTCTAAAGTCATGAAAAAGTTTTGGAGGAAAATGATGCGAAATTCATCATATTGTCTTGGGGAAAAAATAGATCATTTTGAAGAGCGATCACAGAAAAATAATTCGCTAAAAATGCATTTTCGAAATTTATTGCAATTCTGTAGCATCAAGGAAATCCATTTACCTACCAGTACAGCAATCATTTTCGAAAGTTAAAAGCATTAGCTTTTTAAAATTTCTCGTAAAATTACATTTTTGTATACTTTTTAATGAAATATTTGTGGACAAAGTGTATTTTTTATGATAAAAAATGTTTTAATGGGATATGCAGAGCTGCCAACTGCTACGAAAACATCGTAGTTGCTACGATTCGGACCTAAAAACTACGATGCTACAAAAATTTCTCTAAAACCAAGATTTTCTGCAAATTTTATCAAAGGATAGTGTAAAAAGCGCAAATTTCATTGAAGGATCGCTGAAAGAAAAATGCAGGATTTGTTAAGGGATCGCAAGAAGCCACAAATTTAGTCAAAAAATCATGTGAAAACCTCTAATTTCATCAGAGAATAGAATTTAGTCAAAAGATTGCAGGGAAAATGCAAATATCTCAGAAAAATGCGAATTTAGCCAAAAGATCGCAGAAAAATGCAAATTCGTTAAATGATTGCTGAGTAAATGTGAATTTCGTCAAATGATTGCTGGAAAAATGCGAATTTCGTCAAATGATTGCTGAGAAAACACTAATTTCGTCAAACAACAAAAAAAAAAATCGTCTAACAATTGCTGTGAAAACACGAATTTCCGTCAAGCGATCGCTGAAAATACACAAATTTCTATCAAGCGATCACTGAAAAAGCACTAATTTCGTCAAATTATTGCTAAAAAAAAGAAAAAGAATTTCTTCAAAATTTACTGCATTGGGTTAAAAGATTGAAACCAGATTCCTTTTACTTATTATCCAAAAACTGGCTTCAAGGTGTGTGACTTCAGATATAACCTGCCAAATCTTGTAGATCCGTGCACATTGCAACAGTCTCTTCAGTATTTAATCTAAAACAATATACTGGACTATTTATTGAAAAATCTGGTTAACCCGATCTGCAATAAAAAAAACAATTAGCACAGACCCGTCATGCGGGATTGGGTCAGCTTACTTGACCTGATGCAGGACATTTTTCTCCGGGAGAAATATCTATAGTTCCACCAGGGGAGGGGAATCTCTCAGAAAATTCATCGTTAAGTTCAGAAATTTGGCTGAGGAGTGGAGAGAACATTGATTTAATGGAAAGAATTATGTTTAATCAACCCCACCTGCAACAAAAAAATTAGCAAAAACAAGTCTCCTTTTTTTATGTGTTATGTAAACAAAAGTTTGGCGACTTTTTAGTTGGTGCGATTTTCAAGACTGCGCCAAACGAATAACTTAATACAATGGCTAGGTTGCCATTAAAGGAAAAAATCCCCTAAATTTTTCCTTTTTTTAACAGATTAATTTTTTTTTTTTTTTTTCTGCGTGAGTGTAAAGCATCTTAGCCAAAAAAATCTCAACGTTCAGACCACAGACACACTTGTTCCCAATTAATAACCATTGTGGTGGTTTAGTTTAATTTATTTTTTCTTTTAAATCCAATTTTGTTTTTCTCTTTATATTGAAGATGTTAGACTTAACTCTGATTTTTATTTTCAGCTCAGCAAGTAACAGAATTATACATGCTAAAGACCATGCATCTATTCAACTAAATATTGCTGAAGTGAGTAATTATATCCCTCTTTGGTTTTCAAATGTATGTGGAATGATTGCTGAATTTGTAATTAATGTATGGAATGCCAGGAGTCGATCCAGGCAAAATTTGGAGACAATTTAAGGGCCCCCTTCACAGAAATCCCTTTAAATAAAATATGCTTCTTCACGAACTTTCATTCCCTAAAAATATACACTTCATTTTTATTTTCTTAGATTTTAAAATGTGTAATTTGCAAACAAATGAAGTTCGCCAGAAAGGGAAACTTTAGGACTTGAAGTTATTATTAATAATAAATGCTTGGTTCGAATTTGGGTAACTGAATTTCATCTTTTGTTACAAAATGAGCCTTAAGAAAAAATTTCGCCATATATTCCTGAATGCCTAAAATACAAGTGTTAAATTTCTTTGGAAATTGTTTTTTAACACAACTACATGATTGAGTTGAAGCTGTACGATTCAGTGGTCAAATAAAATTCTACCTTATAAATCTAACCAATTGACCATTTGTATTGTGAGTGGATATTGAATATCCATTTGAGTTTCTGTAAACCAGCCATTACATAGGGTAGATGTGCCAGTAATGGACACCCCCCAATGTTTTTGATTTATAAAAAAATAACCAATAAAAATTTTGCTTTATTTATTTTTTCATAACTCCCCCTTGCATGTTTTATAATCTGGGTTATTGTTGACACTCTTAATCAAACCAATTAGGAAGCAGAAAATGTTTCACTGTTTTCCTGCGAAAATCTTAATGAACGTGCTAAGAGCTGACTTCAATTAATTTATATTTTTCTTATTTTCTTGCAAAAATTGCATGTTTTTGTTTGGATAGTAATACAAAACTTTGAATTTCATATACCAATGGCCATTTACAAAATTTCATTTATTGTTAAAATTTTAGGACCGGTGTCCATTACTGGAATGCTTAATTTAGTCACTTTCCAGTAATGGACACCCCATGTGGCCAATACTAAAAGTGTAATTTAAGTAGTGCATAAAATCTTTTCATTTAACTGAAAAGCTAATTAATCATATTTAAATTTTACTTAGTAGAATGGAATAAGCACTCTTTTAATAAATAGGCTCATTCCATGCCAAATCAACCAAAAAATTTCAATATTCAGCCTGACCATTTCGGATTTTAATGATACTGTCGGGAATCATTCTCCCTCATGATATAAATGAGAATATATCTTTTTATTATTTCATTAGATTTTCATACAATTTTTTTTTTCGAAAAATCATTTTTTGGCTTGCATAACCGTTTTCAATTTTGATTTTCTCATGTTCTATCAGGCTTAGGTGTTGTTTGACCACTCATTTTACAGAAAATTTCGCAAAGTTTCATTTGATATGCAAGTTGACTATGCTTGATTTTAAAAATTAACATTTTAAAATTTTTTAAATTGTGTTTTTTACAATTTTTGAAAAAAATTTGTTTTTGTAATATTATAAGCTTGAAATCTTTAAATTTTTAGAGTGGGGTCTCAATAGGATCAGGAGTTATGAAATAAAAGCTGAAGATTATCATACAAATAATAAATAAACAACAAATTAAGCTAGAGTTAGATTATTATTTGTATGGTAATCTTCAGCTTTTATTTGTCATAAATGCAAACTTAGTTTCATTGATGAAAAGCAAAGATGGGTAGAACGTGACAAGTGCAAGAATGCTTATTTTAAATGCATTCCAAAATCGCGTATTGAATGCTTTGGATTATCAGAAAATGATGAGGAATCTGAAGATTTGGCATTTGAATGCCATAATTGTACAGCACATCATTCGGACGTTGATAAGAGAAGATTAGATAAAATGCGGCAATAAAATGTCACCAAACTTAATTATTGTAAACTAAATCTTTATATAAAAATCCTTTAATGTAAATTTCTATCTTAAATTTCAATATTGTCTTTTATCAATATGCTTTCATTAAGTTCTGAACCTAAATACTATCATAAAATTATCTAATTATTTTTTGTAGGCTGTCCATTACTAGAATTTTGGGTGTTTTGATACATTTCTGTTATTTACAATTTTAAATTTTGATTCATATTGGGTAATAAGACTATGAGATTGATTAAATAATGTTGATGGATTAATATAATATTTAAAAAAGTGGAATATAATAGTTATAACTATTAATTAAAAAATAATTTTTAAAGAAATTCCTTAAGGCTGTCCATTACTGGCAAATCTACCCTACATTGCTAATGTTGTTTGTATGCCGACAGGGGTCGATCCAGGCAAAATTTGGGGCCTATTTAGGTCCCCTTCACAAAAATCAATTTAATAAAATGGGCCCCTTCACAAAAATAAATTTGACAAAATGGGCCCCTTCACAAAATTCCTTTTACTAAAATAGGTCCTTTTTTAAAATTCCATTCCATAAAAACTTGCTATTTATTATTTATTTATTGTTTTGTGATGTTTTAAAATGTGTAATTTGTAAACAAACAAGTTCACCTGAGAAAAAAACTTCACCAAAAGGATTTTAAAAAGTTTTTGTTTATAAATGCTTGGTTCGAATTTGATTAACTGGATTTCAACTTCCGTTACAAAATGTCATTTTTCACAAAAATATAATAAATTTCACAAAAATAACCTTTACTTTTCACAAAATGGGCCCCAAGATAAAAAAACCTGCATCAACCCCTGGCCGAATAATCAATTATCTTATTGCAGAAACCACTACACGATTATACAAGATTCTTTTTTGTTCAGATTTTGAATAAAAACCTAGAAACATAGGATATTTTAAGTAGAAAGCAAAATTCGGAAATTTCATTAGTGGTCACTGTCTTTAAACTAGTGGCCAGTTTTTTTATTTAAAAGTGCTAAACATTAAACTTTTATTAAAATTTCTACGAATATTAATCTAAAATTAAATAGCTCCATAGCTGCAAGAACTTCAGTGTTGGAGAGATTTTTGATTGATAGTAAATTCTACTATGCTTAAGTAATAGCAATTTTTCTACAGTAAAAGTTTGATTATCTGGCATTCAAATAACCGGAAAAATTCGGAGAGTTTATTTTTCTCTTCCCATAAACAGTTGAAAATTTTTTACTTATTTTAGGAACTTTACTGTTAGCATTCTTAAATTATCACAGTGACTGATTCGGCATAAAACAAATCTATGTATGTTCATGACAGTGAATGTTTTAAAATAAAAATATAGCGTAAATTATAGGTAAAAGTTATCTTTTTTTCTCACTGGTCACTGACCAGTACATGGATTTTTTTACTCGCCAATGTTTTTTAGCACTGGCCAATAACTAATTTACGAATACTTGATAAAAAAAATTTGTCAAACAATTGTAGAATAAACAGCTAAATTCGTGAAATGGTGTCGGGAAAAGAAATCACAACATTCGTCAAATGGTCTCGGGAAAGAAATAAGGCATTGCAGGAAAAAAAATTATGTCTAACTATCGTGAAAAAATTTGAGAGTCGTCAAATAGGTTCAGGGAAAAAAAAATCTCAAAATTCATCAAATGATCTCGAGAGAAAAATAGTGAAATTTGTCTAACAATCGCGGAACAGAATTGCAAAATTCGTCGAACGGCAGTGGAAATAGAGTGCGGAATTTGTCGAACATCACCGGAAAGAAAGTGTGCAATTTGTTCGTTCATGGACAAAACATTAATCGATAGTCGATAAATCGCGAAATTCGCCAATCGATAACAGAATAATCGCAAAATTCATTAATCGAAAGTGGAAAAATCGCAAGATGCATCAACTGGTTTCGGGGGAAATTTTTTTCAAATATAGTCGAATGGCTTCGAGAAAAAAAAAATAATAATCACAATTCGTCAAATAATTTCGGGGAAAAAATCGTGAATTTCGCAACAGCGTGAGAAAAAATCTTTTTCCATTCAATCATCGCAATTGGCGAGTGTGACTATTAAGTTTGACCAGTGGTGGCAATAAAGTCAATCGTCAAATTTTTAGTAGTACTCGCCAATTGGCGAGTGCTAATTTTGTCCTATAGCGTAAATAAAAAATATAGCCCAATGGCACAGAATAGCTTCATGTTGTCATAGTCAGCATTCACCCGCCAGCTGATTTTCCCAGAAAAAGATACATTAGTTAGTAGTCTTCCCTGCTTGTGGGATGTCTAATTATAAATAATGTAATGTTATAAAAGATTAATAAGTAAATTTAGAAATGACATCCTAACAGAAAATATTTACTTTTAATTTGTCAAAATTAACTTTTACCAAATACAAATTTAATAATTATTTGATCAATTTCCCGATGACAGGAAAATAGGCCAAAAAATCATTTTCCTTTTTCACTGTTACATCGATACCCCACCCACCCTTTTCTTTCATGACAGATTTTGTAGTGTACTAAAAAACTGGGCAGAATTAGAGCTTAACATTCATAAAGATTTTCAGCTTTAAATTTTGAGGAGTGAAGAAGGTAGCAAAGACAGAAGCGAAAATTTCATTCGGTGGAGGGCTGAAAATCTATCAAAATGCAGATTCTTTTTCCAATATCATTCTGCAGAATTGAAACATGTGAAGATCTGTTTGCTGTTGCATGGATCTTCTCTCCCTATCAAAAAAAAAAAATTTTTTTCCCAAATGAAAATTTTCTTCTGCAAGAAGCATTTTTTATTTGCGATTCTGCCAGGGGGATGAAGTTAAACTCCTTAAAATTTCCGGGCCAAAATATGTTTGTCTTAAATAGTGGGCTGTCAATAATAATTTTCCAAAAAACTAAAAACAGCATTCAATCAGTATTAATTATAGAAAATAATTGCATTGTTGTGGATCTAAGGCTGTATGTGTATGTCCTCATAACATTTGTAGTGTTTTTCATTGGTTTGTCAAAAAGATTACAGCGGTGAATTTTCTGACCTGGTGAAAAGAATAGAAACCTATTTTATGAGTTATATCGTGTTCACACTATGGTAGTTAACTCTTTTTTAAATTGAAACAACTCAGAATTAGGATTCACATATCACATTATTAAACAACAGCCAAACAGATGTTGTCACGCCCATAAGTTGCTAAATTTGTAATTAAAACTTCTGACTTTACATAATTTATTATTGTTTGCATGTTATATTACTAATTATAAATATACATTTTTTTTTCACCCAGGTTGATGAAACCACCGGCAGATTTACCGGAAATTCTATTGCATATGCTATTTGTGGTGATATCAGGAGAATGGTAAGTTGCATCTTTTGTATAAATCAAGGATATTTGCAGTATTTTTCTGGCTTTCTAAAATATTTTAAAAACTATCTTACATGATTAAATATAAATTAATTTTATATGCAAATAATTTAATGTCATTTTTTTATTTTTGCTGTAATTTTTTTCATTGATTTATAAATTTAATTTCTTTAATATTAAAATCTTATTTCATAATTATGAAAAGAAAATCAGTTTCATTTTATTGTATAAATGTGTAAAAATTATTAATTATGAAAATTTGTTTATAATATAGCTGGAAAAATGGTATTTCTTATTTCTTTGACCCTTTTTCTTGTTTGAAAATTGTAATTTAGAGATACTAAGAAATTAACTATCGAGGTTTAACTGTTTTTGATAATTTTTGTTGTCTTAAAGTCTCAAGCCTCGTAAAGTAATTGCTATCTTCAATCCTCTGTTGAATTCAATATTTAATCGGGTTCTTATGTTAGCTATAATTTTAGCTTTGAATATTTTTTGCTGCTATCTCATTTCAATACTTTTCGGTGACAAATCTGATTTTATACAGTACCTTTTTATGTATTTCATAAAGGTTAAAATTCCCGGTCGCCACCGGCCACAGGGCGACTAAATGTAAAAATTTGACGACTTTATGCTAGGCATCTGATCGCCAAAGTGGCGATTTCTATTTTTAATGTAGCAGTACATCAAATTTTTAGCGCCATTTTGTTTCCAGGGATGCCATTTTGTCTGCCGATTTCAGCTTTAATTTTTTAAAAATCGAATCGGCTCTTTCTGCAGAAAACAATCTCAATTTTCATCAAGTAATTACGGAAAGCGATCACGAAATAAAACAGCGATTTTCGGCAAGCGACCGCGAAGTAAAACTGCTGTTTTAGGAAGTGATCGCGAAATAAAACTACAATTTTCAGCAAACGATTGCGAAATTTAACTGCGATTTTCGTTAAAAGACCAAGAAATAAAATAGTAAATTTCAGCAAGTGACCACGAAATTATATTGCGATTTTTGTCAAACAATCACGAAATAAAATCGGTGATTTTCGTCAAACAATCGCCAAATAAAACAGCAATTCTTGTCAAATGATCACGAAACAGGCATGAGATTCTTCCGATCCATCCGCGGTTTTCCGATTTTTTTGTCACTTCGACTACAGATCGGGGGGGGGGGGGGGGGTGCTAATTTCGTAAGAGGATCGTGGGGAAAATGCGAATTTCGTCAAAGGATCGGTGAAAAAACGTGAATTTTGTCAAAAGATCGTGTGAAAAAACGTGAATTTTGTCAAAAGATCGTGTGAAAAAACGTGAATTTTGTCAAAAGATCGTGTGAAAAAACGTGAATTTTGTCACGATCGTGTGAAAAAACGCGAATTTCTTAAAGGGATCGCTGAAAAAACGCGAGTTTCATTAAAAGATCATGTGAAAAACGCGAAAATATCAAAAAATCACGGAAAAACACGAAATTTGCTTTAAAATTGCTGAAAACACGCGAATTTTGTCATAGGATCGCTGAAAAACGTGAATTTCACCAAAAGATTGCCGAAAAACACGCATTTCACCAAAAGATCGCCGAAAAACGTGAATTTCACCAAAAAAACGCTTAAAAACGCTAATTTCCTCAAAAGATCGCCGAAAAAACACGAATTTCCTCAAAGGATCGCAGAATATACGCAATTTTCATCAGTTTACTGCATTGGGTTAAAAGATTGAAACCAAATTTATTTTAGTAATGTAGAAAATTCGCCATGAAATGCGAAAACAAATTAAATAAAAAAAAATTATTCAAAAAATACAAAAAAATAAAAACGTTAATTTCTTCAAAGGATCGTTGAAAAAACGCAAATTTCATTAAAGAATCATGTGAAAAACGCGAAAATCTAAAAAAAAAAAATCACGGAAAAACACTAAATTTGCTTAAAAATTGCGGAAAACACGCGAATTTTGTCATAGGATCGCTGGAAAAACGGGAATTTCGCGAAGAGATCGCTTAAAAAACGCGCATTTCACCAAAAGATCGCCAGAAAAGTGCAAATTTTGCCTAAAAATCGCTGGAGAAATGCAAATTTCGCCAAAAAAAACACGCATTTCGCCAAAAGATCGCCGAAAAAACTCATTTCGCCAAAAGATCACCAAAAAACTTGAATTTCGCCAAAAAAAATCGCTTAAAAATGCTAATTTCCTCAAAAGATCGCTGAAAAAACACTAATTTCGTCAAAGGATCACTGAAAATGCACAATTTTCGTCAGTTTACTGCATTTGGTTAAAATATTGAAACCAAATTTCTTTTAGTAATGTAGAAAATTCGTCATGAAATGCAAAAACAAATTAAATTTAAAATATCTATACAAAAAATAAAAACCACGATTTTAATAAAACAACCTCGAAATAAAACCACGATTTTCGTCAGGTGATCGCGAAATCAAACTGTGATTTTCGTCAGACGATCGCGTAATACCATGATTTTCATCAAATGATTGCGAAATAAAACTGCGATTTTCGTTCGCCAACAGTAAAATAAAACTAAGTTTCAGCAAATGATCGCGAAGTAAACTGCGAATTTCGTAACACGATCGTGAAAAAACTTAGATTTGTTTTTGTTGGAGTAAGTAAACTGCCACTGTGATAATTTTATTTTTATATACTTTAAAAGATGTCTCCGTAATATTCATATTTTTAAATATTTACTTTAAAACTATTTAAATCTACAATCCACGGTAATAAGTGGCCACTAACTTGACATTAGTGGCTACTAAACATACAGCCTTTACTGGCCACTGGCTACTAATGAAAATAGTGAATTTTAACCTTTAGTATTTCATATTGTATGAAAATAGTGAATTTTAACCTTTAGTATTTCATATTGTGACTTACTTTCATCTTTGATTTCATGTAACTAAATAAAATTCTGTAAGTTCTTTGTTTTTTAAATGGAGATGCTTACTCCCCTTTGCTTATAGGGCTAGTGATTCTCCTATAGCAATTTTAGAGTTCATCCACTAAATAATTTTTTAATTATTTGGTCAGATATTGTAATACATTTAAATAATGCATGATGAAAAATAATTCAACCGTAGTAACCAGTTTATGGTGTGTTATGGATTTGAAGCTATTAATGCTAGTTTCAGTATCAATGTAGAGATTATGAATTATTAAGCATATTATTTGTTATATGTTCATCTAATCTCTTAAAGTGAAATGCATGATTTGATCCTTAAAATACTTATATAGTGTTTTAAGTTTGCAGTCTATCTACATTGCTTTTTATGAATAATGTGATATGAAATTTCTGTTAATAAATTTAAAAATTTCTTGTTTTAAGCATTTTCTTTATAGAAAGTTTCAGATTATGTTCAATTATCTGTTTGTTGGTTTGACATTTCCCTTTGTTATTTAAAATGCCTTTAACTGTCTGATTTTATTTTCTATTAGTGATGTGGATAATGCTTAATTTTTTTTTCAATGTTTTAACTTCAGGTGTTATTTAGTGGGTAAACTGTAGTTTTATTTGGCAAAAGTAGCTGTGCTATAATTTTATATCGCAGTAGTTAAGACTGTTATAAATACAAGATATTTCATAATAGTAAAATAAAAATTGACATGTTAGAAAATCATACGTTTTAGCAGTAAAAATTAAATTTTGGCTTCAAGTATTTGGGGAGAATAAAGTGTGTGAAATGTCATATTTGTCATAAAAATTTGACACCATGCTCGTTGCAAAGGTTAAATGCAAAGAGCACTGTTTTCAATTTTTATTTCACGACATACTAGAACTTAAAGTTGAAACCTATGTGGTGTAAAACATTTTATTTATTTTTACTAAAAGTCAACAAAAAAATATATTTCTTTAACATAAACTAAATGTACAATCACAGCCAAATATTAAAAAATATATTTATTAATTTGTATTAAAGATACTTTTTTTTTTTTTTTTATTTTTTTTTTACTTATTTACATATATTTGTCTGTTTATTATATTTTTGGATGAAGTAGCTGCACTGTGTGCTTCAGAGTTTCCCCCAGGTTTAAAAAAGGGCAGGGTGCTGCTGGTGAGAAAAAGGCACTTTTTTATTCTTAAGGGCACCTTTTGGATTCTTGAGGGCACTTTTCGGATTCTTAAGGGCACTTTTTTTAATTGTTAAAAGGTATTATTTTAGTTTTAAAGCCACTTTTGATATTTAAAAGTCAGGGCACTATTTTCAAGACAACATTGAGTCAATTTTTATTATGAAAGCAAATTTTTTAATACAAAAAGGAGAGAGAGCACTTTAAGGGGGCAAGAAGGGTGCTGTTTTGTAAACCCAAGGGCAGGCAGGGTGCAGCACCCTTCTGAAACTGTCTAGGGGAAACTCTGGTGCTTCATATATTATTTTTGAGCAGAGGATTTCAACTGCTGTACTGCAGCACACTCGTGTGTCCTGAGAAAATCTATGGTATACCATGAAATTTTTCAGTCAATTTTGATAAAAGTTTTACATATTAACAAAGATGATATTTTAAGGATTTGAATGCTTTTAATGAATTTACAGAAATATAATCCCATCTTCAGATTATGTTAATTTTTTTAGATAAAAATTGCATTGAAAGGAAACAGTTTGAAATTCAAAATGAAATAGAAACATTTAAACTTGTGAAAAAAATCTTATTGAAGAAATTTTATAAATTTGATCTGTTTTAGTGATGTATTTCATAGTTTTTCATCATATTTTAAATGTGCTGTGGAAAATTATGGGTTCAAGTGCGCTGTTTGGTAAAAAATTTACAATACTGTTTTAATCATCTTTGAAGGATAGAATATTGCTATAGACATTGTTATATCTTCACCTAATGATTTTAGCCATGATAGATCATTTGTTTTTAAGTGTTTCATTGAAGAAAAGGTTTTCATTTAAATATGACATTAAGAATGCAACAAGTATTTTATAAAAGAATTTACACTTCTTGTGCAATATTTAGAAATTTAAAGTAATGAAAAAATGAAAAATTTTATTATTGATCTAAACCAATTCTGTGACTCACATAAGATCTCTCAGAAATTATCGAGATTTATGGATTTGGCGTAACTTTTGTTTTGTATTATCTTAATCTATTTAAGTCTCTTAATTTACTGTATTATGTGCTACATCCTCATGTAACATATGCACCCTAAGGTTTAACATTTTTTTTTGGGGGGGGGGGGATATTACAAACACATTTTATTCTATTAAAAAGAAAACAGCCCTTTTGCAAGTTAATTAGCAATGAATTTTTTACAAGGCTCTCAAAACCATTATACAGTAGACGCTCGTTAATTCGAACTCAAAGGTTCTCAAAAATAAGTTCGAATTACCCGATGTTAAGAGAAAATATAACTTAAAAGGTGTATCACTGAAGAAGAAAAATCTCCTAGTATGTGTAACTAGTGTTTCCCCCAGAATAAAAAAGGGCAGGGTGCTGCTTCAAAAAAAGGGCACTTCAGCTGAACAAAAAGGGCACTTTATAAAAAGTGATATTGAAATTTTTTGTTTTAATTGCAATTCATTTTAGAGCTGTTGGGTGTATCTGAAGGACACAACATGACTGTTTCGTTAAAATATTAAACTTTGCTTACTATTTGAAAAAAAAATCATATAACAAAATATATCTTGCATCAAAATAAATTGCAATTTCATTTCTTATTATTTATTATAATACAATTTAATAAAAACAACGTAATTTTAAAACAAAATCAGCATGGAGTCGTCCGATAGATGCCCCGCAAGCTCAGGCGCGAAAGTTTTAGAGCTGAGACTGCTATAGGATTAATGTTTCTCGTTTCTCAATATCGGGAGGGAATCATACAATTAAGATAAAAATCATCATTTTTCTCAAAAACATTTAAAGAAGTTTTGTTGAAGAATTGATATGTCAGGTGTAAAATTGGCTCATTTCATTATCTCTGTAATAAAACTGAAAATTCTCAAACAATAATATTACCTTTTAAGCCTAATTTAGTTAATTAGAAAATTCCATGAATCGTATTAACTAGTAGAAAAATTCTCAGGTAAAGTAAAATACACATGTAAAATACAAAATAAAAATCAATATAAATGTTGCAAAAATAAATGAACTTTTTGCAATAATTGCGGTTATTCTTCTGTACATGCCTCTTAAATGAATAATTCACAACTCTTTTTAATATCAAACATAATAGCATACAAAATTATTGCTTTAAAAAGGTGAGTCATATAAAAATTAATTTTTAAAAATCTGGATTCACCAAATAAAATTTATTTTGTTAATAAAAACCATTTTAGCAATATGCATATAGGAAAAAAATCAAATTAGGAGAACAATCTTCTTTGTTTCTGGCTAAGCCAAAGTTTAACTGCTTCATCGATAGATAAAGGCCCATTGCATTTAATGTTGATTAAATTGTCCACATTTTCAATTTTTAACCTGTTTCTGTGGTTGGTTAAAATAAGTTTTACTTGTGAGAAAATTCTTTCCACTTCAGCAGTTGAAACAGGCAAAGTGTTCGCAATTGAAAGTAATTTTTTTATGTGAGGTAAATTATCACCAACAGTCTTTTCCAAATCTGAAAGGGCTTTCACTAGGTATGGAATAGTTAGTAAACTTTGTTCATCATCATTTTTATCAATTGGTAAAAATAAGGACTTAAATTGGTCCCACTCTGAAAGTAAATCATCCACATTCATATCATAAAATTCGGCCAGCTCTGTCATTTCTGATGTGCCATGAAATGTATTTCCGTGTGGAAAATTTGATAAGTCCAAGACACTAAGCATTGTTACTATCGGTAAATTATCGAGCCTTTTTGTAATATTTTCTATCAGCTTATCAATGAAAAGCTTGGCATTCAGCTCAAACTTATCTATTTCTTCTTGAGTGACCATGATTCCCATTTCTCTTGCTCGTTTTCCAATATTTTTGCAATGAGCACCTCCAGGTTTTTTTTTTAATTTCCGTAATGCAGTTATAGTTGATTCTACCTCACTTTCAACTGTGGCTAAAACAACATCTCTTCTTTCAAAAATCAAATTTAGCTTGGAAGTGACTGCTAAAACATCACATAGAAAGTGAATCAACACAAAAAAATCATATTTATTTATCATCTTCAGCAAGCCTTCAGCTGTAGGTCCGGAAACACCCTGAATTATCCTTGATTGCTTGGTTGCAACAGCATTTTCCAAGTCTAATATTAATGGCTTAATATTTTTTCTGATGGAAAACAGAGCATTCTCGTGTGAAAGCCACCTGGTATGTGCTGCTTTTTTAATTGTAGTTCCTTTACCCTGAGAAAAAATACTTTGAATTTCTCTAAGGCTTGAACATCTTACAGCACTATTTTTGTAGT
This sequence comes from Maratus michaelseni, assembly GCA_963931845.1. Taxonomy (NCBI): domain Eukaryota; kingdom Metazoa; phylum Arthropoda; class Arachnida; order Araneae; family Salticidae; genus Maratus; species Maratus michaelseni. The sequence goes on along the minus strand of OZ007593.1, from coordinate 125,923,750 downwards.
ATTTGTACAATCCTGTTACAATTTCATCCATTTTGGAAAAACAGGGTATGGATCCAAAAGTATTCTTTGCTGCAAGAGCCAATCTGTGGTTGTGGCAATGTATAGAAATAATTTTTCTATTTTTCCTTTTTAATTTAGCAGCAACTCCTTCCTTATTTCCTGTCATTACACTTGCCCCATCACTGCCAAAGCCAGTCAGTTTTTCTAAACCACCACACTTTTGAATTTCTGTTTCTAAAGGAGAAAATATCGTATCTGCTTTACCATATAAAATTTCAGTATCTAATAATGAGTAAATGAGGTCTTCATCTCACCATCTTTAATATATTTAGCTGTCATTGCTAAATGTTTTCTATTATTAATGTCACTCGTTTCATCAATTAACAGAGTATAGCTTGGGCTTCTATTAATGTCGGATAGTATGGCCTTATTTTGAACTGTTGCCATGGCTTCAATAAATTCAGGTTCCATTCTATGGCTTGTATATGAAGCATTTTTGGCTTTCTTCAGAGGGGCTAAAACTGGGGACTGCAGCTCATTTGTGCAAAAATCTATAAATGGCTTAAATACAGTTGTATGTGGTATATCATGTATAATTAAAAAATGTAAACATTTCATTGCTGCTTCAACAGCTTGGAATGTTTCAGAATCTTCCTTCATGTTTTCTTCAATCCTATTTCTCATATTTACTTCAGTAGTTTCTGCCTGTACTGCCTTTTTATGCATTTCCCCATTTAAATGCAAAGTAACTTTATCTAGTCTTACTGTGGCAAACCCGTTCTTTATCCATGGTGAATTTGTATATAGTGGTACTTTTGAAAGATGTTTTGAACACAGAAGACAGAACAGAAATTGTTTGCCTTCAATTACATCACATTTCAACCAGGGATGTTTTAACGACCATTCACTCTGAAACTTTGTACTGTGCTTGGAATTTCTATTACTATGTATTTGTTTACTGATATATTGGGATTCACATACTTCAGCAGTCACTTCAGTTTCTTTTTGTTTTTCTTTCTTTTCTATGTCATCCAATTCTTTTTTCTCATCATTTAACATTTGAATTTGAATATTTTTATCTTCAAAAGTATCAGACTTTTTTTCTTTGGAAACTTCATTCATTAGAAATTCTGGAGAATCACAGCATGTTTCCTGATTGCTATTTTTAGCATCTTCATTTGTAGACTCATCCAAATGAACTTCACATACTTCAGCAGTCACTTCAGTTTCCTTTTCTTTTCCTTTCTTTTCTATGTTATCCAATTCTTTTTTCTCATTTAACATTTGAATTTGAATATTTTTATCTTCAAAAGTATCAGACTTTTTGTCTTTGGAAACTTCATTCATTAGAAATTCTGGGGAATCGCAGCATGTTTCCTGACTGCTATTTTTAGCATCTTCGTTTGTAGACTCATCCAAATGAACTTCACAGCATGTTTCCTGACTTCTATTAACATTTTTATTTGCAGAATCATCCAAATGAATTTCACAGATCTTGTTACTTGCTTCTTGACCACCTTCAGAATCATTCATAATTACTACTGGCATTGTGTTTGAGATTTCACTTGCATTTTTATGCTGTGCGTCTTCAGTTAAATGTGCCTATCAAACAAAAGAATATTTCATTTAAAATGAAATACGAAAACATTTGCAAAAATATGGTTTAATTGCCTTTTATTCTAGTAATGTATAAATTTTGATTACTTGTGTTAAAAAAATAATAGTTGACCCGCCAGGCGTTGTCGGGGACCATAAAAATAATCTTAAATATACCTAAAATTAGTGTTGAAAGAATGATTTTATATTTTTAAATGAAAACCTTTCCAAACAAATCTAGTATTAATTCCCCACTGCCTCGAATTTGTATAATTTTTTTTTTTTTTTTTTGATGAACAATATATCCTAACGTACTTGAGTTTTACATCGGGTCGGGTAACCCTCCCTGCGAGGCTATATTTTCTGCTGCTGGTCAGGTTAACCCAATTTTTCTCTCCCACAGCTGAAATTCAGTATATTAATTCCCCACTGCCTCGAGTTTGTATAATTTTTAAATGAAAAATATATCCAAACGTTAGTCCTACATCAAGTCGGGTAACCCTCCCCACGACGTTATATTTTCCTTTGCGGGTCAGGTTGACCAGGGACCGATTTACAAATTTGGTTGCCCTGGACACAAATGCTTATGGGAGGGCCCATTGCACTTATTTAAAAAAAAAAAATCAAACAAAATCGAAAATGTAAAAAACGGCTTTTGTAGAAGTTTATCTCACCTATCCAATGAAGAAAAAAAATCATTTTAAAATATTGAAATGCAAACGTGATATTTTGAAAATTTTCTCTCATAGGATTAACATTAGCGAGTGGGGGGTTTCGCGTGAGAAGTAGCCTCTTAAAAAGTTATTTTTAAATTAAAAAAAATTATAAACACAGATTTTTCCATATTAATTTTGTTTTTTAATATTAAAACTTCACCAGATTTTGGCCAATAATTGAAAAATATTCAGTAGCCTTTGGGGGCCCTGAAATTCCGGGGTCCGTGCCCCAACTCCTCTGCCATAAATCAGGCACTGGGGTTGACCCAATTTTTCTCTCCCACAGCTGAAATTCAGTATATTAATTCCCCACTGCCTGGAGTTTGTATAATTTTTAAATGAAAAATATATCCAAACGTTAGTCCTACATCAAGTCGGGTAACCCTCCCCACGACGCTATATTTTCCTTTGCGGGTCAGGTTGACCAGGGACCGATTTACAAATTTGGGGGCCCTGGACACAAATGCTTATGGGAGGGCCCATTGCACTTATTAAAAAAAAAAAAAAAAAAAAAAAAAAATCGAAAATGTAAAAAACGGCTTTTGTGATCTTACCTATCCAATAGAGGGAAAAAAAATTTTTTAAATATTGAAATGCAAACATGATATTTTGAAAAATTTCTCCCATAGGATTAACATTAGCGAGTGGGGGGTTTCGCGTGAGAAGTTATAAAGTTATTTTTAAGTTAAAAGTTAAAAGAGTAAAAAGTTATTTTTAAATTAAAAGAAATTATAAACTGATTTTTCCATATTAATTTTGTTTTTTAATATTAAAACTTCACCAGATTTTGGCCAATAATTGAAAAATATTCAGTAGCCTTTGGGGGCCCTGAAATTCCGGGGTCCGTGCCCCGACTCTTCTGCCATAAATCAGGCACTGGGGTTGACCCGATTTTTCTCCCCCACAGCTGAAATTCGGTATATTAATACCCCACTGCATCAAATTTCTATTTTTTTATTTTTAAATGAAAAATATATCCAAACGTACTAGTGTCCTACATAGAGTCGGGTAACCTGCCCCGCGACGTTATATTTTCCGTTGTGGGTCGGGTTGACCGATTTAAAAAAAAAAAAAAAAAAAAAAAAAGTGCTATATATGTGTTAATTTTTATGCAAAAAAGATAACATTGATATTAGAGATAGAACTGAAGTCTACCTTTCATAATTGAATTAAAAAATATATTAAATTTCTATCATTTCGGGTTCAGGTTGACGAAATTTTTGCCGGTTACCTCACTGCCTTCGGTAGCGTGCTACACACGCTCCGCTCTGTTTTGATTTTACACTAATATCAGGAAAAAACGCCACAAAAAGAAAAAAGAAATAGTTGTAAACACCATAGCTGAAATTTCAGTATAATGGGTTTTAATCGCGAATGACGTGTTAACACATTAATAAGCTCAAAAAGATAAATTAGGGAATTATTAATTTGGAATAAATAATAGTAAGAAAATTCAAAATTACGACGATTTAAATATAGTAAATATAAAATGTAAAAGAAATAAAACCCTTTAAAATCGCATAAATGCCGTAGTCTGAATCCATGGATTTCGGTATCCTAGAGAGTTGATTCTGATAATTCACAGACTCATTTTTAAAGGTACAATTTGCAGGTATAATTGTCCAAGTGATTCAGAATTGAATATCGTTTTCGATGAATGTATTACATTTTGTGTTATAAGCGATTGCTGTCTCATAACGAATCTTCCACTTTAGGCTTTCTTGTCCAGAAAAATGGAAACGCTGTTCGATTTTATAGTTTCAGAATAACGGAACCTGCTAATTTCCTGCATCTAAGATTAAAAATGGCTTAGCGAAAGTGTCAGAAAGTAACTGCTTTCGACGCGAGTACAGCCTTAAGTACTTATCTAACAATAAATTAGGATTTTATATCTAGTTCATTAGAAATTTTGAAAGCAAAATTTGAAAATCGGCCAATGAACCTTACTGATATTTATTTTACACTAATTTGATACTTTTTATTTGCTATCTTTCCCGAACAGAACAGTTATCTGCAGAATTAAACCCAACCTACTTAAGCATTAGAAATTGCTTTCTCTTCTTTGTCTGCCCCCCCCCTCCCCCGTTGTTTTTAAACTTTCCTTTAAAATTAATTTAAAAATCAAAACCAAACTGCTAGTTTCAGTCAGTCTATCTGCAAAAAATATTTCATGATCTAATTTTTATTAGGAAGATTTCTGTCCACTTTGTAGAGATAAAAGTCATAAACATATGACTCATAGTACCAAAACGAAATGATTCACGTATGCGTTCCTAAAGTTTGCCTTTTATTTTTTTTCTCTCTTTCTTTTATCGCTCTGCTAAGAAACATTTTAGCTGACGTAATGTCAAAAAAAAAAAAAAAAAAAAAAAAAAAGCGAAATGCGTTTACAATACACAAATTGATTAAAAAAAAAAAACTCAATCAATTATATCTCTAATATCAATTTTATCTTTTATATAGAAAAAGGACATATCTATTATCTCTATATTTTTTACCATCCAAATTTAGACAAACCTTTGAATAGCGGATACCTCGAAATCCTGCATCAGGTCAAAATGTCCCTCCCTCTTTTTTTTTTTTTTTTTTTTCCGGGTTGGAGTGACTATATATAATTTTCTTTCTGCGGGTCTGGTTTACTGTATAATGTTTATTGTCTGTCAGATATAGATTTTTGTATGTCCGGTTTTTGGGATTTTCACAAAGTTTGAGATGAGCTTTGTATTAGATTAATATAAATATATATTTGAATATCAAAACAACCCGAACCCGAAACAAGGAATATAAACCTGACCGGAACGAAAAAATATAGCGCTGACCAGACCCGAACCGCGGGCCGGGTTAAAAGTAGAAGAAAAAAGGCTGCCAATTTCTTGAAATGACTTTCAGAGAATAATTATTTTTTAAATAGTAAAAGTTAACATTTTTTAATGCTGCTGAAAGCAGTGGAGCCATAGATTCATTTGGATAGATAGTTATTTAAAATTATAAAATCATACAAATTCTCTGTTGAAGGCAGTAGGCCCTCGAACATTACACGTTCGCTTGGACAGATTTTCGTTTAAAAATATGAAATCAAAACAGATTACAGCGTGCTTAGAACGTCCGGTATACGCTGCCGAAGGCATTGAAGCTTCCAACACTACTAGGTTCGTTTGAATAGATTTTCATTTACAAATATAAAATTTTACAAATCCGAAGGTGTACGTTACCAAAAGCTTAAGACTCAACATTAGGTTTGTTTGAAAAGAATTTCGTTTACAAATATTAAGCAATCCAACGCTGATTTTAGGCATATTGAAGGAAGATATATTTAGGATTTTATCAGGTGCCTGGGCAAAAGCGGGCGAATCAGCCAGTTATCAATATAGATTACTATTCTAAATACATTATTTCCTCGAAATCAATTAGTGCTTTGCCCCTTTTTTTTGGGTGGGGGGGGGGGGGGGCTTTCATGCATTTTGAAGCTATACACCTGGGTAAAAAAAAAATAACCCCACTTATTCCTGGTACTTTCCCCTTTTAAAACTATGTAATTTGTTAAAAAACATATTAATTATTAATACATTTACTATCTCAAAAAATTATTTTCATCATTTCTTTCTCTCTCTTTCTTTGTCTACTTCACAGATTTCAATACCGCGTTCTAAGAGAAATGAATGTTCTTCAATAATTTTTGAAATGACAGAGAATTTCTATTTATGTTGTGGCAGGGCTGGATAAACCTCTGTAGCTAAGAGAAGCACCATGGAGATAGCACAGTATCATTTTGGAACCCTCTTTTTATCTGGGGTAAAGTTATCAAAATTTTACATACATGGAAGCTTCCTAATGCAGTTTTTTTTCTTTCCCGCACTGCCACGTCGGAAAATTCGGTTCAAATTGCCCACTTTGACAGCATTTTTTGCCTTTACATATAAATGGAACATACTCTTCAATTACACAGTTTCTTAATAAGTACTTGCCGATTTCATGCGTTTGTGACTAAATATTAATTCAGAAGTGCCTCAAAGTATCCAGTTTCGATTTGAGTTCAGCCTTAAGCATCAGGCGATTAATGACTGCCATTTTTTTCCAAAACGTATCAAAAGAGACTATTTTAGAGAGAAACCAGAAAAAAGGAGACTTTTCCCCTATACTAGCGACTACTTTTGTAGAAAACAAATTTTTCGTTAATCCCAAAGCTGACAGCTTTTCTTTTGTTGTTTTAAGCCTGTCTCCCAATTTTACATTTCAGTATAATTTTTTTAAAGTTTTCTATTGTTTTAAAAAATTTTCATCATTCAATCTAAATATAGCGCAAAGATGGCAGTTGTTCCACTTTTAGCAGAAAACAACTGATTCCAATGTAAAAAGATAAAAATAGGAATTAGAAGCCCCAATTAAACAGTCATTTCGGAGCCTGTTTAGAGGGGGGGGGCTCATGCTTTATGTGGCTTTTGCCGCGGATAAGTTATTTGCGTGGCCGGCGACTGCTCACCAACAGCGGTTAGTTAAACACACTAAAGTCAGAGCTGTCAACCTTAGCAAAAGAGAGAGAAACAAAAAAAAAAAAAAAAACAGGAGATTCTTTGTAGTTTAAAGGAGGATATTAAATGAGTTTACGTAAGAACAATGAGTTATTTTATCATTCATTTAGAAATTTAAAATATATTAACGATGCATTTGACAACTTAATATAATCATTTAAAAAATATATATATTGATTATGAACGAAATTCGCAGTTTTTTTTCAAGGATTGCGTGACAAAATTCTCGACTTTTTCAAAATGAGATATATTTACGAAATTAGCAATTTTTTTTCGTGAGCAGTTGATTGATTTTTTTTTATTCTTGTAGACGAAATTCGCGTTTACTTCTGAAATATATAAAGGAAATTCAAGATTTTTTTTTTTTTTTTCGTGAGTATTTGACGAAATATGCCATTTTTTCAAGTGTTTACCGCGATTGATTGACTAAATTTGCAATTTTATTAATAATCAGTTGATATCATGTTTTTGAGAAATGTAAAAATCATTTAAAATCTCTGTTTTGGCTAGTAAATTGTTTTTTTTTTTACACCTATTAATTTCAAAATACTGGTTTTTCGGAATTCAGAAAATAATAATGATAATAATAATAATCGCGGAATTTGGCTAATTCGCAACAAAATCACATTGTGGATTGGATATATATATATATATATATATATATATATATATATTTTTTTTTTTTTACGGAAGCGGATTTTCGTATTTTCTACTTTATTACCGTACTACTATATTGTATCTTATATTTACGGAAAAACTCAGGAATATCTAAAGAAGCTGGCGTCTATGTAGTGATCAGAGTCATTTTTTGAGATTCAAAAGAATAGTTTTTTATTTTCAGAAGTACGTTTGTACGAATTTTAAAATTGCAGTGAAAAACCAGTGAAATTCATACTTAAATGTAAAAACGGTAGATTGTGCTAAAAATTGAGAGAGTTGGCAGCTCTGTAAAATATTCTATAAATATCTATCAAAATCTACTGTTTGTAGTTGAAAACTTCAAAATTGAACTTACCTTATTCTGGTCTTTAAAATGTTCATCAATTTTTCTGCATTTTGCACTTGCCAATTTATATTCCTTTTCTCGAATACGCTGTTTTCTTTTTAAACTTGGCATGTTGAATAAACTTTTTAACTCTACAAAAATAATTTTTCTTGAACAAACAGCTTGCAGGTAGCAGTGCACAGGTATAGAGTGAACGGTACAAGGTGGTATATGTACTCTGTTTTTTAGAAGTACAACACTGGTAGGGGATAGGGCATGAAGAGGATTATAGATTGAAATTCTGCTTTTCATAGGTGGGCGATTCTATTCAACAAAGAAGAATGTAGTGATCAGTAGGAGAAGAAAGGAGTAGAAAAGAAAGAGGAGAGAACATTGTATCCTCCTAGGGAAATACCCATTGTTAATTCCCAGAAGAGAGGGGCACAAACAATATAATACTTTGAGGTTAAAACATACATTTGCTAAACAGAACCTTTCTTGTGATGAGGATCTGTCCAGAATCTAAAAGGTCAGAGAGTTTGGGGCAGGGGACATCGATGACAGGTTTATTACCCTATCACCTCCTCTTTTTTTGTTGATGAACACAAAATCTTTGGAAAAGAAAAGCCAGTCAGGATTTACGAGATTTTGTGGAGGATTTTTGAAAAAAGCATATAAATGCAATTATACTAGTCTGTAGGGAGGTTCCGGAAATCGTACTCTAATGCGAGAAGTTCAAAGAGCTTCTTCTGGACATAGAAATATGCTGATAGCAAACAAAAAACGGCAGCAGATACGGGGAAATACCTGTCGTTAATTCGCGGGAGGAGGAGGGGGGGGCACTAAGAGATCGGAAAACGTAGTTCAAAGTACTTTTTTTGGACATAGAAATATGCTGCAAGCAAATGATGGCAAACAAAAAACGGCAGCAGATATGGGGAAATACCTATCGTTAATTCGCGGAAGAAGGAAATAGGGGGGGGGGGCACCAAGAGATTGGAAACAGTAGTTCAAAGTTTTTCTGGACATAGAAATATGCTGATGGCAAACAAAAAACGGCAGCAGATATGGGGAAATATCTGTCGTTAATTCGCGGAAGGGGGGGGGCGGGGGGTGCGGCACCAAGAGATCGGAAACCGTAGTTCAAGGACGTTTCTCCGGACGCTGAAATCTGCCGACGGTAAATTATTGAGTACTGAAAATAGGCAGGGCCCATTTCTAGATTCTAGATACATAAAAACGGGCAGGGCGCATTTGTAGCTATAAAAAAACGGGCAGGGCGCAATTACAGCTATAAAAAAACGGGCAGGGCGCTGCGCCCTCGCGAAAACGCCTAGGGGAAACACTATGTAACCCCACAAAATATATTATACTATGCTCAGGGCTAGCATTCCCCCTAAAATTCCTAAATTTCCTAAATATTATTTTATCCCCTAAAATTCCTAAAATTCTCCTAAAATTTTCTTCTTGTTCCTAAAAATTCGAAATCGACAAAATTTCACCGGAAAATATCGCGAATTTCGACAAATAGTCACCGAAAAAGACACGTATTTTGTCAAAAAAGTGCTAAAATAACGCAAATTTTGTCAAAAAATCGCTAAAATAACGCAAATTTTGTCAAAAGATCGCTAAAATAACGCAAATTTTGTCAAAAGATCACTAAAACAACACAAATTTCGTCAAAAGATTGCGGAAAAAAGCAAATTTCGACAAAGAATAGGGGAAACAACTTAAATTTCATCCAAGGATATCATGGGAGAAAAAAAGCTAATTTCGACAAACAATCCTGAAAAAAAACTCAAAGTTCATCTAAGGATCGCGACAAACACTAATTTCTTCAAAGGATTGTAAATTTTTTAAAAACATCTCGGGAAAAAAAACTAGAATTTCTTAAAAAGATCGTGGAATAAACGTGAATTTCGATTTTAAAAAAAATCGTGAAAATCCTTCCAATTTCATTCAAAAATCAAGGAAAAAAGATAATTTCGTCTAAGAATCACGGAAAAACGTGAATTTCATCAAAAAATTGTGGTAAAAAACGCCAATTTTGTTGAAGGATCACGAAATTTTGTCAATCAATCGTGCATATAAGGCGAATTTCGTCAAACGATCGCACAAAAATACAAATTTCGTCAAAAGATTGCGGGGAAATCTCAAATTTTGTCAAAAGATTGCAGAAAAACGTGAATTTTGTCAAAGGATCACGAAAAAAAGCAAATTCCGTCAAAAGGTCGCGAAAAAAAGCAAATTCCGTCAAAAGGTTGCGAAAGAAACACGAATTCCGACAAAAGTTATCGAAAAAAATGTAAATTCCGTCAAAAGATCACGAAAAAACGTGTAAGTTTGTCAATACATCGTGCAAATAAGGCAAATTTCATGAAAGAATCGCGAAAAAATGCATGTTTCGTCAAAAAAAAACACTGAAAAAATGCAAATTTCGACAAAGAAGTGTGAAAAAAACATTTCAGAAGTTTTTCTGTTAGTTTCAGAATTTTTTTTTCTCATAATCACCCTTGCTTCCTGCCTCTTGTTCTCTAGGTTCACAGAGAACATCCAAAAGAGAGAGAAAGAGAGCATTCATTCTGGTTAGGCTCAATGATACAGGAATTAAAAATTCTAATTAATATAATTGCAGTAAGCATAAGTTGTCAAAACGGTTTGTAATATCAAGCCGTTTATTGTGCAAATTTAAATGCTCTCATTCGCAACAAACAACACAAGCTCATGGAACAAGGGCTGAATTCATTGGAATGATGGGAATATTCTTTGGCAGTGTACCACATGTGCCTGTCTAGCACGAAAATACTGTTATTACATACTTGTAATGTTAAAAATATCGCAAATGCCCCTAAAATTTTCCTAAAATTTGGAAAAAAATTCCTAAAATTCCTCCCTAAAATTTTGAAAATTCCTAGTACTAGCCCTGTATGCTATTTAAAATTAAACACATTAAAAAGCAATAAAGACTTACCTTAATCATAAAATGAAGCAGGTACGTGGTAGTAAGAAAACTTTAATTAAAAATATGAATGACACTTTTGGGAAAAACTGTAAAATGGATGTTTGGTTTTGTTTATTATGCCTACATTTTTTAGCCAACTTCTCGATTTGAAGTAAACATTTCAATTAATTTTCAGAGGAAGGTTCCATCTGAATAAATGCTTTCTGAGTTTTTATAGAGTCCATTATGGCTTGGTCATTAGGACGGTTAATCTTCTGAATCTGATAAGGTCTCTGCTTTTTCATCTTCTTGGATAGTTTTTATTATGTCATCGTCGCTCAGTTTTCCACAGACTTCTACGTCTTCATCTACCCTTACATAATCAGAAAAAGTAACGTTATCACTTTTGAATTCAGGAAAATCTGTATCAATATCGTCACATTCTTCGATATGATTGTTCTTTTCGGCGTGCATGAATTTAGTATGACGTAAGCAATTACTAATTGTGCTTTCTTTAACAGCGTCCCATGCGGTGTATAGATCATTTATAGCTGTCAGCAGAGTAATGTCGTAATTTTCACTACAATCTAAAGAAAAATTTATTTGCTTTAAGAGTTTCTTACGATAATCTGATTTAAGATTCTGGATGATTCCTTGATCCATTGGTTGTAGCTTCACAGTTGTGTTTGGCTGCAAACATATTCAACCTGTATGGAATTCAGTTCTGGTAGGTTATTGTGGCAGCTTGCGTTATCCACAAAAAAGAGAATTTACGCTTTTGTCTCGTAAACTGCTTATCTATTCCTTTTAACCAGCTACTGAAGATGTCTAGTGTCATCCATGCTTTTGCATTGGATGTATAATCAACTGGTAGTGTTTTAATTCCTTTAAAACACTGTGGATTCTTTGACTTTCCAATCACTAATAATTTAAGCTTTTTGCTCCCATCCATATTAGCACAAACTAAATCTGTAATCCTTTTTACTGCTTTTACCTCCTACGCAAGTTTCACCTTTAAAATGTAATGGCTTGTTTGGCAAGAGTTTATAAAAAAAAAAAGTGCAGTTTTGTCCGTATTAAAAATATCTTTTGGTAGGTAAGTAGATAAATACCCTGGCGGTTTCGTACCGAAATTAGTGCATACGTCTTCGTTTACATCATAGCTTTGACCACATACAGTTTGATAAGAAATATTGTGTCTTGACTTAAATCGAGAAAGCCATCCATCACTGCTTTTAAAATCTTCAATACCCATTCAACTTGCTAATTCATCAGCCTTCGTCTGCACTAGGGGGTCCATTTATCGGATAGTTTCCAGACCTAGCATCCTGGAACCGTAGCAGTAGAGCTTTTTCTAGATTTTCTTAGGACACATTTCTTATGCGTTTCCTTCCTCTAGTAAATTTTGATTTTTCCCAAGAATTTCAAATAAGTTGACTAGGTATTTTTTTTTTTTAATTCCATAGTCAGCTTCTAACTTTGTTTTCCATTCGCTACTTTCTTTAAAATTTCTACCTTTGTCTCCAAAGTTAAAGGTTTGTACTTTCCACGTGTAGACATCCTAATTTTTTACAGGGTCACATCACACACTGAGGAAAAAAAACTAGAGCACATTAACTTATCTGTACTGTAGTCATAACTGACGCAGTCAACTAGAATCTGTAGTAAAAACTGTTCATTTTTTCTGAAATTCTAAACATAAAAAATGATAGCGCTTCCCAGGGGTGCAAAAATACCGGGCGCCCGGGCGACTAAATTTTCGACACTGGCGCCTAGATATTTCTTACCAAATAAAAGTAATTCGTATTTATAACCTTGAATATTTATGGATGATTTTTTTTTCATGTGCAAAGGGGAAAAAAAAAAAACGAAGTTCTCTTTTACTGAATTGGACTGATATTTACAGAAATGTTGGAAAAATTAAGACATTGCAAATCGCTATCGGGGGGATTACCTAACAGTGTTTACCAACGGCTTCCGCCATGATTGGTTGAATGGAGACTTGTTTCGCTCCTGCGATAGTTTTGCCAGGGAAATGAGTCGAGGCTGTGCGCCACCGTGGAAAATATCTTCCTCCATGCTGTGCGTTTGCTGAACGTAGTAAGGTGCATGCGCAACTGCATAGTGACTTCGGACACGTTGCTCCGGACCACATGCATGTTTGGAAGCTTCAGCGACAAAACCATGTGCTATACGTTTCGTATTATTGATAGATAATGAAGCGATCACGATAATCAACAAGTAATGAAGCTAAATTTGTTAAACAATCGCGTTCAACCAATTTTTTTTCAAGTGAAAGATTTGATAAACAAACTGATTCTGTTTCAAAAAAGATAATACCAGAAAATAGTGATACGTCGCAAAATAATGAAGTGCTGAAAGAAAATTTGGAAAATTTTCAAATTTCATCAAAAAATGTGGATGTACCACTTGAAAAGAACGTACAGAAATGCAAATTTAAAGTAGAATGGTGCAATATACTACCTTGGCTGGATTATGATCCAAATACTGGTATAGCCAAATGCAGAACTTGTAATTTATTTCCCGATATAGCGGATTGCAACTCAAAAGTTGTTAGTGGATGTAGTGTTCCCTTTAAATTGGAAACTTTTAAGAAACACGATAAATTGTTTCAACATCAAAAGTGCGCAAGTGCTGAAAAAGCTTTAAATTCGCCAGAATCAACACCTTTTGCAACATGTTTACAAAAGTGTGATGAAAATATACTGAACCACTTAAAAAACATTTTCATCTGTGCATATTATATTGCAAAAAATAACAAGCCCTTTTCAGACATTGAAAGCACCCTAGAATTAGTAAAAAAAATTGGGTGTAGAAATGAGAACAGAGTATAATAATAGAACACAATGTGCAGTATTTATTTCCCATATTGCAGAAGTTATTAGAAAGGAAATGATTTCTGAAATAAAAAATCAGAAATATGTTAGCCTATTGCTAGATGCCTCAACTGACAAAGGTAGTGTTGAAAATGTCTTGCTGTATCTTCGATATATTAAAAATTATGTGGTGCAAGATACATTTTTATCTATTACTCCTTTAGATTCTGCAACTGCTGATGGATACTTTGAAGCTGTTAAAGATGAATTAAATAACCTCGGTATTGCAGAACTACTGTATGACAAACAGCTAATCGGAATTGGAACAGATGGAGCTGCAACTATGATTGGTGTTGAAAATGGATTTGTCCAAAAAGTTAGACAAAATCTTAACCATTTAATTGGGGTTCATTGTGTTGCACATAGATTGCATTTAAGTGTTTTAGATGTCGTAAAAGACATAAAAAGTATTGATATTATTAACTGTGTGCTAAAAACGCTATATAAATTTTATAATTCGTCAAGTAAACAAATGAGAGAACTTAAACAGATTTCAGCAATTTTAGAAGAACTTTTAAAACTTCAATATCTGCATAATGTTAGATGGGTTGCCAGTAAAGTAGGTGCTTTAACTGCTCTTGTTAAGGATTGGAAGCCTATAATAATTCACCTAGAAACAATTACTGCTACTGAAAAGGGGAATGCTTCTGCAGAAGCTAAAGGTCTGTTGAAGAACTTAAAATGCTTTAAATTTATTCAAATGACACATTTTCTGCTAGATTTTTTGATAATTGTGAAAAAACTTTCTCTCATTTTCCAGAAAGAACATGTTATTCCGAGTATTCAGTTATTTGTTAAAAAAAACTGTAGAAGATTTAACTTTGTTACCAACTGTGCCAGGTCGCTATGAAGACACATTCATTAAAAATAAATCTCTTGAAGGCAAGTTCAAAGATATCCAATTAACTGGATTTTGTGAGTCCACGAAAGTTCAGATTGAAGGAACTAAAAACAAGCTTGTTGATGATGCTGCAAAATACATTAATCGGAGATTTACGATAAATGAAAACAGTATTGAAATGTGCACTAAAATATTTGACACATTTTCCTGGCCCAGGGGAAAAGAGCTTCAAGATTTTGGAAAAAAAGAAATGCAATTATTAATAAAACATTTCCAGAAATATTTTATCTCATCAAATGTTGATTTGGAAACAGCTGAAAATCTTGCTCTTGATTAATGGTACGAGTTTAAGGTACTACGTCAAGACCTGAAATTTAGTGAACTTTTGATCAAATCAATGAAAAATGATTCAAAATTTCCTATTTTATCAAAGTTACTGCAAATTGTGTCTGTAGTACCTGTGGCAACTGCATCCTGTGAGCGAGGATTCAGCACCATGAATTTCATCAAGAACAAGTTTCGCTCTACATTGACATCTCAAAATTTAAATGATTTATTATTAATAAATTTAAATGGACCTTCTGTAGAAGCATTTGATCCCACAAAAGCAGTTCAACGCTGGTACTTCACATCAAAGACAACAAGGCATCTGAGTGGCCACAAACAACATAAAAATTTAAACGCAAAGGAGGACAAACAATAACTTAACATCATTGATCTATGGGATGTAGATGTGCCGGTAATAGACACCCTTAAGGAATTTCTTTTAAAATTATTTTTTTATTAATAGTGATAATTATTATATTCCAGTTTTTTTCAATATTATATTAATATATAAACAATATTTAACTATTTTTAGTCTCATTTCCCAATATAAATCGAAATTTAATTTTAAATAAAAGCCCAGTAATGGACACCCCATAAAAAGTAATAAATATAATTGTTTTTATGACTATTTAGAGCCAGAATTTAATGAAAACATATTAAACAAAATTGTTATTTTCAAATAAATTTAACAATTATGATTACCAATAATTAGTAAAATATTTGTGATAATCATTCACTTTCTATATCAAATACTGTAACTATCAGAAGATTAATATTTTAATTATTTTAGATGTATGGTTCAAAATACTTAATATCAGGCAATTACAGATTACAGCAATCAAATTATTGAGACAGTGGGGGATTTAAAAGGTAATAATTTAATAAATAAAAGTTTTGGAATATTAGTGTATAGTTTTGTCTCACTATTTTTAACAATTAAACTTCCAAAGACTACTTGATATATCACTTTTAATAATTAATATTACAAATATGAAATAAATGATACTGTGAGTTGAATATTTTAAAAACTAAATAAAACTGTAGAACTGATGTTTGAAGCCATTGATCTGCAGATTTACTAGTTTCATGATTACTATAACTTTCATTAATATTACGTTTTTCATTTTATTTTTTTGTCAGAAGTGAATAAGCAAACATTTAAGACAGAAAATAGATTTTTAATAGTTTCTGTAACTTAATTGTTTTTATTTAAATGAGGAGGGTATGAGCCCCACTTTGATTGTCCCTTAAACAATATTTTCTGCTTCCTGACTGGTTTAACTTAAAAGCTATTTATAAAAGTTTTGGCGTTATTACATTTTGGTAAGAGTAACTTAAAAATTAAATTTGATTATTTAAGTTTTCAGTTAAGTCAAAATATTTTATGCACTATAAACATTACTGAAATTGCATTTTTAGCAATGTCTACATGGAAAGTCCATTACTGGAAAATGACTAACCATCCCAGTAATGGACACATCTTAAAACATTAAAAATAAATGGAATTTTAAAAATGGTTTTTAGTATATAAAATTCAAAGTTTTCTATTACTAGCAAATCAAAAAGTTGCAAATTTTGCAAGAAAATACAGAATATATAAATTTACTAAATGAATTTACTCTTAGCATGTTCATTTAAGATTTTCACTGAAAAACAATACAACTTGGAAACATTTTCTGCTTCCTGATTGGTTTGATTAAGAGTGTCAACAATAATGCAAGATTATAAAATATGCAAGAGGAGTTATCAAAAAAATAATAAGTTAAATTTTTATTGGTTACTTTTTTATAAATCAAACACATTGAATGGTGACCATTACTGGCACATCTACCCTATTATAGGCCTTGAAGTTGAAGTGAATTACATATTTGTACTTTTGAAAGTGTTTAGAGAATTTTTTAATGATTATTATTTGTATTTTACATCAGCACTTCCAATTTTTTTTAATATCTATATTTTATATAATTTTACTTTTTTATGCAAGAAAATTTTGTCATGTCATGTCACATAAATTTAATTAAGAAGAGTAATTTATTTTTACTATTATTAACTTATACTGTAATTTTATCTTATAAATTTGTCATCGATAGTAACTGGCTCCTAGATTTTCAAGAAATTTTTGCACCCCTGACGCTTCCCCCCCCCCCCCCCCCCCCCTCATTCTTCCTCTTGCCCTCCTGCTCTGTTTCTACTCACGCAGGTGGATTCCGCTTGGCAGGAGGGAGGAAAAGTATGTTGGAGTGTGGCGCGCTTGGAAAAGAAATACAGATGATTTTGACACACACAATAATAAATACAGCGTGCTTTTTCTCCATTAAACAAGAAAAAAATTTTTTTTTTTTTTTTTGTCAAATTTTTAGTTAGATTTAACTGAAGTAAGTGATAAAAATTAGTTCGAATTAATGAGATATTTTTAACATTAATTCCAATACAAGGTTTTGGGGGCTTTTGGGTTAGTTCGAATTAACCGAAAGTTCGAATTCGAATTAACAAGCGTCCACTGTATTTATAATTGATAACAATTTCAGAGAGTTTTAACTATTAAATGAAATGACCCGATGTGGGAAGGGGGGGGGGGGGGATCTACTTACTAGCATCTTTGTGAATTTTTCATACAGGCTTCGATTTGAAACCATTATATTTATGACTCATAAAATTTCAGAGAGTTTGGATAGTAAAAACTTTTTTAAAATATTAAATGACCTGATGTGAAAAAAAGAAAAATTGCCCACTTAAAAATTCTGAATCTATTTGTCGAAATATGGAAAAACATATAACCCCCGCTTAAAGAGCACACATTTTACTTTAAAATGATGCATTCTATTTTTTAAAATATAAATATTGCATAACATTCAATGCAAGGTTTGTTTAAAAAAATTTTTTATTTAAAAGTAATTCTTACAAAATAGAGTTATCATAAATTTGAGGTTTATTTTAATCATGGGTTCGGGCAACGCCAGGCTGGTCAGCTAGTTTTAAAATAAATTTTGTAATAAGAACTGTGAGGTATACACTAGTGTACAATCTTCTGTTTACTTCAAAAGTTAATCACTCTTATGTTAGCTATAATTTTAGCATTCCATTTTTTTAAAATGCTTTTATCAAATACTTTTTTCCATGTTTATTTTTAATGTACCTTATTAGTGACTTAAATACATAGTTGTAATAAAAAAGGAAAAAATATTGCATTTTTCTGTATTCTTTGTTTTATTTTTGATATTGTCTGTTTGCATTTTTGTTTTTAAATGACCAGGCTTGCAATGTGAAATGCTTTTCTTTGCATTGTTAAGTGGAGATGCTTACTCCCCTTTGGCTTGTGCTTGCAGGGCTAGTGATTCTCCTATAACAATTTCACAGTTCATCCACCAAGTACTTTTTTAATTATTTGGTCAGATTTAGTGATACATTTAAAGATTTTTAGATTGTTATTTAAAAAATAACCAGCTTTTGAAATGTTATAGATGTGTTGTGTTATATATGCTATGTGTTTCTTCTCGTCTTCTTATGCATTTACATTTACTCTATATTTTTTACAATGCAGAAACTGTCACTTTGTATATTCTTTCCTTCTGGCCTCCAAATTAACTGTTTCCTTCTTTTGCCGCGTTATTTAAAAGGAGATGCTTACCCCCTTCTGGCTTGTGCTTGTAAGGACAGTGATTCTCCTATAACAATTTCACAGTTCATCCACCAAGTTGTTTTTTAATTATTTGGTCAGATTTTGTGATACATTTCAATTTTAGATCAATGTTATAGGTGCTTTAATTATGCATGTTACAAATGTGCTTCTTTCTTATCTCTTCTATAGATAATGTGCATGTTTGTCAACAAATTTGGTTTGTTGTGTGTCTACTCAACTTAATGTAGGCAAAACATTGAGCTGAATTGCTTGAAGTTTAGCTAAATTTTGAAGTTAGATTACATTATATGATGTATAAGAAATAATACATTATGAATTACTACTAACTCTGCAAGAATTGTTACTTTTTGTCTACAATTAGTTGAGAAATATATCTTTGAGTGTATGACGTCACATGCATGCACATTATCTATTTGTATTCGTTAGTCTTCATTATTTACTCTGTATATTTTAACATCTTTGATATTGTGACTATTTGCATCTTTGTTTTCAGATAACCAGGATTATTCTTTAGAGTGCTTATCTTTTGCCTTTTTATTTGAAAGGAGATGCTTACCCCCCTCTGGCTTGTGCTTGTAGGGATAGTGATTCTCCTACAACAATTTCACAGTTCATCCACCAAGTTTTTTAATTATTTGGTCAGATTTTGTGATACATTTAATATACTGTCATGTTTTGGGGAGCAAAAGCAGCTTATTATTACTTTTATAAACTGTAATCCTTAAAATGTTCAGTTTTGATATTTAATTTTTTTTTTTTTTTTTTTTTTTGTAAAGTTTTAAATAAATGTTTAGTTTACGTATATTGATGTTGATGGTTTCCAAATATTTGCTTAGTACTTATCTTTGTATTTTTGCTTTTCAGGGTGAGAGTGATGATTGCATAACAAGATTAGCGAAAAAAGATGGTGTTATTGCTAAGTAAGTTAACATAACAATTTTTATTTTTAACTTTAGATATTTTAAACTTCTACAATTTTAGATTAGTTGAAGTACTAATTTACCAAGTTTGTACTTAGTTTACAGTGATTGTGTAGATCTGCTGTGCATTGATTATGCAAAAAGTATGAGGGAAGATGTGTTTAAGATATTTTCTTCCTGAAAGCAATACAAATTGTGGGAATTAATTTTAAGCAACATATTTTGTGTTGAAGTTTTCTTATTGCTAAAAGGAACCACTTTTGTTTGGAGAAAATAAAAAGTTGTAAGTTTCGGAAGCATCTGGATTGCCAAGAACCAGAAATACAAAATTTAATTGCATTATTGGTTTAATTCCTAACTCCTCCCCCTTTTAATCTTTCTTTAAAAAAATTTGCATAATTTGTGTGCTTTAGAACATGTGAAGCATCACTAATGTTTTGTAAAGTGGAATATTTTAAAACAAATGTATTAAATGAGTTGGTGCAGCATTGGGAGAAGGCATTTTTCTCTTAAAAATTTTTTTACTGCTCTGTGAGGACAGTGTAGAGTTCTAGGAAGGAAGGGATTTGCTTATTAGCAGTCACAAAATCAAATCTTTTGGTGTGGAGGGTCTTCCTGGGCCATTTCCTGAATTCATGATCGTGTTAGTGAATGTTATATTTTTAACCCTTTGAGTAGCTTTTTCATAATTTTGTCATTCAAGTTTACAAATTATTGCAGACCAAACACAAATTTTATGTTAGCAGCAAACTAAAAACAGTGGTGTAAGTGTTTCAAAAGATGCAGAATGATTAAGAATGCATGGGGCCAGTGGCGCAGCCAGAATTCGGTTCTAGGGGGGGGGGGGTTAAGTTTATAATAAAGATGGTCGCCGGTTATATGAATCATCGGTTAATGAAATCAGTCTTTTAAATGAATGAAATCATAATGCTTTTCTCCGCAATTACGTTGGTTATGATTCATTAAAACAGCGTTTACAATATTAGAGTTACAAACTATAAAATGCATCAATGAAATAACACAAAACTTAGGTTAGATTTATAAAGTGTTTAAAAATGATGAGGGGAAAACTTAAAGATGGAAGAGCACAGTACAGCAATCACGAATTCTTATTCCTAACTTTAATAATAATGAAGCAATTTTAACAAAATTTTCAATAGACTTACTTACCTTGCTTTTTGCCAAATGTAACAAGTCATTTAGAACTTTTAGGGCTAGAGTCTTGAAATTTTATATGGATGTTACTTAAAAGACGTAAATGCTCCCCAGAATTTATTTTTTCATTACGAAATTTAAAAGAATGCAAGAGTAAGAAGCATTCTAAAATTACGATTTATGTGACACAATTGGTATGAAAACTTGGAATTTGGCATGATAATTACTTTTATGTAGTAAATGCTTCCTTAGAACATTTTTAAAAACATTTAAAATTTTAAACGGATGAAATGAGCTGAAAACTTTCTAAAAGTGTTCTAAATTAGGATTTAGTTGAAACTGTTAGTGTTAGAAACTTGAAATTTAGTATAGAGATTACTTTTAAGATGGAAATGCTCGGCATAAAGAATTTATTATAAATGGGAAATTTAAAGGTGTGAAACAGCTGAAAGCATTCTAAATTAAGATTTATTTAGAACCTCACGTCATATCGGGCCTTTCGAAGACTATCTTTTTTCTATGCTAAAAGTAACTAAACGTCTGTATTTCGACACAATCCATTAAAAGCATCTTGGAAGATCAAAATTACAGCGCCTACAAAAATTTGGAAACGCTATGATGAATAAAAGTTTAAAAAATCTGAGAATTTTTCGATGACAATGCAAAAAGAAAGTTGGGTATTTTGGCGTGGGTTTGCTCGGCGTCGGCTCATGTTTTCAGTATTAAATGGGACTTAGTCTTTTTTGACATGACTCTGTTCTCTTCGACTTTAGTCAAAGACTTAGACCTTTTTCATGGAATTTTAAAGAGGGGTTGGATTACAGTTATATTTACAATCTAATAAAATTTCAAACAGTTCGGACAGTAACTTTTTTGTGTTATTTAAAAAAAAAAAAAAAAAAAAAAAAAGCATTTCTTTTACAGCTAGATATATCAATATTTTTCAAAGGTCTGTAAAACCATTATATTTATAACCATGGCTTTACAAATTTGATAAAATCTGGTAGCCAGTAAAAAATTCTACCAGAACATGCTCCACTCCGAAGTCACTAATTTTCAAAAGCACAAAAGTTTTTTATCAATTAATTGAGAAAAATAATAAGCCTATTGTAGGATTATTAGTTACATAGTTTAGAACAGTTACATCATTTAAAAAAATGGTATAAACAAAGTTTTCTAATGAAATTTATCAAAATTACTTATCTATGAAAAAAAATGTAAAGCCTGCATTAACCGGTATGTTCAGGAAATGCTGATTGCCGAAGGTTTCAAATGTCTGGATAAGTGAGTGCTGCAAAATCTATATCTGATGAGGGGGGCATGGATGAAACAGTGAAACAGGAAAACAATTTCTGCCTATTTTCGTGTCAAAGTCAGTCAAATAATTATTTTTTATTAATTTAAAATTTGCATTTATTAAACTTATTTTTACCTAATTAAAAATGCCGAAAATGAGAAAAATGTCATTTATGGTCATTTCTTAGGTCAATTTTTGTACAAAAAATTATAATAAAAAAAATCGGGTTAAATAACTTGGTGGCTAGATAGAAAAACTAGGTCGCCAGTGGCGACCTGGTGACTGCATTTGTCAAGACCTGTTTAAAACTGATGAAAAATTTATAGAATTCAGACTACTGGGATTATTTTTTGTAAAACTATGAAACGAGAGACCTTTACGAGGAAAAGAAACAAACAAACAAAAAAAAACCAACCAAACAAGAAGGTGTCTTTTAAAAATGCTTTTCTGTCTAATAATCAATATTTTTTAGTGAAAATTTCATTTAAAAATATAAAATTGATATAAGATGTATAATCATACAAATTGGAGGTAATTATCATGAGCCCAGGCACCGCCGGACGGGTCAGCTAGTGTAATTTTAATGACATGCAGGTTGCATTCGTTAAAATGTAATAAGTGTAAATCAATGGATAACTAATATATTGCTGATCAATTTAAATTAATGCATGGTTAGCGTAAAATTGTGTGTAATTATAGATAGTATTTTTCTTTAAAAAATGCATTTAACGGCTTTTTTTTCAAAATCCATACTCACAGGCAGGGCTTAAATTCTAGGAAAAGAGAGTACCAGAGCTCATACATATACGCTATAAGCAAGAACCCGAAGGCTCTCATCCTGTGAAGAAACATATCGGAGACTTGAGGATTCCATGGAAAAAAATCATTTTATTTGAAGAAATATAGTTGAAAAAATGGGGCGGTCCACCAGCACTCAGAACGTCTATATCTTCACATCATGAAAACTCAAAATCGAATGCCTTTTTTTTGAGAGGCCACAAATTTATCCGCATTGACCCATAGGGTACAGAAGAAAATTCGTTAGGGAGAAACACATTCTAATTTTTTTTTAACGCAAACCACCAAACCAGATTACCAAATCAGCATCTTTATAACAAAAGAAAACTAACTGGTCCGAACTTAACATCCGCAGGAATTTTAGCATGCAGATGTATCGAGAAATAGACGTTGCATTTTATCTTTCTTTATTTATTCTGTGATCCAAAATGTATGCTTTAGGAAGGCACGCAGGTGCCAAACTGAAAATGAGTTCATTTCTCATATGAAAACCGCAAGCACATACAAAAGCTGCGATAAAAGTGTTTAAGAATTATGGAATTTTAAATAGAAAGGAAAGATATTTTCTTTTCACAGAAGCGCGATAGAATTAAAAATAGCTAAAAGAGGAACCACAACTAATTTATAAAATTTTAACGATAAATATATGAATCTCAATCATAAGCAAGACGTCGTTGCTACATTATCAACAAATGAAATATAGTATTTAAATTTGTGTACAGACCGCCTACGAAACAAATGATTCGAAAGAAACACAGATTGCAAAAATCTGCTCATAATTGAAAAATAGCTTTTTATAACTTTAAGTACTTTTTTAAAATTCTTACTTTTGCAAAGATTTTTTTCCTGGATACGCACATAGCTTGGTCTTAGATATAACTGAGAGCAAAAAACGCAAAAAAAAAAAAGCCGCTTAAAACTGAGAGAGACTTACAAAGTGTATGTTTTTTTTCTCTGGAATTCGATGATCTGTTATTGTTTCGAACGTGGAACAAAGACAGAAATGCAATTAAGAAACAGACCACTGTATACTATATAACTCAAAGCGTCTGTGTGAGAGTATATGACCCATCTTTTATTAAGACATCTCGACAAAGTGACGCAGTCCAAAAATCAAGTTTTGACATAACCTATGCGTGTAATATGCGCTTTCACAGTTTTAAGTAGAATTTTCGCCGTTTAATTGAATCACATTGTTGAATAGAATTTGATTTAAGAAAGCGGTGGATTCTGCCAAGGCGGAAAGGCCAAAAAACTTAATTTTAACCTTAGTAGTTTTGATTCATATAAGTGGCAATTATAGTAATTTTTTTTAGCTCTTGGGGGGGGGGGGGTTAACCCCCAAACCCCCCCTTGGCTGTGCCACTGCATGGGACAACATATGATAAGAACAAAACTACTACAAACATTTTTCCCATACTAAAACAGGGTCACAATCTACTTATTCAGTCACTTTATGTCACTCAAAGCTGAATTTCATAATTTTAAGAACAGTGAAGAAAGATTACCTATTATGAGTCGTTACAAAGCTGCAAATGTAAAAGAATGCAATTCAGTAAGGGTGCCATTAGAGCTGTATCATGTACTCGGCCAATACCGAGTAGTAAGAATATCAGTTTTTAAGCATATTGGGAAAACAAAGGAATTTATAGCTGATCTATAAAAAGTTATTCTAATATAAATCTATAATATATGCAATAATTTGCAAAAACTATTTATTTGGTACATAAAAATATACGTACAAAATTTAGAAGACAATATAGGTGCAGATTCCCAAAATCTGTAAGGAGCCAGTGACTTCTAAACCCAAAAAATCCAGTGGCCACATTGTGAAACAAACGCACAAAAACAATAGCATTTATATGGCTATATGGGATTTATTGTCTACTATTAAAGCTTAAAAGTAATAAACAGTATATTTTAAAATAAAATTTACACAAAACTTAAATGATTTATTTTTTCTTTATTAAAATTGGGCAACGGGATTTTATAAAATCTTCCAACCATAATTGTGTACAGTTTGTAGGAATAAATATTTATAATGTAAGGCCCAAATAAACTATTCTCTAACTTTTTTGTTCTATGAATAAATCCCCCCCAAGTTTTAGATTTTAATAAAATAAACTAACAATTTTTGACATTCAGGGATAATTTCCTTTTAAAGAAGAAAACGGGAAACTTGTATTTCTGCGGAAATGTGGTATCCATGCTTAGTCATGTTTTTTAATTATGGACACAGAAAAAGTAAAAAAGGGGTAAATATCGCAGAAAATGTACAGAATTGATTTAAAAAATAATTTTTTTTTAAAAATGCGGAAATCTGACAGTCTGTGAAAAAGGGGCATCCCTGTAAGACACTTAGACTTAGGCGACTTAAGTACTTTATGTATACTTAGACATGGAAAGTTAGTGGCCAAAGAAAAAAATCCAGTCGCCACATGGCGACTGGCGACCGTGAATCTGCACCTGTATTAGACAATATAAAAAAACCCATATAAAAATTAATCCAGATTCAAATTTAGTTTTATATTTATTCAAATAAAAATAAGTCTATAATAAAAATTATAACACCTTTTAATAATATATTCCTTTTAAATGCTTAAAGGTATAAACAGGCATAAGATTCTTCCGCAGTTTTCCTGTTTTTTCACCATTTTTCAAAAAAATGCAAAATTGTCTAAAGATTGTGGGAAAAACGTAATAACTTTTTTTTTTCATATTTAAAAAAAAAACTATATAAAAAAATTTAAAATTTTAAGATTTTTTTTTTTTTTACCAACCATAGTCAACTTGCATATCAAATTAAACCTTATAGAATTTTCATTAAAATGAGCGATTAAACAACTCCTCACACCTGTTAGAACCTGAGAAAATCAAAATTGAAAACATTTATGCAAGCCAAAAAAAAAAGGTGATTTTTTTTAATTTGAAAAAATAATTGTATGAAAATCTAATGAGAATTTTTTAAAAAATATTCTCATAACACATATACACAACATTATACATATGAAAAAATGAAAAGAAACTGTAAAGACAATAAAACATTTTTAATCAAAAGAAAATATGAAACATTTTGCATTATTCAATGTGAATTGTTACAGCAAGCAATAACCATTTTTAATACAGATTTCATATATCAGAAAGAGTACTGATGGATAAGGAATCAGTTTTAATTTCATATTGGTTAATTGTACTTTTTATGCATAAATTCTTTTTTCCATATTGTTTAAATAATGATGCTGTTAAAAAAAATTGAATTTACAAAAAAAAAAAAAAGTCTTTTTAAAAAGAGCACAATAAATTAGTTTTTGAATTGGAGTTAATTTTTAAAATATATGCTCAAAATGATAAGCACACACTCGAAGCTCACTTCATATGCACATCAGTGATTCTTACACACAATTACTCTGTATTTTACTCTGCTACTTGGCCAAAATACTCTGTATAAATTAAGTGTAATTTGAAATTATTGTAGTTTTCATATAATTTTTTTATGCAATTATGTATTTTGCAAGTTTTTTTGTATTTACTCATGATTTTTTTTCTCTTTTTCAGGAACTTCTGATGTTGTGAATCTTTTCGTTTAATAAAAAAATATTAAAACAGAATTGGTTTTCCTTCTGTCCTGTTTTTTGAATAAATAGTATAGCATAGAAATTGTACAAAATGAAATGCTTTTTATAGATCCGTTTCTGTTAAGGTATAAATATGATTCAAATGTAGGGTTATATAGTAGATTTGCTTAGTAAATTTTTTCTACAATCATTAATCTTGCTTACACTGAACCTCATGGGGGATTTTTTGCCGGGTGTCTATTTTTGCATGAGACTGTTTTGTCGACAAGCAGGTGATATTTAAGACTGATTTTAAAATTCGATAACTTCTTAATATTAGCCATATTTAAAATAAAATTGCTGCAGGAGAGTAATGTAAGATGTCAAGAGTTTTTTTACAGTGATTCCTGATTTTAGTTCAAATTACCAGCATTGATGCAAAGGAAGAAGGTTCAATACATGGAGTAGGTCCCATTCGCTAATACAATCTTGTTTTTAGGGCCCAATTCTGGATAAGATTTTATTGGCTAATGAGAGCTCCATTTATTGAACTTCCTTTCTTTACATCAATGTTGGGTGATTTCTGCTTTTGTCTCCATTAGATGTGTATTGCTTGTAGCACAATCTATTGCTGATAATTCAAACTAAAATCAGGAATCTCAGTTTAAAAAAAAAAAAACTCCTGACACACATTACTCTCCTGTAAGAATTTAAATATCGGTCCGTCCATTTTAGGAAACCCAGCAACTTTAATGATAAAAGCAATGTTATACAAGAATTTTACATCAAATTTTATTATGAGTGACACAGGGTGACTACATATTCTGGAAATCTAAGAAAAATCAGGGAGTTTTATCAATATGGAAAAGTTGGGGAATTTCATAAAAGTACTTGCAAATTTGTGTATATGCGAAAATATTTTTTGCACGAGACTGTTTTGCCGACAAACAGGTGGTATTTAAGCCAATAATCGTACACAATTAAAAAAAAAATAAGTGAAATTTTTGTTTTTTTCTTTTTTAAAGATGTATCCGTAATATGAGTTTTAGTATTTAACAAATTAGGTGATCAGATGTCCTCATTTTCTGTGGATAGTGCTTATATTGAAGGCAATTTAACCATTTTTGAAAATTTGATACATTAGCATAAGCTGACCAGGTGGTCAGCTTAATCCAATTAGCTATCCTGTCAGATATAGATGTCTTAGAATTGAACATTCTTCAGAAAATGAGGCAATATTGATTGGCTACTATATGAAGTTGTTGGACTAAATTTTGAGTTTGGGTTTATGAAACTGAACCAGTAATTTGTATTGTGCAATTTTTTTTTTTTGTTTTTTCTCTCAAATGAGGTATTGGCAAGCTGGATAAGTATTATACAAGGAAGCGGCGTACATTAAAAAATACTGCTGTGTGTATCATTAATAATGGAAATCTGTTAAAGGTAGTCAGAAAGATCGGAGAACTTTTTTTTTTGCACAATCTATTTTTATGCCAATGATTTTTTCTGTGTTTAGGGGATGCACCGAATAGTGATTTTGGCTGAATACCGAATATTCGGCCCACAGGTGAACCGAATGTTTGGCCAGCTGAATAGTAACCATTTGGCCAAATAGTAAATATTCGGCCAGATATTAGGCTAGCCGAATTCTCTTATTTCAGAGTTTTAACATTTTAAAATGTTAAATTTCAAAATAATTTTACATCATATTTAACACAAAGACAATTTTGATGAACAAAACCTTTTTACAATTAAACTTTACAATTAAAAAAAAAAAATCTATCCTTTGAACTATTATTTAAAAAAAAAAAAAAAAAAAAAAAACTAACTCCATGGCTTTTTCTGTGAACTAAAACAAATTAATAAATTTTGAAGGAATTTTTTACAGACATATAGTGTTTATTTGGCAGAAGGCGAGTAAACAAATATATATTCAAATTGTAGCAACTTAACAAGAATGTTTCTGAATGCAGAGTTTCCCCAAGGTTTAAAAAAAAGCAGGGTGCTATTGGTGAGAAAAGAGCACTTTTTTTTATTCTTAAGGGCACTTTTTTAATTGTTAAAGGTATTCTTTTGGTTTTTAAAGCCACTTTTGATTCAAAGTCGAAATACTCTTTTTAAGACAACATTGAGTCAGTTTTTACTATAAAAGCAAATTTTTTAATGCAAAAAGGAGAAGGGGCACTTTTTTTACTGAGGGCAAGAAGGGTGCTAATTATTGTACTGGAGGGGGCAAGAAGGGTGCTATTTTGTAAACCAAAGGGCAGGCAGGGTGCAGCACCCTTCTGAAACTGTCTGGGGGAAGCTCTGCTGAATGTACCAGAGTGTCTAAAGTGAAAGATTTTTTTCAGAAGTTGGAAATGTACAGTGTATTCCTAAAATATCAAAACAAACTTTCAAGGGAGATAATGTGGTCAAGACAAACATTTTCTGTACAGGAAACCAGCATCACAATGCATTTATTCAATCAAAAATACAGGGTATTCAGGGCTGCTATTTGCTACTATTTTCAACTTCAGGAGACTAAGGCAACTTTTTAAGCAAAAAAGGCTTGAAAAGCAACTATTTTATGAAAAAGGGAGACTTTTTAAAAATTTTATTCTAGTTTTTTCAAACACATGTTTCAGCAGATATGAAACAACAATAAAAAAATTTTATCATTCCAATACAAATTTTTCAGATGTTCAATACTACCACCAATGAGCTCTTTTTTTGACCAAGAGTCAATTTCACTTTTTTTTATTGTTCTAATTGCTGCTGCATAGTAACAGTAAGCAAATAAGCAATTATTTCCTTTGATCCCCCAGCATATGTAGTTTTAAATCATTAAAATTCTATTTCTCCAATGAAAAAGAAAATTGCCCTTTTTGTTGTTCACTAATAATAATAAATAAATTATCTAAATAACCTCCTCCATTAAAAAATTCCTGTTTTATAATCCTCATCCTCATGCTGCAAATCGTTTAAATCACTTTAATATTATTTTTTTAAGAAAATATATTTGCCCTACTTACTGATAACTGCTTCTAATAACAATAAATAAATAACCATCTGAATTTCCCCCCCCCCCCCACACCATACAAGGAAATTTAAAAGCTGTATTTTTATATTTAAAAAATTCTGTTCTAGCTCTCTAATGCAATAAATAATCAGGCTTATAAACTACCCCTTCATTCCAAAATGCTTTATACTTCACTTTGTCCAACCCAGGTGTCCTACTATTATGATATACATACTATCAAATACCAAACTGTTCGGTTCCACTGAATATCAAGATATTCGGCCAAACCGAATACTTAAAGAAAACGTTTTTAAAAATATTAGGTAACTTATTTTTAACAACAGAGATTGCTTTTACATTATTTGCTGTTTGAAAAGTGATCCACTTATTCAAAAATACAGTGTGTGTGATTCCAAGTCGAACTTTCATTTTGGTTTAACTTTAGTCACATTGTTGAGATCAAGGTAGATACTGATTTCCCTTTTACAAATTTTTTGGCTAAAAGTTTACAAAGTTTTTCTGATTATAACAATACAACATTTTATATACAATCTGCACAAATTCAGTACTGTTTTTACATATTATCAAATTATTATGTAACCATTCTAGTTTTCATGACATTTGAGTTTAGTTTGCTGCATCTTTGAAATTGCTGTATAAGGGAAATTTTTATTTTATGTGTATAATTGCTTTCTTTGAAATGACATATTTTTGTAGAATACTACAAGATAGTTGGCGTCCGATTTAAGGTGATGCACTACACATTACGAAAATCTATTTGAAAAATTTTTTACAAAGGAAAATTTCAGGGGGAAGAGAATTTAATCATTGATATTTATCATTACTACAAAGTATAAAATAATGCAATTTATATATATATATATATATATATATATATATATATATATATATATACAGTCGAACCTCGTTAACACGAAATTGAAGGGACTGCGAATTTTTTTCGTGTTATCCGAAATTTCGTGTTAATCGTCATAATAGTGGCGCCATCTATGTTAGATATAAGAACTAAATAAATTAACCTACAAATATATCCCTGCTCATAAAATCATAAATTAATAACAAATAGAAAATTTCATTAACAAATTAAACATTATTTTTTAGGCAATAATAAGTTTATTTACTTGCTAATCATTTTTTTAAAAAGTCCGTTATTGACTTTTGCTTCAATTTTTTTTAAGTAGTTTTTTTCGGAAGGTATGGACCTCATCTAATTTGTCTAATGTTCGAGAAGCATCCTCTTGTTCCATAAGGAAACGTTGTACAGTTTTCAATGCGGTTGATTCATTTACTGACACTAAACTTTTCCGTTCTGTGTCAATTTCATCATTCTCGTCTGACACTTCTTTGTTGTCATCTTTTTTTCAGCAATTATTTCTTCGTCTGTCGTCGCATCCGAAGTTAGCAAATCTTCATCTATGCAAATGTACTCGAAACAAAAACAATGTCTAAGAAATAATTTCCCGTTTTTTGGCTACATATCCATGACGCTCTTTAAATATTGTCAGTCATCCGTTAGAACATCTGAAATCGCTCTTACCGAGATCATCAGTAAAAGCCTTTGCTTTTTCTTGCAAAACTGCAAAAGTTAAAACAATGTTCTGGCTTCTTGACTCTTGATCCACCGCAAGATAGCAATTTCAATTTATTCATTCTTTCTTCTAAACATTCGTTTTCTTACGGGTTTGAATTGGTTCACAGCATAAGACGCTTCAATCCTTACACGATTTTTTAAAATTGCAGAGAGGGCCAATTGTAAAAGAATTGTAGGTGTCCCATACTTCGTCACATTTTCTGATATTTTCAGCAGTTTATCGCTAACTTCGTTTTAAAATTTTTGCTTGGTTTCTAAAGATACAGCTTGCTGTTTTCGACTCATCTTTTACAGAATTCTACAGAGTAACTGTGAAGCGAGTTTCAATTATGTTAGTTAGTGAAGTAAGGATTTCCCTTCTTTCACTCACAGACAGGGGAATTCGGAAACCCGGTTTATGTCACCAGGGGTCGCAGTTGTCCTATATTTCCTATATTTATAAAATAACCTTCAAAAATGTCCTGTATTGCCCTATATTTCCTATATTTCTCTACTTTCTCATATCTTTGGTATTAATATCGCCGCCCGCTAGCATTTGCGATCGTTTCTGCTGTTTGTTTTTTGTCGTATTTCAATACAAGAGTAATGGCTCAATCCTGCCCATGATGCTCCCGCTTTCAGCCAATTACAAACGAGAAGGAGTGTGTGGCGTAGATCGCTTGATTTTTAAACACGCCTTCGAAGCAGGAGATGAAACATCGATGTCTGTGGAGACTGCTTAATCTCCTTGGCTTCATTGTCCGTTTATTTCTCTTTTGGATATGGCATCAGGAAAGAAATCTTTCTGTTTGATGTTTTGGTTGTCACTTGTATCGCTTTGCTTGCTTGCTCGCTCGCTGAGTTATTTCTATTATTCAACGTGGTGCTTTCTTTTATTGCGATTATTTTAGCTTCTTTTATCGTGTATTCAGCTGCGATACCAAGTTTTTTCTGCCAGTAGAATCTACAAAGCAAGATTGAGACTTGTCGCTTTGTTTTTCAGAATTTTCTTTATGCTTCGTTGTTTTGGCATGCTGCGTTACTTGCGAGTAGCCACTGTTGCTTATGGGAACCGGACATTGACAAAAGAGACAATAAGCATTATAATCATCTTTACCCTTTACAAGCCATTCGCCGACTTTTTTCCCATGAACATCAATCTTATCTGTCCAAGCTTCACGGAACTTCGTCAGTCTATGTTCACGTTCAGTCATCGCGTTAATGCAATAAATATGCCTTTTCACATTGAAATAAAATAAAATTTAAAATAAATACTCATTTTACTCACTATACTCATTTTAATTTCTGCCATTTTATCGTTTTTTAAAGTTGTAGGACTATTTTCTTTTTTTTTTCCTGATTTTTTGCTTTTATTTACAGATTTTTCAAATTCTTTTTGAATTTTATATTTAGAGTAAGCATCTTTGTAAAATTGGATCATTTCTTTTGTTATGCAAGCTTCTACAGCTTTCCCACTAACAGCATCTTTTATTAATCTCAAACCTCTTATTGTGTCAAGGCTTAAAGAGGATCTTTCGGACGTTAGCATTCTCTTATTTAGAGAAAATCCTCTTTCTATGGACGCCTGCCCATGTGAAAAAGTTAAGATGGCTTTCTCTAAATTCCCCAAATATTTGTATTTAGGAAGTTGTTTACTGTCAGTCATGGAAAGGACATTTTCCCAGTAGTGATTTATTGGTTGCCAGGTCACATTAAAGCCCCATTCTTCACAGATATCATCATTTACATAAATGTTCCACTCATCTGTGAGTTTGTCAACATTGCTTTCCTATATTACCTCAGGTTGATAAAAAGGATTAACAATTTCATAAATTTGTAAATATCCATAATCTGTAAATATTCATACTACTCATCTGTAAATATTCATACTAATAATCACCTGTAAATATTCATGCTCATCTAGAAAAAAGAAAATCCTATGTATTTTGCTTAATTAATTTTTTATGAACTAAACAAGAATCTTAAAAAAAAAAAAAAAAAAAAAAAGTCGTTGATGTTTTACAAATTGGAGACTTGCTATTGTAGAGGTAAGTTTGGTTTTATATTTGTTTTTTAAGATTGTAACTTGATTTAATATCATTAATTAGTGAAAATTTATAAAGTAATATGGATCATGTGTAAAAAAAGTTTTTATAGCAAAATATATCCGATAACGTAATTTTCTAAATGTCCTATATATGTCCTATATATTTTGCGAAAAATGTCCTATATTTTATGGATTGGTCACTTCTACCCCTGTGTCACTGTCAATACAGTCAACCGAATAATGGAACAATCACTTTCAAAAAAGAAATTCCTTCACCCAAACTTTCATTGTGACTAATCCATAGCTCAAATGGTTAATGTGGGAACACTTGCGCACATCAGAGATCAAAGAAAAGCAGGGATTAGCCAGGAATTCAGTATTTCACGATTTTCTTAAACCCTTTTTCCCTGTATAGCTTTTTCAAACCATGAGAAAATTCTATTTTAAATAAGAGGATGCGAAATGTCAGTTTAAAATATCGAAAACATTGCGTAAGGCATATTTTTTACTTTGAAGCAAAACGAAAATTTCGCCTTAAGCGGGATTTTCCGAAATTCTATTTTGTGTTAAACGAATTAATTAACATTGATTTTCAGACTCATCTGACGGGACCTCAGTATTATTTCGTGTTAATGAGGTTCGACTGTATATATATATATATAACCATAAATGAAACATTATCATAACACCAACTTAAACATTTATTTAATTAAGTATGAAATAATTAGTTGACAATGAAAGATTCCCCAACACACTTAATATGGAATCAAAAACATTTAAAGAATAAGAAATTAAATAAAAATTGAATAAATGGAATTAAATGAATTAATTGAAATGAAATTTGTGGAATTTAGACAGAATTGTCAAGTCCCAATTGCCTAAATACCACAAATAAAATGAAATGAGATGTTTCAACATCATATTAGCCATACATTGCTAAAAAATATGATATTAGGACTACATCTCAAATACAATGAATCAAATCAGTGATAAAATAAAAAATAAAATACAATATTAAAAAGGAAAGAAGCCATACTTATATATTACAGAGAGAACATTTAATAGAGACATTAAGTATAAAATCCATAAAGATGAAAAGAGATATAAATAAGATACCTTGCAGTTCATGAACCATCATGAAAACCAACATGACTGGGGAATGAATTGCATAAAAAATCATAACATGTTGCCAATTTTAGAAATATAAATTGCTTTGCAGTGATGCCAGAAATAATGTTAAAATATAATGGATTATAAAATAAACAGGAACATTAGTGCTGCCATCTATTAGTAAAAGTGAATATAATCTGAATCGAAGGAATTGGATGGAAATAAATGTTTCATAATTCAACCAAATTACTACCTTAATTGATACCAATTAGTTAAATAATAAATAAATGAAATTAATTAATAAATAGAAAATCGAATTACATTAAAGGATGTATTAATGAATAATACTATGTTATAAATAAGTATTAAGATGGAAAAATTAATAATAAAAAACAACTTAAAATAGTGCTGCCCTCTAGTGGTAAAAGTAAATATAAAGTAATGGATGGAAATTAGTGTTTAATAATTAAACCAAATATATGTATATATATATATACTAGTATATAACCCCGTCAAAAATGACAGATTATTGATCTGCTTTTCTTTTTCATAAGACTTCGTACAAACAAACAGCATGAAGACTTTATTATTGAAAGGTTTGTACTGTAAAATGTACATGTACTGTATATGACCCCTTATCCGGAAAAACCCGAAGTCAGCAAAAAAATTAAGAAAATTTTCTAAATTTGTATAATTTTACAAAAATTTTAGAATTTTCGAAAATTTTACCGATTTCTAATTTTTTTTTTCAGTCCATTGTGTTTCAGTGTGTAATCACTAAAATATTGTTACTTCGGTAGTGGGTGAACACGCCCCCCCCACCCCTTCTTCCCGAAATTAGAAACAAATCATTTTTCTCTCAAATTTTAGTTTAAAATTAATTTATATTGTGATTCGTTTGAAACAAAAAATAGTTATCAAGAGTGATTCTGTTCCGAATTTTCCTAAAAATTTAAGGCATTCGGTTTTGAAAATTTTAGTCTTCAGTCCAAAGATTCGAACATAACAAAATCTTGAATTTTGAGCGATCGTCGCCGAAAAAACAATTTTGTCTCGTTCGAAGAAAAGTAGACAATTTCTTCAAAGGATTGCGGAAACAACTTGAATTTTGTCAAAGGATTGAAAAAAAACGCAAATTTGGGTGCAGAATTGCGAAAAAAAACGCTAATTTTGTTAACAAATCGCAGAAAATACGTGATTTCCGACAAAGGCTTGCGAAGAAAACGTAAATTTCTTCCAAGGACTCCGAAAAAATGGACAATTTCTTCAAGGGATCACAAAAAAACCACAAATTTGGTTAAAAAATCGGGGGGAAAAAACGCGAATTTCATCAAGTAATCGCGGAAAAACATTAATTTCTCCAAAGGATCGCGAAAAAAAAAAAACTCAAATTTCTTCAAACCACTGCAAAAAAATTTAATTTCGTTAAGGGATCGCGAAAAAATGCGAATTCCGTCAAAGGATCGCGAAAAAAAACCCGCTAATTTCGTCAAAGAATCTTAGAAAAAAATTCGAATTTTGTCAAAGGATCGTAAATAAAAGGTAAATTTCGTCAAAGAATAGCAAAAAACGCAAATTTCCTCAAAGAATCGCAGAAAAATGCAAATTTCTTCAAAGGATTGTAAAAAAAACGCAAATTTTTTCAAAGGACCACGAAAAAATTATATTTCATCAAAGGATCGTAGAAGAAAAACGCAAATTTTGTCAAAGAATAGCAGAAAAAAATGCAAATTTTGTCAAAGAATCATGAAAAAAAAGCATGAATTTTGTCAAAGAATCACGAAAAAAAAGCATGAATTTTGTCAAAGAATCGCGAAAAAAAAGCATGAATTTTGTCAAATAATCGTGAACTTCGGGAGGACCCAAAATCCGGAAAATTCCAAAACTCGGAAAGCCTTTGGTCCAGAGGATTTCGTATAATAGGTCAAGTACTGTATTTAAGATGGAAGCAAAATTTCAAAATACGCCAGTAGATGGCGCCAATGTACTGGATTGATCACTCAAATCCTCTGTACGAAAGAATTCACTGCTATTTCTGAAAAGAAAAGTGCTGACAGAAAAAATATATACAGAAATGTTGATATACGTGTTTTATATGAAATAGTTTTTGAAGGTTTTAAACAAAATTAAAATATTTAAAAGCTCTAATATGCTTTTACAAATATTTTAACAGCAAAATCGGATGAAGTATAGCTTTTTCATTAAGCCTAACATGGCGTTTAACTATGGTCGATTCGCAGATCAGAGTGGTCGAGCCTGGAGCTGTTACAGACACTTTCTTGCCTTCGGATTTTATTATAAGTAAGATATATAATTCAAATTTTAAATGAGTTTGAAATTGCAGAAGTGGTAAAAAACAGAAATTGGGTGTATGAGAGGGGGTATTTTAGATGATTTGATTAATTATTTATTGTTATTAAAAAGCAATGAATACGACATACTTTTTTTTTTAAAATAAAGAGTTTTAAATATTTTAAGGCCTTATTACAATACAGTTAGGTTGAGACTTTTTCTCTAAATAAATATTTTAAACCTCTTTCTACACTGGAGGGAAGAAATGTAAATTTGAGAGGGAGAGTTGGATGATTATTTTTTTTTAATTTAATGCTATTAGTTAACAAATAGGACAGAATTATTTTTCTTAAAATAAAGTCTTGAAAATCCACATGCTGGACACCAGAATCTAGCCCACCTAGAAGTCTGGAAATTTAGGTGTGGATAGTCCAAGGTCTGACCATGTGCACCTAAGTCTCAGAATTTTAATATTTTGATAATTACCCAAGATATTAATTAGTTTCTCATTAACCATCGCTTCTAAAATGCCATATTTTTCTGAAAATGGTGCAAAAGAAATGTGAAACCACAAAATGAGTTGTGTGTTGGGAGAGGGAAGAAATATTTTAGGTTTACTGGAAAAAGGTTTGGCTACCACAATGACTTTTAACTACGCCTTTCCGACATATGTCAAAATAACAAACTATTAGGTCTTTCGACACGAAAATTTGCAGATCTATATAAACAAACAATCGCAAATTAAAAAAAATTCCATCCACAACTTTCAGAAATATTAATTAGAAATGTTTAATTTTTCGAGCAATTTAATCTTGCAATGATCAACACGTTTTTTGATAAAAAGTTGAACCGTCGCAGGTGTCTCCATAATGAAACCGCAAAGAAAGGGGTACTAAGAGATTTTTTAGGTGACTCAAATTAACAATTCTAATTCAGCCACGATTTTAAAATTAACACCTTTCGAATCCTCTCTGTTTCCACATTACGAGTTTGTAAAAATTAAGATTATCCGATTCTTATAACCGAAGATATTTATTATTTCGCATTAATTTGACTGCAGAAGAAAAAATAACGTGTTTCTTTTTTTCCTACTAGCAAGCATAGCAGACAAGATATCCGTTATCTCTTGAATAAAGAGATACAAAACAAGTAAATAAAAATTTGGAATGGTGCTATTAGAAGCTGTATAAAATTATTAAAAATCTTGGATTTTTTTTATTGGAAAATTATACATCCTTATCGAGTTAAAGATATAAAATCATACAAAATTTTGGTTTGTTTAACTTTATTATCACGGGCCCGGGCAACGTCGGGCGGGTCAGCTAGTATTATATATATTACGTAATATTAAACTTTTATTTTAAAAGGACAGCGTAGCATAAATAAGAAAAAAAATCAACTTAGATATACAAAAGCTTTTATATAATATGTTTAAAATTTATTTAAAACTTACATCGTTTTTTTAATTTATTTCTTTTAGACAGAATTTTTTGAAAATGATGATGCTTATATTTATTTAATAAGAGCTTATATATATTTTTTAAATATTTTTTATACTATCTTAAACTGTAGAAAAGGGTTTTTCTTTATTACATTTTCTAGAGCAATGTGGGAATTTTCATGATCTTTTGGATTTAAAATGCAAAAACAGCAAAATTTCATTTTTATTTTCCATTTTCTGTAAAAGTACTTGTCATATCATTTTAAAATCTTTATACAGCTTAAAATCTAAACCGTTCCACTCTCGTTTTATAAAATGTCATCAAACTACCTTAAGTTATTTTCAATGGATTATTTTAAATGAAAGCTGGAGATAATAATCGCTTCAAAATTACCATCTCAGATTTTTCCTTTCGTTTTCCTAACATAGAAATAGACAAACGAGTTGGCGACGTTTTCCCTACTGTCAAAGGATTACTCTCCGAGAAGGACACGACTAAATGACCAATGAGGTGGCTGGATTTGCCAATAATGCTAAAACGTAACTATTTTTTAGAATTTTGCGGCCGGTTCATGACGCTTAAAGCGTGACACGCCATGAATAATCTTTACACGGCTTATGGTACGAACCGGCGAGCAGTAGCGTAGCTCAAGGGGGGCGCCAAATTGAGAGGGGTTTTTAACCGAAATTATCTCTCATATTTTGACAATAAATAAAAAATTTTGCCTTTTTTGTGTGTGTCTGTGAATGTTTTCTTTAGTGACATTTTATTATATTGAAATAATGAAAGAAAAACCTTCTGTAAATGTTTCTAGGGATGGCTCAACACTCTTCGTACTTCATACGATTACGTACCTGAAAGTTGGCGCAAAATGATTAAATGCACGAGGGAGGGGCACCCAATTGAGAGACGCATTAAATTAAAACTTGTAGGGAGCACAAAAAAATCCAAGCGATAGTTTTGAGCAGTGCCCTAAGATGAAAACATTTTAAAAGGTCCTATTACTTAGCGCTTTAATATATCGTCAGTTAGCCGAAATTAAGCATAGGTTATGAATTAGTCATTATAATAAAATTTTAAAGAAATGCGCCAAAAATGGGGGGAAATGTTTAAAAAAGAGCCCTAGGACCGTAACAAAAATATGAGAATTGTGGCCCGGGGAGAGGAATTAATACAAAACTTTAAAGTTATGCTTTGAGAGGGTGACACAATTAGGGAGGTGAAAAAAAGTTCAAGGGGTCCCGGATCGGGCCCCAGGGTCTTAACTGGGATGTTGAAATGGGGAATAACTAAATGGAGAAGACGCCCCAAAATGTGGAAGATTGGATTAAAAGGACAAGTTATTAACAATTTAGAACACAAAAACATAAAGCGGCCCAGGAGGCCCAGGCCTTAAAATATTAAAAATCTGAGCCTCAGGTACACCAGGGCCTGCCTTGGACTATCCGCACACAAATTTTCAGACTTCTGCGTGCATTAAATTTCGCTAGTCGTCGCACACAGACAAACAACTTTCTTTTATTAGTATAGATAATAAAGTTCTTAAAATATTAAAATGCTGTATTGTCTTCTGAAATACACCTGCATACATAATTTTTATAATTCTAGTCTATCAGGAAGTGCGTGAAAAATCAATTAGAAAATTCCATTTTTACATTACAAAAAACAAGTTAAATGAAAAGGAAATAAATAACAAGTGAAGAAGTGTGATCGAAGATCGCTCAAAGGGTTTCGTTTATAATATTCCTTTCAAACACTTTATCCTTTCTTTAATAAATCCAAATAAATTTCATTTAGCAAAAAAAAAAAAAAAAAAAAAAAAAAACTAATGTTTTTTATAAAGTAAAAATTTACCGGTCTATTTTTTCGTTTTTTCGAGTATCCAAATCTGCCCGATAGCGGGCGAAGCCGGCTATTATATTCTGTCATAATAATATCTGTCACGCGGACTAAATGTGATATAAAAAAATAATTTCAAAATTAAACAAGTCGTACACCTTCAAAATGTTAAAATATGCGAATATTTCCATAATCGAATTTTTATCATGATTCAATATGTTTCTCAAACTCATATATTTACTATTCTCTATTACTCATATTGATGCTTTGTATTATTCTCAAACATTTGAAAAATTCGTTAAACTTCCAATATGACGTCAGATTTTTTTTTTAATTCTCTAATCACATGATATTAATCTGCTTTGTGTACATACACATACTCATACTCCTTTTATTATTGAGAAATCTTTGAAATTTTCCGTTTTATACTATGATGTCAATCACTTTTATTTCATATTAATCTTTTTTTCAATGGGTGAAACTTTTTATTTCATTTTTATTTTTCATGTGGAAATTGTCTGATAGAAAATTAATTATTGTAGAAAGAATTTCATCGTGGATTTTTAATTGTTGGCATCTGCTATAACGAAAAATGTTTCAATTTAATAGAAAAAGGCTGTTAGAATTTTGGTTTTTTATCTCTATTTATTAAATTAATATGAATTTTTTAAATTTTAATATTTTGAGCTCTTTATAGCTGGTATTCAGCTATATACACAAAGTTTAAACTCTGTAAGTTACATAGTTTTTGAGAATGGCTCTGTGACAGACAGACAACGGAGCAGGAGTAATAGGGTTTCGTGAGAGGAACGAAACCCTAAAAATGAATTCATGTATTAATGAAATCTTTATTTATTGAGTAAAGACACAAGTGTTTTATTAGATCTTCAGATATATATTTTTTTAAAGAGCAAAGTTTTATAAAATAAATAAAAATAAAAGTTTATTAAAACTTTCAGAAAACGGGCAGTACACCCATATGCTAAACTTTTAGAGATTTAGTATATTGGAAATCGAAATTCCTCGCTCATTGTATCCGGGATTTATTAAAAGTCAGATATGCTATTGCAGAGATCATTTGCATACTTTTTTATGGCTAAGAAACAATATTATAAGTTTCGGGGACGCAACTGAAGTTACGCCACTACTTTTAAACAACAAGCTTGTAAATAGTTTTTTAGATTGCTTTTCAAATAAGTATTAGCCATCATGATTAAAAGAAAGCAAAAGAGACATAAAATAATATAATTAAATCTGAATGGACAAATATCAATGGGCTAATCAAAGTAAAAATTTTACGGTAATAAAAGTTAGCAAATAAGGTTCACCGATGTAAGTTTTAAGATGCAGTTTTAATTGATATTATTAAATGGTTTTGTGAATGTTTTATGATTTAATCAAGTAAAAAGTAATTCTTTAGGTAAAATTCATTTTGTGTTAAAAATATTTCATTAAAAATCTTTTAAAGAAAATTTCAAAACCACACTTTTGTATAATTATAAAATTTTCGCAAAATTTTTCTTTCATACTTTCCTTACAAATCTACTCTATAACTGTAAGGATCACATTTTCAAATTAGTTAAAATGTCATGACAGATTTTAAAATAAAATACAAAAGACATTTTACTTAGCCTTTTTGTTTTTAGAAAAACTATCTATATCATATTTTTAATTTTACGAAATGCACCTTAATAATAATAATAATAAAAACAGGAGTCAATTGAAAAATATTTGTTGCAGTTTTGTCAATTCGGATAATATGAAACTCCTTGTAATTTTTAAAGAGTGTACGTACCTTGTAAATGAAACAAGGCAGCAGATTTTTTTTTCCCATAATCGGGTTTAATTTAGGAGTTTTCGCAAACGGGATTTCTAGCAAATAATTTACTTTCATTGTTGTAGTCATTGTTGCTACTGTCATACTCTTAAAACTACATAGCTACATAGCTAAACATCTTGGAGATAAAAGTAGGTCGTCATAAATGAAAAAGTCGTCATAAATTTGCGATAGTTGACAATTTTTCAAACTTCCCAAATATTGACGAAAATTAGGAATATTCTATTATCGTGTTCCAGGCATTTTACCTTCGAGTGTTTGAGTAAAATTCGTTTAATTCTTAAAAACAAGGAAGAGGAAAGGTACCTTTTCCTCCTGTACAAGCCGGAAGGACTTTCCTTCCGTCTTGAGGAAAAATTTGGTTATTTTTTTATTTGGGGAGGGGGGGGAGGGCGCAAAATTTGTTCCTTGCCCTGGGTGCCAAAAAACGTAGCTACGCCACTGCCGGCGAGCCCATCGTTTTGTGCCAATCACCGTATAAAGATGATCCACTAAGTGTGATGTTTTAAAAGTCATGAACCGGCTGCGTGTATCGTATGTCGCGTCTCAGCGCGACCTGCGTTATACACGACCGGTGCATGACGTTTAAAACGTCACATGGAGTGGATCGAGGCTAACGAAAAAGAAAGGCTACCGCGGTACTTTAAGCGTATCTTTTTTTACAGACCGCGGGAGTCACGTGATGCCCGAATCCACCAATGCAGGTGTACGAAAAGAGCATCACGTCACACTAGCGGTCTGTAAAAAAAGATAACTGGAATGCAGTGGCGCAGCCAGAATTCGGTTCTAGGGGGGGTTTTGAGTTTATAATAAAGATTTTCGCCGGTTATATGAATCATCGGTTAATGGAATCAGTCTTTTAAATGAATGAAATCATAATGCTTTTCTCCGCAATTACGTTGGTTATGATTCATTTAAACAGCATTTACAATATTAGAGTTACAAACTATAAAATGCACCAATGAAATAACACAAAACTAGGTTAGATTTATAAAGTGTTTAAAAATGATGAGGGGTAAACTTAAAGATGGAAGAGCACAGTACAGCAAATAATTTTTACGTAGAAAATAACAGAGTTGGAATCCATTTGTTCAATCAACAAGAACGAAAAATCAGGCGGAGGGGGGGGGGGGGGGTATGAAGACGGTTATAAAATTCAACTATGTCCATCATAATAACAAGAACGAAAATTCATGCGTCAAGCATAGATTATGTAACACTTTCCAACGCTTCGAAAATAATTTTACAAATCATTACCATTTAATAAGCTGATACATAACATCTAAGTAAACAATTTGGAAAACGCATAACATATTTAAAAACGTAATTTCAGGAATTTCCAACATATATTTCCAACATATACAATATTCGGAAAATTATCCGAATACTTTTATTCAGCCCTGTATATGATCTATAGATTTGTATATGTTACTATACATAGGATGTTAAATTTTAGTTTAGTTAGGAAACGCGTAACACAGTTTAAAATTCTCCATCTGGAGTTTCTGTCAATAAACGGAACTGTGTTCGCGAACTTTTGTGCTGCCCTATATAGATCTACAGAATTTATACACACCAAGTAATAGACAAAAAGTGAGTGATTATTCATCTTAGTATATAAATTCCAATGTGTTTAAAATAGTGAAACATTATTTAATTAAACCGCAAACGATTTTTCTCCATAGACGTAATGTAACGGAATTCTTTTGACTGTCCCTGTAAAGTAACTATAAGTGCTATGCACATCCTATTCCATATTAAGCTTCTTGTAATGCACCTTAGTGATATATATCAATTACAATGTGTTTGAAATTGTGTAACATCATTAAAATAAACCGCAAATGATTTTTCCCTATAGACCGTAATGTAACGGAATTCTTTTGAGTGTTCCTGAAAAAAAATTATAAGTGCTACACACTTCAGTTGAAATAGCGAACATGCTATAGATAAGGACAATAACATATAACAATTACAGGGCAATCCGAGCATATTTACGGGAGTTAGAGCACGGCCAGACGGCCATACGACCAGACAAACCGAAGTCATAAACTTTTCAACTAGGTTGGAAAGTGTTAAAAATACACAAGGTTTCATTGCAAAGAATCACGAATTCTTATTCCTAACTTTAATAATAATGAAGCAATTTTAACAAAATTTTCAATAGACTTACTTACCTTGCTTTTTGCCAAATGTAACAAGTAATTTAGAACTTTTAGAGCTAGAGTCTTGAAATTTTATATGGATGTTACTTAAAAGACGTAAATTCTCCCCAGAATTTATTTTTTCATTACGAAATTTAAAAGAATGCAAGAGTAAGAATCATTCTAAAATTGCGATTTATGTGACACAATTGGTATGAAAACATGGAATTTGGCATGATGATTACTTTTATGTAGTAATTGCTTATAACATTTTTAAAAACATTTAAAAATTTAAAAGGACGAAATGAGCTGAAAACTTTCTAAAAGCGTTCT
Source organism: Maratus michaelseni (assembly GCA_963931845.1). Lineage (NCBI taxonomy): Eukaryota > Metazoa > Arthropoda > Arachnida > Araneae > Salticidae > Maratus > Maratus michaelseni. Next base: position 125,879,921 of record OZ007593.1, on the reverse strand, counting down.
AAATTATGATTTAGTTGAAACTGTTAGTGTTAGAAACTTGAAATTTAGTATAGAGATTACTTTTAAGATGGAAATGCTTATTGGCATAAATAATTTATTATAAATGGGAAATTTAAAGGTGTGAAACAGCTGAAAGCATTCTAAATTACGATTTATTTAGAACCTCACGTCATATCGGGCCTTTCGAAGACGATCTTTTTTCTATTCTAAAAGTAACTAAACGTCTGTATTTCGACTAAATCCATTAAAAGCATCTTGGAAGATCAAAATTACAGCGCCTACAAAAATTTGGAAACGCTCTGATGAATAAAAGTATTTAAAAAAATCTCAGAATTTTTCGATGACAATGCAAAAAGAAATTTGGGTATTTTGGCGTGGGTTTGCTCAGCGTCGGCTCATGTTTTCAGTATTAAATGTGACTAAGTCTGTGACTTAGTCTTTTTTGACGTAACTCTGTGTTTCTGTGACTCTGTTCTCTTCGACTTTAGTCAAAGACAGACTTTTTTCACGGAATTTTAAAGAGGGGTGGGATACAGTTATATTGACAATCGAATAAAATTTCAGAGAGTTCGGACAATAACTTTTTTGTGTTGTTATTTTAAAGGACACGTCGCAAAAAAAAAAAAAAGAAGAAAAAAAAAGACGCGAGAAGAAAGCATTTCTTTTACAGCTAGATATCAATATTTTTCCACGGTCTCTAAAACCATTATATTTATAACCATGGCTTTACAAATTTGATAAAATCTGGTAGCCAGTAAAAAATTCTAGTTACCAGTAAAAAAATATAAATGGCTCCCCTCCGAAGTCACTAATTTTCAAAAGCACAAAAGTTTTTTATCAATTAATTGAGAAAAATAATAAGCCTATTGTCGGATTATTAGTTACATAGTTTAGAATAGTTACATCATTTAAAAAGATGGTATAAACAAAGTTTTCTAATGAAATTTATCAAAATTATTTATCTATGAAAAAAAATGTAAAGGCTGCATTAACCGGTATGTTCTCGGAAATGCTGATTGCCGAAGGTTTCAAATGTCTGGATAAGTGAGTGCTGCAAAATCTATATCTGATGAGGGGGGCATGGATGAAACAGTGAAACAGGAAAACAATTTCTGCCTGTTTTCGTGTCGAAGTCAGTCAAATAATTATTTTTTATTAATTTAAAATTTGCATTTGTTAAACTTATTTTTACCTAATTAAAAATGCCGAAAATGAGAAAAAATGCCATTTATGGTCATTTCTTAGGTCAATTTTTGTACAAAAAATTATAATAATAATTTAAAAAAATCAGGTTAAATAACTTGGAGGCTAGATAGAAAAACTAGGTCGCCAGTGGCAACTTGGCGACTGCATTTGTCAAGACCTATTTATAACTGATGAAAAATTTATAGAATTCAGACAACTGGGGTTATTTTTTTTTTTAAACTATGAAACGAGAGACCCTTACGAGGAAAAGAAACAAACAAAACACCCAACCAAACAAGAAGGTGTCTTTAAAAAATGCTTTTCTGTCTAATAATCAATATTTTTTTGTGAAAATTTCATTTAAAAATATAAAATTGATATAAGATAGATAATCATACAAATTTGAGGTAATTATCATGAGCCCAGGCACCGCCGGACGGGTCAGCTAGTATAATTTTAATGACATGCAGATAGCATTCGTTAAAATACAATAAGTGTAAATCAATGCATAACTAATTTATTGCTGATCAATTTAAATTAATGCATGGTTAGCGTAAAATTGTGTGTAATTATAGATAGTATTTTTCTAAAAAAATGCATTTAGCGCACATTTAACGCCTTTTTTTTTTTTTTCAAAATCCATATTCACAGGCAGGGCTTAAATTCTAGGAAAAAAGAGTACCGGGGCTCTAATTTTCAGCAGTAACAACAACCATCAACCCAAACCCCCTTTCATTAGAAGGAGGTATGCATTATGCTTGTTATCCCACCCGCATATTTATATTTCATACATTATTTGTAAAATTTAAAGCAATTTTGTCTTTTGTAAAAAAAATAATAATACATTTTGACTTTTAATAATGAAATTTAATAAATGAGTAGAGCAGAAAATAAGCAAAAAAAAAAAAAAGTGCCCAGAAATAGAGAAAAAAAAAATAATGACAGAAGAAAATTTGTTAGGGAGAAACACATTCTATTTTTTTTTTTTTTTTTAACGCAAACCACGAAACCACATTACCATATCAGCATCTTTATAACAACAGAAAACTAACTGTCCGAACTTAACATCTGCAGGAATTTTAGCATGCAGATGTATTGAGAAATAGACATTGCATTTTATCTTTCTTTATTTATTCTGTGATCCAAAACGTATGCATTAGGAAGCACGCAGATGCCAAACTGAAAATGATTTCATTTCTCGTATTAAAACCGCAAGCACATACGAAAGAAATTTAGACATGTACATTAATTGAAAAGAATCACTTCAAGCTGCGATAAAAGATTCTGCCAAGGCGTAAAGTCCAAAAAACTTAATTTTAACTTTAGCAGTGTTGATTAATATAAGCGGCAATTATAGTAATTTTTTTAGCTCTGGGGGGGGGGGGGGGTTTAACCCCCAAACCCCCCACTTGGCTGCGCCACTGCTGGAATGTACCGCGGTAGCCTGTCTTTTTCGTTAGCCTCGGAGTGGATCCGAGGCTAACGAAAACGATAGGCTACCGCGGTGCTTTACGCGTATCTTTTTTTACAGACCGCCAGAGTCACGTGATGCTCGAATGCACCAATGAAGGTGTACGAAAAGAGCACACGTCACTCTAGCTGTCTGTAAAAAAAGGTAAGTGGAATGCACCGCGGTAGCCTGTCTTTTTAGTTAGCCTCGGAGTGGATCATTTTTACACAGCGATTGGTGCAAAACGGTGTGTGCGGCGCTTTGCACCAAAAAGCATGTAAAACGGTGCGTGCAGCGCTTTGCACCAAAAACCGTGTAAAAATGATCCACTTCATGTGACGTTTTAAACGGCATGCACTGGCCGTGTATAACGTAGGTCGCGGTGTCAGCAGGGCTACACTAGATACCGGGCTGGCTTATTCATTATGACGTCATAAATGGTGGCTCGAGGCTACCGAAAAAGAAAAGCTACCGCGGTGCTTTACGCGTATGTTTTTTTACAGACCGCGGGAATCACGTGATGTTCGAATCCACCAATGCAAGTGTACGAAAAGAGCAACACGTCACTCTAGCGGTCTGTAAAAAAAGATAAGTGGAATGCACCGCGGTAGCTATCTTTTTCGTTAGCCTCGTGGTGGCTGGCCGCAACTAGAGCTCCTATAATACAGGCTGACGCATCCTCGCAGATTTGGATCTCAAATTGAAGTTCAGTCGAAAAACCAAGCTAATCAGAACCGAGTCTTAGGTAACCCCAACTCCGGCTGCGGTAGATTGATGCTGAACTGAGCACGAATAATCCGAAACAAAATGGATATGCGTCAGCTCCTATTATAGGAGCCTTAGCCGCAACCAGCGATTGATACAAAACGAAAGACATACAACAAGGGGCGCGTCGCTTTGTACCAATCGCTGGTCGCGGTCAGCCACCATTTGTGACGTTATGATAATGAATGAGCCGCGACCTACGTTATACACGGCCGGTGCATGATGTTTAAAACGTCACATGAAGTGCATAATATTTACACGATGATTGGTGCAATGCGCCGCAGTCACCGTTTTGCACCAATCACCGTGTAAAAATGATCCACTCCATGTGACGTTTTAAACGTCATGCACCGGCCGTGTATAACGCAGGTCGCGAATGAGCGAGCCCGGTAACTAGTGTAGCCCTGGTCGCAGTCGCAGGCGTTATGTTTAAGGGGTGACAACTTGCGAAATTTTATGAAAAACCGTTAACATTGAAGTACCTTTTTCTTCGAAATTTGCCGTTTTTTCGTCAAAGGATCGTGAAAAACCACATATTTCGTCAAAGGATCGCGGAAAAACCGCAAATTTCGTCAAAAGAACGCGGAAAAAACGCAAATTTCTTTCAAAGATCGCGAAAAAACGCAAATATCGTCAAAGTGGTGTGGAAAAAACACATAGTTAGTGCCGGGAATGGATTACCCCCCCTCCCCCCTTCTTGTAACCTTTCAGAAAATTTGTTGTGAACTTCAGAATTTATTTTTTTTTATTCAGAAATGGTGGCTGGCCGCAGTGCCCTAAGGGCCGCAGTGCAGTTAACCTAAGTGACCCCTGTGCTTAGGTTAAAGACATGAGATCTTGCCTCAGAAATTTAGAGAGTTTGTCCTTTGCTAACTATATTTATTTTGTTCAAATATATATGTTTCGCTATCACAGGTAACTTGATTGATACATCGGATTACTCTAAATTCATATTAGTTTATGAACTAGAAAATGACTCCAGCACAAAGATATGGAAGGGAGGATCATAAGTACCCTGAGTTGCTTCCAGGAAAGGTGCTATCGATATGAGGTATTACTGTAACCTGCGTTATACACGGCCGGTGCATGACGTTTAAAACGTCACATGAAGTGGATCATTTTTACACGGCGATTGGTGCAAAACGGGGGGCGCACCAATCACCGTGTAAAAATGATCCACTCCATGTGACGTTTTAAACGTCATGCTCCGGCCGTGTATAACCGTGACCTACGTTATACATGGCCGCATCATGACTCTTATGACGTCACAGGGACTGGATCATCTTTAAACGGCGAGATGAAGCACGAATAACGAAATACATGGTTTTTGGATGGACACAAGTAAAAAGTTTACAAATATACAACAGGTTTTTTTTTTTAATCTCTTAAATTTACTAATGGCGATCTACAAGTAATCCCATATGTGTTGGTTGCTAGATAGCAAATTACACAAATTATATATATTTGTTTAATTTTTTTTATATCAATTTACAAGCATGTGTTAATACTTTAAAAGGAGCTGCTATCTCATACGTTGTTGGCGCAATTTTTGTTTTGCGCCATTTTGGCGACAAAAACCCAGCTTTCGGGTACCTGTTAGTTTTATTTTATTATGAAACAGTTTATTTTATTTGGAAAGTTTATTTTATTATAAAACACACACAAATTTTTATTATAAAGACACACAAATTATTTTATTATAAAACATACACAATACTTAATTTATTGTAAAATACACAATGTTTAATTTAATATAAAACACACGCAATTTGCTTTAACGGGTTACCATACAAAACAAAATATCGCAATGTTGCCCGGTTATATTTTTATATTATTATCATATATATTTTTTCTTACCCATATTTTTTTTTTTTTTTACAAAATTTAGGCTGTTAAAGACAACTTGTTTATTTAATCATTTACAGTAGGATTTCCCAAAGAACGATCTCATCAAAAAGTCACCTGTAAAAAATGCAGCCAAGTCTCGTAACTCATTTACCGTAAAAAGTACTGAGATCGTATAAAGCCAAGTTTAACTATCTTATTAACTCTGAAATTTTCATTCACAAAATCACTCCTAGTCTCTACATCTTTAGTTAATTATTATTTTGTGACTTGGAAATTACGCAGCACGAGAATGTGATGTATATAGTTAGTCTTAATCAAATAATACTATAACATATTAAGGTGTAATAACGTCCCTGTGCGTATATAATTTGCTTTAGTTAAATTATCCCATCCCATCCCATAACATAGTAAGGTGTAATAACTTCCCTGTGCTGCGTAATTGCCAAGTCACAAAATAATAATTAACTAAAGATGTAGAGACTAGGAGTGATTTTGTGAATGAAAATTTCAGAGTTAATAAGATAGTTAAACTTGGCTTTATACGATCTCAGTACTTTTTACGGTAAATGAGTTACGAGACTTGGCTGCATTTTTTACAGGTGACTTTTTGATGAGATTTCACTTCTTTTTGTAAGTAACCCTCCTTTTCTTGATTTTGGGTTCTTTTTGGAGATCATCCACTGATTTTCGCTAAGCCCACACTCTGTCCCTATTATTTACAGGTATCAAAAAACTGAAGCTTTAGTTTCGTTTGCAAAGTACTGTAGATAAAAAGAGATTTCAGGTTCCTAGGCAAGCACTAAATTATGGGAGGGGGAGTGTCAAAAGTACTCTCAATTGCTTCCAGGATAGGCGCTATGCATCTGAGATATAACTCGCAGCCCAAGATACTTGATATTTAACATAAAAGAACTTTTTAGTATAAAAAGAAAGCCAAAATTAAAATTTCCGGAAATTTCCAATAAATCAAACTATATTCCTTTTTTCGATGGTTTTTTTTTTCGTTTTTTTTTTAGACTTTTTTTTATTATTTACGGATTTTTTAATTTTTCCTTACTTTGTGTACAAAACCCTGCCTTTCTGCCAAATGTCAATCTTCTAGGACTACAAAATCGAATTATTTTCAAATTTTCAACTTTTTATGAATTTATTGATTTTTCGATTTTAATTCTAAGTTACCTGATTGTCATGCTAATATAGTAATTATTTGATCCGTCTTCTTAGGATCATTTAGGTTCAATTTAGAGATAAATCAAGTGAATCTTAGAGTCACCATGATTTTATTTAGAAAGGACTATCAAGCCATAACCAGCCAGTAATGTCGGGAGGGTAGGGGGAGCTGTGAAAATTTTTGTGGGGCTAACATCATTTAACAATCCATATTTCATATGTGAAGTAAATAGAGTACAACATGTGAAAGAAAACAAACCTGTCTATAAAGAAATCGCGTATATCGTAGCCAGTCTATAGCGGAACTTTTCTATAACGAAATTCGTAAACGAAAGAAAAGAAAACCATAATCCGGGGGAAATAACATAAAACAATTAGGGGCGTTGTACTAGCTAATAGGACAATTATCTTATAACTAATGTTTCTAGCAGTACAAAATCAAATTGTTTTCGAATTTTCGATTTCTTAAACATATTTCGATTTTTCGATTTTATTTTCGAATTTTTTAATTGTTCCTTTTATTGAATAGTAAATACTACCTTTACACCAAGTTTTAAGTTTCTAAGACTACAAGATAAAAATATTTTCAATTTTTGATTTTTTCGCATTTTTTTTTTATAATTTTCTGGATTTTATAATTTTTTCTTATTTTGTATCCTTTATTACAAATTTTAAATTTCTAGACCTACAAAATCGAATTATTTTAAAATTTCCGATCTTTTTCGATTTTTTTTATTTTATTTTCGAATTTTATTGCGTTTTTATTTTAACTTATTCTGAATCCCAAACACTATCTTTACCGCGAATTTTAAGTTTCTAAGTTTTCTTCAAATTATTTAAATTTTTTTCAAATTTTTTCGAATTTTTGATTTTTTTTCGAGTTTTCTGGATTTTTTAATTTTTCCTTATTTTGCATCCTAAATACTACCTTTATTCCGAATTCCAAGTTTCTAGCGCAACAAAATTGGATTATTTGAAATTTTTCGATTTTTTTCGATTTTTCGATTTTATTTTCAATTTTTTTTTTGTGTGTTTTTGATGTTTTCTTTTTCTGAATTCTAAACACTACCTTCACACCAAATTTTAAGTTTTTAAGACTACAAGATCGTGTTATTTTCAAATTTCAATTTTGTTCGATTTTTTTTAATTTTCGAATGTTTTTTTTTTTTTTTAATTTTCCGGATTTTATATTTTTTCCTTTCTTTGTATCCGAAATGCTAGCTTTATTCCAAATTTTCAGTTTCTGTGGCTGTGGGATATACCCAATCTTTTTGATGACGCGAGAGTGAGTGAGTGTGTGAGTGACAAAAAATCGAAACTTTGAGTTCATATATCGTCTGCACTAATTTATGGGTATTTTTGAATTATCCATATTTTTGAATTTTTCCTTATTTAGTATCTTAAATATTACCTTTATTCCAAATTTCAAGTTTCTAGCGCTATGAAATCGAATTATTTTCAAATTTTCCTTATTTTTCGATTTTTCCGATTTTTTCGTTTTATTTTCGAATTTTATTTGGTTTTTTATTTTAACTTATTCTGAATCCTAAACACTATCTTTACTGCGAATTTTAAGTTTCTAAGGCTAAAAGATCAAATTATTTTAATTTTTTCAATTTTTTTCGAATTTTTGAATTTTTTTTTTTTTTTGAATTTTCCGGAATATTTAATTTTTCCTTATTTTGCATCCTAAATACTACCTTTATTCCGAATTCCAAGTTTCTAGCGCAACAAAATCGGATTATTTGAAATTTTTCGATTTTTTTCGATTTTCGATTTTTTCAATTTTGTTTTCGATTTTTTTTGGTGTTTTTGATGTTTTCTTTTTCTGGATGATAAACACTACCTTCACACCTAATCTTAAGTTCCTAAGACTACAAGATCGTATTATTTTTAATTTTCAATTTTGATGGAATTTGTTGAATTTTCGAATGTTTTTTTTTTTCGAATTTTCCGGATTTTATAATTTTTCCTTTCTTTGTATCCTAGACACTACCTTTTTTCCAAATGTCAAGTTTCTAGGGCTACGGGATCTACCTAATCTTTTTGATGACGCGTGAACGAGTGAGTGAGTGAGTGACAAAAAATCGAATGTTTGAGTTCATATATCGTCTGAACTAGAAAAGATAGAAAGTTTTAATTTTAAATTTTGGTCCTGTGTGCCAAATACTCTAGAAAAACGAAGTTTCAAATTTTTGGGATACTCCAGCGCGGAGATATGAGGGGGTCAAAAGTGCCCTGAGTTGCTTCCAGAAATACGGCTGTCCTCTCTCGACTCTGTCCTCTCTCGATCTGGAGGCACTGCCGTGCCTCCAGATCTAAAACAAACTATCCCCATCCTGTGGGATTTGTTTTTCAATATTTTACTTTATTTAATGCAAAACATAGATTGCATCCGACAACTCATAAAAAGTCCTCCGGCCTGTACCGGCAGGAAAAGGTAGCTTTCCTATATCTTCGTTTTAAAATTTTAGCTAATGTTACTCGAAAACAGCAAGTTAAAATGCAAAGAAACCGTTTACAAAAGATTCGTTTACACTGAATTTGAATAAGAAATTCGCCAAATTATTGAGCTATAGCCAAGTTGGCTTCATTTATGAAGACTTATTTTTGCCGCCAAATTTGGCGAGATTTCGCCAATTGTCGCCAAGTTTGGCGAGAATTTGGCGCTAATGGATATGAATATATAGTTTTATGCGTATGATTGGGAAAATGATTACAACAATGAAAGAAAATAATTTGCGAGAAATCGCGTTCACTAAAACTTATAAATTTATATTAAAATCATTAAAATTACAGACATTACAATACACTTTCATAAAACATTAAAAACATATTAAAATTGGACGTTTCGGATTTACATGGAAAATCCCTCTTCAACAACAACATTTCACTTAGCGTAAATCATAGTTCAAAAATATCAACAAATAGAAAATGCAACGTATCAAAATTTCGAAGTCAAAGTTACAGTTATAATAACACGGAGTATTCATTCGGGATTGCACCTGTTTGACCATTATTGACCATAAATTTATCGTTGGTTTTTTGTAATGTGCTGTTTTGTTTCAAAATGTCAGCCACCCTAGAATTTCAAACTGCTCTATCTCAGCCAATTTTTAAGATAGAGGTAAAACAAAAAATGCTCTGGAATCCTTGTATCAAGTCCTAACACCTAATTAAAAATAAACTTGATTTTTTAACTTTTTTGTATATTTATTTTAGTTTTAAAATTTTCCGTGGCCGCCATCTTGAAACAAGATGGCGGACCAAGCTGGCCAACGAACTCGGTCGAGGCATTGGTGAGCTTAATACACACAATTAGTTTCATCCAAATTAATTTATAAATACGAGCGTTATCGTATCAAATTATTTTCATTTTTTCAATTTTTTTCGAATTTTTTTATTTTTTTTCGAATTTTCTGGATTTTTTGTAATTTTCCTTTTTCTGTATCCTAAATACTACCTTTATTCCTAATTTGAATTTTCTAGCGCAACAAAATCGGATTGTCTTCAAATTTTCGGTTTTTTTCAATTTCTTCGATTTTTTCAATTTTGCTTTCGATTTTTTTGGTGTTTTTGATGTTTTCTTTTTCTGGAAGTTAAACACTACCTTCACACCAAATCTTAAGTTTCCAAGACTACAAGATCGTATTATTTTCAATTTTCAATTTTGATGGAATTTGTTGAATTTTCGAATGTTTTTTTTTTCGAATTTTCTGGATTTTATAATTTTTCCTTTCTTTGTATCCTAAACACTACCTTTTTTCCAAATGTCAAGTTTCTGGGGCTACGGGATCTACCCAATCTTTTTGATGACGCGTGAACGAGTGAGTAAGAAGTGACAAAAAATCGAATGTTTGAGTTCATATGTCGCCTGAACTAGAAAAGACAGAAAGTTGTAATTTTAAATTTTGGTCCTGTGGGCCAAATACTCTCTATAATTGAAGTTTAAAATTTTTGGGATACTCCAGCGCGGAGATATGGGGGGGTCAAAAGTGCCCTGAGTTGCTTCCAGAAAAGTATGCTTACGGCTGTCCTCTCTCGACTTGGCGGAGGCACTGCCGTGCCTCCAGATATGCAATGTACTAAAACTATCCCTGAAAAATTAGCGATGCAAGTTTCATCGAAATTCATTCAGCGGAATCTTTTAATAAGGCCAATGTTTCATAATCGGGATCAATTGATTCTAGAAATTTCCCCCTAATTCTAAAACTAAGCAACATAAAGCGATATGTTATACACTAAAACCTTCCCTCAAAATTTAGCTAACAAGTCACATCTAAAATCCATTCAACTGAATTCAAGTTATAAGTGGCCAGATCGAAATTCCCCTTTGCATTATATATATAGTATACAATAGATAGATAAATGTATCTTTCATAATCAGCTTCCCCTGATGATAGAACCTTTTAAAAATTACCAAACTAACACTGAAATCCTATAAAAAATCTGTTCGTTAGAACTTGAGTTTTAACCGATCAGAATGAAATACGAATTTGCGCTTTATAAATATAGTAGATGATGATGACAAGATTTCTGGGTACTTTTCCGTTATACGGAAACCATTGTCGCCAAGCTTACATTTACATACATTTAGATACATACATTATGCATTAGCATACATTTTGGCATATTGTCCGTATAACGGAAAAGTACCTATTTTTGTAATCGGATTAGCTGCAAAGCTTTCGTTTCAGAAAAAGCAACGTAGACGACAACTTTGCTACAAACAATTCCTTAATTTAATAGTAATATAATACAAATATGATAATAAAGAAAAGATTTAGAAATTTACCTTGCTTTACAGGAGAAGCAATACACTTTTCAAACCTTTATTCCATCAATAAGGCGTATTTCTAAATGTAAACACACATTTCATTACGCATAACCCTATTCAAAATTTGATCTGTATTCTCTCAGAGTTGATCCAATAATCATGACGTCAAACCGTGATCGGGCCATGTATAACGTAGGTCGCGGTATTACTCGCAGCCCTAGATTACACACGGTCGATACATGACGTTTAAAACGTCACATGGAGTGGATCATTTTTGTACCGCTATTGGTGAAAAACGGTTTTGCACTAATCGCCGTGTAAAAATGATCCACTCCATATGACGTTTTAAACGTCGTGCACCGGCCGTGTATAACGTAGGTCGCTATTCGATTATATGAGTGAGACCATAGCATTACCAAAGAGCTAGATAGTTCCATGGAGTGAGACAAGTTAACAAACATTAGCTTGGCGATAATGGCAGACTCAAGATCAGGGCTACACTAGAGCTCCTATAATATATTCTAGTATAGAATATATTATAGCCTTATCTATACTATTATATAAGGAGGAAACGGTGACTGACTGACTCATCAACCCCCAGCCGAAACTAATAAAGTCAGGGTTACGAAATTTGGACTGTAGATTGCTATTATGACCTAGGCAAGCAATAAGAAGGGATTTTTGATAATTCCCCCCTAAAGGGGGGTTCGAATGTTTTAGGTCATTTTGCCATATCTCGGCAGCAGATATAAGTAGGAGCTTGAAATTCCAGAAAACAAATCTACTAAAAAAATGATTAAACACCTGTTTCAGCGATTTTAGAAATTCCCCCCAGAAGGGGGTTAAAGGGGAGGCTCGAATGTTTAGGTCATTTTGCAATATCGCAGCAGCAGTTATAGGTAGGAGCTTGAAATTCCAGAAAAAAAATCTACTAAAGAATGATTAAACACCTGTTTCAGCGATTTTAGAAATTCTCCCCAGAAGGGGAATAAAGGGGGTGGTCGAATGTTTTAAGTCATTTCGCCATATCTCAGCAGCAGTTATAGGTAGGAGCGCGAAAATCAGAGAAACAAAGCTACTAAAAAATGATTAAACACTTATTTCAGCGATTTCAGAAATTCACCCCAGAAGGGGGTAAAAAGGGGGTGGTCGAATGTTTTAGGTCATTTCGCCATATATCAGCAGCAGTTATAGGTAGGAGCACGAAAATCAGGAAAACAAATCTACTAAAAAAATGATTAAACATGCATGTCAGCGATTTTTGAAATTCCCCCCAGAAGGGGGTTAAAGGGTGGTGGTCGAATGTTTTAGGTTATTTCACCATATCTTAGCTGCAGTTATAGGTAGAAGCGCGTAAATCAGGAAAAAACAAATACTAAAAAAATATTAAACATGTATTTCAGCGATTTTAGAAATCCCCCCCCCCCCGAAGGGTTTAAAGAGGGGTGGTCGAATGTTTTAGGCCATTTCGCTATATCTCAGCAGCAGTTATGGGTAGGAGCGCAAAAATCAGGAAAACAAATCTACTAAAAATTATTAAACATGTATTTCAGCAATTTTAGAAATTCCCTTCCCGGAGGGGTTAAAGGGGGTGATCGAATGTTTTAGGTCATTTTGCCATGTCTCAGCAGCAATTTTAGTTAAGAGTGCAAAAATCAGGAAAACAAATCTACTAAAAACATGATTAAACATGTATTTCAGCGATTTTAGAAATTCCCCTCCCGGAAGGGGTTAAAAGGTGAAGGTCGAATGCTTTAGGTCATTTCGCCATATCTCAGCAGCAGTTATAGGTAGGAGCGCGAAAATCAGGAAAACAAACTACTAAAAAATATTAAACATGTATTTCAGCGATTTTAGAAATCCCCCCCCCCCGAAGGGTTTAAAGGGGGTGGTCGAATGTTTTAGGTCATTTCGCTATATCTCAGCAGCAGTTATAGGTAGGAGCGCGAAAATCAGGAAAACAAATCTACTAAAAAAATGATTAAACAGGTATTTCAACGATTTTAGAAATCCCCCCCCCCCCTGAAGGTGGTAAAAGAGGGTGATCGAATGTTTCAGATTATTTCGTCTTATCTCAGCAGCAGTTTTAGTTAGGAGCGCGAAAATCATGAAAGCAAATCTACTAAAAAATGAATAAAACAAGTATTTTAGCAATTTTGGAAATTCCCCCCAGAAGGTGGTTAAATGGGGGGGGGAATTTTTTAGGTCATTTCGCCATATCTCAGCTTTTATGTAGGAGGGCGAAATTAATTAAAACAAATCTACTAAAAAATTGGTTAAACACATATTTCGGCGATTTTGGAAATTCCCCCCAGAAGGTGGATTAAGGGTATTCAAAAGTTTTGGGTCATTTCGCCATATCTCAGCAGCAGATTTAGGTAGGAGTGTGAAATTCAGGAAAACACATCTACTAAAAAATGGATAAACACGCCTTTCAGTGATTTTAGAAATTCCCCCCGAAGGGTTTTAAAGGGGGTGGTTTCGAAAATTTTAGGGCATTTCGCCATATCTCAGCAGCCGTTTTATGTAGGTGCGCGAAATTCAGGAAAACAAATATACTAATCAAATGATTAAACACGTATTTCAGTGAATTTAAAAATCCCCCCCCCCTGAATTAGGTTAAAGGGGGATTCGAAAGTTTTAGGTCATTTCGCCATATCTCAGCAACAGTTTTTGGTAGGAGCGCGAAATTCAGAAAAACAAATGTACTAAAAAAATTACATTACCTACCCGTGCAAAGCCGGGACGGGCCGCTAGTCTATACCATTATATAAAGAGGAAACGGTGACTGACTGAGTGACTCATCAACGCCCAGCCGAAACTACTAAAGTCAGGGTCACGCAATTTGGACTGTAGATTGCTGTTATGGCCTAGGCAGGCAATCAGAAGAGATTTTTGAAAATTCCCCCCCGAAGGGAGGTTCGAATGTTTTAGGTCATTTTTTCATATCTCAGCAGCAGTTACAGGTAGGAGCTTGAAATTCCAGAAAACAAATGTACTAAAAAAATCATTAAACACGTATTTCAGCGATTTTAGAAATTCTCCCCAGAAGGGGATTAAAGGGGGGTGGTCGAATGTTTTAGGTCATTTTGCCATATCTCAACAGCAGTTACAGGTAGGAGCTTGAAATTCCAGAAAACAAATGTACTAAAAAATCATTAAACACGTATTTCAGCGATTTTAGAAATTCCCCCCAGAAGGGGGTTAAATGGGGGTGGTCGAATGTTTTAGGTCATTTCGCCATATCTCAGCAGCAGTTATAGGAAGGAGCTTGAAATTCCAGAAAACAAATCTACTAAAAAAATGATTAAACACCTATTTCAGCGATTTCAGAAATTCTCCCCAGAAGAGGATTAAAGGGGGGTGGTCGAATGTTTTAGGTCATTTTGCCATATCTTAGCAGCAGTTATAGGTAGGAGCTTGAAATTCCAGAAAACAAATCTACTAAAAAAATGATTAAACACCTATTTCAGAGATTTTAGAAATTCCCCGCAGAAGGGGGTTAAAGGGGGGTGGTCGAATGTTTTAGGTCATTTCGCCATATCTCAGTAGCAGTTACAGATAGAAGCGCGAAAATCAGGAAAACAAATCTACTAAAAAAATGATTAAACATGAATTTCAGCGATTTTAGAAATCCCCCCCCCCTCCACGAAGAGGTTCAAGGGGGGTGGTCAATGCTTTAGGTCATTTCGTCATATCTCAGCAGCAGTTATAGGTAGGAGCGCGAAAATCAGGAAAACAGATCTACTAAAAAATGATTAAACATGTATTTCAGCAATTTTAGAAATTCCCCTCCCGGAGGGGGTTAAAGGGGGGGGGTCGAATGTTTTAGGTCATTTTGCCGTATCTCAGCAGCAATTTTAGTTAAGAGCACAAAAATCAGGAAAACAAATCTACTAAAAACATGATTAAACATGTATTTCGGGGACTTTAGAATTTCCCTTCTCGGAGGGGGTTAAAGGGTGGTGGTCGAATGTTTTACGTCATTTCGCCATATCTCAGCAGCAGTTATAGGTAGGAGCGCGAAAATCAGGAAAATAAATCTACAAAAAAAATGATTAAACACGTATTTCAACGATTTTAGAAATTCCCCCCTGAAGGTGATTAAAGGGGGTGGTCAAATGGTTTAGGTTGTTGTAGAATTTTTCGCAAATTCTAAATTTTTAACTTATATTAACATAACCCTTCATTTCTCTAAATTTTCAGTTAATTTTTCTTTCACTTTTTTTTTTTTTTTTAATGTATAACATGGTAAGTAATGCAGTTCTTTCTTCCAAATTCTAGTTAAATGTTCCTTTTTTTTTCCCTTTTCGTAATATCAACCCCAAGTGTAAATTGTTGTGACCTTGTTGTTCAACCCCACTTATTCCAGGAAAAATACCCGCAAAGTTTAACCTTGTAGGACATGCAGTCAACCTTCCCCCAGGATTTCGGTCAAAAAAGGACCATTAGGTGACCCGTTCCTTCAAATATTTTTCTGTTACCATGTCGTTAGCGCATAGTAACAGAAGCGATAGGCCCCCGTTCCCCCTTTTTTTTTAAATGGGTAGGTCCCATATAGGTTCGAGGAGAGAGAGGTGATACGAGAAGGTCAGTCAGTGAGTAGAAAACAGCTAGTGATGTAGGTGCGAGCCAATAAAATTTGGAGCGGGCGAGGGGGATTTTTGGCGGGAAAATGCGCCCCGCTACCCCTGAGCTCCGAAGCATGAGCGCAGAAAAAAAGGCATTTGTACTACAGAAGAGGCTAACTAAAAAGGATGCTGGTCCTATAAGTATTTTTTGCTATCTCCATTACAGAGGTTTTTAGGAGATATGAGCTTTCCTCAACTTTGAGCCGAGGTAGTACATGAAAGTTCGGAATGTGTTGGATGAGGATCGAATTAAAGAGCAGAAGGAGGAATTAATGTTATACTTCAAACAATCCTGCTGCTACATTAAAACTTAATTAGTGTAAGCGGAATTTCTTTCGATATTATCAACACGAATGTCATCGGTGTTACAAATACCAACCCCGATAGTGTAAGCGGAATTTCTCTCGACATCATCGACACAAATGTCATCGGTATTACAAATACCAACCCCGAAATAGCATGTGAAAGCAGTACGTGACCAGTGAGATGCGGTTTTAGGTGGTAAAGAATTTCTCTTTCGGCAAAGTGGGGAATGCCGATGAAGTAGAGGCCATCTTCGACGATAATGTGGTGATCTGATATAAAATTGTTAATCTGTCATCCTGATGAAAATCTCTATAGATGAGATAACTGTTGTGGTCTAAGAAAAAATATATGTGAGTAAATTTTGGTTTGTCTATAATGTCATACTATAATTATAATATTCTTTCTAGTACTGATATGAAAATGTTTACTTGTAAATAAACCCACAATTAACCAAGAATCTGTTTTTCCCTTATTAATTTGCATCTATTATTCTGATTAATTTAAATACATTTCTCATGTATTATAACAGTAGCTTAAAAGATTTTATTCAAGTTATCAAACTTTAAATGGTAATGTTAAATTCTACTTTAATAGTAGTCTGCCCGAATATAATAACAGCAATTAAATATGTGTAATGTGAATTTAGAATTCTGTTATTGTTTTATTCAGATGTGTTTATAAATATTATTTAATAAGTAATTCTTTTCTGCACTTTTAGTTTAAAATCTGTAAATTAATAGTAAATTAAACCCCCTTTCCTTGTTTTTAGCTTTGTTGCCCTTATATTTTTATTCTGTGAAATAGTCCACCTTCATTATTTTTTTTTAAAACTGATAACAGAATTCATATGGAGTGAAATTCAATCACACATGTTTTCTTTAAATATATTAATTCTGTAAGAAATATATGAAAGGATAAAAGCTAAACCCCTTTTTAAAATGCAAAATCCCTTTTTGCCCCTTTTAAAATTTTAAATTACCGTTTTAAAAAATAGAAATTTAAATCAAAACTTTTAAATGCTTTAATAATTGTGTTTCAATTGATTGAAAATGCCGTCGCCCCTGTTAAATTAGTTTTCCTGCATCGCATCTTATAACTTTCAAAGATCGTTTTCTGACTCTTCATAAGAATATTTGTGCTGACGCTAACGCAATTTTAAAGTCTTGCGGCATCCGATCGGCCGATGGAGCCAACGCCTTTATTCCGCACAATCAATCACTCAGCTCGCGGCCAATTAAAATTAAAAATACGTCTCTTTTGACTTAGACGACCTCTAGCAGAAATAATGCAAAAACCTCATATTTATACCATTACACGGCTATCAGGAGCGAACTTTTTACGATTTCCCTCATCTAAACAAATCCACGCCAATCTGCTCTCTCGGAATTGCCTCGCGATGGACGAACCTTCGATGTCCAGACAGACTTAAAAAGCAGCTCTCACGCCAATATGGGCCTGGTTTAAAAGGATGCATGTAAGAAAAAGAAATAAACCAGGTTCCGTAATAGACGGTGTCTTCCTTTAAACAGACATACATTCACTCGGAATTTAACCGAATCCCGCTCACGGCCCAGGACTACAAGAGCATGCAAGGGAATCAGAATGAGCGCTTTGACGTAAATACGGAGCCGCCATCAGTCCGCGCAGCCACCGGCCCGGCGATCAAGGACCCACCGACGGAGCAACACGCTTCGTTTCAGAAGTCGAGTAGGACAGTTCATCTCAACGGGAAAATCCCAAAAACTAAACAGTTACGTAATCTACGCCCGTCAATCACAGCGAATACCTCCGTGAAAAATTCTTACAGCATACGGTGAAAGACTTACGGAATTTATCCCAAGAACTCAAAAGTACTTAATCTCCCTTCGTCAAAAGGAAAGTGAATCATTAACTTTTCTCTTCATTCTCAATCTTGTGCTGTATTTCATTCTGCCGGCAAGAATCGAAGTGTTTTATCGGATGAAAAGTAGGTCAACTACACAGCTGTTTTCAATTTTCAAGAGCGCGCCGGTAAAGAAATGAACTCGTGACTCAGATGTTTCGGTTTCTGGTTTCTGGACTATTTAGAAAATAAATCAGAACTGCGCTCAGCAAAAACAAAAACCACGTGACTACGGGAAAAAGTATTTTTGTGGGCAGTGCAAGAAGATATAGAGATAAATATTTCAGTGAAATTAATTTATTATTGTTTCGCGTCGCGGTGAAAAAAAAAAAAAAAAAAAGTAAGAGGTAAATTTTTTCATGGATTTATTTAAAGCAAAGGCGTATAAAGGTATGTACTTTTGATATTAACGTACAGAAGAAAAAAAAAAAAAAAAAAAATTTTAAGATCTTTTTAGTGAGAGGCAGTGGTTCTCAAACTTTTTATTTAATTTTTTATGCATGCCAAAAATAAATTAAAGAGGATTATTTTATTATGCTATTACTTGTGTGAAAATTTTAATTATTTTTAAGTCAGCTATTTAAGTTCAAATATATAATTGTTTATGTATTGTGTTTAACGTAATTTTAAAGAGATGAAAGAGTAAGAATGGTGATTTTTATGAAAATTCTTTAGTTGTGTTGAATGGATAATTACGATTTTAATGAAAAATAACATTAACTAAACCTCATATTAAAATCATTTTTCTAGACAGTTTGAAAATATTTTAGCAGAAGTGAAAATTTTATTATTATTATATTATTATAATATTTTTATTATTAAGTGTTAAACTTTTTAAAGGTGATTTATATGCAACGTACTTTATAGTTAGTGAGGTTATTTAAATTTTTTTTATTGAATTCAAGTTATTGAAAAAAAAAAAATTATTAAGGTGGATTTTAATTTTAAAAAGATGATTTTAACAGATATTTACAGATATAGTGTTACAAATTTTAAATAGTTTGAAAGATTTTTTCATTTTTATTCTTATGTGCTTTAATGGTGTATTATATTTCTGTGTAATTCAGTGATATTTAGTATTTATATCCATCATGAGTAGCCCAACCCCTCCTAAAGAAGTAGAGGATTTAACAGACAAATCAGGTGACACCGAAAAAGAAAAAAATCAAATTTCGAGCAAAGATGATAATCCCGTTAATAATCCTGAAGAGAAAAATAATCAGAAGTCTAGTCAGGAATCTGGAGGTGCACCAGAGACATCTGGTGTAACAATGTTAGGTGGACAGACCCTGTCAGCTCAAGCTGGGTCTGGTCACACTTCAGTATCCGCCAACCCAAAAATGTCAGTAGACCCCGATATCATTGCGTTTTCTCCGCAAGATGGAATGTCTTGGATACCATGGTTAGCCTATTTCGAGAGTGTCTGTATAGGACAGGGAAAAGACGAGTGCTGGAAAATTAGGCACATACAGAAGTATTTAAAGGACAGTGCACTTACGTTGTACATTAATAATTGTCTAAATGTACTTCATTGGTCCGAATTTGTCACTTTGTTTAATGAACACTACGAAATTCCAGATACCCTTTCTCTCACTGATTTTTCACGTATTAGATATAAAGTTGGAGAGGACTTGAACGAATATTATCAAAAAAAGACTAAAGTAGGCCGAACCTTAGGTTTAGAGCAGAAACTTATCCTGGAAGGGTTAACGGAGGGCTTGCCATTAGAAATGCAGAAGTTAGTTATTGCAGGCAACCCCTCAACTACACATGCATGGCGTGAATTAGTTTTCAGAATTAGCAAACTGCAACTGGACAGAAAGGGAAATGAGAGCAAATTTGAAGCAAGCCCCCAAAACCCCAATCAGTATCGCCAATGGCGACCAAACCGACCTCCATATGAGAATGGACAGAATTTTAACAGGCAGTGGAACTACAGAGTTCCCTATCAAACACACCCCATTCGACCTTTTCCATCAAATCAAGCCAGAAATCCCCAAAATACGTTTAGACCGACTTCAAATGTTCCACCACGACCTAATGTACACCACCAGACCACTTTGCCGCCCTATCCATGCAAAGTTTGTCTTAATATCGGAATACCAAATGCGTATCATTGGGTGGGAAACTGCCCTTTTCGACAACAAGTGTTAGCAGTACCAACCCCTAGTCACAATATGACTTTGCCGAACCCCAACCAAGATCATAGCGCTAATGAGTCATCCCAAAATACATCTAGTAATCAATGACGATTTCTTATGTCCGGACATATGCAAAAAGAAAAAGCTAGCTATAAAAAATCAAATAGAGATTGTCATAAAGTTACTTATGTAAAAAATGAAGACTCACTACCTTGTTTGATCGATACTGGGAGTTCGATTAGTGTTATTCCTTGTCATTTAGCCCATAAACTTAACCTAAAAATATGTAAAGTTCAGCAGAGTATACCAGTCACCCAAACACAAGGTGTTCTTGCTTTGAAAGAAAAATGCCTTGTTAGTTTGCAATTAGGACGTATCTCTAAGAGAATTGAACTTTTTATAATTAACAATCAGTTACCTTATGCTTTAATTGGGCTACCCCATTGCAAACTGTTTAGATTAAATATTGACTGTGTTAAAATGCAAATAACTCAAGATAATAAGAAAGTACCTCTCATGGACCATATTCCAACAAATGCGTCTCACCATACTTTACATTTATCAGAAGTATATACTAACCAGCCAGCAATTGAAAATGCAGAGATATTCGAAGAAAATTTTGAGCCGGAGTTGTTCGAGACCACTGACCATGTGCAAAATGTTCAGTCTGTCAGAGAACAATTACCTGCTCTTCTAGCCAAATATGTCTGTATTTTCGCCAAAGATAAATATGATAAATTTATGAAGTATTAAGAGAATCCTATTAAGTGAAATATTATTGTTTAGGTAATTAAAAATGTGTCCTATCATCTTGAATCACAGCTTTTCAAATGATTTATAAAATACGTAGTGTGCTCAACTATACGATTTCATTGGTCCCTAAATTTTAAAGGTATAAATGTATTCATAAAGTAATGTCATTTTGGTTTTTACTTGCAAATTTTCTGGGTTTTATCCTCTCAAATATGAGAGTTTGTCTCCATTCAGTCATTCAAAATTAGTTTAATTTTCACTGTTATTCGTCATCATTTATGAATACTTTATATTTTTGAGATTTAGAAGTATTGGGTGTTTTTCCTTTTTTTTTGGTTGTGAAAGATATGAGAATATTGTTACCTCCTTTGATTTTATTTAAAAGTAAAATTTAAAAGTAAATGAATTTATTTTGCCATTCTCTCCCTTTTCTTATATTTTGTATTATGTGTGTTAACTTGTACTAAATTTTGGTGCCCCTTCTTAAATCTAATTACCTGGTGTTTGTAATAAATTTATGGTAACAATATTCAGTTGGTGGTATGTCTTTCTCACCTGGTGTAATGTTAAATTTAAATTCTTGTATAATTAGATTGAAGTTAAATATTGTGAAGTGGTAGAATGTAAGATTATAGTCATAAGATGCATTAAAATAACTTCTTAAAAAAAATAGTAACAAGGAAAGACCCAATAAGATTGGTGCCCATGACATTTCAAACCTGGCTTATGCTTATAGATTTATAAAAATCTAAAATTTTTTTAAAAATATGAAGCTGTATTTTGTGTTTTTAATTTAATTTTCATGGTTGTAAAAGGTATTTTGATTTAATTTTCATGGTTGTAAAAGGTATTTTGATTTAATTTTCATGGTTGTAAAAGGTATTTTGATTTAATTTTCATGGTTGTGAAAGGTAAGTCTGTGACTCTGTATTGCAATTTGGTTAAAGTTTTGACATCTCTGCACTTAGATAGTTCCAAATTTAAATTCTCTCTTGTTTTTATGCTTTTGTATGTGTATTTCTGTGTATAGTTGCACCCCCCTCCCACTTAATTTTTTTTCTCATTGATAAAACTTATCATGGCAGAAGATCAGGCAAAAAACTTGGCTAATATTCAAAAGAAAAATTCCCTTATGGAAAATATTTCTTCAATTCCACCTTTTAGCGGTGTTGAAAATTCAGTTTCTTTTAGTGAATTTTTTGAAAAGTGGGATAGCCTTGCTACCTTTTTCGAATGGGGGGAGGATGAGAAAAAATTCGCTTGGTTTAGCAGAGTTACCGGGGGAGCGGCAAGGTTATTTAAGCTTCATAAAGGTAAAAAGGTAGATGAAATTGTTAAAATTTTCAGGGAAAGATACACCAGTCATGTTTCTCCAGATGTAGTCCTTTCAAATTTTTTTAGTTTCAAGCAAACCCCTCAAATGTCGGTGCAGGACTTCTATGACAGAGCCTACGACATGTCGCTTAAAGCCCTAGTTATTGATGGATTACAAGGGGAGGTAGTTAACAAAAGTAGAAACGCTATCTTTCACTCAATGCTTTTGGGAAATCTGTCCCCAGAAATAAGAAAAGGGGTCATTACGAAAAACCCACAAACGCCTGAAGAAATCCTCACTGTTGCATTGCTTGAGGAAAAAGCGTGCAGGAGTATAAATCCATTCTATAACCTCCAAAATGAAATTAGTGCTCCATTTATACCTGAATCTGTACCACAAAATTTAGCCTGTGCAGCTATGTATCCCCAAAATGAGTATAAACAATCACAGCAGGACATCAGCAATTTGAAAGACCAGGTAGATTTGCTGTCAGCAAAAATTGACAGTTTAGTTCGAATTCAGGAAAGGCAGAGTGAGGTCCAGAGCCAGGAAAGAGCACAATTCAGAAATTTTCAGTGTCATTTGTGCTCAGAAAGTGGACATTATGCACGAGATTGCCCACAGGCGAGGTACCAGTATAACTTTGGTAGGAGCAGGCATAATAACTATAGGGGCCGTGGAAACTATAACAGTAATTATAGAGGAAATTCAAACCAAGCAGGGAATGGTAACTATAGGGGAAATAGAAATAGAAATGAATATAATTATAGGGGTAGAAATGACTACAGTTATAGAGATAGTGATGACTACATAAATAGAGGAGATAATAATAGGGACAGACATGAAAACAGTAATGGAAACCAACCGAGTAATGATGCTAATGCCCAAGGTACTCCTGCGAGGCCTTTAAACGGTTAGAGGCCGGATCTTTAATGGTCGAATTGATCCCCCAAAAGCCAAACGACTCACCCCCTGTATATAGTGTGTTTTCACCCCATTTATATAGTCTCCCAGTTACTAAAATTACTGTAAATAATAAAAATATTACTGCGTTATGTGACTCGGGATCGGCTATCAATTTGTTGAGTAGCACTATGCTCAATTTGTTCACGGGTAGCCCTATAGAAGAGTGTTGCACACCGATTGTGACAGTAACTGGTCAAAAAGTTCATCTCAATCAAAGTGTACTCGCAACATTTAAAATTAATGATACGCTGTGCAAGGCACAGTTTTTTGTTGTACCAGGTCAGCTGGCGGAGGAATTTTCTGCTATTTTGGGAATGCCTTTTTTAAAAAAGTATCGAGTTCTCATTGATTGTTCAGACAATGCTATCACTCTTAGAAGCCCTGAACAAACCCAATGTAAACAAAAAATTGATATGCAAAGTCATTCCAAATTAGAGACAAACAAGGGTTGCCATAATCTTAGTGAGTCTACTGAGAGTGTGGAAAGGTCGAGGAAAATACTGAACAGTGTCAGGATTCTGTAAATAATGTAGGGGTTATAGTAAATAATTGTAAATATAATTGTAAATATATGTATAATAATGATTCAAAAATGTGTAATTGTGATAATTGTGACCCTGAAAATTCCCAGTGCAAATATGTCAACAAAGGTGAAAGGGAGCAGAAGGTAGACTGTAGTAGTAATGTAAAGACAGTTCAGGGTACCATAAGTAGTATTAGTGGAGAATTCGATAATGGTGGGCAGAATAAGGTGTCAAGTGAAAGTAATAGTGTCTTGCAAAGTGAAAAAGTAGAGGGTACCACAAATAACTACAGTATACCACAGACTACTGAGGCTCAACAAGTAAACCATATTGCACAACATGCGGATAATGCTAGCAAATCTGATGAGACTGTTTTTTATGATATGGAGGAACAATTAAGTGGGAACACACAAAATAATGAGAGTGAAAATAGAATGAGTAGCAATGAGAGTATGCTCAGGTGGAACGTCAAAATAGAACGTTAAAGAATGCACTTTCTCATATTGTAAATCAAAATCAAACAGACTGGGACTCTAAACTTAAATTTGCTCTGTTAGCAATGCGGACCGCTGTACATTCATCAACAAAGTTAACACCGGCAGCTGTGATGTATGGTAGAAACTTAAATCTTCCCTATCATGTATTTTCACAACCACCTAAACTTAATTACAACGATGCACCGTCTTTCTGTGAACTTGTAATTCCTGCTCTCCAAAAAGTATATGCAGAAGTCCATAACAATCTAGTTAAAGCAGCTGAAACTCAGGGGAAATACAGAGAAAAAACAGCAGTGTGTAAAAATCTAAAAGTAGGTGATCTAGTGTGGCTTTACACACCTAGAATTGAGCCAGGACAGACTAAAAAGCTAAGTAAATTAAATAACGGTCCTTTTACTATTATTGAACAATTAAATAATGTAAATTTTAAGATCGCTTTAGTTGCTAACCCGAAAAATACCCAAGTTGTCCATGTTGATAGACTAACGTTATTCAAAGACAGGAAGATTACTAACCAAAACAATCCACAACAACAAACGACTAACGGAAATTCGATTCACAATCCGCCCATCGATGAAACAGAACCGATTCAGAGTGGCGAGCAACCAACCCACCTCCGTACTACTAGACATAGACGATATTTCGCATGGGTTCCGCCCCCTTTAGCGCAAGAAAACGAGAATGATTGCAACACTGAAACCGTAACTAAGGAAGACGAGGAGGAGGCGCGCAGCGTTTCAACCGAAATTGGTGCTCTTTCCCCACAACCACAGGTCAGTCCGGGAGGGGAAGAGTCACATCCACAGATTGCTCCGGTAGGGGAAAGTTCGGGTAGCACACAAGAGGAGCCTAATATTGCTGAAAGAGGCAGAGAGGTTGATCAGTCCGATAGCAACGAAAAAGCAACTGAGGGTGATTCGATACGGCCTGTCGCGAAATCGAAACGCCTCGGTCGTTCTAGATCGACTCCACGGGTCGATTATTCCTTTCGGGACAGAAGCGTTCGTCCCATTTATAAAGAGTAACGACTTTATCTGTTTTTCACTCAATGTTTTCTGTATATAGTCTAATTAATTTGTATTTATATGTGTTTTAGAGGAAATTTATCGAAATTAAAACTCGGAATTGAAAATTTTTCAACTTAAAATGGGTTTGTTTTGATTGCTTTCCGGAAATGTTAGTAAGCGTTTTTGGAGCTTTATATGTACCTTTTTTAGAAGGGTATTGGGTATTATGTTATATTTTGGCATGCATACCGCTCCGCACCCACTTTTTGTAAATTTTTATAAATTTTTAACCAAAATTCGTGCTATTTCTGGGATGTTTGGAGTTTTTTGGGGGATGTTTTGAAAATTACGTGATGCAAGCGAAGGGATTTGGGTAAATTTTTTTTTTCCCCTTTTTTACTTCCTTTTGAAAATATAATTGTATTGTATATATATAGCTAATTCTAACACTTATTTAGTTTACTTATTTGTGTTACCTTCTCGGAAGTTGTAATTTTTTGGGTATATGTGCAAATCTTACAGAGATATTTTATACATTTCTGTATGTGGGGTGTGACTTATTTACAGCCGTACATATACACTTTCGGTGTGTACATTTTTATGCTTTCTTTATTCTATTCTCTTCTGTAAATTTGGGTAATTGTATATATTTTTTTCTTTTTCCCCTTTTTGCATCTGTTTTTTTTTTTTTTTTTAATTTTACCCTTTTTATATCTTGTTGGCAGAGTTACCAGGTAGTAGTGGAATTTGTTTTTCACATTTTTTTTTGCATGTTGTTTTTAGTTTCTGCATTTTTAAAGTTGTCTAGGCTATGGTAATTGTTCCCATAGGAATACAGAGTTGCAGACATACACTAATGTATGCACAATGATCTGTAAGTGCATTTGTACACTCCAAGTAAAACCCCAACAATCAAAATATGAACTTTTCAAATGAATAGGGGTTCCCTGCTAATACAATGAACTTGCATTCATATATTTTTGTTTTTTTTTGTAAAGCATTTTAAACTGAAAATGAAATATTGCATCTCTGTTGTGTTTTTTTTTTGTGTTATGCTATTTACCTGTATGTAACCTAGTGCTATTTCTATGAATTTGATTTAAATAGTTTTTTTTATTACCTTTGACTCACACACTGTTATATGTCGAGTAAAAGATTTTATTTGTGTATTATGTATATATATATCTACATCTGCATCTCCAGCCTGTGTCTTGATGTGTATGTAAATTGTGAAAATTACCAGTTAGCAGTCCTTCACATGTTAATTAACCTTAAACTTAAATTTATTTAATTTTAGCAACAATTTTGGGGCCTAGCTGCAGTTACACATGGCAATTACGGTGGAGTGGCATACTCACTTGTAGAAAGTAGTAGTGGTGAAATGAGAGTTCACCGTCTGGATATCTGGTCTGTTTCGGGAAGTTGGTGAAAATTTTCAGTAGGTATCATCTAATACAGATAACTGTAGGCAAATCTGAAGGCAAGGATAGAGGCTCAGTTGGTTGTGATAAACCCCATGGTTACTTATATGGCTCACAGCTTTTACTTATGTATAAATTCCTTTTTAAACTCAATTCCATTTTTCTTTTAGGGATGTGGTCAGGTGGACGGTTCATTGTGTGCAGCTCGAATTGCACATTCCGGAGTGTGACGAGCGGGGTTTCAACTATGTGATGCTTGGAAGCTCTTCGAGTCGCTGTTTGATTTGTTCGAGTATCTTGGACCCACGTAGGTGTTTCTCCAGCAGGCAGTAAACCATTTTACCTTCATTTTTCCAATTTTTTGGTTTTAACAAGTCTAGGTTAACTAACTTGGAGTAGGAAATCGAGTTCTCCATTGGGAGTTAGCTTTATACTTTCTTTTTTTTTGTTTAAAAAAAAAAAAAAAAAAAAATTTTTTTTAGTCAAAATTTTTTTTTTAATTCAGGATAGGGAAGTCTTGTTGTAGAATTTTTCGCAAATTCTAAATTTTTAACTTATATTAACATAACCCTTCATTTCTCTAAATTTTCAGTTAATTTTTCTTTCACTTTTTTTTTTTTTTTTAATGTATAACATGGTAAGTAATGCAGTTCTTTCTTCCAAATTCTAGTTAAATGTTCCTTTTTTTTTCCCTTTTCGTAATATCAACCCCAAGTGTAAATTGTTGTGACCTTGTTGTTCAACCCCACTTATTCCAGGAAAAATACCCGCAAAGTTTAACCTTGTAGGACATGCAGTCAACCTTCCCCCAGGATTTCGGTCAAAAAAGGACCATTAGGTGACCCGTTCCTTCAAATATTTTTCTGTTACCATGTAGTTAGCGCATAGTAACAGAAGCGATAGGCCCCCGTTCCCCCTTTTTTTTTAAATGGGTAGGTCCCATATAGGTTCGAGGAGAGAGAGGTGATACGAGAAGGTCAGTCAGTGAGTAGAAAACAGCTAGTGATGTAGGTGCGAGCCAATAAAATTTGGAGCGGGCGAGGGGGATTTTTGGCGGGAAAATGCGCCCCGCTACCCCTGAGCTCCGAAGCATGAGCGCAGAAAAAAAGGCATTTGTACTACAGAAGAGGCTAACTAAAAAGGATGCTGGTCCTATAAGTATTTTTTGCTATCTCCATTACAGAGGTTTTTAGGAGATATGAGCTTTCCTCAACTTTGAGCCGAGGTAGTACATGAAAGTTCGGAATGTGTTGGATGAGGATCGAATTAAAGAGCAGAAGGAGGAATTAATGTTATACTTCAAACAATCCTGCTGCTACATTAAAACTTAATTAGTGTAAGCGGAATTTCTTTCGATATTATCAACACGAATGTCATCGGTGTTACAAATACCAACCCCGATAGTGTAAGCGGAATTTCTCTCGACATTATCGACACAAATGTCATCGGTATTACAAATACCAACCCCGAAATAGCATGTGAAAGCAGTACGTGACCAGTGAGATGCGGTTTTAGGTGGTAAAGAATTTCTCTTTCGGCAAAGTGGGGACTGCCGATGAAGTAGAGGCCATCTTCGACGATAATGTGGTGATCTGATATAAAATTGTTAATCTGTCATCCTGATGAAAATCTCTATAGATGAGATAACTGTTGTGGTCTAAGAAAAATATATGTGAGTAAATTTTGGTTTGTCTATAATGTCATACTATAATTATAATATTCTTTCTAGTACTGATATGAAAATGTTTACTTGTAAATAAACCCACAATTAACCAAGAATCTGTTTTTCCCTTATTAATTTGCATCTATTATTCTGATTAATTTAAATACATTTCTCATGTATTATAACAGTAGCTTAAAAGATTTTATTCAAGTTATCAAACTTTAAATGGTAATGTTAAATTCTACTTTAATAGTAGTCTGCCCGAATATAATAACAGCAATTAAATATGTGTAATGTGAATTTAGAATTCTGTTATTGTTTTATTCAGATGTGTTTATAAATATTATTTAATAAGTAATTCTTTTCTGCACTTTTAGTTTAAAATCTGTAAATTAATAGTAAATTAAACCCCCTTTCCTTGTTTTTAGCTTTGTTGCCCTTATATTTTTATTCTGTGAAATAGTCCACCTTCATTATTTTTTTTTAAAACTGATAACAGAATTCATATGGAGTGAAATTCAATCACACATGTTTTCTTTAAATATATTAATTCTGTAAGAAATATATGAAAGGATAAAAGCTAAACCCCTTTTTAAAATGCAAAATCCCTTTTTGCCCCTTTTAAAATTTTAAATTACCGTTTTAAAAAATAGAAATTTAAATCAAAACTTTTAAATGCTTTAATAATTGTGTTTCAATTGATTGAAAATGCCGTCGCCCCTGTTAAATTAGTTTTCCTGCATCGCATCTTATAACTTTCAAAGATCGTTTTCTGACTCTTCATAAGAATATTTGTGCTGACGCTAACGCAATTTTAAAGTCTTGCGGCATCCGATCGGCCGATGGAGCCAACGCCTTTATTCCGCACAATCAATCACTCAGCTCGCGGCCAATTAAAATTAAAAATACGCCTCTTTTGACTTAGACGACCTCTAGCAGAAATAATGCAAAAACCTCATATTTATACCATTACACGGCTATCAGGAGCGAACTTTTTACGATTTCCTCATCTAAACAAATCCACGCCAATCTGCTCTCTCGGAATTGCCTCGCGATGGACGAACCTTCTGTTGAAGGGGCGAGGCCAACGAGGTAAGCGCGTAACATCAGAATATTAAATTCTTCAAATTAAAATTAACTCTGGTCTTCAACATGCAGAAAGAAAAGGAATTGCTTACCTTTTCTAAGGTCTATCCAATTTATGAAATATCCACTGGTTTATATATTTCAACTATTTGAGAATTTATTATAAACACTTCTTGAATAATCGTGTAGATGTACCATTGCTGAAATAAGACTTGTAAAAAATAATATTAATGCACAATTCACATTGAATAAATAAGTTCACTTTTGGATTGATTTTAAAAATTATATTTTACATTACTTAAAATTTTAAAAGGTTTACATTTAGAATTATATTAATTATAGCATCAGGAAACATTTTTTCCTGTGACTTTACAGAATGAAGGATAGTAATACACTGACTCATTTTCACAAAGTTTGGAAAGTTATGAGTAAAGTTGCATCATTTCTTTGAAACAAATTGACGTTGAATAATTGTCCTTTTAAATGTTTTAGTTCTGTAATAAGTTTATAATGGCATAATCACAAATAACAAATTATAAACATATTTCACATTATTAGAAGAGAACGATTATAACGAGGTAATAAATCTCTATTGCTTGATAAACTTGAAACTTAAGAGTCATAAATTAGGTCACTTGTTTTAAGAGATGAGAGAAAAATTATCGTTGGGTTTTTATCTGCGTGCTTCATCATTTTCTTTATTTATTTATTTTACTTTGAGTGGAAAATATTAAGTGATTGAAATGAATGGATTAGTTTTCTACAATTTCCCCCTTAATCCATTCATGGGGATTAACTAATATTTTCATTGAATTTCTGTGTTCGATGAATCGAGGCTTGGGTAAAGGTTTGGTAAGTGCATCAGCTATCATTTTTTCTGTTGGAAGATATCTTAACTCAATTATGCCTTCTTCGCTATATTGTTTAATGGCATTAAATTTGACGTCGATGTGCTTTGATCTTTTCGTGAATTTTTCTGATTCAACCATTTTTATGGTACTTTGATTGTCTTCATATAAAGTGATTGGTTTTTGCTGTGGAAAGCCTAGATCGTCAAGTAACTTCAATAACCAAATTATTTCTTGGCTAGCATGTGCTGCGGACACATATTCAGCCTCTGCTGAAGATAAGGCAATGCAACTTTGCCTTTTCGTCGTCCACTGAATTGGGTTGTTGCCCAACATATATAATATTCCCGATGTTGATCTGCGGGTTTTGGTATCACCTGCCCAATCGGCATCAGCGAATACTTTTAATATTGGTTCTTCATTAGTGTTAATTATTAATTTTAGTTCTTTAGTATGATATAGATATCTTATTATTCTTTTTACGGCTTGCCAGTCTTTTTCGCGAGGATTCTCATTTCTTCTGCTTAAAATGTTTACTGCTGCTGAAATGTCAGGTCTAGTTATTGTTGTTATATAAAGCAATGAACCAAGTGCCTGGCGATATTTAATATTATTTGGCATTAAATTATCATCATCATTTAATTTGTTATATCCTGGTTCCATTGGAGTTTTGCACGGTTTGGAGTTTTCAAGATTGAACTTTTTCGCTAAATTTTCAATCTTAATTTTTTGATCAAGAGAATAACCGTTAGGTAATTTCTGAATTTGAGTACCTAAATAGTTACTAATATTGCGCTACTGGTGAAAATGTTTCTTGATAATCTTCCCCATATTTTTGACTGAAACCTTTGGCAACAAAACGTGCTTTATATTTTTGTGTATTTCCTGAACTATCAATTTTTCGTTTGAAAATCCATCTACTTCCTATGATTCTTTTATTAAGAGGAGGATCGACTAGATCCCATGTATTATTTTTCATTAACGATTGTATTTCGTTTTCAGTGGCTTTAAGCCAGTTTTTCTTTTCTAGTGGATTGTTTATTTTGATAAGCTGTTTCCAGTTTTCAGGTTCTGTTGTATCGCAATCATTTGCTAAAGCAATAAAATTGTCGGAAGTATATCTTTGAGGTGGTACTCCTCTGTTTTGTCTTTCAGATCTACGAGGTTGATGTGTTTCTGATTGTTTGGGCGCGTCAGGTGTACAGGGTGTGTCACCTATTTCTATTTCAATGTATTTTTTATCTTCAATTAATTGTTCGTGATCATTAATTTTCTCGTTTAAATTGTTCAGTTTTTCTTCCAGAAATTTTACAGATCTGGAGATTATTATTTCACCATTTTTAGTGAAAACGCGGTATCCCTTTGTATTATTATCATAGCCCATGAAGATACCCTCTTCTGCTGTGTCATCTAGTTTAGATCTTTTGTGTTTGTTTATGTAAGTGTATACTTTACAGCCAAATACACGTAAATAATAGAGATTTGGTTTTCTTTTGAACCAAATTTCATATGGCGTTTTATTTGTCAATTTAGTGGGGAGCCTATTTTGGAGGTGATTAGCAGTATTTATCGCTTCACCCCAGAACCTATGAGGTAAATTTGCTTCGGATAATAGGCTTCGTGTCATTTCAATTAAACTTCTGTTTTTTCTCTCAGCAATGCCATTCTGGCTGGGACAAAATGGAACTGTGTATTCATGTTTTATACCATGTTCCCTTAGAAAGGCTTCTGTTTTATTTCCTATGTATTCCCCACCGTTATCCGATCTAATCGCCGTCGGATATTTTCCTTGTCTGGTTTTGACCATTTGTACATAGTCTTTTATTTTTTCATAAACTTCATCTTTACTTTTTAATAAGTAAATAACTGTGAATCTAGAATTGTCATCTATGAATGTAAGGAAGTAATTTTTTCCTCCTATTGTGGGTGTTTTAAAAGGCCCACATAAATCAGTATGTACTAAATCTAATACTTTTGTTGTTTTATTTTCGATAGATTTAGAGTACGGTGCATTTGTTGACTTTGTTTTTATACAGGTTTCACAGTTTGTTTTATGATTACAGTTATTTATTTTTATCCCACTGGCCAAGTCATTTTTGACTAATTCTTTTATACTTTCATTATTTCTGTGGCCAAGGCGTTTATGCCAAATTTCGAGGCAATCTTTATTTCTGCAATCATGTGCAATGTTTATTTTATTTTGAGAACTTTCTTCTAGTGTTTCAACTTGATATAAGTTATGTTTCTTTAATGCTTCTAAGTATATTTTTCCATTGCACGATAGTATGCATTTTTCATTTTCGAAAAATACTTTGTAGCCATGTTCTGTGGCTTTACTTACGGAAATTAAATTTGATTCCAATTGTGGAACAAATAACACATTTTTAAGTGTAATTCTATTTATACATCCATCAGATGTTTTTGTCATTATTTGTGTTTCGCCGGTTCCGTAAGAATTTAATGTATTCCCATTAGCAATTGTTACTGTAGTTTTTTCAGTATCGTTGAATTTTGTAAATATATCCCTATCGTTCGCTATATGCGAAGACGCTCCTGAGTCAATTAACCAGGTTTTATTAGCGGGATTGACAATTATGAATGCTGCATCTTTATGTTCACTTTTATTTATTTGTACCTGTTCATCTGTTTTTGATTCATTCATTTTATTTTTACTATCACCTTTTGTATTTTCAAAACACAACGATGTGTACTTTTTGTATTTGTATTGTGTTTTAGGTGTAGTGGTCTGTGTGTTTCTGTTCTTGAGATGCCAGCATTGTTTGTAAGTGTGATTTGATTGTTTACAGTAGGTACAATATTTGTTTTGCCCTTTATAATCTTGAGTGTATTTCTTTTGTGTTTTAAACACCTTTTGTGAGTTTTCAACTTGCTCACTATTTTCTACCCGTTTATTAAATTCATCAGTAAGTTTGCTCTTGATGAATTCGGGAGTTAATTCAATTTCATTTCGGGCTTCGAGAGCTGTTATTAGAGTATTATAACTCGCAGGTAACGAGCACAATAGAAGTGCAGATAAATGCGAGTCGGTTATGTTCTCTCCTATTGCGGAGAGCTTATCTTTTATTTCCAGTATATTAGTAATGTGTTTGTGCATGTTCCCATTTTCGGGAAGTTTTGCACTATACAATTTTCGTAACAAATACAATTTACTGGACAAATTGGCTCTCTCGTGAATGTTTTTTAAACTATCCCATGTCTGTTTTGCTGTTTCTAAATGTTTTACATGAACTATTTGCGTATCGTCTATACTCAGGTTTATTAAAGCGCGAGCTTTTGCATCCTTTTTTCTCCAATCTTCGTTAATTGGTGTAGGGGGTTCCTGAGTTACGAGTTCGTACAAATCTTCCTTAATTAACAACATATTAATTTTAAACTTCCATATAGAATAATTATTATTGTTTAATTTATCTACTATTTGCATTTCCTTTATTGTCGCCATCTCGGAGAACTTGTTTATACAGTTTTTAAAGTTTTATTAGTTTAAATAGTTTATTAAATTCAATTATGTTTTCTTGAATTTTTAATCTAGCATAAGAGCTGAGTATTATTTTTATTAATTAGAGTCAATTATTAATCCTTAAGAATAAATTCTGAGTTCATATATTCATCAGTCTCATAATCACTGTTGAAGGGGCGAGGCCAACGAGGTAAGCGCGTAACATCAGAATATTAAATTCTTCAAATTAAAATTAACTCTGGTCTTCAACATGCAGAAAGAAAAGGAATTGCTTACCTTTTCTAAGGTCTATCCAATTTATGAAATATCCACTGGTTTATATATTTCAACTATTTGAGAATTTATTATAAACACTTCTTGAATAATCGTGTAGATGTACCATTGCTGAAATAAGACTTGTAAAAAATAATATTAATGCACAATTCACATTGAATAAATAAGTTCACTTTTGGATTGATTTTAAAAATTATATTTTACATTACTTAAAATTTTAAAAGGTTTACATTTAGAATTATATTAATTATAGCATCAGGAAACATTTTTTCCTGTGACTTTACAGAATGAAGGATAGTAATACACTGACTCATTTTCACAAAGTTTGGAAAGTTATGAGTAAAGTTGCATCATTTCTTTGAAACAAATTGACGTTGAATAATTGTCCTTTTAAATGTTTTAGTTCTGTAATAAGTTTATAATGGCATAATCACAAATAACAAATTATAAACATATTTCACATTATTAGAAGAGAACGATTATAACGAGGTAATAAATCTCTATTGCTTGATAAACTTGAAACTTAAGAGTCATAAATTAGGTCACTTGTTTTAAGAGATGAGAGAAAAATTATCGTTGGGTTTTTATCTGCGTGCTTCATCATTTTCTTTATTTATTTATTTTACTTTGAGTGGAAAATATTAAGTGATTGAAATGAATGGATTAGTTTTCTACACCTTCGATGTCCAGACAGACTTAAAAAGCAGCTCTCACGCCAATATGGGCCTGGTTTAAAAGGATGCATGTAAGAAAAAGAAATAAACCAGGTTCCGTAATAGACGGTGTCTTCCTTTAAACAGACATACATTCACTCGGAATTTAACCGAATCCCGCTCACGGCCCAGGACTACAAGAGAATGCAAGGGAATCAGAATGAGCGCTTTGACGTAAATACGGAGCCGCCATCAGTCCGCGCAGCCACCGGCCCGGCGATCAAGGACCCACCGACGGAGCAACACGCTTCGTTTCAGAAGTCGAGTAGGACAGTTCATCTCAACGGGAAAATCCCAAAAACTAAACAGTTACGTAATCTACGCCCGTCAATCACAGCGAATACCTCCGTGAAAAATTCTTACAGCATACGGTGAAAGACTTACGGAATTTATCCCAAGAACTCAAAAGTACTTAATCTCCCTTCGTCAAAAGGAAAGTGAATCATTAACTTTTCTCTTCATTCTCAATCTTGTGCTGTATTTCATTCTGCCGGCAAGAATCGAAGTGTTTTATCGCATGAAAAGTAGGTCAACTACACAGCTGTTTTCAATTTTCAAGAGCGCGCCGGTAAAGAAATGAACTCGTGACTCAGATGTTTCGGTTTCTGGTTTCTGGACTATTTAGAAAATAAATCAGAACTGCGCTCAGCAAAAACAAAAACCACGTGACTACGGGAAAAAGTATTTTTGTGGGCAGTGCAAGAAGATATAGAGATAAATATTTCAGTGAAATTAATTTATTATTGTTTCGCGTCGCGGTGAAAAAAAAAAAAAAAAAAAAGTAAGAGGTAAATTTTTTCATGGATTTATTTAAAGCAAAGGCGTATAAAGGTATGTACTTTTGATATTAACGTACAGAAGAAAAAAAAAAAAAAATTTTTAAGATCTTTTTAGTGAGAGGCAGTGGTTCTCAAACTTTTTATTTAATTTTTTATGCATGCCAAAAATAAATTAAAGAGGATTATTTTATTATGCTATTACTTGTGTGAAAATTTTAATTATTTTTAAGTCAGCTATTTAAGTTCAAATATATAATTGTTTATGTATTGTGTTTAACGTAATTTTAAAGAGATGAAAGAGTAAGAATGGTGATTTTTATGAAAATTCTTTAGTTGTGTTGAATGGATAATTACGATTTTAATGAAAAATAACATTAACTAAACCTCATATTAAAATCATTTTTTCTAGACAGTTTGAAAATATTTTAGCAGAAGTGAAAATTTTATTATTATTATATTATTATAATATTTTTATTATTAAGTGTTAAACTTTTTAAAGGTGATTTATATGCAACGTACTTTATAGTTAGTGAGGTTATTTAAATTTTTTTTATTGAATTCAAGTTATTGAAAAAAAAAAATTATTAAGGTGGATTTTAATTTTAAAAAGATGATTTTAACAGATATTTACAGATATAGTGTTACAAATTTTAAATAGTTTGAAAGATTTTTTCATTTTTATTCTTATGTGCTTTAATGGTGTATTATATTTCTGTGTAATTCAGTGATATTTAGTATTTATATCCATCATGAGTAGCCCAACCCCTCCTAAAGAAGTAGAGGATTTAACAGACAAATCAGGTGACACCGAAAAAGAAAAAAATCAAATTTCGAGCAAAGATGATAATCCCGTTAATAATCCTGAAGAGAAAAATAATCAGAAGTCTAGTCAGGAATCTGGAGGTGCACCAGAGACATCTGGTGTAACAATGTTAGGTGGACAGACCCTGTCAGCTCAAGCTGGGTCTGGTCACACTTCAGTATCCGCCAACCCAAAAATGTCAGTAGACCCCGATATCATTGCGTTTTCTCCGCAAGATGGAATGTCTTGGATACCATGGTTAGCCTATTTCGAGAGTGTCTGTATAGGACAGGGAAAAGACGAGTGCTGGAAAATTAGGCACATACAGAAGTATTTAAAGGACAGTGCACTTACGTTGTACATTAATAATTGTCTAAATGTACTTCATTGGTCCGAATTTGTCACTTTGTTTAATGAACACTACGAAATTCCAGATACCCTTTCTCTCACTGATTTTTCACGTATTAGATATAAAGTTGGAGAGGACTTGAACGAATATTATCAAAAAAAGACTAAAGTAGGCCGAACCTTAGGTTTAGAGCAGAAACTTATCCTGGAAGGGTTAACGGAGGGCTTGCCATTAGAAATGCAGAAGTTAGTTATTGCAGGCAACCCCTCAACTACACATGCATGGCGTGAATTAGTTTTCAGAATTAGCAAACTGCAACTGGACAGAAAGGGAAATGAGAGCAAATTTGAAGCAAGCCCCCAAAACCCCAATCAGTATCGCCAATGGCGACCAAACCGACCTCCATATGAGAATGGACAGAATTTTAACAGGCAGTGGAACTACAGAGTTCCCTATCAAACACACCCCATTCGACCTTTTCCATCAAATCAAGCCAGAAATCCCCAAAATACGTTTAGACCGACTTCAAATGTTCCACCACGACCTAATGTACACCACCAGACCACTTTGCCGCCCTATCCATGCAAAGTTTGTCTTAATATCGGAATACCAAATGCGTATCATTGGGTGGGAAACTGCCCTTTTCGACAACAAGTGTTAGCAGTACCAACCCCTAGTCACAATATGACTTTGCCGAACCCCAACCAAGATCATAGCGCTAATGAGTCATCCCAAAATACATCTAGTAATCAATGACGATTTCTTATGTCCGGACATATGCAAAAAGAAAAAGCTAGCTATAAAAAATCAAATAGAGATTGTCATAAAGTTACTTATGTAAAAAATGAAGACTCACTACCTTGTTTGATCGATACTGGGAGTTCGATTAGTGTTATTCCTTGTCATTTAGCCCATAAACTTAACCTAAAAATATGTAAAGTTCAGCAGAGTATACCAGTCACCCAAACACAAGGTGTTCTTGCTTTGAAAGAAAAATGCCTTGTTAGTTTGCAATTAGGACGTATCTCTAAGAGAATTGAACTTTTTATAATTAACAATCAGTTACCTTATGCTTTAATTGGGCTACCCCATTGCAAACTGTTTAGATTAAATATTGACTGTGTTAAAATGCAAATAACTCAAGATAATAAGAAAGTACCTCTCATGGACCATATTCCAACAAATGCGTCTCACCATACTTTACATTTATCAGAAGTATATACTAACCAGCCAGCAATTGAAAATGCAGAGATATTCGAAGAAAATTTTGAGCCGGAGTTGTTCGAGACCACTGACCATGTGCAAAATGTTCAGTCTGTCAGAGAACAATTACCTGCTCTTCTAGCCAAATATGTCTGTATTTTCGCCAAAGATAAATATGATAAATTTATGAAGTATTAAGAGAATCCTATTAAGTGAAATATTATTGTTTAGGTAATTAAAAATGTGTCCTATCATCTTGAATCACAGCTTTTCAAATGATTTATAAAATACGTAGTGTGCTCAACTATACGATTTCATTGGTCCCTAAATTTTAAAGGTATAAATGTATTCATAAAGTAATGTCATTTTGGTTTTTACTTGCAAATTTTCTGGGTTTTATCCTCTCAAATATGAGAGTTTGTCTCCATTCAGTCATTCAAAATTAGTTTAATTTTCACTGTTATTCGTCATCATTTATGAATACTTTATATTTTTGAGATTTAGAAGTATTGGGTGTTTTTCCTTTTTTTTTGGTTGTGAAAGATATGAGAATATTGTTACCTCCTTTGATTTTATTTAAAAGTAAAATTTAAAAGTAAATGAATTTATTTTGCCATTCTCTCCCTTTTCTTATATTTTGTATTATGTGTGTTAACTTGTACTAAATTTTGGTGCCCCTTCTTAAATCTAATTACCTGGTGTTTGTAATAAATTTATGGTAACAATATTCAGTTGGTGGTATGTCTTTCTCACCTGGTGTAATGTTAAATTTAAATTCTTGTATAATTAGATTGAAGTTAAATATTGTGAAGTGGTAGAATGTAAGATTATAGTCATAAGATGCATTAAAATAACTTCTTAAAAAAAATAGTAACAAGGAAAGACCCAATAAGGTCATTTCGCCATATCTCAACAGCAGTTTTATGTAGGAGCACGAAATTAAGGAAAAAAATCTACTAAAAAATTGGTTAAACACGTATTTCAGCGAATTTAGAAATTTCCTCCCAAAAGGGGGTTAAAAGGGGGGGGTCGAATGTTTTAAATCATTTCGTCATATCGCTGCAGCAGTTTTAGATAGGAGCGCGAAAATCAGGAAAACAGATCTACTAATAAATGAATAAAACACATATTTCAGCAATTTTGGAAATTCCCCCCAGAAGGTGGTTAAATGGGGGGGGGGGAGGGTCGAAGTTTTTAGGTCATTTCGCCATATCTCAGCTTTTATGTAGGAGGGTGAAATTAATAAAAACAAATCTACTAAAAAATTGGTTAAACACGTATTTCGGCGATTTTGGAAACTCCCCCCAGAAAGTGGCTAAAGGGGTATTCAAAAGTTTCGGGTCATTTCGCCACATCTCAGCAGCGGATTTAGGTAGGAGTGTGAAATTCAGGAAAACACATCTACTAGAAAATGGATAAACACGCATTTCAGTGATTTTAGAAATTCCCCCCGAAGGTTTTAAAGTGGGTGGTTTTGAAAATTTTAGGACACTTCGCCATATCTCAGCAGCTGTTTTATGTAGGTGCGCGAAATTCAGGAAAACAAATCTACTAAACAAATGATTAAACACGTATTTCAGTGAATTTAGAAATCCCCAACCCCCCCACCCTCGAAGGTGGTTAAAGGGGGATTCGATAGTTTTAGGTCATTTCGCCATATCTCAGCAACATTTTTAGGTTGGAACGCGAAATTCAGGAAAACGAATGTAATAAAAAAATTACATTGTCTACCCGTGCAAAGCCGGGACGGGCCGCTAGTATAAAATATATAAAAGCCTTATGCTACACTAGATACCGGGCTGGCTCATTCATTATCATGATGTCACAAATGGTGGCTGGCCGCGACCAGCGATTGGTACAAAGCGAAACGACAAAACGAAAGACATACAGCGATGGGCGCGTTGCTTTGTACCAATCGCTGTGAACAATCGTACCACCATTTGTGACGTCATGATAATGAATGAGACAGCCCGGTATCTAGTGTAGCCCTACTCAAGATGCTTGGCAATTCGGTATTGTCTAGAATCGTCTCAACCATCGAACTTGGAAGCTACTAAAAGTAGCATAAGAAGTTACTATTTTCCTTTTCATTTCGGCCGGGGATTCTAGTAAACCTAAAGTGTTTGGCTAAGTTTTGGCGTTTTTTTTGCTTCTTCGATGTTTTTTTCAACCACTATTAGTTCTGTAAGCGTAAGTCTTTTATTCCACGAGCTCCACAGGCGTCTTTTAAGACGTTCAGCTTTCAAGTTTTCTTATTTATCTTATTTTAATTTAAAATTTCTATTTGTAAAAAATGATGTATTTAAAGAGATGTGGGGTTTGGATGTTCTTTCTTAAACAACTTGCTTAAATTTAAAATTTAAAAGAATCACTTACAACTCACTCTTCATTAAACAATTAAAAAAAAAAAAACAAGTATACCTTGATTAACACCACTGAAATCTGTTGCCATGAAAAGAGGAGCAATTTAAACAAAATTTACTAAAATATCAAAACTAAAAAAAAAACCATATAAGTTAATATAATAAGGTAATTTCAAAATCTTCATTTTAAAATAAAACTAAATGTAGTAAGGGGCAACAGATTTCTAAATCAAATGGTACACTGTAATACATAAAGAACACCCAACTCCACTTCTACCTGATTGAGTTCAAATCTCCATACACATTAAATTAACAAAATATAAACATCAATAAAATTTGGAAAATTAAAGGAAACCTGAAATTCCTCTAATATGAGGACAAAAAGGGGAAAGAGAAAAATTAACAAAATAAAGATATAATAGGATACCAAAATCCAGAATAATTATGGAGATTTTGAACAAGATCAGATCGGTTAACCGAAGATCGTATAGTGACAAAAAAAAAACTGAATATATATATTTTTTTTTTACTTCTCAAAAATAAGTATTTTATTGTTTATTTTCGATGATAACATTCCAAAGAAAGGAGAATTAAGGCTTAAGTTAATCAATTATGAAATTAAATCTAATATTACTGGTTCATCACTTATTAACTTTTCCATCACTAAAACAAGATCAAAAATGCAATCGAATAACTTTGAGTAGACCTTAATTAATGTACATTAAAACAATGGTTATGAATTTAAATTTAAGAAATTCAAAAGTCCTAATTTAGTAAAATTGGAATTTTCATAATTTCATTCTCATACACTGAAAGGTTAAGCCTTTCTTATAGTTTTACTATGAATATAAAATATTAACTATTTAAAGATTGTACAAAGAAAAACATACCATTTTTGAGAATAAACAAAATTTTCTTTATTTGAACAATTAAAGTTATAAAAACAACGTAGCTTCTCAAAATTATTACAATAACACAATATAAAAGTTGATCAGTAATACTGAGATTAACTATTAAATATTTTTAAATCAAACAACACAGTTCTTAAAATTATCACACTATCATGCTTTTAAGACTGATCAACTTTACTGAGATTACTTATTATTTAACTTGCAATTAAGCATCGAGATTCTTAAAATTATCATTACATCACAGTTTAAAGGTCTATCAATTATAAAAACTGTCATATCTCGATGATTAGTACCCATCCATAAACAGAGATGGCGCTGCTAGTCCAGAGTTGAATATCTCTTGCAGGAGAGTTACGGAGACGGTATGTAAGGCAGTGAAGCCAGTATGTACGAAGTAGCGGTGCGCTTGGCCGCAATTGTAAATAATGTATAATAAATATATATAATTAAATAGATATCTCCTTGCTGTAAACGAAATATGAATACACA
Organism: Maratus michaelseni; assembly: GCA_963931845.1. Classification (NCBI taxonomy): domain Eukaryota; kingdom Metazoa; phylum Arthropoda; class Arachnida; order Araneae; family Salticidae; genus Maratus; species Maratus michaelseni. The sequence goes on along the minus strand of OZ007593.1, from coordinate 125,838,326 downwards.
AAGTTGAAGCCTTATTAATGGCGACGTGCGGAAAAGAACCCAAGATTTTATATAAATGTTGCATTTTTTTTTCGAAATAAAAAAAGAAGAAAAGAAAAGAAAATGGCAGAAACAGAAGTTATCTCTTTGGGACGTCTGGAAGAATATGATTCGACCGTGCCCTGGTCAATTTATGTTGAAAAAATTGACTTTTATTTCGCTGCTAATAATATTCAAAATGCGGATAAGAAGAAAAACATATTATTAAGCTCTGTTGGAACTGCAACATTTTCGATATTGAGAGATATCATAGTACCGACTTCGCTGAAAGAGATAAAGTATGATGATCTCTTAAAGAAGGCGAAAGAACATTTTTCACCTTGTCCAAGTGAAATTGTTGAACGTTTCAAGTTTCAAAAAAGATTACGGAAGCAAGGGGAAAGCATAGCCAACTTTGTGAGAGATTTGCGTCGGTTATCCGAATACTGTAACTTTGAAACGACTTTAAATGATCGCCTACGGGACCAACTAGTGTTTGGAATTCAAGACGAGAAAATACAGCAAAAATTGTTGGATACGAAAAATCTAACGTTCCAAACAGCTGTAGAAATCGCGGAATCATTCGAAACAGCCGAAGCTGGAGTAAAATCACTACAGATTAATGGAGGAACAACTGTAAATAAAGTTCAAGATGCCCGAATGGAGAAAACGAAAGTATACCAGTATTCGTCGAAGCCGAAAGAAGGGATGTATGCACCTGGAAACCGGAACAGTTATAAAGAGAAACCATGTTATCGTTGTGCTAGAAATCACAAGCTTGTTGAGTGTCCATTTAAATCAACAGAATGTCATGCTTGCCATAAAGTGGGACATTTAAAAATTTCTTGCAGGAACCGGAACTTCTCTACAGTGAATCAAAAACTGAAAAAGAACAGTAAAATTAAAACTGTTCAAGAATATTCTCTCAATGTTATGAGGGATGAGTGCAATAATGTTTTGTGGGAAAAAATTGTCACAATTAATGGTATTAAAGTTAATTTTGAAATTGATATACGATCGTAAGTAAAAATATTGCCAATAAATTATTTTCAGGTAAGCCTCCTTTGGTTAAATCTAATATTAAGCTGCAAACGTATACTAAAGATTCTTTAACTGTATTAGGTGAATTAAATGTAAATGTTTTGATTGATGATAATTGTATACCTAATTTAAAAATGCTAGTTATTAAAGAGGAAGGTCCGAGTTTAATTGGTAAAACTTGGTTGAAAGCATCAAAATTATTTTGGGCCGAATGTAAACATGATCAAAAGTATTTCGAAAGATGATTTAATAAAAAAATTTCCTAATGTTTTTGCTGACGGGATCGGTACGATCAAAGGTCCTCCCGTTTCAATAAATTTGAAAAATGATGCAAAACCAGTTTTCCTAAAATCTCGCCCTGTTCCTTTTTCTTTGAGAACAGCAACTGATTTGGAGTTGGAACGCTTAACAAATGAGGGTATTTTAAAACCTGTTGATTATTCTGAATGGGCTAGTCCTATAGTTATTGTTCCAAAACCAAATGGTACTGTTCGAATTTGTGGTGATTATAGAGCAACAGTAAATTCTAATACTGAAAATGATAATTATCCTCTTCCAAGAATGGAAGAATTGTTTGCTAAATTAACAGGTGGAAAATTCTTTACTGTGTTTGATTTAAAAGATGCTTATTTACAACAACCTGTTGATGATGAAAGCAGTAAAATTTTTAACTATAAATACTCATAAAGGTTTATTTAACGTTTTAAGATTAGCTTTTGGTGTAAAATGTGCACCAGGTATTTTTCAAAGAAAAATTTAAAATATATTAAAGAAATTTGATTATGTTGGTGTATTTTTAGATGATGTAATTATAAGTGCTAGATCTGAATCAGAACATTCTGAAAGAGTTGAATGTATTATAAAATGCTTTTCTGAGCATGGTATAAGATTAAATAAGGAAAAATTAAAATTTATGGTTTCGGAAGTTAGCTATTTAGGACATAAAATTTCACAGGAAGGCATTAAGCCTATTCCAGAAAAAGTTGATGCTATTTTGAATGCTCCTTTTCCTACTAATGTTTCTCAATTACGTTCATTTTTGGGATTAATTTCTTATTATAGAAACTTCCTACCTAATATTTCAGATGTGTTAGAACCTTTGCATAGATTATTAGATAATAATGTAAAGTGGACATGGTCAGAGAAGCATGAAAAAGCATTTCAGAAAGTTAAACAACTTTTATGTAAATCGCCTGTTTTAGAATTGTATGATATAAACAAAGATGTTGTTTTAAACTGTGATGCATCTGAATATGGAATTGGTTGTGTGTTAAGCCACATTGTTGAGGGTAAAGAAAAACCAATAGCTTTTGCATCTAGAACGATGAATAAGACTGAAAGAAATTATGCCATGATTGATAAAGAAGCTTTATCTGTAATTTTTGGTGTAACGAAATTTCATCAATATTTAGCAGGTAAACAGTTTAAAGTTATAACTGATCACAAACCTTTAATTCGATTGTTTGACCCTGTAAAAAAAGTACCTGATACATTATCACCCAGAATGCTGAGATGGTCGTTAATGTTAGCAGGGTATGACTATATAATTGAGTATCGCGAAGGTAAAAATAATAAAAATGCAGATGCATTAAGTAGATTACCCCTTCCAGAAACTGTAAATGTAGTAAATAATCCATCGGAAATAATGTTCGTTTCTAATAGTAATGATTGGCCTGTTACTTCTAAAACGATTTCAAAGTGGACAACTGAAAATCCAGTAACAAAACAAATTTTAGAGTGGGCGTTATATGGATGGCCAAAAACGGTTAAATCCGAGGAATATAAACCATATTTTCGTAGACGTGAGGAAATTTCGTGTTTAGAAAATTGTTTATTATGGGGACATAGAGTAATTATACCAGATGAAGGTCGCGAAAAAATGTTACAATTATTACATTCCGTTCATCAGGGTATATCTAGCATGAAAGCTAAAGCTCGAGGTGTGATCTGGTGGCCTAATATGGACAAAGAAATAGAACAAATGGTTAATTCTTGTAGTAGATGCCAAATGTTTGCTCGGGATAATCCTAAAATGAAACCTTTAAAATGGGAATCGGAATTTACTTGGGAAAGAATTCACATAGATTTTGCCGGCCCTTTTGAGAGTAAAATATTTTTAATAGTGGTCGATTCTTATACTAAATGGTTAGAGGTACAGGTGGTACCCAGTGCTGATAGTAAATCAACTATTAGAGTATTACGTAGAATTTTCGCTACATTTGGTTTGCCCGTTGAATTAGTCAGTGATAATGGACGTGCGTTTACAAGTGATGAATTTCAAGATTTTCTTAAATCAAATGGAATTATACATACACCTATTTCGCCATATCATCCATCATCGAATGGGCAGGAAGAAAGGTGTGTTCAAACTGTTAAAAGTTGTCTTAAAAAGCTAGATAAGGGTGACATAAATTTGTCAATTGCACGATTTTTATTGGAAAATCATTCTACCCCACATTCTGTCACTGGTAAGACTCCCGCAGAATTAATGTTTGGAAGGTCAGTTCGAACAGCTCTACACTTGGTATTACCATCCAAACCTAAAATACAACAACCCTTACATAAATACAATCTTCATGAATCAGTTTTTGTTAAAAACTTTGGAAAAGGGGAGAAATGGATTAAGGGAAAAATTATAAAATTATTGGGGAGCAGATGGGTTTTAGTAAATAGAGATGACGGAATAATGTGTAAACGTTATGTTAATCAGTTGAGACACAACAGAGAAATAAGTGATGAAACGTCAGAGGAAAGTAAAACGGGTCAGTTTGATAAACAAAACACGGATTTCGATAGTTATGATAGAGTTAAGAGAAATAAGTTTTCTGGATATTATGTAAATAATAAAGAGCAAATTAATGCCGAGAATGCTGAAAAATCTAACCAGTCTCAGTCTTCACATGATATTGTAACAGGTACAGTTGTGAATAATAATTGTGATAATACTATGGATAAAAATGTAAAGGACAATTCCGTGATAAATAATGATGTGGACTTGCAGAAGAGTACACCTATAAAGACTGATAAAAAGGACAATCAACCTGTTCGAAGAAGCAACAGACAGATTAAACCAGTGGATCGTTTGAACTACGAGGGGAGGGGTGTCATATCTCGATGATTAGTACCCATCCATAAACAGAGATGGCGCTGCTAGTCCAGAGTTGAATTTCTCTTGCAGGAGAGTTACGGAGACGGTATGTAAGGCAGTGAAGCCAGTATGTACGAAGTAGTGGTGCGCTTGGCCGCAATTGTAAATAATGTATAATAAATATATATAATTAAATAGATATCTCCTTGCTGTAAACGAAATATGAATACACAAAGTTGAAGCCTTATTAAAAACATTATATAATAGTTACTTTAAAATACACATATATTATTCTTGATCTCTCCAAGTAGTTGTAGGTAATTTAAAGTGGGAAGACATACAATTATGAAGAAATAAAAGTTACTTACAAAAGGTGAAGGATTCAACAAACTCATCAGTGGGCAGGCTGGCGACTCTCTTTTTTTATATTCACACCTTACAAAGTCTTATTCGTTTATTGTCTAAGCAAGATATGACTCGGGATTAGCTGACAACTTTATGTCGTTCTCGTATGGCACCATGAAGAACGTGATAAGTTTCATAACTTCTATAGGACGGTAAACTTCCTCGCATTTCTTATTGACTTCCATTCATGATCGACGATAACTGGAGACTTCTCGAGAGCATATACAGCATCATTATTTTGGAACGCCCCTCTAGACCTCTATCATACCTTTCACACCTCTCCGCTAGTGGTATTTCAATTCAACAGCACATCACTGGGTCCTTTTTTCATCTCTAGAATTCATTCACTTCTTTAGAATCGTATTCTACAATTCCAAATAAACCGCTGAAAAACAGTCTTTTTTTTATCATACTACTTAAAACAATCAGTGTAAGACCGGCAGTACTTCATCGCCGATAAATGTTTTTAGTTTTCACTGACCAGCAATTTTACGATAAAAACAAACAAACAAGTGAAATAATCTTTTATCTCTCCCACGCCGCTATTAAAAAACTGGCTAACCCAACTCTTCTTTCATTACTGCACTACACGTCCTGAAATCAACAACTATTAAAAATTTGAAGTCACAGCAATAAGTAAAATGCTTCACTCCAAGTGCCGTCATAAAACACTGGCATTTGTACACTATTCTAAGTTTTTCATCGTCGAACCAGCTCAAGATCCAAAACAACAAATGAGTTAAACATTTACTCTCTCCCACGCCGCTTACAAAACGGACCGAACCAAAAGCTATTTGCCAAGGGAGGTTCGGGGGGTAAAAACAATAGAAAATGGACTGAACCTGGTACGCCAGTCCGTCGCATTTCTCTGCCGGCCGTTCCATGGGGAAAAACAACCGTGCCTCACCCCCACGGCGGGTGCTAAAAAGGGTCACATAAATGTATGTTTACATGCGCGCCATCCAGACGATAGGGACAAGTAATGCATTTATTGCAGGTTGTAAAATACAATGCTTAATTGCGTCTATAGTCCTTTCACAGATAACGTAATTTCTTACGGGATGGTCTCTCTTTCTTTTACTTAAGGCTAGACTTATTGGTACCAATTTCCTTAATCCAAGGCATGGGAATCTGTGTGGCTGTCTACACAATTCTATATGTGTGGTCTTTACTGAAATGCCTCCCTCCCTGCTATCTATTTTTCGCATATGAAAACAGGAAGCTAAGTTACACTATAAAAGTTGAAATTACTTTGCTTAAAAAAAAAGAAAGAAGAAAATAAAACTGTTTTATTATTATTATTATTATTATTATTACAACTAGCTGGCTTCGCCCGCCAGCGGGCCCCTAATTTACATCGGTGCCTCGAAACTTTTGTATTCTCCGGCTCGCATCCCCCTCGAACCGAACGAACCTCTTACCCGGGTCCCCGCTGCCTTCGGCACCGTACACCGGTCGTGCTACGCACGCACCGGATAATCCAATAATTTGCATAATCCCTTAATTTGCACATCGAATAGTATAAACCTCTAACTGAACTAATCTCCGACCCTGGTCCCCGCTGCCTTCGGCACCGTATACCGGTCGTGCTACGCACGCACCGGATAATCCCTTAAATTGCACATAGAATAGTATAAACCTGTCACTGAACGAACCTCCGGCTCGGTGATACTGGCAACGAAAGAGCTGATCTCCTAGCAAAGCAAGCCATCTTACAAGACCAATATCAATGAAGAAAAGATCTGTTGTTCCCCATTTCAATAGCAAAATTGTATTTTAAAAAGAAAATCATCTCTGACTGGCAAGCCATTTGGGACTCATGTAATAAGGGCAGAGATACCTATAAAATTATAAATAAAGTCGATCCAAATTATCTCTGCAAACAGCCAACACTGCCGTATTATCTGAGTAACCATGGCAGTTTCCCACAATACTTACATAAAATAAGAAAAAGAGCCTCACCTAGATGTCCATGCGATAAAGCAGAAGGAGATGCAGTTCACTACATATTCGGATGCTGTCCTCTTATGATTCATCACTTCCCTTTTGATAAGAACGAAACTCTCAGATATAACCTTCGTAATATCATTTTCAATCCTTCAAACTCTCAAAAGTTAAAAGAGAATTATAATATTCTCACTAAAAATTTCTCTTTCATTACGAAAGAATTTTTAAAAAAATTGACTGAACTGACCATTGACTTTCTGAACTAAAATACCATAAATTTAGGACATCATGAACTTATAGTACTTCGAAAATATTTTATATTTAACTTTCAATTTGCAAAAAATTGTTATTTTTTACCTTTTATATTTTATTATTGTTATGTAATTATATTCATTGTTTCAAATCTAATAAACAGGCGCCTCCTGCGGTGGGGGTTGGAACGGATGGGTGCTATCGGTGTCGGGTAGCGTTTATTTTTCCCCTCGTGGACTTATTGTTCCTATACCTCACGGGTGGCTGTCCACGAGTGGGTGATTTCGGTCCCCGCTGCCTGCGGCACCGTATAGCAGTCGTTCCAACCCTGGTCCCCGCTGCCTTCGGCACCGTATACCGGCCGTGCTACGTACGCACCGGATAATCCCTTAAATTGCACATAGAATAGTATAAACCTCTAACTGAACGAACCTCCGGTACGGATGGGTGCTATCGGTGCCGGGTAGCGTTTATTTTCCCCCTCGTGAACTTATTGTTCCTATACCTCACGGGTGGCTGTCGACGAATGGGTGATTTCGGTCCCCGCTGCCTTTTTCAATCCTTCAAACTCTCAAAAGTTAAAAGAGAATTATAATATTCTCAATAAAAATTTCTCTTTCATTACGAAAGAATTTAAAAAAAAAATTGACTGAACTGACCATTGACTTTCTGAACTAAAATACCATAAATTTAGGACATCATGAACTTATAGTACTTCGAAAATATTTTATATTTAACTTTCAATTTGCAAAAAATTGTTATTTTTTACCTTTTATATTTTATTATTGTTATGTAATTATATTCATTGTTTCAAATCTAATAAACAGGCGCCTCCTGCGGTGGGGGTTGGAACGGATGGGTGCTATCGATGTCGGGTTGCGTTTATTTTTCCCCTCGTGGACTTATTGTTCCTATACCTCATGGGTGGCTGTCCACGAGTGGGTGATTTCGGTCCCCGCTGCCTGCAGCACAGTATAGAAGTCGTGCTGCGCACGCGCTGCAGTATACGTTAGTTCCACCTTCCGCCACAAGGTGGCGCAAATAGAAAAAATAAACCTCGAATAAGATAAACCTCGAACTGAACGAACCTCTAGAACCCCACAGTTAAGATAAAAAAACTTGAAGGGGGGGGAGGGGGAGGACACTGCTTTTCCTTAAACAACTGAATTAGACTGCCGGAAAAAAAAATCTGATGTCAAACAACTTATTTAGACTACCGGACTTCTTGTTCAAAGACAGGGACCTGTAGGAAAACTTAAAACTGAAAAAAAAAAAAGAAAAAAAAATCGATAACGGGCGAAGCCCGCTTTACCCTATCATAATATCTGGTTGCCACTCTAAAACAAAAACTTAAGATACTCGTTATGGCAGTTTTTAAACGCGGCCTACTTCTTAAAATCGTAATATCTAGCCGGCACTGTAATAGAAATCTTTCTTTTGCTTTAATTATGCAAATAACGATGATTAATTACACAATAAAATAATATATCGGCTCCTAATGAAGATATGACAATAATTTTTAGATATTCTGAAAGCAGAATCCATTTTGAGTCGCCCTGTCAAAGTTTGGAATTAATGCGCCCCTTAGATTCGGAAATGGCCCCCCCCCTCTGAAAGAACGCAGTTGAAAGTCACGTGACTATTTTATCTCTTTCAGAAATGACTTATCCACAGACGATTCGTCTGCGTTGAATGTTGAAATAAAAAAGAAGCTGTCTCTTCGGAATAGAAATAAATTCATTTGTCGTGTCATTAATGAGTTTTAATTGATATCTTCAAAAATTACTGGTCGATTTTTACGAATTTTTTTTTGTTGAATTCGCGATTTTTTTTATACACGTGTTAGCAAATTTTCGCGAATGTAGAGTCATTATTTCCACTTGTTTCAAAAAGGAGTGGGGCGATTTGATCTCGGACCTGTCGACCCTGCATTCTTTACGGCAACCTCTTTTTACGTCTGGGGTCGATGTTGGATGTCTGGTCAGTTTTTGGCCGAAATAAAGAAAAGTTACGGTCCGAATTTCAAAAAATTTGACATTTTGGAACGACAAAAATCGGCCGCGTGTGTACCCCGATTTTCGGATCGATACCTCCGGTACATTTTTTTTTATTCGATGATGCGTTAAAAAGCGACGATTTGGATGTCTGCGATTATCAAAACGGAAATTTTTTCGATCCTTTTTCCAGTTCGGTTTCGGTCGGTAATTAAAACACTTTCGCTCATTAATAACTCCCCGGGTCCGGGTCGGAATCCCGACCCGATCGAAACTTGAGCGTCGCGCCTTTTTTGCGAATTTTTCGGTCAGCGTCCGCCGTCCCTTCGTCGCCTGGTCCCGGAGCCTTTGCGGGTACGAAGGTGGAGTGCACAGACAGACACACACACACAGACGTCTACCGCGCTTAATATTAGGGACTAGCTGGCTTCGCCCGCCAGCGGGCCCCTAATTTACATCGGTGCCTCGAATTGTAGAAAATCTCGAATCTTGTAAAACCTCAAACCGGACGAACCGCCGACCCGGGTCCCCGCTGCCTTCGGCACCGTATACCGGTCGTGTTACGCACGCACCGGGTAATCCCTTAATTAGCACATTGAATTGTACAAACCTCTAACCGAAAGAACCTCCGACCATGGTCCCCGCTGCCTTCGGCACCGTATACCGGTCGTGCTGCGCACGCACCGGATAATCCCTTAAATTGCACATAGAATAGTATAAACCTCTAACTGAACGAACCTCCGTATCGGGTCCCCGCTGCCTGCGGCACCGTATAGCAGTCGTTCCGACCCTGGTCCCCGCTGCCTTCGGCACCGTATACCGGTCGTGCTGCGCACGCACCGGATAATCCCTTAAATTGCCCATGGAATAGTATAAACCTCTAACTGAACGAACCTGCGGCACCGTATAGCAATCGTGCAGCGCACGCGCTGCAGTATACGTTAGTTCCACCTTCCGCCACCAGGTGGCGCAATCTGTTTATATGATCATAACTGAAATCGTTAAGACTTTCGATGTCGAGTCGAATGAGCCATACCCCGTCGTTTTCATGCCCGTAGAACCGAAGATAGGAAAGCGCCCCCTAGTGGTGAAAAAACGAAATAAAATCGGTAAGCTCTATCGATGTCGAGTCGAATTGATTTAGACTACCTGAGTTCTAGTTCAAAGACAGGGACCTGTAGAAAAACTTAAAACTTTAAAAAAAAAAAATCGATAACGGGCGAGGCCCGTTTTTCCCTATCATAATATCTGGATAGGGGGTCCTTATTACTTTAATTATGATGTTTGGAATCAGTTTGGTGGACATCCGTAACATAGTTTCTTAGTTATAGAAACGGACCACAGTTAAAAGAAAAAAGCGGGGGGGGGGGGGCGGTGGGCGATGACACTGCTTTTCCTCAAACAACTTATGTAGACTACCTGTGTTCTAGTTCAAAGACAGTGAGCTGTAGAAAAACTTAAAACTAAAAAAAAAAAAATCGAGAACGGGCGAAGCCCGCTTTTCCCTATCGTAATATCTGGTTGCCACTCTAAAACAAAAACTTAAAATACTAAAACTTAAAATAATAATGCAGTTTTTAGACGCGGCCTACTTCTTAAAATCCTAATATCTAGCCGGCACTGTCATAAAAAGCGGGGGGAGGGGGGGGGGTTGGCGATGACACTGCTTTTCCTCAAACAACTTATGTAGACTACCTGAGTTCTAGTTCAAAGACAGTGAGTTGTAGAAAAACTTAAAACTAAAAAAAAAAAAAAAAAAAAATCGATAACGGGCGAAGCCCGCTTTTTCCTATCATAATATCTGGTTGCCACTTTAAAACAAAAACTGAAAATACTCGTAATGCAGTTTTTATACGCGGCCTACTTCTTAAAATCGTAATATCTAGCCGGCACTGTAATGGAAATCTTTCTTTTGCTTTAATTATACAAATAACGATGATTAATTATACAATAAAATAATATATCGGCTCGTAATGAAGATATGACAATAATTTTTAGATATTCTGAAAGCAGAATCCATTTAGCGTCGCCCTGTCAAAGTTTGGAATTTCTGCGCCTCTTAGAATCAGAGATGCACCCCCCCCTCTGTAAAACCCCACTTGAACGTCATGTGACCTGACCTCCGTCAAAGAAAATGCCGATCCAGACAATCGTCTGGCCGTGCGTCTCCGATCTGGGAATCGCAGCTCGGAAAGAAAAGAAAAATAATTTTTTATCGATCGATTTTTAAAGGATTTTTACGGTTCTAATCGTCGCACGGAAACGATTTTTCGAATTTATGAGACCTGACGACGTCCCGGTTGCGTACGTGCGACTTACGAATTTCTGGCCCCCCGACTTCCGGAGATAGGGGTCGGACCTGCGTTGCGGTTTGGGGCTTAAATCGCTCCCTGGTAACCCGCTGGCTTTTCCTTCCCGAACCGGACGTGTACCGGCAACTGTTTTGACTTCTCTTCCAACTTCGGTTTCGGTCGGTAATTAAAACACTTTCGCTCATTAATAACTCCCCGGGTCCGGGTCGGAATCCCGACCCGATCGAAACTTGAGCGTCGCGTCTTTTTTGCGAATTTTTCGGTACGCGTCCGCCGTCGGTGCGTCGATTAGTCCAGGAGCCTTTGCGGGTACAAAGGCGGAGTGCACAGACAGAAACGCACACAGACGTTTACCGTCCTTAATATTAGTGACTAGCTGGCTTCGCCCGCCAGCGGGCCCCTAATTTACATCGGTGCCTCGAAACTTTTGTATTCTCCGGCTCGCATCCCCCTCGAACCGAACGAACATCCGACCTAGGTCCCGCTGCCTTTGGCACCGTACACCGGTCGTGCTACGCACGCACCGGATAATCCCATAATTTGCATAATCCCTTAATTTGCACATCGAATAGTATAAACCTCTAACTGAACTAATCTCCGACCCTGGTCCCCGCTGCCTTCGGCACCGGATAATCCCTTAAATTGCACATAGAATAGTATAAACCTGTCACTGAACGAACCTCCGGCTCGGGTCCCCGCTGCCTGCGGCACCGTATAGCAGTCGTTCCGACCCTGGTCCCCGCAGCCTTCGGCACCGTATACCGGTCGTGCTCCGGTTGCGGCACCGTATAGCAGTCGTTCGGACCCTGGTCCCCGCTGCCTTCGGCACCGTATACCGGCCGTGCTACGCACGCACCGGATAATCCCTTAAATTGCACATAGAATAGTATAAACCTCTAACTGAACGAACCTCCGGCTCGGCTCGTGGACAGCCACCCGTGAGGTATAGGAACAATAAGTCTACGAGGGGAAAAATAAACGCTACCCGACACCGATAGCACCCATCCGTTCCAACCCCCACCGCAGGAGGCGCCTGTTTATTAGATCTGAAACAATGAATATAATTACATAACAATAATAAAATATAAAAGGTAAAAAATAAAAATTTTTTGCAAATTGAAAGTTAAATATAAAATATTTTCGAAGTACTATAAGTTCATGATGTCCTAAATTTATGGTATTTTAGTTCAGAAAGTCAATGGTCAGTTCAGTCAATTTTTTTTTAAAATTCTTTCGTAATGAAAGAGAAATTTCTCCTTAGATTCGGAAATGGGCCCCCCCCCCTCTGAAAAAACGCAGTTGAAAGTCACGTGACTATTTTATCTCTTTCAGAAATGACTTATCCACAGACGATTTGTCTCCGTTGAATGTTGAAATAAAAAAGAAGTTGTCTCTTCGGAATAGAAATAAATTCATTTGCCGTGTCATTAATGAGTTTTAATTGATATCTTCAAAAATTACTGGTCGATTTTTACGAATTTTTTTTTGTTGAATTCGCGATTTTTTTATACACGTGTTAGCAAATTTTCGCGAATGTAGAGTCATTAGTTCCACTTGTTTCAAAAAGGAATGGGGCGATTCGATCTCGGATCTGTCGACCCTGCATTCTTTACGGCAACCTTTTCTTACGTCTGGGGTCGATGTTGGATGTCTGGTCAGTTTTTGGCCGAAATAAAGAAAAGTTACGGTCCGAATTTCAAAAAATTTGACATTTTGGAACGACAAAAATCGGCCGCGTGTGTACCCCGATTTTCATATCGATACCTCCGGTACATTTTTTTTTATTCGATGATGCGTTAAAAAGCGACGATTTGGATGTCTGCGATTATCAAAACGGAAATTTTTTTCGATTCTTTTTCCAGTTCGGTTTCGGTCGGTAATTAAAATACTTTCGTTCATTAATAACTCCCCGGGTCCGGGTCGGAATCCCGACCCGATCGAAACTTGAGCGTCGCGCCTTTTTTGCGAATTTTTCGGTCCGCGTCCGCCGCCGGTGCGTCGATTTGTCCCGGAGCCTTTGCGTGTACAGCGGGGAGTGCACAGACAGACAGAAAGAAAGAAAGAAACACACACAGACGTTTACCGTTCTTAATATTAGGGACTAGCTGGCTTCGCCCGCCAGCGGGCCCCTAATTTACATCGGTGCCTCGAATTGTAGAAAATCTCGAATCTTGTAAAACCTCAAACCGGACGAACCGCCTACCCGGGTCCCCGCTGCCTTCGGCACCGTATACCGGTCGTGCTACGCACGCACCGGGTAATCCCTTAATTAGCACATTGAATTGTACAAACCTCTAACCGAACGAACCTCCGACCCTGGTCCCCGCTGCCTATAAACCTCTAACTGAACGAACCTCCGGGCAGACGTGCTTTCCAGGAGCTCCCATGAAGGGCTAATTTTCTAAAGGACCCAGGAGAGTGGCACCCCTAATTATGGTAAATATCTTTCCCTAAACTCTTTCTGAGTTGTTTGGTACAAACCGCGTCCAAATCGGTTAATTAGATTAAGAGTTATGTGCAAAATTCTAAAAGTCACTTTCTATGGCATTTTAACATTGGTTTTCAGCCTATAAGGCAGCCATGTTTTTTCACTCACTAGAGATTTTACTTGCTTAATTTCTCAGCTTCCCGTGCTCAGATGTGCTTAAAAATGACATGTATCTTATTATTTTAATGAAATGATCCATTTACACTGTTTTTACATTGTTATAGGCCCTCAAAAGGGTATTTGAAAATTTGAAATTTTAACATGTATTGTATGGGATTTTAATATGTTGATTTTTATGTGAATTTTTTAAGTATACTTCCAGTCTCCAGATCTTTTTATTTTTTTACCAGGGGGGGGAGGCATATTTATACTATGTACATAAAAATTTGTAAGTCATTTGGACATTTCTAACTATTTTTAAAATTTCATAGTTTGTTTTCTGGTTCTGAGTGCTGACGTGCACTGTGTGGATGATCGGCATGTCATTTTTAATTTGAATTTTTTTTTTTTTCACATACTTCCCGTCCCCAGATCTTTTTAACGAGGGGGGGAGGCATATAAATCCTCTGCTCAAAAAAAAAAATAAAATAAAAATTTGCAAGTCAATTGGACATTTTAAGTATTTTAGTAATTCAATGTTTGTTTTCTGGAGCACACTTGCTCCGGGTCTACAATGCTGGTAAGCTGTGCTATCATTTGTCCTAGTTTTTTTAATTAATATTAATGTTCAGACTCGTTTAATTGGTCATTTGACTTTTAAAACTTAATTATAAAGGTCTGGAGATTGTTTTTGTTAGGTTTTTTCATTGTTTAAGTACTTAAAATGTATCCTAGTACAGGCTTCTGAGATTTACATTGCCGAGATTGGCCACTGTTTACTTTTTTGAAAATGCTTTTATTTAATATTAATTACTTTAAATCTCATAAAACTATTCTCTTTCATTAAATAGACATACAAGGTGTTCTCCGTCTCCATTTTCAAAAATTTTATGTTTATTTTTAGTGGTTTTATGATATAATTTGTAAACTGTGCTATCGTAAATCTTAAGTATGTGTCATAATGCTATTCACCCATAGACTTTTTCATAACAAATGGAATTTTGTATTTTTCAATTGGAATTAGTAAAATTATTTAAGATTTGACGTTGAATTTTAATGTAGGATTAAATGCTGTACATAAAAAAGTCTTCATTTTTTAAATTGGTTGGATATGAAGTGTATTATAAATATTTAAAGTAAAAAATTCTTTATGAAATTCTGTGGTATCCAAGATGGATGCCTTTGCAGTATCATCACGCCATTTCTTTTTGGCTGCTACTTTCGGTTCATTTATAAAGTTCCGTAGTGTTGAGTTGTCACTCAGTATTCAATTGTAAATATCTCTAGTGATTAGCTCCAGACCTTAGTGTAGAGTTAGTTTGCCTTATGGTATTAGGGAGTTTAGTTATTAATATACAGCATTGTTTACAGACCCAAGGAGCATCTAAATAATGTTAGGATTCTGGGTAAAAATATAGCCCAGTTTCAAAACAGAGATTGGTTTTCAAGGTGGAATTGTGAGAAAATATATATTAAAGGAATACAAATAAACATTTGATCAATAAGAAATAATGAATTTTAAGTTCTAGGGTGGACATGGGGTCTAGATTACAGTAGTTACACATTGGTTAATTTGGTGTAGACCAATTGGGACTCATTATAAGGGATTATGGGATTTTAAAGGTTTCTGTTAATATGTTAAGGTCTAGGTTCAGTATTTAGTAATAAATATACAATGTTATGGATTAATATATTTAATAACTGAAGTATCATGGAGTTTGATTAAGAGTATAAACATGGTTGTTATATATTACAAGGGTTCTTGAATAATATGTTTATTAGGGGGCAATGAATATTTCTTGAAAGGAAAGGGAAGGAAAACTTTGTTTTTGTAAAACTTTCGGATAGCAAGGGGGTCTATGAGAAATACTCTATCATCAAGAATGTAGTAATCATAATCTGATTTAACCCTCGGTTTGCCCACAGTATTTTAGGTTTAACATCGTTTTAATAGTATTTCTCTTTTTACCTATTTTGAATTTGTGTGTTTTTTTTTTTTTTTTTTTTTTTTTTTTTTTTTTTTTTTTCTTCCCTTCCTATGGGAGATAGAGCTTAGATATTTTTCCAAATTAGCTCTCCGGCGCCTAGGGAACTTTTTACGCTGCATCTTTTGGCATCATCGGTTTTTCTCTATCTCATATAGGGGACCGGCTATGGGGGCAGGGAGGGGCACTTTATTATTTTCATTAAACTTTTCACTGTTCTTAGTAATAATAGAGTTTCTTTCTGCACATTTCTTCTAGTGACTCCCCCTTACACTGTCCCCGCCGGCAGCAGTTCCCTCCCCCGTTTTTTTTATTTCCCTTTAACATTAACAGCTTTTTTTTACTTTAATTTCTGTTCTAGTGTTGTAAAATTTCATTCTTCTAGTCATAATGTTTAGAATTAGTCCTACCAGCTGTTTATTAGCCATTTGGTTTTAAAGTTTTAACCCTTGTTGCACAGGTAGCCCATCACTGACTCATTCAATAGAAAACATATAGCAAATAGAAATACAATGGGGGGCTTATGTGAGGTACTTTATCATTAAGAAATGTAGTACTCATAATCTGTTTTACCCTTGGTATGCTCGCAGTAACTTGGGTCTTACATCCAATTTTCAGCATTTTTTTTTTTTTTTTTTTTTTTTTTTTTTTTTTACCAACAACGAAATTCGGTTTTCTCCACTTTTCTCCCTTCCTATGGGAGATAGAGCTTGGAATTTTTCCAAATCAGCTCCCCAGCGCCTAGGGAACTTTTTACGCTGCATCTTTTGGCATCATCGGTTTTTCTCTATCTCATATAGGGGACCGGCTTTGGGGGCAGGGAGGGGCACTTTATTATTTTCATTAAACTTTTCACTGTTCTTAAGTAAATAACAGAGTTTCTTTCTGCACATTCCTTCTAGTGACTCCCCCTTACACTGTCCCCGCCGGCAGCAGTTCCCTCCCCCCATTTTTATTTCCCTCTAACATTAACAGCTTTTTTATTTTAATTTCTGTCCTAGTGTTGTAATATATCATTCCTCTAGTCATAATGTTTAGAATTAGTCCTACCAGTTGTTTATTAGCCATTTGGTTTTATTAAAGTTTTAACCCTTGTGGCACCGGCAGCCCATCACTGAACTCATTCAATAGTTAACATATTGCAAAATAGTAATACCATATTTCGTAGGTTCGGTTGTAAGCACTACACTGATATTTTCACTTCCGGCGTAGGCGGGCGTGGTTTTTTTTTTTTTTTTTTTTTTTTTTTTTTTTTTTTTTTGGGGGGGGGGTGTTATTGCCATACTCTATTTTATAGCTCTATGTAGTTCAAGCGCAGCGAGGAGTATCTATAGCATAGGCCCACATAGGTAAGTTGTGACCCTGTGTGATTCTTTGGTCTGGAGCAATCATTTTTACTTTTAGTTTAGAGCATTTTGATAACTCTTTATAACAAATAATGTAAATAATTATATATAAAAAGTCCAACATTATAACAATAATAATACATCTCAATTTCTCAATTATTGTTATAGGGGTAATTCTTATTATACAGTTTTGCATATCATAGCAATTTGTAATTCATGTATAGAAGAAAAAAAAAATTGTACAAACACCTATAGCATTGTCCTTCCTTATTATTGTAAATTATTGAATATTATTTCTGGCATGAAAATTCCTGGTATGAGCACGGGGAGTTCTTTCCGGTTTGGACGTGGGGGTACCATTTTTCTTTGGCCTATTCTTTTGGCTTTTATTTTGATCTTTCTTCTACAAAATTTTCTTCAAAATTCAAAATTCTTCCTCATATGTGGGGTGCCCGTATTCCTGGTTCTAGATTGATTAGAGGTATAAGTAGTTAAAAGGGAAATAAAAATAGTTATAAGATAGTCATAGTTTTATAATCATAGAAAGAGGTATATTAATCAGTTTGCAAATAAAAGTTAGAATGGTGGATTCAGATAGACAACAATCCCATGCTGAGATAAAAATGAACTCATATGTCGACACCTCTCATACTTATGCATATGTTGACGTCGTCCCAATCAGTTCAATCTCTAGAACTGTAGACAAAAATCAGACTGAAAAGTTGACTTTCAATGATGCATTCACAAAAAATTTAAATCTTAGCGATATAGCACAACAATACTATATTCATATAAAGAAAAGCAAAAAAGGTGCTATCCAACCAATGGCATTTTTGGAATGGTTTATAGTAAAACTAGAAAAATATACAAGCTATATAAGCTACTACACCAACTCAAAAGGAATCAAAAACAAACTCTCATGCCTAGAAATAGACCTAAAATCAATTTCAAAACATTATGCCACAGAGGACGACCATCTGTCAAAAGGTATAGTCAACATGATAATCGATGAAATTACCGACAAAGGAGAATTTCAAGAATATGACAGCCAAGAGGCAAGTTGTTCACAAGATGTTATCGATCTAATTACGCAGTTGACAAGGGGTCTAAGAAAACGCACTAAAGGAACATCTGCAATAGTCCACCTATACTTAGACGAATTAAAAAGACGACTTAAACTAATACAGACAGATTTCACCAATATCTATATACTAAAGGCACCATCCTCAGAGATATCCCCAAAAATGGCATTAAATATAACTGAATTACAAAATGCCTCAAGTCTAAGACATATTGAAGATGAAAAACTGATACACAGTGGAAAATCCATACAAGATAAAGACAAAGGAAATGAAGGTGGTGATAAAAATGTTTTAAGTAAGGAAGACTGTGGAAAAGAAATGATTCAGGAAGAGTTGGAAACAGCCCATCTGAATTTACAGGTACTTTCTGGAGAGAGTTCCACTCTTAGTATACCAATGACATTGCAAGAACTAACGAGCTTAACACAAGAGAAATCTCCACTACATCAATTGGAAGATATCCTAAATCAAATTGAAAGTAATTCAAAAATTTATGATGAAGACATCCGAACACAAATAGCGAACTCAATACAGCAGATAAAAGAATATCTATACTTTGAACAAGAAGAAAATAACGTCCTGAAAACTACGACAAACGAACAAGAGCATCAAATAAAGGAAATGAAAACTCAAATCACTCAACAATCAAAAATAATTGACAAAATGGAAAAAGAACTTCAGAGCAAAGAGATTGAAATAACCGAAAAAATTAAACAAACATCACTTATAGAAGAAATGTTTCATACCATAAAAAATCAACAAAACTTAGTTAATAATCAAGACCATCTGGAAGATGGAATCAATTCCGAAATATCGAAAAGAGCACAACTCAAGAGTTATGCTGCTGCAATTACATCCGATCAACCTATAAAAACACCTTGCTTTAAGTACTCTAAATCAGCAATAATAATAAGAAGAAGTCAATCAACGAATATTCCCATTAATGTAATACGAAACATGTTAAATGACAAAATAAAAGGGAATAAAAAATTTAAATACATCTCATGTTCGTTAGGAAGAGATAAAAACTCGCTCATAGTCCAAACAGAATCGGACGAAAAAACAGCGGTTTTAATTGATTTTATAAATCAAATAGAAGGTTTCAGAGACTTGGCCGAAGCAGATCTTAGAGATGCTAAAAGAAAAAAAGTCATTATACTGGGAATTCCAGTAGATGTGACTGAGAGTGAAGTAATTGATAAGATACACCAAGAACTGGGACAGAATTTTCCTCTAGGAATAGCAAAAGTTCTCAAAAAACAAAAAATGAAAACATACCAAATAGTACTTGATGCAGAAGAACATTACGCGAAGGCATTATTTTCAAGAAGAAAATTACCTATTCATTTTAATTTATGCCGTATAGAATATTACAATCCAGTGGTTAGGTGTAATAAATGTCAACGTTATGGCCATACAGTTGATAATTGTAGAAGTTATAATTTAACATGCGCATATTGCACAGGTAACCACAAAACAGACACATGCAAAATAAAAGAAAATTATGAACGTCATCGTTGCATCAACTGTGAAAGGGAATATAAAACCGCAGTAAAACCTGAAAAGATTGAAAGGCATAGTGCAAATTCTAGATTCTGCCCAATTTTTCAAAGATTGTTGCAACGAAAACAAAATATTACTATCTCTTATGATCCTTCAAAAGTATGTTCTCAGAACTAAAATCACTCAATATCTCTGATGACTCTATAGAAGATTCAACTGTAGAACCTCCAACCAATGCTACATATGTAATAAATCAGACTATCCCATTGGACAATAGATATTATTTCGGAGAATCCATGACCCCACCTAATCATTTAAAAATAGTTCAAATAAACCTTAATAATTGTAAGGCTGCAAATCTCCAATTGCTGAAGTACATACATGAAAATAAAGTAGATTTAGCTTTAGTTCAGGATTATCACAAAAGTAATAACACCTTCACGGGAATCCCAATTTCATGTTCCTTCTACCATTCAATAAATCAGACGTCGGGAATACTCGTATCCAATCCCTTATTAATTCATATTCAGACTCTACAAACAAATAGCAGTGTATTTATAAACCTATCACTGTCATCAAAATTCATTAAAGTCGGATCACAATATTCAAAACCGAGTGGAAATCTTGATGAAGACTTCCGAGAATGGACCAGAGTCATAGAAGATACATCGAACCTTATCCTTGGGGGTGATTTCAATGCACACCTCCAGGCGTGGGGTTATAAAAGAAATAATGCTAGAGGATATATCCTACTTGACTATCTAGCAATGAGCAGATTAACTATTATTAATGATCCTGATTCAGAATGTTCTTTTGCGCGAGACAAGTTTAAAGGCAAACCAGATTTGACCCTCTGCGGTGAACATTCAAAAAATATTATAGATTCATGGAAAATAGACTCGACATTTAAATCACTAAGTGACCATCGATATATTACTTTTACTCTGAATGTCACACCCACAATAAGAAATTTATACCGTTTCAAAACCAAATATGAAACTTTTAAAAAATTCAATAAACTGTTTCAAAAACATGAAGAAACATTACTTTCAACACTTAAAGCAGTCAATTCTGTTCCAGAGTTAGAGAAGTGGACAGAGGAATTTAATGTTATCCTTTTAAACATCATGCAAAAATCACTTAAAAAGAAAAAGTTGTCTCATGAAATTAATGTATCCTGGTATACTGACAAACTTAAAGTACAGCGAAGCCACCTAAATGCTATATATAAACTACATAAAAGAAATCCAGATTCTGTAGAACTCAAGATTAAATATAAAAAAGCCAAAGCAAAATACAAATTAGATATTAAAAAAGCTAAAATTGATTCTTGGATAACATTTTGTTCGGAAACAAACAGTAAGTATGGTACTGCTTTTAAAATTCTGAAGCAGAAATATTTAAAAAATACAGATCTCATCCACTCTGTCATGGAATCTTCAACTCAAAATGATACATACAAAGAGATTCAAGAAACGTTACTTCATTACCATTACAATACAAGCCCAGAATTCGAATCATCATTTCAAAACACAAACACACTATCAATAAAAGAATATAACAATTTTAAATTTACCCATAGAGAAATTCAATATGCAATTAACCAACAAAATAAAAAGAAAGCCCCAGGATATGATCGGGTAGATGGCAGAATTTTAGAAAATTTGATAAAAAATAATATGAAGCTTATAAAGTTATTATATAACAAATGTCTCTACCTTGGACACTTTCCTGAAACGTGGAAGAAAGGAGTAGTCATCTATTTTAGAAAGAAAAACAAAGATCCATCAAAACCTGATTCATACCGTCCAATTACACTACTACCCATGATTGGTAAAATCCTAGAAAGATTAATAAAAAATAGAACTTTAACTTATCTTGAAGCAATAAACTATCTAAAAGATGAACAGTTCGGCTTCCGTGAAAACAGAAGCACTATATCAGCTCTGGAGAGACTTAAAGAGAAAATTGCACAATTATTACAAAAACATACTTATGTGGGCATCATATCATTTGATATTACAGGTGCTTTCGATTCAATAAACTGGCACCAATTATCAGAAATAATTGATGACTCACCGTTACCCAGATACCTCAAAACCTTACTAAAAAATTATATAAGCAAAAGAAGTATAGGCTTAAATCAATATGAATATATAGAGTGGTTCAGGGTATTTAAAGGATGCCCTCAGGGATCCTGTCTTGGACCACTCTTATGGCTTCTTATAGCTAACTACATAATAAAAAATTATAAAAATCTATATGAAGATATTATTGTTTACGCAGATGATTTTTTGATTCCAATAGAGGGAAATACCGTAATAGACCTGGAAGTTACAACCAACAACAAAATAGTCCATTTTAAGAATATCTGTGATGAACTCGGTTTAAAAATATCAACTCAGAAAACGCAATCAATGCTTTTCGGTAGCAATCTCCTCGAAAGAAGACTTCCGAGATTTAAATTAGAAAATATAAAAATAAAGGTAGTAAAAAATATTAAATATCTTGGCGTATTGTTAGATTCTAAATTCAATTTTACAGATCACATGAAAGACCTTCGAACAAAGATTGCAAACTTTGTAAACGGATTTAGTGGATTTCGATTCTTTAATAAAGGTATCAAACCAGACATCCTGAAAATATGGTATCAAACAGTCATAGAACGCCAAATACTATATGCTTACGAAATTTGGTATCCAAACTTGAATACTGATGGCCGAAAATTACTACGTTCAACTCAGCGTTTGGCATTATTAAACTTAATACGGACCTATAGGACTGTCTCTCACGAAGCTCTGTATCTTCTTACAGGAACTCCACCAATCCTAATAAAAATACAGAATGAATTTCAGTACTACCAACTGAAAATAGGAAATAGAAATTTGTTAATCAATAACACACAGCTAAACATTAACAATATAATGCAGAAAGAAAAATCGTATCGATTCCTCAATTACTACAGAGTCCAAAATATCAGAATTATAGAAGATAGAAAATCCATCCATCCAAAAGAATACGATGTGGAAGCCTACACAGATGGTTCTGTCATGCCAGGGGGTGTAGCCAGTGCTTTCACCATATATAAAGATGGAAATAATATACATGATGAAGCAATACGACATCATCCACTGAATAACATATATCAAGCAGAATTAATGGCAATTTATAAAGCAATAAAATGGTTCTCTACCTCCGACTACAATAAACTACTAATTATTACAGATAGTTACTCTTCTATGGAAGTATTAAAAGTTGCTTTTCCTAGAAACTACATTATCAAAAACATTTACAATCAATTACTTCAAATTCCTGATAAATCCATTATAATAACATGGACTAAATCTCATGTGGGTGATACTGGCAACGAAAGAGCTGATCTCCTAGCAAAGCAAGCCATCTTACAAGACCAATATCAATCAAGAAAAGATCTGTTGTTCCCCATTTCAATAGCAAAACTGTATTTTAAAAAGAAAACCATCTCTGACTGGCAAGCCATTTGGGACTCATGTAATAAGGGCAGAGATACCTATAAAATTATAAATAAAGTCGATCCAAATTATCTCTGCAAACAGCCAACACTGCCGTATTATCTGAGTAACCATGGCAGTTTCCCACAATACTTACATAAAATAAGAAAAAGAGCCTCACCTAGATGTCCATGCGATAAAGCAGAAGGAGATGCAGTTCACTACATATTCGGATGCTGCCCTCTTATGATCCATCACTTCCCTTTTGATAAGAACGAAACTCTCAGATATAACCTTCGTAATATCATTTTCAATCCTTCAAACTCTCAAAAGTTAATAGAGAATTATAATATTCTCAATAAAAATTTCTCTTTCATTACGAAAGAATTTTAAAAAAAAAAATTGACTGAACTGACCATTGACTTTCTGAACTAAAATACCATAAATTTAGGACATTATGAACTTATAGTACTTCAAAAATATTTTATATTTAACTTTCAATTTGGAAAAAATTGTTATTTTTTACCTTTTATATTTTATTATTGTTATGTAATTATATTCATTGTTTCAAATCTAATAAACAGGCGCCTCCTGCGGTGGGGGTTGGAACGGATGGGTGCTATCGGTGCCGGGTAGCGTTTATTTTTCCCCTCGTGGACTTATTGTTCCTATACCTCACGGGTGGCTGTCCACGAGTGGGTGATTTCGGTCCCCGCTGCCTTCGGCACCGTATACCGGTCGTGCTGCGCACGCACCGGATAATCCCTTAAATTGCACATAGAATAGTATAAACCTCTAACTGAACGAACCTCCGGCTCGGTTCCCCGCTGCCTGCGGCACCGTATAGCAGTCGTTCCGACCCTGGTCCCCGCTGCCTTCGGCACCGTATGACGGTCGTGCTACGCATGCACCGGATAATCCCTTAAATTGCACATGGAATAGTATAAACCTCTAACTGAACGAACCTGCGGCTCGGGTCCCCGCTGCCTGCGGCACCGTATAGCAGTCGTGCTGCGCACGCGCTGCAGTATACGTTAGTTCCACCTTCCGCCACCAGGTGGCGCAACCTGTTTATATGATCATAACTGAAATCGTTAAGACTTTCGATGTCTAGTCGAATGAGCCATACCCCGTCGTTTTCATGCTCGTAGAACCGAAGATAGGAAAGCGCCCCCTAGTGGTGAAAAAACGAAATAAAATCGGTAAGCTCTATCGATGTCGAGTCGAATTGATTTAGACTACCTGAGTTCTAGTTCAAAGACAAAGACAGGGACCTGTAGAAAAACTTAAAACTTAAAAAAAAAAAAAAATCGATAACGGGCGAAGCCCGCTTTTCCCTATCATAATATCTGGATAGGGGGTCCTTATTACTTTAATTATGATGTTTGGAATCAGTTTGGTGGACATCCGTAACATAGTTTCTCAGTTATAGAAACGGACCACAGTTAAAAGAGAAAAGCGGGGGGGGGGGGGGGGGGTTGGCGATGACACTGCTTTTCCTCAAACAACTTATGTAGACTACCTGAGTTCTAGTTCAAAGACAGTGAGCTGTAGAAAAACTTAAAACTAAAAAAAAAAAAAAAAAAAAAAAAAAATCGATAACGGGCGAAGCCCGCTTTTTCCTATCATAATATCTAGTTGCCACTCTAAAACAAAAACTGAAAATACTCGTAATGCAGTTTTTAGACGCGGCCTACTTTTTAAAATCGTAATATCTAGCCGGCACTGTAATGGAAATCTTTCTTTTGCTTTAATTATACAAATAACGATGATTAATTATACAATAAAATAATATATCGGCTCGTAATGAAGATATGACAATAATTTTTAGATATTCTGAAAGCAGAATCCATTTAGCGTCGCCCTGTCAAAGTTTGGAATTTCTGCGCCTCTTAGAATCAGAGATTGGGACCCTTCTGAAAAAAACCCAATTGAACGTCACGTGACCACCGTAAAAAAATTGCGCCTCTACTCTTGAAAATATTCCTCTTGTCTGAAAATATCCGGTCACGTGTCGTTTTTCTGCATTGGTTACAAATGATTAGAAATAGATTGCTTCATTAACCGGTTTTTAATTCATATCTTCCGATTTTGCTGGTCGAATTGTACAATCTTTTTTTTGTTGAAATCAGGATTTTTTTTTACGTGTGATGGCCGATTTGGGGGTCCAGAGATTAATTCTTTCATTGTTTTTCGAAAACGGACTTGAGCATTACATGAAAGCTGTCAGGTGAATTTGCTCTTTCTTCCTTCCAAACATCTGCGTTCCAGGCAGTCTGTGGTCTCGACATGCCGCGCCGAAAGAATTAAAAAATTATTTTTTATTGATCGATTTTTAAAGGATTTTTTAAGTTCTAATGGTAGTACGGGAATGATTTTTCGAATTTCTGAAAGCAAATGCTCTCCTGAATCTGTCTGTCCCGTTTCCGAATTTCTGACCCCCCGACTTCCGTAGATCCGGGTCGGTTTAAAAACCCGCACTGCGGTTTGGGGCTTAATTTGCCTGGCAACCCTGCCTTTTTCGAGAATCGTCTCCACCGGCAACCCTCGGCGGAGGCGAAGTTTTCGCTGTTTTGACTTCTCTTCCGACTTCGGTTTCGGTCGGTAATAAAAACAGTTTCGTCGGTTAATAACGCCCCGGGTCCGGGTCGGAGGCCCGACCCGATCGAAACTTGAGCGTCGCGCCTTTTTTGCGAATTTTTCGGTCCGCGTCCGCCGTCGGTGCGTCGATTAGTCCAGGAGCCTTTGCGGGTACAAAGGCGGAGTGCACAGACACACACACACACACACACACACAGACGTTTACCGCGCTTAATATTAGTGATTACTTTTATTTATTTATATATTTATTAAAAACAGAAAAAGAGTGCTGTTAAATAAATGTTAAAGTGAATGAAGGAATTTAATGTAGATAAAAATATTGGTTAAAACCAACCGTAACAGAGAGAAAGATCTGAAAGTAGGAGAGGTGGAGGTGGTGGTGGGGGGGGGGATGACTCCTAAATTATCTTTCACTGTGCCACTGCTTGCTCATCATAAAAATATAGCATAAAGCTTCAACTTTTTTTTTTTTTTACTTAATACATGTTTATGTGAGTGTTTTTTTTAAATTATAAATGTATCAATAATGGGCATAAAACCTTTTCGATAGCTGAAAAGCTAAGTAAATAAATTTAATTTTTTAATTGCACTTACCAGAATGTAATACGAACAATATATATATATATATATATATATATATATATATATATACCTGGTTTTAATTAATTAAAAAAAATTGAACAAGATTAATTTGTTTTCATAAAACTGCCTTGCATATTTTCTACTCAACAAATGAAATTCACCACATATATATAAGTTGCTTATATATTATTTCTATATATTCTGTGATACAACGATAGAGTCAGCCACAAGCGGATGCGGCAGGTGTCCAATGTGAGTAAAAACATTTTTTTATATACTGCTATTAAAAAGGTTTGTATTGGGGTCTTGCACCTAACGAGATATATGCCTTTTTTCGAACTTTGAAAATAATGTTTAACAGACAACTGAAAATAATTCTTTACAGTTATTAAAAAATTGTTACAGTTGAATTTTATAATAAAGTTAGATACTAAAACAGAAGTTTCCATATAACGAAATCTTGCCTACTTTTTTATGGTTCCGATGAAAAAATGCAGTTTAATGCTTGCTATGATAAAAAACCTGTTTTAAATGGAATTTTCCCCAGTCCCTTGAAATTCCATCTTAGCGAGTTTTACTTTAATTCAGTCTGCCCCACCCTCCCCGATATGATATTTCTAGATACACCACTGATAGATTAATATTGCATTAAAAACTGTAATATAATTGCAGCTATTATTATTTCTTTTTAATTAAAGAAATTTCTTAAAGATGTTCTTATTAGAGAGTAATGTTGAATTCAGGGTGTGGCCTGAGGGTACATTCCCCCGGAGCATTGAAGTGTCCTCCCCCAGAAGATTTATCCTTTTAATGGTTAAAAGGTGCGATTCTTTCCCCCTCCCCTCCGGAGCCACAGATCTGTGGGATTTCGAAATCCCTCCCGGAGAAGCGATTTTACAAACCATCATGCGTAGAACGATTGGAGGCGATGTTGAATAGTGATTGGTCGACTGCCTGAGACGATGTAGGAGGAGCTTAATGCGCTTGAAGAGGATATTTTTCATTTCGTTGAAGATTCATAAGATCGTCTGAGCTTGTATATTCATGTTTGCTTTATTTTTAATGATGCTTAGGACATATTAAACTTGTCTAACAAAATAATATTAACTTAATCCAATTAAAAGAAAACAATCCATGTGTACAAGTATAATTTGAAACAGCATATCAAATACTTCTAGCTCTTGTATTTTCAGAGCTCATTACCTAATTCAACTCCTGTTTTTTTTTTTTTTTTTTTTTTTTTTTTTTTTGTTAAGAAAAATAAAACTGATATTTTAATTGTAAAGGTTATTGAAAGCTAATTTAAATTTGTAGTAGTTTGTGTACATTTTTTAAGTGAAAAAACTATACGTCCAGCTTAATCTATTGATACGTAACAAACCTTACATAAAGTAAAACATATTTCATTTATAAATTATTATATTATTTAATATCTATAATCCATAACTTCCAATTTTCAAATAAAGATTACATGTTTACATTTTTTTATAGTTTTTATTTTAAATTTTATTTATAGTAAATACTCACAACAATTAGATAGAATTAAACAAAGAACAACATATTAAACATTATTTCACAAGAATAAACTGAAAGCACAGCAAATAAATGTTAGCTTTTCTGAATGTTTATTATTATTTTTTTAATCATCATAATTGAATTAATAAACGAAAATAAAATTACTAGGTCGTTAAAAACTTTTTGAACTGTGTTATTTCATAAAATCAACATATACTTCAGCAATGCATTTTTCAGATTTTTATATAGTTTGTTATTTCATAAAATCAATATAAACTTAAGAAATGCAGATTTCAAATTTATATATATAGTTTTAAATTTTTTACTGAACTTAAAGGTTTATTAAACAATTTCTTTCATATCTTTAAGTCAAGACAGCGTAAAATACAAAATTTGCCACACAAATTCATTTAATTTTGGAAATATACTTTATTAATTATTTCTTTTTACAATTAAAAACTTGTAAACATTGCATGTTTGCAAAATTTGGCAAAAGTTAACTGAAAAAAAAAATCTCATTCAGTAATTAAATAATTTAAAAAGCTATACAAATTACACTCGAACGCCTAAAATCCATGCAACGTCTAAGCCGTTGTGTAGTGGCGCCATCTGTTTGTAAAATGAAGTATTAAAACAAAAATATAAAATAAATCTAAGATATGAGATTTTAGTTTCGGAGCGATTTTTTAAAAATCCAGAATAAGTAAAGGTTTTCTAAGCATAGCTCTTAAAAGATCTTAAAAGATTATCATTAATATTTGGTTAAAACCAATTTTTAAAGCGATTTGAACATCTTAATAAAATTATACCTAACCCTTTTTTTTTTAAATAACAACCTTTAAGATATGATAGATCTACCAAACAAATACAACATTAAGAATAAATATGAATTCTGAAATTAAATTGCATTAAAATACTTTTTATTAAAAATGAGAGCTATAATAATGAACTTCATAGATTTTATGCAGTTATGTTCAAGTAAAACCTCCCCCCCCCTCCCCACAATATAGTTTTAAACCCTGTGGTTGCTGAATGAATAATAATCTTGAAATTTTAGACCAGCACAGTTATTGAACTAAACAGGAATTAATTATAACCTAAAAAAGGACATGCTGTGATTTTAAAATAAGCAATTAATCATTCAACATTTTTTTCCCCCACAAAATTAAAATAATGATAACTATATTTATTATTACTAGTGTTAGATAGATTTATCTCCTTCATTTTTACTATATTTAAATAATATTTATTTATATTAAGCCTTGCGCGGCAGCGCAAGGCTTATTTATTTCCAGTGTGACATCCTAATGTTAATTTAACACAGGAAATCCCATTGAACGAGTTAATTTACTAGAGTTTTTCCCACTTTTTGTACGCGCTTCCACAAATTTTCTTCAAAACACCTAATTCTGTAAAAAAATAAATCCTCCAATCAAAAAACTCTAAATGTAGTAAACGTGGAGTCTTTAAATTAAAGTCCAAATACTGATTAAAGTGATAAAAACATAACACGGAATATTTAAAATAATTAGCTAAAATTTGGCACGCGATGATCGATAGATTGAAGAAGCAATAAAAATAAAAACAAATAATAATTTTTCACGTTTCCCAGTTTTGGCCAATTTAAGCACCTGCTAGCCTTGGACATGCGATCTCGTGGTATATGTTTACTATTTCAAAAATATACGAGAATATTGTATTTATCTTTAAGATCCGAAGATGTCACCAATAGTTGTGAACGATCTACATTAAAAAGGTATTTTAAATATTCCGTGTTATGTTTTTATCACTTTAAGCAGTATTTGGACTTTAATTTAGATGTTACTGTCTTTATCAAAATTGGATGAATGTTCGATATTTACTTATCTAGTGATACTGTGATGTTACGAAATGCGTTTTTAAATTTCTCTCTTAATCGATGATTACTAAAATTCAACATGGTGAAAAAATGCAAATTTTCTGGTTGCAAGAGTGATGCACGATACTTTTACAAAGACTATATGCTGGGAGTTTTGTTTTTCCCTTTTCCTAAACCACAGAAAAACTTGAGTAAATGTAACGAATGGCTTTCTGCTTGTGGTATAACAAATAAGGAAAGGGCATGTTTACAAACAAACAGTTCCATCAACCAATCTACCACTGCATTTTTGTCGAAGCTATCATTGCAGGAATCGTCATGGCGACGTAGGCCAATCATATCATAGACCAGTTTAACATAGACCAATCAAATCCCACCATCTCATGTGTATTGTAGGAGCCGTAAAGAACGAACAGGTTTTTCTGCCAAACCGTGACGTCAGATGCCCTTTCCTTATACAGAAACGATGACTAGAGACTGGTATGTTTGCTCTCGGCATTTCATTGATTTAAATGGCCCAACTGAAGAGTATCCTAACCCTATACAAAGAGTATCTCTGTCTGAACCGTTAAGTGATACATCAAATAAATATTCACGATATTATCGAGGAAATCGTGAAATTATCAAAAATAAAAGAGCCGCATACTATAAAAAATGTAAAAGCCAGATACAGAAGCGTAATACTTCATATTGTTTGCGAAATAAATCAAAGGCTAATAAATATAAGCTAAAATACTGGAAAAAAAAATACTCAAATCATAATAGGATTCTCACCTCTAAGAAAATTAATCCTTCAAGATATCGACAGCTTGCTTTAGTGAAAAATCTGCTAGAGAGTTATAAATCAAACATAGCTCAGCAAAGCAGAAGAACAAATATTCAATTTCTAAAAACTCAAATAAAAGCTCAATTACTTGCGCGTAAAGCTATTCATACTAAAAATGTTTTGTATGCAAAGAGTTCATCGGCTTCAGAAAATTTTTCAAACAAATTTCAACAGATGTTATCAAAATCAACTCAAAATATCACTGCAGAAAATTTATGTGAAATAATTGGTGGCGAAAGAATTCACAACTCCAATGCAGAACCCTATTTTTGGGAAATAGCATATCACCCATTAGTTCACATACATTTAGATCATAATTATAGTAGTCATTCCAATTCTAAAATAGAACATATTCCTTTAGGTGATTTACATTTCGAGAAAAACATTGATGGTCATCATCCCAAAACTCTAATGTAGAAATGTGGACCTCTCTGTAACATTTGAGAGAATTCAGTTCGAAGGTTATTGCATATTCTTCATATATTTGCTTCTTCTCAGGGCAGTTCTACAAAGGAATTATTTTCAAACATAGATTGTTGTGAGTATAAATCGTATTACATAAAAGAAGATCAAATGTGTGCTGTTAATGAAATTATTGTTATGAAATTATTGTAACAAATGAAAACGAGATCAATAAATGGACTGTTTGTGACGATAAGAAAATAACAGATCGTACACGTTTTGTAAAAAATCTTGCAGATGTTTACATTTTGCTTCTACAGAAATGTTAAATTAAGAAATTGTCAATATAAGGTAAAATATTTATTCAGCTACAAAAAGAAATATTTTGCTGAAAATTTCATCCTCCATAACTACACATTTTATAACAAAATCAGAATACAGTTGTTTCATATATGCTCATTATTATTTTTTTGCTTCTTATGTGATAAAACAACATAAGATGTTATTAATAGCTTTCACACACGCTTACTAGTGTCTCTTTCCAAAGTGGTTGCAAATGTATTTTACACTATGGCATAAAATTATTTGCAAAAATGAACATGATTCGTTTTATTATTATCATTATAAAGATGAGAAACAATCCGTTAAAGTCCGTTATATACATTTTTTTGTTAAAAATTACTTTTATTATTTTAATTGTTTACAGAATAATCAGTGTTTGAACTGTATATTTCATATTACCAATACTGATTTTGATACGTGCAGTCTTTTACATACTTGCCTCGTTTGAATCTTGTCTGCTTCATATTAAATTGTTATTAAAAAACTTGAGATATTAAAAAAAAGGAACCTGCAAAGCAAATTAAAAAAATAAATTTATTTCCATTTTGTTAAGCCCGAGAAGGGACAGATATTAAAATTATTTTATTTAGTCAATGCTACAATAATGTTGCATTTTTATATTAAATCTTGCTCAGTCTATTTAATCTTAAAAAATTAAATTTAAATTTGAAAAATGATATTAAAGCAACTTTAAAACATTTCATTTAGAAATCTAAATAAATCTTCAACTTTTTTTCAGTTTTACATGCATTATACAAAATTTGTATTGTAGCAAATTCTAACAGACAAGAAACATGAGAAGTTCAAATAATTTTAAAAAGTTGAAGATTTATTTAGATTTCTAAATGAAATGTTTTAAAGTTGCTTTAATATCATTTTTCAAATTTAAATTTAATTTTTTAAGATTAAATAGACTGAGCAAGATTTAATATAAAAATGCAACATTATTGTAGCATTGACTAAATAAAATAATTTTAATATCTGTCCCTTCTCGGGCTTAACAAAATGGAAATAAATTTATTTTTTTAATTTGCTTTGCAGGTTCCTTTTTTTTAATTAATTATATGTTTAAATAATAATACTTATTAATATTAATTGTATGTATTTAAATAAAAATATTAATTAATATTAATTATATTTATTTAAATATAAATAATAATTAAAAATTAAATAATAAAATAATAGACAAAAAAATTAAATATGGTAATCTTCCACAACTTTATCACTGCAGATCAACCAGTAATTGGCAAAAAGAATTTTAGTAAATTAATAGAGATTTTTAAGAATAATGCTTAATTTTAAAAGATGAAAACTTTAATTAATTAATTCTGCTAATTTGATAATCATCTGTTACTAAAGTTCTAATACAAAAAATATTTTTAATGAAAGTTTAGGAGTTTTTGCATTTTAATAAATGTTCGTATAGTTATTAAAAAATAGCGTATATGAATTAAAATTAAATTTAATTCTTGAAATTTATCTGATATTAAATTTTATTGTATGTGATAAAAATTTAATTTTTATTTACCTTAATTATAATTTATAATTTAATATTGTTTAACTTAATTCTAATTAAAATTTAATTATCAAATTGAGAATAAAATATTGCAGAGCAATTGATAAAGATTAACTGATCTTTATATCAATGCTTAAGAAGCATTGTTAATAAATATTCTTTATTAACTAATTCAATAAAGATCAAAGCAAAACTCTAAAAATGCAAAAAAAATCAGCAAGGACACAACTTGATGCATCAAAATTACGAGCCTGATGCTTTAACCACTATACTAGATCGGCCACAAAAATTTACTAACTTTTAATATACTTGTTCATTTAATACGCTTTAACTCCTCCCCTCAATAACAACGTAACTATCTTTCAGCCAATCACTATTCGACACCGCCTCCAATCGCTCTACGCGTGATGTTTTGTAAAATCGCCCCGGAGAAAAGTGTCTGAATTCAATAGATGCTTTCAGTGTGACGTCAGTCATGAAGTTTTGCTTGGATACTGACTCCAAACAAACGGTTGCTATGATTCATTTCTTATTAAATATAAATCGTAGAAAATATTACCACTGCACATAATGTATTTAAACACTTTGCCGTGAGATATAGTTATAAGATATAGGTATAATATACAAACATAATAGAAAATACGACATAGCAACCGTTTGTTTGGAGTCAGTTTCCAAGCAAAACGTCATCATTGACGTCACGACTGAAAGCGTCTATACTGTTAGTAAGTGACTTTATATATTTTTTGAATTTGAATTAGAATTTCTGAAATTCTTATGCACAAATTATCAAAATATTTTTGAATGTGTTTGGATTTTTTAAAAACAAGCATTTAAAAAAATATTTTTTGAGCAATTTAGAGAAATGTAAATTTTCAGAGAATTCCATACTTTTTTCTTTTCTAATTAAAGCAATTGTTTACTGATAAAAAAAAATATTTTTTAATAATGGTATTTCGTAAATGTATTTTTGAGCAATAGTTGAGCTAATAAAGTTAAAATAATTGTTTAATAGGGAAGTTGCAATCAGCTGATCAACCATTGTACTTCACTTGGAGGTCGGGGTACTTCCACCAATCAGGACTGCCTATTTGTAGTGTGTGACCTCCAACCTGACGTCAATTGCAACTGCCCTATTTGAAATGAAGCTTGAACAAATTACAAAAAAGTAAAAGTATCACCAGAATTAAAAACAAATGCATCATTTTAACAGAATAATAAATATATATCTCGATCAACTTAACTATTATAAAAAAGTCTTTAACCCTTTAATATCAGTTTAAAAAGTTTATAATTCTCAGTATCAAACTGTTAAAGTTTAGAATGATTCGCTAATAAACATTAAAATGTGTGAATCAACAATTCGCCGAGCGAAAATTGAGAAATGAGTTATCGATGAACGCAGAGTACTGATTCTACATTTAATTTGTGTACGAACTAACACTCAAATAAAAAGTAGTAAATGTAAAGCGAGAAAGGGGCCAAACAGCGATAAACGCGCCATACTATCCTCCTCTCCCGCTATGAATTCTGGGATTAATACTCCACAGGCTCAAACATTGTCGCGACGTTCAGATAGAAAATGGCTTACGTTACGGTATTGACGTTATCCTTCCAGTTATAGGTTCCTACTTCCATGGTCTCAGCCAATCAAATTTTATATCCCGTACGTCGCCATTTTCATATCGAGGTGCCTTATGGTAAGCTGTGTAAAGAACTTACTTACAGATTACTTATTTTTCCGTGTAAGGAACTCACTTTCACAGAATTATTTTCTTCAGGCCACCGATAGATGGCGGCACTCAATGAGAGATTAAATTGAACTGTTTTGCAAGAGAAGAAGCTCAGAGCGGGAGTGAGCGGTTGGAGCTGGACGTGTGAAGGAAGTTATGTATAGTTGAGTGAGACGAAACAAAAAGTGTCAATGCTTCTAAATGTATTTGATTTTGTGTTGTGTGTTGTAAATTGTGCCTGTGGAAATGTCTAAATAAAATGAAAAAAGGACAATATGGCTTCTTAGTAACAGTACATCAACCTCTTAAGTGTTTATCGTCGATCTTAGGCGCTACAATCAATTTGGTGGCAGCAGGTACGATACCTAGGTGATAAACCAGTGATATACTCAAAAGATGCAAGTTCGTCTACATGAAGCGAGTAAGCCAGTTCCAATTTTTTTTAGTATTTTTTTAGTACCTTGAATTGAATGTATTATCGATTAGAAAATTTCTTTTTAATCTGGATTAATTTGATTCATTTATTTTGCTTTCGTAAATTAATTTCAGACTTTAGTAAAAGTTGTGAGTTAATTGGGGCAAAAATTCAAGTACTGAAATATACTGGACTTATTCCCATCAAATAAAATTAATTGGAATATTGAAAAGTTATTAAATAGTTTTCTTGATAAATGGTGTGAATTCCGAATTCGTAAGCTATTTTATTTTAGAAAATATTAATAATTGTTCTTATAGTAGATTTTAAGAATAAATAATACAGTTTATTTATTTTTTGTTGGGGATAATTATGATGTCATAATTCTTTTGAATTAAAATGGTTTAATGTGTCAAATGGTATTTCATTCTTTGAAGGAAATAGAATAAAATTTCCAATCTTACCAATTTGCCATTTGGATAAATGCCAAAATTATAAAGCGCTGGTTTATTCTGTTTTATTTTAGAGTATTTCTTTATTTGGTTATTTGTTTATTCTAAAAATAGAATAAATGATTTTTTTGTTCTTTTATATCTGAGTTGAAAATTGTCAGATTTGATATTTGTTTTGTTGTTGTAAAAGGGTAAAGGTAACAAACTGAGTTAAAAACTGAAACAGTAATAATTCTGTTTTGTTTGTTAGATTTATGTAAAAAGAAAATAAAAACTTGATGAAGTATTAAGTAAACAGAAAAGTGTTATTTTCATTTGCAACGAACTTGAGTTGAATATTTTAACATTTATTCTTTTTATGTAAAAAAAAAAAAAAAAAAAAAAAAAAAGGAAAAAATGTTTTTTGGATAATTTTAAATATTTTTTTTTTTTGCGAGTAATTGGTTATGCTTGTATAAAAGGTTTGAGAATTAAGAAAAATTCTCGTATTTACGTGGTTTTCATTGGTTTAATTTTAATTGCGTAATTTAATTATTGATTTGAAATAATTTTGTTTATTGAACATAAAGTACAGTTGTGTATTTTGAGAGTTTAAAAATATTCTTTTATCTATCTGAATCGTATTTTTGTGATAATTACATATGCTTATTTAATTTGTTTAAAATATTTGCATAGTGTTTAATTTACTAAGAATTTTGGCAAAACGTTATATTGTTCGATTTTCTTACTTGGTTAAGATTTTAATTTGTTTATAAAAGAATAGGTCTAAGCAGAGGATTTAATAGAAGTGGAATTTAGAATTGCTTTATTAATTGAAAATTATTCTATCTGATTGAAATCTTTGTTGTTAGTTTTAAGTAGGGGAGACTTGGGTGTTCTATAATTAGAAATTAAGCATTCTGATTTTGTTTAGTTTAGTCAAAAATTGCGATGGCGTTTTTAGCAAAAGCTAGAAAGACAGATTTATTAGAAATCTGTGATGAATTAGCGTTGAAGATTGATCCTGTGAGGACGATTCCAGAAATAAAAAAACTGATTTTAGAAAGTGAAGTTTACAAGGAAGAAGAGATTAAAATCATGCTAGACCGAGTAATAGAAGATAGGAAAGCGCAAGAAGAGAGAGAGAAAAGGGAGAAAGAAAGAGAAGAAAGAATTCGACAAGAAGAAAGGGAAGAACATGAACTACAGTTAAAGAAACTCGAGCAATCGCAAAGAACTTCTACACAGAACGACGGTTCAGAAAGAAAGGCTGATGTCGGACCTAAGATACAGTTGGCACAAATTGTTCCAAAATTCGACGAAAAATCTGATGAGATGGGTCTCTTTTTAATTAATTTTGAGAGAAGAGCAGAGATGGCTAAAGTTTCGAAGACTGATTGGGTTGCATACTTATTAGCTGTTTTGCCCACAGAAATTACGAACATGTTAGCCAGGGAATCTCCCGAAGATGCGATTAACTATGATTTCGTTAAAAGTCTTATCTTAGAAAGATATAAGTTGAATAGCGAGAAATTAAAGCAATGTTTTTATCGGCATCATAAAACGCCAGACAAGTCTTGGAGGAATTATGCGCAAGAACTCGCTAGTTATTTTAACGCTTGGATTACAGAATTAGGTATTGAAAAGTTTGATGAACTTAAAAATCTAATTATTACAGAACAGTTAAAGTTTCGAGTCCCTGCGGAAACAAAAGAACATTTTCTTGATAATTGGTTAAATTTTGTGACGCCTTTAGATTTGGCTAAGAAATTGGATGACTATGAAAGTATCAAAGATAGTTTAAAAAAGAAAGAACTTCCGAAAAAGAACACGTTTAATTCTCGACCCCAGTTTAAGAATTCAAATAACTTTGACTACAAGAAAGAAGGTAAGGATAATAAGCCAAAATTTCAAATTAAATCAGAATCATTTTCCGGGAACCATAAAGAAAGAGATAAGAGGAATTTGATAAGAGGAAAACATTACGTTGTTACGAATGTGGATCCAGCAATCATCTTCGTCCTCAATGCGATAAACTTAAGAAATCCACAGAAATCATTTCTTATGTTAAGGTTGGAGTTGGACAAGATTCTTCGATAACGCCTTATCTTAGTGTGGGGAAAGTAAACGGCGTACAAATGGAAATTTTGAGAGATACAGGTGCGACAATAGATTTAGTTGCACAAAGGTATGTCAAACCACATATGTATCTGAACGAAAAAGTGTGGGTTCGGGTGCCCTTACACGATGGTCTATTCTGTTTACCTCTTGCAGAAATTGAATTAGACTGTGAAATGGGGCATGTGATAACTAAAGCTGCTGTCTCTAGAGACTCTGTAGATATAGGAAGATATTTATTAGGAAATAAAACAGCCGCTTTATTCGAACATTGTAAGAAAGAAAAGGCAGTGAAAGAGCATATGATTAATGCTGTTCAAACCAGAGCTCAGAAGAAAATTCTGGAAGCAGAGAAGGTTTCCCTTGAAGAACCTGAAATGCACGAAATTTCTGATGAAACTTCTGGAAAGAATCATAGCAATAATATAGAAAATGAAAACAAAAAAATGGATGCGAAAAATAATAAAGATCAATCTGAAGAAGAGAAGTTGGAAATCAAAAAAGACTCAATTTTGCCAGTATGTAAAACTGTCTCAGTACAAGAGCTTATAAAAACTTCTCCTAAGACATTTTCCGAAGAACAAAAGAAGAGCAAAGATCTAAAACCTCTAATTGAAGAAGCTAAAAGGAAAAATACCAAAGATAGCAAATTTATTTTGGAGAAAAATATGCTTTTTTATAGAAGGAAAGATAGGAATGGTGCTGAAAGAAAATTATTAGTTGTCCCAGAAAGATTTCGTGAGCAGTTAAAAAAAT
The DNA here is from genome assembly GCA_963931845.1 of Maratus michaelseni. Lineage (NCBI taxonomy): Eukaryota > Metazoa > Arthropoda > Arachnida > Araneae > Salticidae > Maratus > Maratus michaelseni. The sequence goes on along the minus strand of OZ007593.1, from coordinate 125,800,201 downwards.
TTTTGTTATGAAACGGTTGCAAGCCATTTGGGTGTAGCTAAAACTAAAGATGCTTTGTTTAAGACCTTTTATTGGCCAAATTGCTTTAAAGATATTGAAGATTATGTTAGAACTTGCGACTACTGTCAACGGGTTGGAAAGCCTCAAGACAAAAAGAAAGCACCTTTACAAATAGTTCCTGTTATTTCAGAAATATTTACAAAGCTAAATGTTGATGCTTGTGGACCCTTACCTGTCAGTACACTAGGGAACAAATACATAATAACTGTAATTTGTTTAGCTTCGAAATATCCTGACGCGGTTCCAACACCTAATTTGTATTCTACGACGATCATTGAGGCTTTGTTACAAATTTTCAGCAGACTTGGATTTCCTCGTATACTACAAACTGACCAAGGAAAGTCATTCATGAGTGTACTTACAACGGAATTCTTAGAGAAATTTGGAGTTAGTGTTGTGCGAAGTTCGGTTTATCATCCCCAAAGTAACCCAGTTGAAAGAATGCACAGGACTTTGAAACGGATACTCAGAGTACTTTGTTTAGAATCTGGAGCTGACTGGGAGAAAGTAGTCCCTCCTGCCCTTTTTGCGTTAAGAACTGTAACTCACAATAGTACTGGGTTCAGTCCAGCAGAATTAGTTCATGGCCAGAATTTAAGAACTCCAATGATGCTACTCTATGAAAATTTGACTGAGCAAGAGATAGAAGAAGATAATGTGATATCCTATGTATTTGACTTAATGAACAGAATGAAGAAATGCCAAGAGCTCGCTGCGGAAAATATGGAAAAGGAGAAACAAAACCAAAAATATTGGTATGATATCAAAGCCAGAAAACAAGAGTTTAAAGAGGGAGATCAAGTTTTAATTGTGGCTCCATCCAGACCAACTAAACTGTCGGTTAGTTGGATAGGACCTGGGGAAGTAAAAAAAAGATTATCAGAAACCAACTATGTTATTTACAATCCAGAGGGAAAGAAGTCCCAAGTGTATCACGTAAATATGCTAAAGCCTTACCATCAAAGAACAGTAGAAAATATAAATTTACTGACGGTAAAAACAACCTCTAATGATGAAGAAGAGGATGAAATTCCTAAATTGGATGAGGAAAACAATGACAATGCGTTGTTAGAAGTATGGCAAGACATCCAAAAAAATAACCGACTAAATGAAAGTCAACGAGAAGAATTAGGACAACTTATCGGAAAATATGCTGATTCTTTTTCGACTGAACCAGGGTGCACGAATCCAGTTGAACATGATATCGAGCTGGAATCAGAAAAACCAATCTGTGCCCGGCCTTATAAAATGTCGCCTAGACAGACGGAAATCCTTAAGACCGAAGTTGAGAAAATGCTAAAACTGGAAGTCATTGAGCCAGGTGAATCAGACTTTGCCTCTCCGTTAATTTTAGTTGAAGTTCCAGGCAGAGAAGCGAGACCTTGCATAGATTATCGCCGTTTAAATAAAGTGACTCGCACAAAATTTTACCCTTTGCCCAACATTGACCAGTTAATAGAAAAGGTGTCTTCAGCTAAATATATTTCAGTTTTAGATCTGACCAGAGGTTACTGGCAAATTCCGTTAACCAAACGTGCTCAAAGGTATGCAACTTTTGTGACAAATTTTGGGACGTACAAACCGCTACGTCTCCCTTTTGGTTTAAAAAATGCTCCATATGAATTTAGTAAACTTATGGCCGGATTACTGAAAAACTGTGAAGAGTATGCAGTGCCCTATCTGGATGATGTTGCTGTTTTCTCTCGAACTTGGGAAGATCACCTAAAACACCTGGAAGACGTTTTCAAAAGACTGAGTGAAGCAAACCTGCGTATCAAACCATCTAAATGTCAATTCGCCCAAGCTTATGTAAAATACCTTGGACACTTAGTGGGTCAAGGTCTTAGAACTCCAGGAGAGCTGAAGGTTCAAGCCATAAGAGAGTTCCCAGTTCCTACTACTAAAACTCAAATCCGGTCTTTCTTAGGTTTAGCCGGATATTATCGGAACTATATTCCGAACTTTTCTGTAATTGCAACGCCTCTCACTAATTTATTAAAGGGAAAGGTTCGCAAGTCAACAGTAGATTGGGATAGCGACTGTCAAAATGCATTTGACGAACTGAAAGGTAAACTCTCTGAAAATCCTGTCTTATATAGTCCGGACTTTACAAAACCTTTCATCCTTCAGTGTGATGCTTCAAATTTGGGAATTGGTATAGTGCTATCCCAGCTAAATGAAAAAAATGAAGAACATCCTATACTGTATCTGAGCAAAAAGTTTTCAGACAGAGAACGAAATTTTAGTACCACCGAAAAAGAATGCGCTGCTATTGTGTTTGCAGTGCGAAAACTACGATGCTATGTGGATGGACATAAAAAAATTCAGATCCAGACTGACCACAACCCTTTAGTATGGTTAGACAAAAACAGCGGAACTAATCCTAGACTTTTAAGATGGGCCTTACTTCTACAGTCCTTTAATTATGAAATTGTTCATAAAAAGGGAAAACAACATCAGAATGCTGATAGTTTGAGTCGCGCCATGAAAGCCTAAATTTGATCGGAATGCTAATATGTATATATGATAAATTGTATGACAGTTAATTTTGAATTTATTGTTTTAAATATGTATATATTATTTTTCAATTGTATCTTGAATATAGTGTCTGAGTATTTGTAAATTTTATTTGTATTAATTACATATATTTTTTTTCTCTTTTCTTTTTCTTTCTTTCACGGTGGGAATAAGTCAGGTGTGGTTCAAGGTACTAATCTTTTTTTTTTGGAACTAGTGCTTGAAGAACAATAAATTAGAAAGAAACTTTTCCCTGTCAAGACCGTGAAAAGTTTTCTCCAGGTGGGGAGGAGTCTGTAAAGAACTTACTTACAGATTACTTATTTTTCCGTGTAAGGAACTCACTTTAACAGAATTATTTTCTTCAGGCCACCGATAGATGGCGGCACTCAATGAGAGATTAAATTGAACTGTTTTGCAAGAGAAGAAGCTCAGAGCGGGAGTGAGCGGTCGGAGCTGGACGTGTGAAGGAAGTTATGTATGGTTGAGTGGGACGAAACAAAAAGTGTCAATGCTTCTAAATGTATTTGATTTTGTGTTGTGTGTTGTAAATTGTGCCTGTGGAAATGTCTAAATAAAATGAAAAAAGGACAATATGGCTTCTTAGTAACAGTACATCAACCTCTTAAGTGTTTATCGTCGATCTTAGGCGCTACAGCTGCACTGAACATAATCCAGGATCTTTTTTCTGACTTCACAATTCGCCGGCTTTTCGTGGTCACTTTGGTAAGTTTCACTGAACATGCCCGAAGTCATAGCTTCCAAATCTTTTTAAACCTTGTAAATTTCACTATATACAGACTTCTGATTGTTTAGATCTTTCACAAAATAACGAAATCAACCACGAGCTCTTGCCTTATTTCACGGATATTAAAAAAAAAGTGAAACTTGGGTACCTTTATAAGAGAGTGGTGACATACGCACAGGGCATATGATTACAGTGGAAGTTTTTGTCAGTATGGATCTTACTCAAGAGTGGCAACAGCCACGCCTCTGGGGGTATATGCCTTCCGAAAAAGACTATTTATTGAACGAAGGGGAAGCTGCGTTAAAATGTCCTTCACGCCCGTTGGTGTTTTTTTTCTCTTTATGGTCCCACCGTGGCTGAGTGGTCAAGACATCACACTGCTAATCGCTTGAGAGTATAGGTGGGAGCGGGTTCGAATCCCTCTGGCTCCGTTGTATACTCTCTGTGGAGCTTTCGGCTTTATTTCTGTGTGTTGTAAATTTCCTTGTGTGTCCCATCTCGTCCCTGTATATATTGATGATGACTTATAAGCGGGCGCTTGACGCCAAGCACACAGGTCAGATGTATGTTAATAAAATGTCAAATGTTCTCTTTACCCGCAGATGACGTGACATGGGTAAAGTCCATTCCCAAGAAAGGGTACTTCAATGTTAACAGTTTTTCATAAAATTTCGCAAGTGTTACTGCCCCTTAAACATAGCGCTTGAGACCAGGGTTACACTAGATACCGGCCTGGCTCATTCATTATCATGACGTCACAAATGGTGGCTGACTGCGACCAGCGATTGGTACAGATTCAACCAAGCAGGGAGGCCTACCATATGGCTTTAACCTCTGCAAGCCCTGATTGCCAGCGATTGGTACAAAGCGACGCGCCCATCGTTTTGTGCCAATCGTTGTATGTCTTTCGTTTTATCGTTTCGCTTTGTATCAATCGCTGATTGCGGCCAACCACCATTTATGACGTCATGGTAATGAATAAGCCAGCCTGGTATCTAGGTGTAGCCTTGCTGAGACGCGACCTACGATACACGCGGCCGGTTCATCACTTTTGAAACGTCACACTTAGTGGATCATCTTTATACGGTGATTGGCACAAAACGATGGGCGCGCCGGTTCGTACCAATTGCCGTGAAAGATGATCCATCCCGTGTGACCCTTTAAACGTCATGAACCGCGACCTACGTAATACACGGCCGGTGCATGACGTTTAAAACGTCACATGAAGTGGATCATTTTTACACCGCGATTGGTCAAAAGCGGCGCGCCCACCGTTTTGCACCAATCGCGGTGTAAAAATGATCCACTCTATGTGACGTTTTAAACACCATGTATCGGCCGTGTATAACGTAGGTCGCGCATGAACACGGCCTGAGAACGGTTTCTGTTAGGGTGTCTCTATATGCGAGTGGCGACATACCCAAAACACGCATGCTCAGACAGACTCTTTCAGTCTTGACGCTAGTCTTGACATTTTGTTTGAAAATTGACTCTAAACAAACGGTTGCTATGTTGTATTTTTTATTATATTTGTATATTACAGATATATCTTATAGCTATATCTCATGGCAAAGTATTTTAATACATTATATGCAGTGGTAACATTTTATACGATTTATATTTAATAAGAAATGAAACACAGCAACCGTTTGTTTGGAATCAGTATCCAACCAAAACGTCATTACTGACGTTACACTGAAAGCGTCTATTGTGCTCAGACAGCCGAAATTGCATTACAAATGTGGCGATATATGCCGGGATGAGTACGATTATACGAGTGAGACAAAATATGAAGTATTAGCTTGGCGATAATGGCAAGCTCGCCAACATGCTTGGTGATTAGACTTTGTCTGGAATATTCTCAACCAATCAAATCTTATATCCCGTATGCCGCCACTCTCATATCGAGGCACCCTAGCCTCTGTCGGCTTAGATGCTTTACACTCACGCTAAAAAAAAAAAAAAAATTAATCTGTTAAAAAAAAGAAAAAAGTCGCCAAATTTAGGGGATTTTTAACTTTAATGGCAACCTAGCCATTGTATTAAGTTATTCGTTTGGCGCAGTCTTGGAAATCGCGCCAACCAAACAGTCGCCAATCTTTTGTTTACATTTTAGCGTGAGTGTAACACATCTGTTCCCCTCTGTCTTTACGATTTCGATATCGTTGGTGCTGGAAACCTAGGAAGATAGAATCGCGACCACGCGCGACCTGCGTTATACACGGCCGGTGCATGACGTTTAAAACGTCACATGGAGTGGATCATTTTTACACAGCGATTGGTGCAAAACGGTGGGTGCGGCTCTTTGCCAATAATAATTACCAGTATTTGAACTTTGTAGCGAGAGCACCAGAAAACACGTCAAACACACGTCGCATCGGAAAGGGTTACACGGTTATTGGTGCAAAGCGACGCGCCCCCCATTTTGCACCAATCGTCGTGTAAATATGATCCACTACGAGGCTAACGAAAAAGAAAGGCTACCGTGGTGCTTTACGCATATTTTTTTTTACAGACCGCCGGAGTCACGTGTTGCTCGAATGCACCAATGAAGGCGTACGAAAAGAGCACACGTCACTCTAGCGGTCTGTAAAAAAAGATAAGTGGAATGTACCGCGGTAGCCTGTCTTTTTCGTTAGCCTCGAATCCACTACGAGGCTAACGAAAAAGAAAGGCTACCGCGGTGCTTTACGCGTATCTTTTTTTACAGACCGTGGGAGTCACGTGATGCTCGAATCCACCAATGCATGCGTACGAAAAGAGCATCACGTCACACTAGCGGTCTGTAAAAAAAGATAAAACTAAAACTAAGCGGCGTCGCAGACGCCCTCGGGGGCGTCCCGCGATCCGTCCTTCTTATTGTGCCCAAGTTCTCATGAACTTTTAATGCAGACCATGGCTTTGTCTCGCCAGGTCGCTACGACCGATAGGGAGGTTCGCCATCCATCGACACCTCCTTACCTCTTACCCGCGTGCTTCCTCGCAAGATGACTTAGGTCGTTGCGATCGGCGGAAGTTCCAACTCTTAGAGGAGACTTCCCCACGTGACACTCGATGAACCGTAGGGACTGTCGGACGGCTTCATCGCCGACCACCCAAAAGGGAGTCGGGTCATCCACCATATGTCCGGCATCTCTACGGCCCTTGCTGTCCCACGGAGTCCGATCATAGACAGGTAGGGAGAAACCAGCTACTGGGCTCTTCTTCCGCGGGCGACACTACGTGTGTCGGAAGGAGCCTCTAGCCGACCCAAGACCATGAGGAAATTCGGTCTATGTCTCATAGACGAGACTCGGCTCGGTTGCCCTCGGTGAACGGCGCGAGTTTGAACCCGACTAGGCAGAACTAGCCAGTAAACCAGCGACTGAGTCAATGAAAGTCAGAGACTCCCGTTACACCGAGTATCGCGGCAAGCATATATCACAGACAACATATCACAAAAACAAAAACAAACAAATTAAACATTTAAAAACACAACAAGGAAGGAATCAAGAGGCCGCTATCGGACTCTGGAGGTCGCGGAAAGCTCCTCCAAACGCGCCAAAGAGGCGGGCCCGATCGAGGTTAGTGTTTGGTTGAAACTCAGAAGGCGAGCCACTCATCCGCCTGCCAGACGTGGAAATTCCTGGCTGCACGAGAGACGTGCTGGACTAGGTTTCGGCCCATGATTTGATTTCGAGCCCAGACATCGTCGTTTTACCGACGAGCCTCCGGTCCGCACTCCGTGGCCCTATCTCGAGAAAGGTTCCCCCTCCCAGAAACTCTGCAAGACACATATCGCAGGCTGAGTGCCGTGCCCCTGTGTCGTTGTTTGTTCTGGTCGGGCAATCTCGAACCAGGCTTCGAAGGCGACTCCCAACTGATCCTGCCACAGAGGACTCGCAAGGCGGCCTACGGGGTCCCAAACCCGCTTCGGTCGCAAAGTTCTTCACTGGGAACCATGCAAGTCGTGTTCATCAGATCCTGCCTGAGCTCTCGTCTCCTCATAGACAAGTCTCGCAGCCGCCCGATCCGATTTAGTTAACCTTTGCCCTCGCGTCACCCCCCGGCAGCTCAAAGCTCCGGGCACGAGGGATTGGTCTATGCAGTGTCCTTTCGCCACCTTTGTCATCCCGAAGGTCCCGCGGAACGGGCCAATTGGCCTCCCGTGAACCTGACGCCTCTCGGCGACTACGACACGGGTAGTTCTGCGCATAAGACCCTCAAGGGACGGCATCAGCCTTCCTCCTGGAACACGAAAACCGCACCAATATGGAAGAGGGAGATTTCACTCCGGCTAGACAGACACCGCTTTCAAGCTGTCCCACCACGGCAAGGAGATCGGATTCGTCGGCTGCTGCTCCACTCGTGTCGACTTCAGCTTCGTGCGTCGGGCACCCGGTCATCTTCCTGACTCAACAGGACGATTTAAAAAAAAAAAAAAAAAAAAAAAAAGATAAGTAGAATGAACCGCGGTAGCCTGTCTTTTTCGTTAGTCTCGGATCCACTACATGTGACGTCTTAAACGTCATGCACCGGCCGTGTATAACGTAGGTTGCGGTATGGTCAAGTCTGGAATCACTGTTAAAAATCTCCAGCTTTTGATGCAAACACACTCCACTGCTTTTAGAGAAAACGGTTACTTTACCATATTATGGAGCATTTTCATTGGTCAAAATAGAGATATTCTATAAAAGCGGTGGAGTGACTATGCAGCAAAAGTTGAAGATTTTTAACAGTGTAGTTTGCTATAGTTTGTACAAAAACGCTTGTCTAAGCATGGTTTGAGCATGCGCCCTGGGCGTATGCGGTCACTTTCATATAGAGAATAGAGGCATCCTAGAAGAAAGAACTTTTTGTCAGCTTCAAAACTCTCCACATAAGAAGGTTAATATGTCTATTCGTCCTAGTCAATCCTAGCTGGAAACAATGATAGAGAAAAATGTTGATATGGTGCTTGTATATGAAAGTGCGACATACGGACAGGGAGCATGCTCAGACTGTGCTTAGACAAATGCGTTCGTCCAAGCTATGGCAAACTTACATTCCAGATCTTGGCGATACTCGTCTGGACGAGTTCAATTATACAAGTGCAAGCATTAACTAGGCGATTCGCTTTTGCCCAGAGTAATCTCAGCCAATCAAATTTAATATCCTGTATGTCGCCACTCTCATATTGAGGCACTCTAGTGTTGATGCCATGAACAACGATTTCTTCAATATCGAAATGTACAACGACAATGTTCAGAATCAGGTTCAATATGGAAAGCAAAGACATAAAATGATTGACAATCACGCACATTTTGGTATTGGTTATCTGTGTATTAATATTAATTAAGGTGTACTTTATTCTAGGATGGTAAAGCGATCTACTGTAGCTTTTATTTCTTTATTTTTTATAGAAACCTAACTTATTGAATCATTACTTACTTCATCAACAATAAAAAAATTAAGAACAAAATCCGAGACAAACATGCAAGCTGCAAACGTTAAAAATATAAACGCGATGTAAATAAAAGTACACTTCTAAATTTCAACCTGAGGTCACAAGGTAAAATTCTACACTTCTAGAACGAAAATTTGTTGTTAGTCTTGAATCATGTCGGAAGAAAAGTATTTTTTCTGTTGGCCACTGAAAAAGGGTATCGTTTTTGCTGGTCATTTTACGTCGGTGAGTACTAAAAGCCTCTATATTTGATTGATATGGATAATGTTATAATCTTACTCTGTTAATTATTTTATTAATCATACCAGTCGATTTCTATTTTGTTTACATCTTAATGAATCTATCTCTCTTTCCCTTTTTTACGGAGGGGGGATGTAGAAGAAGCATGATTTGATTCCTCTAATTATGAGTATTTTATTCTCGATAAAGTAAAACTATTTTCTAAACATTGTAAAAAATTAACTCAGTGGCATGATTGTTTTTTTCGTAAACTCTATAAAGATTTTTTAAAAAAATGACTAACAACACCTGGAAAAATATACAAACATTACAAACTACAAATGCATAGAGCCGAAAAGAGCATAACGTCACACTAGCAGTCTGTAAAAAAAGATAAAACTAAAACTAAGCGGCGTCGCAGACGCCCTCGGGGGCGTCCCGCTATCCGTCCTTCTTATCGTGCCCAAGTTCTCATGAACTTTTAATGCAGACCATGGCTTTGTCTCGCCAGGTCGCTACGACCGATACTTCCCTACGACCCTACGACCCACTTCTTACCTATAATTTTTTATTGTTCAAGTGAGGAAATGGGTATCCTAGCATTTTACCAATGTTGCACTCTTATTTGATTTTTCGTTCAATAAGATGAAAATATGTCTTCATTTTCGGAGAACAGTACACATCTTGAAGGTATTTTACTCAGTTAATTTTTTTTTTACATTTATTGAAGGTGGATACATTGATTGAAATTAGGAATAGCTGATCACCTTATTTTAATATCCTATCCCAGCCATACTCAATCTTTTCTTCTCAGGTGCCGCAAACATTTGTTTGCTACGTTAGGTGGGCTGATTGCAACACACTAATATAATAATGTATAAAACAAAATCGGTAATTAAAATAGTAAGATAACAAAAGTAGTACAACAAATCAATATAATAAAATGAATATAACCAGTACTAATTATGTAATGAGCATAAAATGGAATATAATAATGCAAAATTTCCAAGTTTTTTCTAATGATAAATCAGAATTTTACTCAATGCAAAAGCTTTTTATCTCTTTTAAAAATTAAAAAATATTTACTGTAAATTTAATTAATTTTAAAATGCATTTGATTATTGTTCAAAATTTAAAAATGTATACATCACTGTATTGCAAATGGGACTACATGTAAAATGAACTTTTGAGTAAGCAACTGACATTTAGGATGTCTTTACATATTTTAAAATTAATTATCAATAACAGGGAAGACCGTCTTTCCATAAAATATATATATATAATGAACAGTTAAGGTCTTAAATACTTTTTATGCGCATCTGAATTTGTTTATAAATATGAATTAATTAAACTAAAGATGTATTTACTTAAAGTGATAAGCAGTACACCAAAAGGCTTATGAAATACCTTTTAATATATAGATCGACATGTTTCATACACTCAAACGGCGACATTTTCAAGATTGATAATGATAAACTATTCCCGTAAAATTTTTGGGAACAGATGTGTTACTATCACGCTAAAATGTAAACAAAAGATTGGCGACTGTTTGTTTGGCGCGATTTCCAAGACTGCGCCAAACGAATAACTTAATACAATGGCTAGGTTGCCATTAAAGAAAAAAATCCCCTAAATTTGGCGACTTTTTTCTTTTTTTTAACCGATAATTTTTTTTTTTTTTTTTAGCGTGAGTGTAAAGCATCTAAGCCATCACTTTAAGCAAATAAATCTTTAGTTTAACGATAATAAGTGATTTTCTTGTATAATTATGATTAATGATTGGATATCTCGGGCCGCATATGAAAAGTTGGTGGGTCACATGCGGCCCGCGGGCAGCAGATTGGGTGTGGCTGACGTCCCGTCACATAAAAGATATGCCTTAAAAATAAACACTGTCTTCAGAAAATGACACCTTCTGATCTCTTTACAACTTTCATACTAAATGATCTTTTAAAGAAGGTGTCCTTTTTGTCGGTCGGTGAGTGCTAACACAAATCTCGATATTTTATATTTGTTTTAGATATTGCAAATATAATCTGTTAAGTGCTTTATTAATTGTACTCGTGGATTACTGTTTTTTTATTTACACCATAATAAGCTCCCCTTTTCAATGGGAAGAGAAATGGTGTAGATTACATTCCTCCAATCATGAATACATTTTTATTTATTTTTGATTATTTTATTAGTTAGATTTCATTGTTACTCTCTCCCTGTCTTTGAGTTCTTATTTATTTGTCTAAATGACAAGTACAGATTTGAATTACCTTTTCATCTTATAATTTAAAATTTCTTTTTCTTATAGGTTGCTTTGCAAATTATTCGTAATCATTTAAAGACGTGATGGTTACTTTTTAACATTTAAATTTTAAATAAACCTTCCGCTGGTAACATGATTATGGCACCTTCAGTTAGGTGGCTGGGGTGACAGATTACCCGTTACCATCGGAAGATTAAACATTCCATAAGTTCCCATACATTGGAAAAATAAACCTTTAATCTTTTTATTTATAAATTATGCTGGTTACATGAGTATTATGAATAGCAATAGAAATAAGGCCATCAATATGATTTCATTTCGTCCTTTATTTAAATGCATTTCATAGAGTATCTGAAGTATAAAAAGATACAATGTTAAAAACAATACGTATGGAAATATATGGTTCTGCCCTATATATTAAGACGCCGAGAAGAATGAGAGAAGGCATGTTCATAAGCATATTCGCATTTTAGCATTCTGCTAGAGCTTTTTTCTGATTTTAGTGTTTTTGCTAAAGAAATTTTGAATTGAGCTTAAACTTTGCTAAAGCTTCTTTACCCATTAAGTAAAATTTTATATATGAATAAAAAAATTTTAGTCATCAAACGCTATTTCTTTTATTAGGTAATGATCACACTGATAACGATTATTTTTTATAAATTGCTCAATATTATGTGACTGTAATTATTTATATAGAGGTACTTGATCTTACGTATTTATTGTTCTTAAAAAATTTCAGATTTTGTCGATGCTTTCCAGTGCTTTAGCATTTGCTGTGTTCTTCAAAGAATCTGCAGAAGATGATGATGGGTGTAAGTTAAAAAATATGTATAAGTATTGGAACATAAGTAATGGCAAATGTACAGGCTGTTTGTTAGAAAATTCTTACTACAAACTTTAAGGGGAATAAATAAAACACATCTAGACAAACAAAAATCACCGTACAATGTATAGGCGTAAGCGGTGAAACGCAAAGCGGATCTTTCTGATTGGGGGTAAAAGTTTTTTTTTTTTTTTTTTTTTTTTAATAAATTCTAGGAAATGATTGCTGAAATTTATTTTATGTAATACTTCTAGCAAAGAAAAAAATAAATTAAAAAATCAAATGAAAGAAAACTCAAATGATAAAAATTAAACTTTATTTAGATGCATTTAGGAGAAGAATATTTACTCTTTTTGAGGAATCTTACACGTAACGGAGAATTCGTATAATTTTCATTTTGTAAAGATTTTTCTGAAGTCTGACATGTTTTAAAGATAATTCCTCTTAAGGAATTTTTGTCTCAAAGGTCAGTCAATTTTAATGTCCTCTCTTTTATCATAATTGGTCGTGAAATAAAGAGACCCTGCTTTGCAATTTCTTTGTTTGTTCCTGTAATTGTCATCCATATTAGCTTTCTGCTTGGCAAAATAAATAAACCCAGCAATCATCTACTCGATATTCTGTAGTAAAAATATGTCTCTCTTTACAATTGAAAAAGGGTCTCGTAGTGTTTCACCGCTTGAGTTATGACCGTGCATTGTGTCGCAGTGTTGAATTCAGACACTATTTTTTTTCGGGAGGGATTTCTATGCATTCGGGGGGGGGGGGGGGCATCGTAGAGCTCCGGGGGGAATTGCACTTTTTAACCATTAAAAGCATAAAATATCAAATCTTCCGGGGGGGGGGAATTTAAATGCTCCGGGGGGAATGTCCCCCCCGGGCCACCCTCTGAATTCAACACTCATTGTGTGGTAACACACTGTGTTGTTGCTTGTCTAGGTGTGTTTTAGCACCTCCTTAAAGTTTGTTGCAGGAGTTTGGAAACAACTTGTATGCATATTTTTTTTTGGCACGGCATAGATGTGACAGGAAGTTTCGAAGTTTACAAATGAAAGAAAGAAAGAATTGAACGAAATTGTTAGATGCAGAAATTTGGCGAATCACGTATAGGCTGGGGCATGTCTTTACTTGCGAAAGCAAAATGCTTCATATGAATTTGTTATTACGAAGTTACATTGAAGTATCAAAATAGAAAACAATACAAATTTAGCGCACTTTGTGTCCTTAAAGAAATCTGATTACTAAATTTTATTTTAAAAGTGTGGGAAATTGTGTTACGTGATTCAAAAACTCGTACATGCATATTTCGTCTTGATCTTTGCATGTTTAATGTTAACTCATGACTTTTCTTAAATGTTGTTGCTTAGTTAGCAACAATAGCTAATACATAATGCAAGGTGTCATTTTGATAATATCTTTAAACTGTTTGAAGAATTCTGACTTTCTATTCTTAGAAAAAAAAAATTGTTCTGAAATATGTAATGTATTGTTACCGTCGAGTAATATTTTATTCTGAATGAACACGATTGAACTTTAAAAGCAGCGCTAGCATGATTTTAATGTATTAATTTTAAAGTTACATTGAAAGTAGCAAAATTAAAAATACTACACAAAGTTAGTAAATTATGGTTCTTGAAAGAAATCTCCAAGGTTGCTGTATATGGACAATTTTACGCATCATTAATTCATACATATATAGGTCATCTTGATATTTGCATGTCTATGGATTTTTACTGCTTCAATGCATATGGAGTTGAGAGCTACTGAACAGTTTAATTTTGCCGGCTTTAAAAATTCGTAATATTTGATAATGTACACAATTTTGAAAACAGCTTACTGATAATAAATCAAAGTTTGGAGAAATGCTCTGTGAGACAATGTATAAAAAATCATGTTGCACGTGTTGCACTGAACATACTAATTTAATTTGTTGCACAGCAGCAAAATAGGGTACTTGTCGTTTAGCCGGTCTCCAGTGAAATATATACATATATATAATATGGAAAATTGTTTAAATAATTTTTCTTTTCATTTATTATGAAATAAACGTTGTCATTGAAATTTATTTTTTTGACTTCAGAGATTTTGTTTTATTAATGTACTGCTTGGGACCAGAAAAAAAAATCTGTTTAAAATTAATTTTTGAGCCACTCTAAATCTGTTTTTTGAATCTTCGATTGGATTTTGATGCTCGTAGTGGTTCGAAAATTTTTTTAAGTTAAATGATCTGGACTGATTAGCCTTTATTCGCAAAGATGGCTAAAGGTGCTCACCAAAACCAACCCATCAAGGTATATGTATAAAATCAATTACTTTTAACCTTTATTAGAATATTAACTCATTTGTATGTCTGCATATTTAAAAGAAAAAAACACTTTAGCATTTAAAAAAAAACCTTACCTTGGAGTGCCTAATGTCATGTTAGACGTAACCGGTATCAGCAAAAAATGCCTTTTCTAAAATTTTGCCAGTGAATTCAGGCTCAGACAAATTTCGTGTAATCAGGGGCGCGCCGACCCGGTGTGCAATGTGTGCGGCGCACACAGGCGCCGAAGTAGAAAAGGCGTCAAAGATTTCGATGTTGGAGAAACACCTCAAGAAGAAAAAAAAATCTTAATTTAATTATCTTATACTAATAAAAGAAAGTTTCGCTCTGTGTGTGTGTCTGTGTGTCTGTTGGCGATGGCTAGGAAAATCTAGCCCACCTAGAAGGCTGCAAATTTAGATATAGGGAGTCCAAACCCTCTCCTGGTGCATCATTACGTCAGAATTTTAATATTTTGAAAATTAAAGTAGTTATTAATTAAAAACTGATCAAAGATCACAAATAAAAACGTCATTATTCAAAAGCTAGCTGGCGCATGTGCAGAAACCAATATCCGTATCTTCCGGAATAGAAGAAAGAAAGCACAACACATCCCGTTTTTGTTTTAAGTTTTTCTAAATTCGCCATGGGCAAACGGTTAGAAATACGGAAAAACCGTCGACATATTCTGAAAGAAAATACTTTTACGTCTCAAACGATCTGGTTGGTTTGAAAAAAATTTACTTTTAACCCTTTCAAAAAAAAATCAAAAAGCATCGAATTCATGTTTTTTATTTTCTCCCGTTTTCCGAGCCTTGCATCCACCGAAATACAATAAATAAGGAAAAACGAAGGTCACCAAATTAAAGAACGGACTTTGCCCTTTCCAAAGCCCCCTTTGGTTTTAAAAAATACAAAAATTAACTCTTCTAAAAAGTATATTTTCTGTATGCCGTTTTGTGATTTTTGCGATTTTGGCAATTTTTAAAAATTCGCATCGGCGATTCAGAGAAAGGTACGAAAAACTAAAAATACCAGACAATATCTACATTTATTCCTTTTTCGACATCTGTATTTGTTTTTGAAAAATACAAATATTAACCCTTCAAAAAATATTCGTGCGCAGGACTCTTTTTGGCGAATTCAGATTTTCTATGATATATAAAATCTGGCATCGGCTTTCTAAAATAACCAAACAAAAATCAAACACACCTAAAGACATCTACGTTCTGTCGGATTTAGCCAGAAACCTTTAGTTTAAAAATAAAATCACGTTAACCCTTTCGAAAACGTTTTTTACCGTAAGTCAATTTCACTTTTTTAACTATTTCCCCTATCTTTAAAAATCCGAATTGGCGTTTATAAGCAAGATACGAAAAACTAAAAATACCTCAACTAATCTACATCTCTTTGTTTTTTAAAATCTGGTATCCGTTTTGAAAATTTTTAATTTTAACCCTCCAAAAAAAAAAAATCCTTTCCAAAACTCACTCACGCGATTTTCGTTTTTCGGTCCAGGTTTAAAAATCCGCATCGACTCAGGAAATGTGAGTACGGACAAACAGTAGACTCCAGATCATAGACGCGTTCATTTTCTTCAAAACGCATGATTGGGTTTTAAAAAATATATACATTAACCCTTTAGAAACCGATCGATTACATAACCAACTTTCGCGATTTCTGCTATTTTGGCAATGTTTACCAGTGGTCGAGTGTTCTGAAAAGGCATCTTCCAGAACAGACTGCGCCCCCTGGCGGTGGGAGGTGGAACTATGGACCCGATTACGACGGGGTTTGGTTTAAGTTTCGTATAGAACAGATTATTAATATTTTTGGCCCGTGCAACGCCGGGCGGGTTAACTAGTCCTACAATATATTATATTTTCTTGACACCTTAATTATGATTTACCTGAGACAAATTTACTTATAATTATTTATTTTTTTTATCCATTTTGTTTTTTTCTACGTCCGAGTCTTCTAATAAGTGATTTAGAGAAACAATGTAAAAGTAGAACTTGTATGAGTGTTCTGATCAGATTATAGATTTTGGATTAGAGACACTGGCGTCAACTAACCTAATTTGACAATTTTTAATTGGTATAAACGAAGTCGGTTGCGAATGTTTTGGAATTCCATTCCGTAAACTTCACGTTGTGTGATTTTAGTACTCATTGAATAAAGTCTGCTTTAGGCGGCTAAATAAATACTTTTTCAGCACCCTTACAAATGATCCCTTCTGTAAAAACTATTACATATTGAACAAAAAAAATGTGTGTTTATTCCGATTATTAGGGCTTAGACCTCCGAGCAAAGAATACATTTTTTATCTAGTCAATCTTGTACTCTGGACCTATCTTCATGGCGTACAGACGATTTTTTTTAAGGCGGAGGGGGTAAAATGGGAAAAATAGGCTAAATCTGGCAAAAAATTCTTACATTTTCAAAGATTTAGATTAGCGACCTCCTGCATCTCCTGCGCACGCCCATATTGCGCACAAACTCGATAAATAAATTAGATTATTGCCAGATCTGTTCATTTTAATTCAGAACATAAAATTGAAAGTATTGAAATACATTTGCATTTATTAGATTTATCGTATGTACAGATACTGAATTGGTCGAACAAGTGCAATTTAGACATAAATAATTTATGAGCTACAACGATGGCTCTAATATACAAGGAAAAATATAGATTTATAAAAGATAGTTTTAAATTCCCGTGCATTTTATTTTCTACCAGCTGATTCGCCCGTCACTGGCCGGGCGAAATCGACTTAACTACTCAAAATACGAACAAAACAAACATGAAAAACTATAGCTACGTACCTACATTTTTCTTTATAATGGAGCAATTCGGTAAAAAATATATTAATATTTTCTCTTAAAAAAAATCGATACTTTGAATTCGTGTTTTTTTCCTCTCTCATCTTTTCAAGTCATCATCGGCTTAACTATTCGAAATACGAAAAGAAATACCCACTTAATCTGGGTACCTTTGTCTCTTCAACGGTGCAATATGTTTCAAAAAATATTAATATTAACCCTTAAAAAAATCATTTCCGAACGACATTTCGGAGTTTTCGTTTTTCCTACTTTTTTTAAATGTGCATCAATTCTGGAAATCGAAATATGAAAAAAAAAAAAACATACTACGGCCATTTTTCTGTCGAATGGTGTAATGTAAATGGTTTGGAGAAATAATATCAATTTTAACCCTTTCAAAAAATTCGTTTTCGAGTCATTTTATTTTTCGTCACTTGATTTTCGTTTTTTCTACAGAGTGCAGTCTGCAAAAAAGCGGCATTCATTTTCCTGTTTCGACATACAAAAGAAACATTCAATTAATGAGAGTTCATTTTTCCGGCACTGAGCTCGCGGTTTCGTCAGACTTCATTCTTTCTCTGTGAAATCAAAAGATGGATTTTCACAAAAAAATATAAAATTATACAAATTCAAGGATGTACATTGCCAAAGACAGTAAGGCCCCCAACATTAGGTTCGTTTGAACAGAATATAAAATCATTCAACAGGTATGTTTAAGGTTTGTATCACGGGCTCGGCAACGCCGTGCGGGTCAGCTAGTTCAATATATTTATTCAAACGAATTAATCACTGTTTATCTAAACTTTACAATTGTTTTTTGGATTCTTTTGTAATTGTCGGTATCTGTGACATTTACGCGGTACCCTTGTTTTCTAAACTTAAAATTGTGAATAAATAAATAAATACGTTTCATAATGGTACAAGACAGACTTTATGTATTTTATTATTTTCTCCAAGGCAATGAAATGTTTCCGATTAATGCGGTATTCCAATATAGAAAGGTCCATTTTCAAAGGTTTTACTGTATTTTAAATTTTATTTACATAGCTGCCAATCTTACTTATTTATAAAGTTAAATATTCATATTTTGAACCAGAAACTTTATTTAATAAATGTAATCAAATAAGAACGCTATAGAAACAAGACACATGCTATTAAATAAATTTTCTAGTTTGAAGTATGTTTACTTGACCTGAAAAGAAAAAAATAACGGAATATTGGCAGCTATGTATTTATACTCATTGAAAAAAAAAATAATCCGGGGGTGGGGGATGGGGGACATAGGGCGCCAACTGAAGTTTTGCACACAGGCGCCGGATACTGCTGGCGCGCCCCTGCGTGTATTTTTTAGGAACCTCGAGTGAATAAAAGATGATGTAAATTACTTGCGAGTTAGTTTCAGATGAGGACCACTGGAGTTTTAATTATGATTTCCGTCCTGGAAGGATGTAAACATGTTAAACTGTAATTAACTTTCCCTTTTTAAATCTGCCTGTCTAGTGGTTAGGGAGCTGATTATTATTCAAGAGGTGCCGAATTCGAATTCCGATTCAAAGAAGATTCCTTATAATGGATCAGAGGTATATGCTTATTTAATTCTCTTGTCCAAAACGTTGCCATAGCGCCTCCAATCAACAAATCGAATTTGAAAGCATGCTAACTTTTAAAATGTGAATTAAAGATACAGCTGTGTCTTTAGACTCAACATTTCAAAATTTTAGATTTTAAAAATGGATTATTAACGATATCTGCATGTCACAATTTAAGATTCATTATTGATTTTATTATCTATATACAATTACTTGTGGAAGTTCACGTTCATTGTTCTTTTTTAGACTCTAAATTGCTGTCTTTCTCCGTTGCCTGCTATGCGATAATGTATATATTTATAAGTAGAAGTCTCATACGTGGAATCAAAGATGTAAGTTAGCGTCTATATTTCTTCGTTCTGAATTAGTTTTAAAAGAATAGTATTTGTATATATTTCTTTTTTAAAACTGGAAAGTTACACTTACTTTAATGAATTCAATACTTGAAAACAAGAATACCTCAAATAAAAATGGGTTCATAATGAACACAGGAAAGTATTTTCAACTAGATAAATTATATTCAATGGTTGGAGTATCATAGTTGAGATTTATTCCAACAGAGCGAAAAATGCCGGGACCAGGACTCGAACCTGGGTACTTTGGCTTGCCGCTCTTCCTACCGAGCTATCCCAATTATATCCTGGCTGGCATATTTCACTCTTATTTGTTGGACAAGGCTGCGAACTGCAGCGCTAATTTCATTCATCCGAGCTATAACTATAGCATTTTACATGATGAATCTGAGATGAATTTTTGGAGTTTCCGTATTATTTCAGATTCATCATGTAAAATGCTATAGTTATAGCTCGGATGAATGAAATTAGCGCTGCAGTTCGCAGCCTTGTCCAACAAATAAGAGTGAAATATGCCAGACAGGATATCGTTGGGATAGCTCAGTAAGAAGAGCGTTGGCCCGGCAAGCAAAAGTACCCAGGTTCGAGTCCTGTTCCCGGCATTTATCGCTCTGTTGGAATAAATCTCCACTATGATACTCCAACCATTGAATATAAAAGTGTTTTTTTTTGTTTAGTTTTCAAAATAATAAAAATCTTATACATTTAGAAAATGGAAAAATATATCCAAAAAGAAGTTGTGAGGTATAATTATACTCAAAGCAGGGGGTGCTAAATGACCTTGCGCTTCTAGCAAAACGGTGTAGATTGCGCCCCTTAGTTGATCTAATTAATCAATTTTTGCACCTCCTTCCCCCTTTAAATTTATCATGCCTTCACTTCGTAATGAATTTTCCCACAGAAACGATGCATCTTATTATACAAAGTTTTTGCCCGTAGCTGAAAAAAAAGTCCTTGCGGATTATACACCTCTGTATACTATATACAGGAAAATACTGTATATAATTTTGATACTGTATATAATTTTGTATAAACACGATATTGCAGATCTCTACTGAAAAACCATTTCTTATGAGGCAATATTTATGAATTTTATTTATAGTCATAAAACTTCAAAGTTACTTCAGCTGAGTTTAAGTTCAATAGTTAACCTGTCTCTTGCAAGGGCGTTTCTTGCCCCCCACTAGCTCTTATTTCAAATTGGGCTCTATTTTTCGGAGCCAGAGACTCGCCGATTTGAAATAAGAGCCTGCCCGAGCATTAAAAATTTTGTGTCATCAGAGTCAGAGTCCAACATCGAAAGTGCGCAGTAGAAAATTGTTAATAACATTTTAAAATTGTTTCAAGATTCATTTTCTCATTGAAAAATCTCTTCTTTATGTAGGTATAAGTATTAATCCTAAATACTCCTGTCCCTCAGGGCAGCGTTTCGCGATTTTCATGTTCCTGAAAATCTGTTTAAAATAGCAGATTTGCTGTTTATACTCAACTACTGGCAGAAATCTGCAAAAGTCACAATTATTATTTTTTTAAAGTATCATTGCATAACTGTGGGAAACAAACTTTCCGCTTTCCAGTAATTCAGAAAAGGACTTCAAACAGAAAGCGAGTATAGTCAATGGCTATTCCACGGTTTCATTATGTTACTAACACTGACCGTACAAAAGCTTCAGAATCAGATGGAAAATTTCTCCTTATATCCCACCAATAACTCTTCAGTTCCCTTTCAAAACTGATTTTAAAAGTATTCTAAAACACTTTAAGAAGCTTAAACTAGATTTTTATTTCTCCAATAGCAAGTTTATCCCCCCTTTTTCAATTTGAGATAAAATAAAATGATTACTTTGAGCTTGATGTCGAAAACTGGTATAAAACTCGAACCCGAGCACGTTTTTGGGTCAGGCTTGGACTAAGCCCGTCTCATCTCCATTAGCTATGGCCCTGACTCGAAGCTATGGTTAAGGGTTACATATTTTGTATTTTTTGGGGTGGGGGGGGGCAGATTTGATTCAATACTTAAAATGTTTTTAGTTTATTAAGAATGAAAATTTCATCCATCCACTTATATATATATATATATAATATACGAATATAATCAAATCTTTTATTATTATTATATACTAGGGGGCTCAGCCCCCTACTCGCTGACGCTCGCCAACCCCCCGTGAATTGCGAAGCAATTCAAATTGAGACCGCTACGCGGTCACAGCTTGCTTCGCTCGCTCGCCCCTTTTTTTCAGCAATTCTAGCCGGAATAAGTTCTACCATAAAACATTTGAACAAATGAAATTGACAATTTATTTTAATGTAAAAAAGTAATTCTCCGTTGAAAACACAACTAAAAATGCATTTATTTGGCGCTACCAATGGGCATATAAATCATTTAAATACTATGAAAAAAGGATCTTTTGTACAGCACGGCTTAAATTCATTAGAAAAAAAAACTATGCTATAGGAAGATAGTTTGTTTGCACTTCATCAATACACCAACAGATGGCGGCAGGTGATATCTAGACAGTTGATTTTTTTTTTCTCCGTCTTTTGAGTGATTCAAATTCGTAAATGAATTCTAAAAATGAGTTGAGAATTCATTTGAAATTAACGATACTGCTCATAATTAAAATGAGGAATCAACTCAGACGCTTTGGATTACGTACATGTTATTTTATTTTTAATAATTGCTAGTTTGAGTTTCATTCTATGGTTTCACTGCTTTCACACTGACCGCCGTATTGGACGGAGGCGGAGCTGATCTAACACAACCTAGTCTGTTCATTGGTCTGAGCTCAGGTAACTACAGTTGTTGCCAAACCATACATTACAAATTCAGCCCTATTTTTGCGCCACGTAAGACAAATATATATATAGATTATCGAGTCTAATAAAAAAAAAAATGATCATAGAAATTTATATAGCTTGGGTATACTCATTGCTTTATCATAAAATTCTACAGATTTTTAAATATTAGATTGAAAATCACCAGTTTAACTGATGATTTTTAGACTGAGTGTTTAGACTGCAAAGTTTAAAGTTATGTTTTATATCATGATGCACGCTTTTATTTAGTTATTTATTTATTTATTTCATTTGCAGTGCAAGATCGGAAAAATTTCCATGAGAAATCTCGTAGTTTTAACATGTCATTTCTTTAAAAACACTGCCGTTTATGGTTGCCATTTCCAGTCCTGCAAGGGTCGAGTTAGATCGAATTCGAAACCAACAAAATAATTTTCATCAAACCGGAAAGCGAACCAAACCCACGCAATCGATCTTCGTCAACCCACAACCCGATCCAAATTCGAAGCTCTTTAATCCGAAATCGACCCTTACCTGAAATAAAAGAAAATACCATTACAGAAAAAATATCTACAATCATACCCTTTAATACACTACTGGCCATCCAAAATGCTACACCATAAAGGAATGAAAATAACAGAATGATATTTATTGGATAAATACATTATAATGGGAAGGACAGGTGATTACATTTTCAGAAAATTAGGAGATATAGATCCTGAGAAAACACTACCCAAAGCACCCACCTCTGACCGCAATAATAGCATTTATCTGCCTAGCCATGAAGTCGAATAGAGATTGAATGTTATGTAGGGGTACATCAGTCCATGCAGCTTCAACACTATGCCACAGTTCATCAACCGTAGTGACGGGCGAGTGGTGGCGGGCCAGTCGCTCAGAAGCCATTGACAGGACATTTGCAATTGGTGAGAAATCAGGAGAACGTGCCGGCCAGGGCAACAGTCAAACATGTTCTGTATCAAGGAAGGTCAGGATAGTACGACCAACATGCGGTCGTGCATTGTCCTGCTAAAACGTAAAGTTGCGGAGGCATCGAAGTATAAGGCAGAACCATGGGCTGTAACACATCAGAAATGTAACGGCTGCTGTTGAAATTGCCGGCAATGCGAACAAGAGGTTACCGAGACTTGTATCCAATGACACTTCATACCGTCACTCCAGATGGTATGACAGTATGACGATTCGAATGCAAGCTGGCAATGTGCGTTTTCCACGATGTCGCCAAACATCGTGATGCTGCATACAGAGCCTGGATTCATTAAAGACGACGTGAGACGCCATTCCTGTGTCATATACAGCATCATAATGCCAGCATTCATGTTTGGCGGCATCGTGGAAAACGCACATTGCTAGCTTGCTTTCGAATCGTCATACTGTCATATCACCTGGAGTGACGGTATGATGTGTCATTGGATACACGTCTCGCTATTTCTTGTTTGCATTGCCGGCAATTTCAACAGAAGCCGTTACATTTCTGTTGTGTTACGGCCCATGGTTCTGCCTTATATTCGATGCCTCCGCAACTCTATGTTTTAGCAGGACAATGCACGACCGCATGTTGGTCGTACTGTCCTGACCTTTCTTGATACAGAACATGTTCGACTGTTGCCCTGGCCGGCACGTTCTCCTGATTTCTCACCAATTGAAAATGTCCTGTCAATGGCTTCTGATCGACTGGCCCGCCACCACTCGCCCGTCACTACGGTTGATGAACTGTGGCATAGTGTTGAAGCTGCATGGACTGATGTACCGGTACATGACATCCAATCTCTGTTCGACTCCATGGCTAGGCAGATAAATGCTGTTATTGCGACCAGAGGTGGCTGCTTTGGGTAGTGTTTTCTCAGGATCTATATCTCCTAATTTTCTGAAAATGTAATCACCTGTCCTTAACATTATAATGTATTTGTCCAATAAATATCATTCGTTTATTTGCATTCCTTCATGATGTAGCATTTTGGATGGCCAGTAGTGTATATATATAATATATATTATCTCTTATGAAGTGAATTGAATATGAACTCGCTCACATTTAAATGTTATATCGCTTAGTAAACCAATATTCTGGACTTTCTTTTAAAAAATCGGGTATACCTGAACTAACATATCGTACAAGGTGTTGCTTCAGGTAACATGTTGCCTGAGCCCGACCGACAAAATCCTAAATCCAAACTAAAACCAATTCATACCCCAAAAAAATTAGTCATCCTTACCCGAGCCTGACCTGTAGTTAAAAAGCTAACCCGGTCTGATGCAAGACTTTATTTTTAGTCTGTAAAATATCTTTGTAAAAAATCCATCATAAGTTACAGAAGCAGCGGAAACTATTCTGAAGATGTCAGCTACTGGTTTAAACAAGAACGAAAAATCATGCGTCAAGCATAGATTATGAAACACTTTCCAACACACCCAGAAAACTGTAACGAAACTTCACCGTTAATTAAGGTGAAAGAAGATATGTAAGTAAACAGTTTAGATAACATATAACACATTGAAAAATACAGTTTTCGAAATTCCTTCCAGTGTCAAAAAGTAGTCGAATTATTTTGTGCAGCCCTGTATATGATAAAAATATATGGATATATAATATGATAAAATTTAGTTTAGTTAGAATATTCAGATTTAGCAATATTCACCAATCGATGAAAATGCACTCGAAATCTTTTGTACAGCCCTGTATATTATCTGAAGACTTTTGTACACTTCACATGTTAAGGTAAAAGGTAACTTAAACTCACTCGCAGCAATTGCCAACCGTAAACGACAATGTATATTTTTCTTTGCGTAGCCCTGTATATGAATTTATTCATATTCCACAAACTTCTATTAGTCTACTAAATATAGTTCAGCAGGAAATATGCGTAAACACAATTAAAAACTACCCGTAAGCAATTCACTCCCATAGCCTGTAATACTTACGAACTCCCTTGTGTAGCCCTGTATATGATCAACCGAGTTTATAAACATAAACATACTATGAAAATATTTAGTTAA
The DNA here is from genome assembly GCA_963931845.1 of Maratus michaelseni. Taxonomy (NCBI): domain Eukaryota; kingdom Metazoa; phylum Arthropoda; class Arachnida; order Araneae; family Salticidae; genus Maratus; species Maratus michaelseni. The sequence continues at coordinate 125,775,271 of OZ007593.1, read as the reverse complement.
ACTTAAAAACGCTAACCAAAGTTGAAAATGCACTTTTCACACATACTCTGTAAATGTCGCACATGTACTGCAACCAATATATTTTGTGTGTCCCTGTAAATAAACGCAATGCACACAAGAGAGCAATTTATAGTGCACCTCAGTAATGCATATAATTTTCATTATGTTTGAAATAGTGAAATATTACTAAATTACACTGCAAACTATTTTTCCCCATAGAACGGTGTGTAACAGAATTCTTTTGTTTGACCCTGTAAATGAATAATAAATGCTTTGCACCCTATATTCATCAAAAAGCATGTTTTAATGTGCTTCATTATATCAATTTCATTATGTTTTAAATGACGTAGCGTCATCAAAATGCACTTTAAACGATTATTTCCCATTGACTGTAATGTAACGGAATACTTTTGACTGTTTCTGTAAAAAAACTATAAGTGCTACACACTTCAGTTGAAATAGGGATCATGCTATAGTAAACGACAATAACATATAAAATTTTCAGGGCCAATACGAGCATATTTACGGGAGTTAGAGCACGGCAGACGGTCAGACAAACCGAAGTCATAAACACTTTTCAACTAGGTTGGAAAGTGTTAAAAAGAACGAAAGGAGACAGCAAGAAAACAAGGCCGTAAAACAGCGATCTACAAGTTTAGCTCAATTGAAACAATCTTGGCGTCAGTTTAAAGCTTTAAGTTCAATACAGTAATAAAAAAATATTTTGAATGAAATGATAGTTATATGCAGAAATATGAAAACCATTTCAGTTTTCCTCTATTTTTATGCCTAATCTGTTCGAGTCTGGCGTCTTATTAATAGGACATGTCACATGTTTTAATTTGTCTTGACATTATTTTGTATTAAATCATCATTTTTGTTATCTGCATGTAGTAATGATAGTTTATGCCCATACATTTATGCTTCAGCATGTAGTAATAATAATAATAAGAATAGAAATTTGCTTAATTCTCTTTACACCGTTTGTGATTCTTTAATTTTAAACATATGTTTCACTCTTTAAATTTAAAGTAAGGGCTACTGTTCTGGATGAATAATTTGTGATAAAACATAAAAAAAAAAAAAATCTACGAAGTTATTACGTCTGTTTAATCCTGTTGTAATACGACTTCAAATAGTCTTGGACTGTTTAGACTGGCTTGTGAATATTCATATGACAATAGTCTTAGTCTATTGTCTTAAGAATAGTACGCAAAATAACCATATTCATTAGATTTCAGTAAATGATATATTCGGTAAATTTCGGTAAACTTTAACTTTTGTGATTTGGATAGCTACTTTTAATATTACAACGTAAAAGTAGTTTTTTCTCAAAATTAAAAAAAAAAAAGACTTAGGAAGAGTTAAAGTACGCAACGTAAAGTATAGCACATGGTGTATAAAGTATAACAATTATAATTTTTTGTAAGATTCTCAATTTCTGTATGAATTTTTAAAATTATTTTAAAAATTATATTTAGGAAAGAAGAGATAAATTAGTTGGCTGGATTTTTATGAGCATCGTCACTGTGATTGTACTTTTGGCTGGGATAATCTTCGTGACAACGCTTTTTATTGTAAGTTATTTTTAACTATTATCGAAGAGGTTTTTAGTCTTAAACGTTTAGCCGTTTTTTATCTTTCGTTCTTTATTTAATAAAGTCATTAAATAATTTTTATACTTATCTATGTAAAACTGATCTTTCCAGCCCACTGCCCTGGACATCACATTATGATTATCCATTTTCATTGAACAGATATAAAATTCTTAGAGAACTTTTTCCTTACAGAAATTATTGTTAAAGAGTTTGTAATTTTAATATCCATCCGCGCTGTCAATATATATGCATTTTCTTTTATTTTGTTGCTACAAATACAAAAAAAAAAAAAAAAAAAAAAAAAAAAAAGTCAATTTTGCTGGTTTTGCTTCCCTTTAAAAATTTTGCTAATATTTCTGATGCTTCCTGTGTAATTTGTCAGAGTGTGAGATCATATGAAAGAAACAACAACAAAAAATCACATTTAAACACTTTTCAATACTAAGAACATTCAAAATCTTTATACATTACATTATTACTTTTACATTGCCTATCCTACGTAATCTGGACTATTCTTAATAATTTGATTTCAATATGTCATACAGCCGAGATTATTGGAATATTTCAAATGAGTGTTTGGCATCAAAATTTGCAACCATATCGCTAAGCTGACATAAAAAATTTCCGAATATTGTGGCCCAAGTTAGTTCATCGCTAATATTGACCGTTATACCAATCATTTCTTCATATTCATTATTTACAAATGTCTGTAAAATAACTTTTACGGCAAAAAAATAAAATAAAATAATAATAAAATAAATGAATAAAGAAAGAAAAATAAATAAATGCGTGTATAAGACACATTTTTAACACTTTCGATCAGAAATAATATTTTGTTTAAACATATGACACTGAAAAACATTTTAAGGATTAACTGCTATTAGATGGTAATGTATTCCAATTATTTTTTACGGTACTGCATAGGATAATTGATCACATATGCACTACATCTATATTAATAAAAGAAAAATGGTTGTCTGTGTGTCCGTTGGCAATGTCTAAGAAAATCTACCTCACGTAGAATTCTGAAAATTTGGACGAGGATAGACGAAGGCAGTTTCGAATGCACCTGAGGCTTAGATTTTTCATTTTTCTATAGGAAACATGCTCTGCTTCAAATACATCAATTTTGTTCAATTTAAAATATTATGACTATTACCAACCGTACATCACATTATATCAGAATTCTTTTGTGCTTTTCTGTAAATGAACGCTAAAGGCTAGACACATCAATTGCAATTGCACAAGCAGTAATACACACTGTTTTCTCATGCTGTACTAAATCTCAATAACATGCATAAGTTCGTGTCAATCGAAGTTTATTTTCGAATGTGAGAGTGCTGATGAACACACACACACAGAGAGACAGACAGACGAACCGAAGTTACTATTTTCAACTTTGTCGGGAAGCATTAAAAATGGTATTAAGGAAAAATAATAGAAACATGCCTCATTATACTTTATAGATATGCTGCATTATACGTTATAAACATTAAAAAATAAAATTATTTATAAAAAAAAGTTTCGATTGCATATTATTAGCACACTTGATTACAAATGATTTAAGCACATCTTATTCTGAATCAACTACACTTATCTATAAATTCAGTTTTGTTGGAATGTTTACATTTAAAACTTGTAATGGTTCTTACAAGTTTTAAATGTAAAAAGTCTTCATTAAAATTTTTGTTGTTAAATTTCAGAGAGGAGAATTTCAAGAAAACGAATTAACTACTGTTAAAGTTCTAGGAACATCTGTGTTGTGCATTTTTGTTTCAGGCATATTAGTAAGTATTTGATTTTCAAATAATAATTTATATTTTATAACATATTTTTCAGTGTTGTACATTTTAACATTTTAGAACTAAATGTCTCTTCTGAAGCGATGTTATTACATTTGTAACAATTATTTGTTTGCTTTAAAAAAAATTGGTGTTGGGCTTTGATCCCATTTTGCTTGTCACCGTTGTTGCGCCTCCTCGTAGTTTCTCTTCTACCCTCCTCCCGTGATATAATTGCTTGTGCAAGAGAATAAAATTGAAACTTTGGTAGTATGGTTTTTGCTGCCACCACAGTTATTAAACTGTGATACCGGACACGTTGTGAATGGAATTCTTCACTTAGGTAATCAATTTATTGATTAAATTAGTATAACAAAATACAGGAACAGTTCTTATTGTAGGAAATTACAGTTTTGTCCATCTAATTAGATATATACGAACAACGTATATATCTTGTTAGCGTATATAACAACGCAAAAATGAGTTGTTACGTTGTACTTTCTCTATATGATTGATGAATGGACCTTAAGAACAACGATCTCCCTGATTGCACACCATAATATGTTTCCTTTCGCTCCGTCTATATCTGGCTGTATCTCGCAACGCTGCCTCCGGTACTGGTTACCGTACCTTTCAGGGTTATCCCGTAGCGTCTCGACCTCTCCCCGGGTCTGCTCGGATCTGCTCCGTCTTCGCTGTACTCCGTCCACCCCGGACCAACTGTCACATGCACTCGGGAACTTTGTTGCGTTCTCCGCAGTCTGGCCCACGCACATATGGCGCCCATCTACACAGCTGCTCTTCCAGGACACATAGGTTCTGTTAAAGTCAGAAACCTAACAGTGAGGAAAAATCGTTTGTTGTGCGCTTCAATGATTTTATGATACTAATAAAACATAATTAAATTTAAAAGTCTCACTAAAAACATAATTAAATTTAAAAGGTCTCTCTAAGGTGCAAAACAATCTGTTTTCTATAGATTATGGAGTACATCAGCATTTATCTTTCATGCACAGAGACGCACAAAAGAATTTGGTTAAAGGACTGACTGTGATTAATAATTGCTCGAAGTGCGTTTTCCGCTGTGGTATGCAATTTTACACTTATCTAATTTTTAGTGCATTATGCGTTGTGGATAAATTCTATAGATCATATACATGGGCACAAAAGAATTTGTAGACATTACTGGATTTGGACTTTTACTGAGTTATATTTGCTTTTTAAATTGATTATTTAGATATTTCATTGTATGAAAAAGTGAAATGTCTCAATAATACACTTTAGTGTTGAAAAGTGTTTCATAATCTAAGCCGGATACATGCTTTTTTTGTTTTGTTTTTTAGTTGTCAAAATTTTTCTAAAATATATATTTAATTTACAATTTCGTGTGTCGAAATCTTCAAAGCCGAGTAAGATAAGTAACTTCAAATAAAATTAAGCATATATTTTAGAGATATTTTGACGAAAAAAAGGGACACTTTTTGAGAAGAGCACACAGAAAAAATAAGTTAAAAGTATTAATTTCCGAGGAGATATTTTAAAAATATGAATGCATCACACGCCCATAGGTTTAACATTAGCGATGAGAATTTAAGATCTCACTGACGTGAAAAAAATGGGCATTTATATATAAAAAAAATTAGCTGTTGTACAAAGTTTTTTTTTTTTTAATTCTACATATAGTACCAAGTTTTTCCACTATATTCTGACAAGGAGGTGACCAAGCTTGGTAATCACAGATTTTGATTATTGTTATATATGTTGAAGGGTAGAAGACCCTTAGTCTCAGGTTCAACGGATTTTATACAACGCTACTTAGTTCTCTTGAAATAGGAGGTCTGGATATTATAACACAATTTAAGTACTTTGTAAAGAAATCACTACTTTGGTCGTAGCTCGGTTGTTATGGTGTCTGCTCGTCGATCCACGGACTGGGGTTCAAGACCTGAACGTGCTACAATTGTTTTCCTCATTTTTTGTTTTATAAATATACTTGTAATTATAATTTAATAATCGCAATTAAAAATTATATTATTGTATAATGTTAACTTTTATTTTATTTTATATTTATTTTGTAACTAAACCATTGTATGAAACCTCATTAAACGGTCTTTTTTTAAATTCACTTTTAAAATGTACTTCATATATTCTTTATCGATGCAATGATATTGAACAATTGTGTCAATTCGTGATTTTAAAGAAACATTTATATATTGCCTTAAGGCTGCTCGTCAGTAAACTTCCCGATTCACCTTGCTAATGTTAATCCAATGGGCGTAGGGTGCATTCGTATTTTTAAAATATCTCCTCGGGAAATTAATATTTTTAACTTCTGTTTCCTGTATACTGTTCTTAAAGAATTTCTCTTTTTTTCTTAGTTATTAAAATATTTCTAAACTATGCGCTTAATTTATAGTTTTATGTGTTAAAATCTTAGCGAAACTGAATAAGATTTTAACATTTCATATAAAATTAAGTATATATTTTAGAAAAAAATTGACAACTAAGAAAAAGAGACATTCTTTAAGAACAATACAAAGAAAACAGAAGTTAAAAATATTAATTTTCCGAGGAGATATTTAAAAAATACGAATGCATCCTACGCCCATAGGAATAACATTAGCGAAGGGAATCGGGAAGTTTACTGACGAGCAGCCTTAACAAGGGAAGTCAATGCGATGATAATACTACTTTGTTTTTAAAGTAAGAGGCATATTATATTAAAAATTAGCATAAGAATTAAATTACAACTTATTTTTTTGCATATTAAAGATTTTTAAATTTGTAATACGTATGCTTACGCTTTGAATTATTTTGCTTTCTCATTTATCTTCTTTTTGCATTTTTGCATTTATTTTTATTATATTTGAAAATGTTTTAGTTTATTATAACTAGAGGGCGCCACAACAGTCTCTGTAACACAGTAAACCAGTTAAAAAGTGTAGTAAGTTGTGTTATAATATTAGACCCCCCCCCCCTATTTCTCGAGAACTAAAGAGCGTTGTATGAAATTCGTTGAACTTGAGACTAAGGGGCTTCTACCCTACAATATATATAAAAATAATCAAAATCTGTGATTACCAAGCTTGACTCTCTCCTTGTAAGTAAACTTCACGAAAGTTTCAAATCAAAATATCAGTACTGAATCAATGATTGTTGAACGCCCTCTTACAAATAGCGCCTTTCACTGACCATCAGTAATTCTTAGTGGTTTATCTAAAATCAATACAATAACAGCAAAACAAAAATATTAGTTTAATGCTTTATCTAGTGCTTAATCGAAGCTTTTGTTTTCTTTCAATTAAACAAACTGGCTCTGAAAGTTTACTTATGAATTTTAAGGAAAAAAAAGCACTTGTTATAGATCACGTTATTTAATAAATAAACACACAATTGTTAGGTTAGAGCAACAGCGCGTTATCTTCATGTAAAGTTGCAAAGGGGTGAAAAAACCGGGTTTATTCCAGAGAATGAACTGGATTTTTTTGGGAGGGAAATATTAAATATTCCTGGGAGTTTTCAGAAGGCTTTAGACATGGAATTTTTTTATTTGTATATAAAATGTTTTTTTTTTTTTTTTTTTTTACAAATGTAAACAAAACCAATAACATAAATACAGAAAAATGGCGCAGTATAAATGAAATATATACGCTTAAGCTGCAGAAATATTAAGTAAGAGAAATTAAAATAGCATAAGTAAGTTGAAATTTTAATCGTGGATAGATAAAAAGTGCGAGAGGCAGATGAGTTTCATCTTGCCTGACATGAATATAAACATCAACCCTGTTCTCCGATTCAGACAATATAATGTAAACAAAAAAGAAAACGAACAAAACTAAAAGAACTCAATGCAAAAATACACTACAACTCACAAGAAAATTAATATAGAGTATGCCTGAATAGTAAATATGCCAGCTAACAGAAATTAAAAAAAATTAATTTTTAAAGGAACAATCCTTACCAATTCACATGGAATTTTTTAATTTGTAAATGTAAATAAAACCAATAACATAAATACAGAAAAATGGCACAGTTTACATGAAAACTAATGAAATACATGCTTAAGCTGCAGAAATACAGTGGCGCAGCCAGGATGAGGGTTCAGAGGTTTTATTTACTATTATTTTAGTATTGTAAACTTCACCTTATTCAATTCCAGAATTTCTTCTATATATACTGAAGAAAAATTCTTAGAAAAAAAAAAAAGTGGTGTCCAGTGCCTCTAAATCCCTACCCTGGCTGCGCCACTGCAGCAATATAAGTAAGAGAAATTAAAATTACAGAAGTTGATATTTTAATCGTGGATAGGTAAAAAGTGCGAAAGGCAGATGACAGGTTTATCTTGCCTGACATGAATATAGGGTAACTTGGGGTGAGATGCCGTATTGGACAAGATCCCGTGTCACTTGGTTTTCCTATGCGCAGGCCAATCGGTCGTGTGGAAGAAGCTTCCTTACTGATATTTTAATTCCAGTTTGCGTTGTTCTATTTGAGTTTTAAATAGTACTTTTCTATTGCTATTTAATCTTAACACCTTTGGTAAGTGTCCAAAATCTTTTACGTACTTTCTTTATGCATTTCCTATTTAGTTGGCCATCTTACCCCAAGATTGGGGTAAGATGCTGAAATGCAAGCAATTACAAAAGAAAAATTTTTGATGCTTTCTATGGCATTTGTAAAATGAAATACATTTTTTAAATCATACGTAAATGTATTAACTTTAGCAAGAAATTAATGAATAACAAATAAAAACAACAGGCGATTTTATAAAAAATTAAATAAAAAAGTACGGCATCTTCCCCCCAGTCTACCATAAACATCACCCCCTGTTCTCCGATTCAGCCAATGAAAAAAAAAAAAAAAAAGAAAACGAACAAAACTAAAATAAATCAATGCAAAAATACACTGCAACTGACAATAAAATTAATATAGAGAAAATTAATATATAGTAAATACGCCAGCTAACAAAAATTAAACAATTTTAATTATTAAAGAAACATTAAAATTCTTACCAATTCACAGCCGCCATTGTTGTAAAGCAAATGATATGTTATAATAAATTATAAAAACTTAGAGCGCAAAATCCTAAGTTTTGGGAATTCAGAATGGAAAACCCATTTTAAACTTTTCAGAGCAGTGTCTGAAATTTTTTAAAAATAAAAAATTGAAATTAAAAAATGACTAGTTTTGTTTATTTTCAAAACTTCTTCAAAATTTTCATTATTCCCCAAAATTCCCAAAAATTGACGAGTTTATTCCCGTCTCTCAAAACCTGCGGGTTTTTTGCAATTCTATCTGTCGGCTAGCCTGACCGAGGATTAATATAGAATGGCAACTTCGACATGGCGGCATGTGTAGAATCATTAAATAAAAAGAAAGCGCCACCTACAAACAACAAATCGAAACCGTTACTAACAAAGTTTCGTAAAGGAAGAAAGAAGCAGACAAACTAATAGAGCCGTGTCCGTGTTTGATAGGCCCCGCCTATTAAAAAAAAAAAAAATCGAGATCTTCCAAAGTCACTTTTGCAAGAGATCCTACTGCAAATTAGAAGTCCTAACTTATTCCGCATTTAAACTTGCGACAGGCCAGGTAAGCTCAATACATTCTTCTGGCTTGTGGTGCAACTGCAGTTTTGGTCATCTTTACCCAGTGATTATTTTTAAACAGAAGAGAAAAAAAAATTGCTTAAAAGACAAACCAAATTACTCCCAGTTTGTAAATACAATACTTTCGCGAGTAAAATTCTGTAACTAATTGCGTGTAAAAGTACACTTGCGTAAAGCTGAAGAAGTTTTTCATCCTGGGTTAATATATTGTAATGCGGTATGAAAATCTTCTCGTAGTGAGATCTAGAGTTAGTTTTTCCAACAGTACTAAAGATATCGTACTTGTACGATATGTTGATAAAGTCGTAGAACGATTTTCAATTTTATACGATACATTGTTCCTTGGTTGATTTCGAAAAGAAAAACCTGGTTCAATTCTACGATCAGTGAACTAACTGCGATCATTTTCAAACTGCAATAAATAAATAAATGTTAGTGTATCGAATAATTTTAAATTTGAAAGGTTCAATTAAAATGGTACTCTCTACGAAACTTTACTGACAATATTTTGCCTGGAAGAGTACATCCTAAAAATTATGAGAAAATTATTTACAAAAACTCTTGTAACACCACTGTTTACTAAAACCTATATTGTGCTGGTATATACAGCTGTATAGTGCAAGTAAAATGCACTTGCTTTGACAATGTATAGAGATTGGAACAATACAGAGAATATTAGCGTGGCCCTGCGCTAGAATGACACATGCCAAAATTCTGAAGCCTTACACATTTTTTTCGATCCCTTTATTTGAGAACGGCAATATTTCTTTTCTCAATATCCATGTTGTATGTTCGTATATAGTATTCTGTAAAAAGGGTTTTCGTAAAATTAAGTTTTACCTTTTTAAGGACAAGGACATCTAACGAAAAAGTGTTAATATCAAGTAGCGACTTCGGAACTAAATGCAGCCGGCGCGGCGTACAACTGTGCTAAGGTAGCGTCAACTACAAACAACAAATTGAAACTCTTTGATTCCGTTTTTGTTAATTTCCTTTTAGTGGAGAGCATTTCAGCAATTCAATGTTTAAAACTTTTTTCCTATTGCTCCGGCATTCAGGAATGCAGCAATAATGCTTTCTATCCATTGCTAGTCAAAAAACATATACGTATTATTAATATCTAATTAAAAAAAATAACAATATGACAATCAAATTCGTATATCGGACATCTACGAGACGATAGCCCTGAAACAGAGGATTTGAAAAAGCAGACGAAGTGATACAACTGTCCTACACAGGCGCCACCTATTTGAAATTTTTTTCGAGGAAGTATTTTTTTCTTCGAAAGGCTATTTCATTAGAAGTCCTTATCTATTTCCACGTTCGTGCTTTTAAGTAACATTGGCAATTCTTAAGGGTACTCTCCCCTCACGCACAAATACCTGCTCGCTAATGTTAATCCTATGGGGCATAATTTTTCTAATATCCCGTTTGCATTTCAATATTTTTAAAAGATTTTTTGCATTGGGTAGCTGAGATCAATCTCTATTTCCGCCGTTGCTTACTTTTTTGGTTTTCTTTGTGGATTTTTTTTACGAAGTTACTTTCACTTTCAGAACCATGCAAATAAAAAAAAAAATCGTTTAAAAATATTGAAATTCAAACGAGATATTAGACAAATGATGCCCCGTAGGATTAACATTAGCGAGCAGGTTTTTTCGCGTGAAGGGAGAGGAGCCTTAATTTGTAGCACGCAGTGTGATTCTTGGTGTAAGTAAACTAAACAAGCTACAAGACACAACTAAATTGAGTTCTGTTCCTGCAAATGAAATTTTGGAAGGGCTTGAGTTAAACGACAATAACTCTCTATCTCGGTATTACTTAAAATGACAGAAGTGTCCATCATACTATTAATATCTCTTTCGATTTTTTTTACCTCTGCATAAATAACCTTAAAATAACATTCGAAGTAGAAATGTACAGTAGACGACAAGCAGTTAAACTTATTCCAAAAAATGCATCTTTCACACCGGAAATAGTGTAAAATTTATGATATTGTTAATTCTAGAGTAAAATTCTTTAGCAAGATCATACTTCATAGGATCATTTCTATAGTATGATTAGCGAGTTCGCTCACCCAACCACGATGATGTGGAGTGGGGTTTCGCCCCGAGCGTGAAGCCAGTCGCAATCATCCTTTTGGGTGTTTTCGGCTATTGATGATCGCGCCCGTTTTGCCTCGTGCACTACGGGAAGGGCGGAACTTGCTCTGAGTGGTTCCCAAATTTAAAGAAGTATTTTAACATTTGAAATTGTTAGTTAACGTATTTGCGGGGAACGCCCCGAAAAAAGTAGAATCGATGAATAAATGGTAGAAATCTATTCTACCTTCTTTGACACATACTATAGGAGGTGTTGATTTGCATCGGGAAGCAAGAATTCTCGTTTTTATTCGAACATCATTGACTAAGTGCGTGGCTTTTACCTTTATAGAAAATGCATTTATATTATGTTGTCAATGTATATATATGTCCCAAAATCATGTTCTTAGCAATGTTATGGCTAATATGATGATGAAACCACTCATTTTATTTGTGGTATTTAGGCATTTGGGACTTGATAATTCTGTCTAAATTCCACAAATTTCATTTCCTACATTCAATTTCATTCATTCAATTTTTAATTTAATTTCTTCTTCTTTTAAATAAGTTTTTGGTATCTATATTCAGAGTGTTGGGGAATACTTTCATTGTCAACTAATTATTACATACTAAATCATAATTTCATAGTTTAAGTTGGTGTTATGGTAATGTTTCATTATATATTATATGTTATATATTATATTATATTATATTATATTATATTATATTATATTATATTATATTAATTCTAAGGCCTTTTATATTAAATCCGCTTATTGAATGATATTTACTGATGAATAAACTTGAGAAACCTATCTAGGAAAAATATTTACGAAAGATTTTCAGAAGAGGGAGGAGCTTCTATTTATTTAAAACACAGATATCACAAAACATACCGATGCGAATGTGTTAAGAATCTTTGGTTGAAGAATTGTCCGTGGTGTAGATCACAAATAAGCATAAGAAAAAGTAATGAATAATCCACTAAATATGAAATTTAGTTATTTTATTACAATTGGAAAAAAGCCACAGAATTTTTTTCTTCTTGTACTCTAACATTATTTTTCTTCGGCTTATTGTCTGCTAAGATTGATAGTTTCCAACATTACACATGAGGTGCAATGAACGTTTAGAATGGGGAAGAGGTTGCTGGAATGCATTAAAAATTTGAGGAATTTAGGATTTCGAGAGGGATTTAAAGAAGTTTATATCAAAATAGGAATAAATATTTCTAGCTCCGCCTGACCAGTTCGACGTAGATTGGAAGAGCAGTGTGTGTTTTGAATGTCAAGTATCTAAATGCAGCGAGGTGTTTTATTTGTACCTAAAAGTAGTTGTCCGAAAACAGATGTCAGTATTTCAAAAGTGGTCAATATATTTTATATTAATTTAATCGTTTATTCATTATAGTCTATCAACTTTCAAGCCGTACCTTTATTTTAGAGGTGTGTAGCAGGAGGGATGTAAAAATAACATGTAAAGAGAAATTGATCCTAGGGATCAATGTACAAATGTTAACATAAATTTACTTTTAAAACACTCACGGTAAGCACGATTACTAAAGTTAAGCCTCCAAAATAGTTATGCTAGAACTAAAAACAGATTACCATCAACTTTGTAAATCGTGATCACATTTTTGCACAAAGTTATGTGAAAATGGGCAAGTTTTCATGATGAATTCAACAATCTATATATATATTTGTCTTACGTGGCGCGGAAATAGGGCTGAATTTCTACCTTATCGTTGGCAACAAACGTAGTTTCCAGAGCTCAGACAAATGAACAGACAAGATTGTGTTAGCTCCACCTCAAATATGGCGGTCAGTGTCAGAGCAGTGAAACTGAAGCTTGCAATTATTAAATTTAAGATAATATGAACGTAATTCAAAGCGTCTGAGATGATTCCTCATTTTAATTATGAGTAATATTGTTAATTTCAAATTAAATCTCAACTCTTATTTAGAATTTATTTACGAATTTCACTCGCACAAAAAATCGTAGATAATAAAATATAAACTTTCTAGAATGCCCCTGCTGCTATCTGCTGCTGTTTTATTGAAGTAAAAATAATTTCTTTTTCCAAAATCTATAATCAATTAGAATAATAAAATGCCGAACGAAATTTAAACAATCATTGATGATAAACTATCTTCCTACCACGTAGTTTTTTTTTAACGAATTTAAGCCGTGCTGTACAATATAATTTATGGTGCATTAAGTTTTAACTAATTATGTTTCCAAGATCCTTTTTTTCATAGTATTTAAATGATTTATATGCCCTTTAGTAGCATCAACTAAATGCATTTTTAGTTGTGCTTTCAAAGGAGTTTTCCATTACTTTTTTACATTAAAAAAATTGTCAATTTCATATGTACAAATGATTTATTGTAGTACTTATTCCGGCTAGAATTACTAGAAAAATGAAAAGGGGCGAGCGAGCGAAGCGATCTCAATGTGAATTGCTTTGCAATTCACGGGGGGTTAACGAGCGTTAGCGAGTAGGGGGCTGAGTCCCCTAGTAGTTTATATATATCGAAAATTAGGTATAAAACTTTAGCAGTTTTAAAAAATACTTAAACCACTTTTTTCTTAAAATAAGATCAAGAATAAATCTTACTGTAAATTCGTTGCTAGCTTATTTTAATCAGAACTACACACTATTCTAGGTACATTTCACCAGCCCGGACCTATGGCGTTGAGGAAATTCAGTAATGCCATTCGTTAGTACTCCGTTAGTACCGGTAAGTACCGAGAGATTTTCGTTTGTACTGTACCGCTTCCGTTACGGAGTTATGGCCGATTCTTACTTACGGGCTGGAAAAAAGTGGCATTTCCCCCAGCAAGGGTAAAAAATTCTCCGACATCGCTCAAATTGCACGTGTCGTTAGTACTCCGATAGTACCGGTAAGTACCGAGAGATTTTCGTTTGTACCGCTTCTGTTACGGAGTAACGGCCGATTCTTATGTGAGAACTCCGGGCTGGAGAAACATGGGTTTTCCCATAGGAAAAAAAAATGAGTTTTCCGATCTCGCTCCAATGATAGGTGTCATTAGTACTCCGTTAGTACCGGTAAGTACCGAGAGATTTTCATTTGTACCGCTAACTGAGTACTAATGATACCTATAATTTGAGCGAGATCGGGAAACTTTCATTTTTTCCCCCATGTTTCTCCAGCCCGGAGCTCGCACATAAGAATCGTCCGTTACTCCGTAACGAAAGCGGTACAAGCGAAAATCTCTCGGTAATTACCGGTGCTATCGGAGTACTAACGGCACGTGCAATTTGAGCGATGTCGGAGAATTTTTTACCCTTGCTGTGGGAAATGCCACTTTTTTCCAGCCTGGAAGTAAGAATCGGTCATTACTCCGTAACGGAAACGGTACAAACGAAAATTTCTCGGTACTTACCGGTACTAACGACACCAATAATTTGAGCGAGATTGGGAAACTTTCATTTTTTTCCCAATGGGAAACCCCATGTTTCTCCAGCCTGGAGCTGGCACATAAGACTCGTCCATTACTCCGTAACGGAAGCGGTACAAACGAAAATCTCTCGGTACTTATCGGTACTAACGGAGTACTAACGAATGGCATTACTGAATTTCCTCAACTCCATAGGTCCGGGCTGGCGAAATGTACCTGTAAAAGCCCACTAGACTTAATAATCCATTGACAATTCTATGTCACTAGCTCCGCCCACTGCTGATCATATTGCAAGAGTACTTGTACATTTCTCCAATCTATGCAAAAGCTATCATTGATCATTTTACAATGTTCCTCCACGCTTTATTTATTCCCGTTTTCAATAATTATTACAAAACGCCTAAATTACGCCAGAGCTTCTGGTTTTAATATTTTACTTTAAAACGTGTTGAAAAGCAGGCCTTTATTTTCATTTTCAAATAGGCGGAGTTATATCACTTACGTATACTAATTGGACAGCTTCCTTCCTTTTAATGAGTATTCAATTTGAAGTGTTTACTTATTATTTGAATGATATGGTTTATATTTAAAATGGATAACTGGTTGAAATCTGGTACTCTTAAGAGTATTGCAACTACGATTGAAATTCAATCTGATGATTGCAAGGGAACATGAGTGTAGCTGTTAACAGGCATGTTCCCATAACTGATAAATACTGAATAATAAAACTTTATAATACTTTAAATAATACTGAAAACATCAGTGCTCCCTTAATGAATAGAAAATATAATAATGAATAATTCTTCAAACATGGATTTTGCATTCACGGGCGATGATGATTTTAATAATATGTGGAATGTGGGCGAGGAGATGAGTGGGTGGGTGCTTATGATAAATGGGAGTACTCCGAAATGAAAAACCTAAGCAAGGGGTACGTGAAAAAAAAAAAAAAAAAAAAAAAAAGGTTTGGAAGCGCTGATTAGAACATAATAAAATAGAAAATTAAGACATTGTCGACCGGACACAAGAGTTCTCATGTTTATTTAACCAAACATTATTGACTAAGGGCGTGGCTTCAACAGAAAATGTATTCATATCATGTTGTCCATATTTTTTTTTTAAATTTTAAAACAATTTATAATTACATTCGTCCGGTAAAATATAGTTACTGATGCATAAACTTGTGAAACTCAACTCTCATGTTAGTACTGCCACGGCCAAACTCTTGTTGCTGTTGCCCTTATACGACTTTGCCAATTACTCCTTAGTTTCGGAATCGTTAAAGGGCTACTTTCGCCGGTAGATGGCGCGAATACCCACTGTAAATAACTGTTAGTAAATGTTACTTTTATACATAAAAAAACCCTCGCTTTATAAAGTTTAAAAAGTATATATAATGTATGTATATTTTGCCTCGTCGTTTTTTATACTACAAGCGAATTAAAAATATTTTAAATACTATAACATGCAAAACTACAAGTAAATTTGGTACTTTTCGGTTAGCCGGGCGCCAGTGAAATGTATGTATCTATATATACATATATATGTATACATACACTCATATATGTATGTGTATATATATGTATATATATATACATGCATATATAAATGTGTGTATGTATATATATATGTATATATATGTATACATAGATATATAAATTTCACTGGCGCCCGGCTAACCGAAAAGTACCGTAAAGTTCTACGCTTACATACATTTAAATTCTTAATTACTTAAAACATTGACAACTCTGGCCGTAAAATACACAGTAAAACATTAAAAAAATATTTACTAGTTTCATAATATTAAGAAAATAAGCAAAACTTTTTACCAAAAAAAAAAAAAAAAAAAAAAAAAAAAACTGAAGACAAGATAACTTTTCAGAATATTAATTATTTTTGCACTATACATGGGATAGAAAATATAAGTACAAAAATAAATGATTGTGGACAACTTTCGATATATTTAAACAGTAGAGGTACTGACGATGAAGTATACAGGGGAATAGAAAAAAAAAATCACAGATTTCATTATGTTTAGAAAATATAAAAAACAGGGGAAAATATAAAATAAAATATTCGAATTCTGGACAAGGTCGTAGTATAAATATATATTTATATGCTTAGCAATATTAAGGTAGTAAGTAGTAATTTTTCGCTAATATCCGGTAATTAAACTCGTATCGAAATAATTTTTTCAGAACAATGATTATTTTGCAGGATTCTTAATTATTTAGAAAATATAGATATATACATGTATGTTGCAAACAATTTTCAGTAAGTTTAACCATTGTGGGCACTAACCTTGAAATAATACAAGGAAAAATAAAAATAACAATATTACAGATTTCATTATGTTTAGAAAAAAAAAGAGGCAAATTATAAAATGAAAAATTCAAATTCTGGACAGTCATGGTATAAAAGTATATGACTAAATATATATATTTACTTGTCTCAAAATATTAACTAAATAAACAAGCCCTTTTCGCCAATATCTGGCAATCAACTCATATCGAGATAATGTTTTCAGAACATGGATTATTTTTACACGATTCTTAATTATTTAGAAAATATAGACATCTGTACATTACAAACAAATTTCAGCAATTTTAGGTGCGCCCATATTTTTTTAAATGATGGGCAATAATTTTGCACATATGAATATGATCATATATTTATTTATGCTCGTTTATGTCACATTCCCATAAAGAGTTTCTTATTAGTTTCGGATATATCGATTTATAAATAGTTTTGACGATTCCGTTTGAATTTAAGATTGGTAGTGTCTACTGCATAAAGTCTAAAATTATGGAAATCAGTTGACGAATTCAGGTTTGGAATAAGACAATTCAGAAATTATCCCGGGATATAACCTTTAACCATTTATTCCTTAAGTCTAATTTTAAAGAAAATTCATGAAAAGAAACTCCATGATTTTATGCTCATTGAGATTTAATTTGTCTATGCTTCTTAGATTTTCCAGTTCATCCGAACATACACATGTATTCAGGTCTACACGAAAGAAACGAAATTTGAGATAATGGTATTCCTATAGAGTGTTTTAGTTGAATTTATAAATGATTTTAATAATTAGAAAATAGTGGTGTGAATTTAAAAAGAAAATACGTTTATTTCTTTTTGACAGTTTAACAACCGTATTTAGGAGTACAAATTGTTTGCATGAGAACTGTGATGTTAGTTTTAATTTTGTTTCGAATTTTCGAAAGTCATGAAGGAAATTCAGAAAGTACATCCTGGTCCATTAATCAGACCATGTAACAATTGTAAAAAGCCTATTTTATAATAGCTGACTGACTGGTGTGTCGATCTATGTCTATTTTAAGAGCATTAGTCATATCCGGCGGCTCTTAGCCTCAGTTGAAGTGAAAGTTTCTTTGTGAGAAGACATGCTTTTTTGTTATGTTTCCGCTTTTTTATTGTGTTTAAATATATGCGTTGACATGTGCATTTAAATAATTTTACTTTTCAAATAATAAAAAATAATTAAAATTGAAAATGGATTATTTTTAAGTCTTTTTAGATATAATTAATAGAAATATATTTATTGATATATATTATTTAATATATGCAAGGCTTTTTAAAGCTGTGTCGTGGTTTGTTGGATCATTTTTTAATTATAATCGTATTGGTTATAGTGTTGAAGGCAATGTTAAAAAAAGAAAAAAATGTTCCGCATATTGTTGTCATTTTTAGACATCGTTTTTTTGGGAGGACTGTAAATCCATTAAAAACACTCAAAAACCAGCATCCTTATACTATAGAGACTCAACTTTGCTAAATACTAAATATAAGTAATATACATATATTATATACATTGGCTTATATAAATAATTAAACATTTATATGTAGTAAAATTAACCACATTTAATTAAACACTACTTGTAAATAAAACAAGCCTATCAACAATTATATTCAGGGCCGTACTTCCGGGAGGGGGTTGGGGGGGGGGGGTGGGGGGCAAACCGGACATTTGTCCAGGGCCGCCAAAATTTGGGGGATGCCAAAAATTTGGTGCTGGTTTTGAATTTTCCTTTGTTCTTTCTAAATTATATATTATTAAATAAAAACAAAATGCATAATCCATTAACTTAACAAATAAATACAGGGTAGTCATAAAAATCTTTGCCGATATATGGAGCTCCGGTCCGATATATGGCCGGTCCGTTCAACCGATCGAGGTGAGATTTCAGATATAGTTATTCAGAGATATGAGCTTGGGATTCTGTGAATGGCAACAAAGTGGTGCTCACGGTTACAGTTATAGGTACAGAAACTCGAAATTTTCCAATGGCAACGCCCCTGTTTTTTCGTCTCAAAATGCTCAGCGCATGCGAAACCCTAAAGAGCGTTGGAACCGTACGTGTATCGCAAGAAACGGACTCGTTATGCACGCAGAAAAAACAGCTCTGCGAACGGCCAGAAAAAAAGTACGATCGGGGCGCACGGAGGAAATTTGCATATGACACAGAGTCAGTACACCAATCACTGATTACAACACAGATCGGAGAAAATAAAACTTTTATTTTGATTACACATTTTCCACACGGGTGCCATCATAGGCACATTGCATGTGGGCGACTGTGGCCAATACAGTCGAACGTAACATCGCATGAGGGATGTTTGCAATCTCACGTTTGATAAAATCTTTCAAATCCGACAAAGTTTACGGATTGCACATGTACACTCTAGATTTGAGATATCCCCAGAACCAGAAATCCATAGGAGTGAGGTCGGGGGATCGCGGAAATGGAAAATGGCGTGAGATGACATGGTCGCCAAAATGCTGTTCCAGGACCCTGCGAACAGACTTCGCTATATGTGGAGGTGCATCATCTTGCATCCAAACGAAGTCATTCAGTGCTTTTCGCTGCAGCAATTCTGGTATGACGTAATTTTGCAGCATTACCGTATAGCGGAGCCTGTTACAGAGCAAGTTACAAATCCCGTTGGTGTCGCTTCCTCAAAGAAGTACGGCCCGAGAATAATTGTGCCTGCAATGCCGCACCACACAGTAACTTTGACGTCGTATAAAGGTACTGGTGCCACAGCGTGCGCATTCATGTCTGTCCAGTGCACACAATTTTTGGTGTTGACGTTGCCAGTTAAGGTGAAATGTGCCTCGTCCATCCATAATATGCGAAGAGGCCAGTCGTTATTTCCATCATATCGGATAAGAAATTCATTAGCAAAGTTTATACGTTGTTGATGGTCTCCCACTTCCAACATCTGGACGCGCTGGTACCGGTAAGGAAACATGCGGATTACAGAGCGCAGTAGCTTTAGGACCGTTGATTTCGGTATATTCAATACACGAGATGCACCTCTTGCAGTTTACATGTGTCCTGTAGTCACTGTGTGATGCACTTCCATAACAGTATCCTCAGGAACAGTTGGTCCTCCGGTTCGTGGTCTATCACAGGTGCAGCCAGTTTCTTCGAATTTCTTTACTAAATCACGAAGAGCTTGCGGGCTACATGGGCCACATATTTGGCGATGGTTTTGACGGTAAACACGCAAGGTTTTCGCAGCATTCATCCCTTTTTGATAATAGTTATACCAATTCATCATGAACTGTCGCTGGAAGAGTCATTTCGTCGGCATGGGCGTGCTCTCGACTGAAGAACTAACATTCCCACCCCACTTTTTATTAGTTTTCTACGCTGACTATCTGGCGAACGGCGTTCCGTGATTGGTGTTTTGCCTCTGCCATATGCAAATTTCCTTCGTGCGCCCTGATCGTGTTTTTTTTTGGCCGTTCGCAGAGCTGTTTTTGTGCGTGCATAACTTGTCCGTTTATTGCGGTACACGTACCGTTCTAACTCTCTTAAGGGATTTCGCATGGGCTGAGCATTTTGCGATGGAAAAAAAATGGGCGTTGCCATTTGAAAATTTCGAGTTCTGTAGCTATAACCATAACCGTGAGCACCAATTTGTTGCCAAGCAAGAATACCAAGCTCATACCTGTGAATAACTATATCTGAAATCTGATCTCGATCGGTTGAACGGACCGGCCGCTAGAGTTCGATATATCGGCAAAGTTTTTTTATGACCACCCTGTACATAGATGTAATTTCATTAATTTTAAATAGTAAAAAAAAAAAAATTCTTGAATAATTTACATATTCTGTTTAAGGTGTAACAGAGAGTTGCTTCAGAAAGATTTCTGTATATAACTCTCTATTCACCTATGAAGGTGAATTGCAAGGCTTTTTCTGACTTTGTGAAAGTCACTTCAAACGGTTCATGGGGGGCGGGTTGTTTTTAAGGGAACTAATTGTAAAACTCCCGGTACGCGAGATCAATTAACTACATGGACAATTTGGTGTATGGTAGCATCTCCATTGACGGGCGCACTGACCTCTACATCATTCGAGGTGGAGCTCTGACTGGTCGCCGATATAGGGATGAGATCCTCAGACCTATTGTAGTCCCTTACGCTGCAGCAATCGGAGATAACTTCATTTTAATGGACGATAACTGCAGGCCACATCGTGCAAACCTGGTGGAGGATTTCCTTTTCGAGGAAGGAATCGTTCGAATGGAATGGCCAGCGTGTTCTCCAGAAAGAATCCAATCGAGCACGTTTGGGACGCTCTAGGAAGACGAGTTTCTGGCCGCCAACAACCCCCACAAACTCTCCAAGAACTGGAAAGAGCTCTTCTGGAAGAGTGGGGCAGAATACCCCAACTCGTCATTAATAGCCTCATTGAGTCCATGCCTCAAAGGTGTTCAACGTTGCTGGCCGCCCGTGGAAACCATACCCCCTACTGAAAATGATTTTCTTTGAAGAAAACACCTTTTCTTATTCTTTTTTTCTCATATGCACAAATTGTGTTTTTTTCCTTTTGTACACAAATGCGCAATAAAATGCATTTTTTTCTGCCAAACATGTGTAATTTATTCTCATATAACCTACTATGTCTGTCGACCATGTATCAATCAGCTAAAAAGTTTCCCAGATACAAAATCCACCTAAAACTGCAATATCCTTTAATTGTTTTGAGCAGTGTATTAAGTTACTTGAAAAATAAATTTTCTTTTTATATATCGCGTAGAGTATCGTTCGGAAGATCTCGCAACATCCAACTGAAAAATATATTTGTTTTAATTTTAGGTATTATATTTTCAGAGATATCGTTGAAAACATTGGAAAAATATGCATTCTTCCTATTTTCGAATCTACTGAAACTAAATTATGAAAAAATTAGGGGTAGTAGGAGTTTATTAATTAATAAATAGCAATTAATTCATTCAATGTACGGAACCCTTTGAGCGCGAGTTATATTCGCACTTGACCCCCTTTTTTTTCTAATCCAACCTTTAAATTAGATATTACAGAGGCTGTTCGCACATTTTTTAGACAAATTTGATAAATAATTTTAAAAAATGGAATTATTTTAGAGGAAAACTTTCTTTCAACAACTTATTATTTGTAATTCATATTATTGTCTGATGCTTTCAAATTTATTCTTCTATCAAGATGGCGCATTCAAACAAGCTGTGAATCAGAGTATACTTTTTTTTTTTTGTTTTCCGAAAAGAAAAATTCTTATTCGGAAGTTTACAATGATTGTAAAGCGCATAGTATAAAAAATTCTAAGTGCAAAATAAACATCAGTATTAATTGGAAAGAGCTATCCCGAAAATCAGTACTTATTCTTAGTAAAAAGACTCAAAATGAAAAAAAAAATACATTTAAAAAAGAGCCCATTTGAAGGCTGAAAACGAAGTTTCAGGTAAGGATTTATGACTGTCGCAAATTATCTTACAATGGGAAAATAAAAATAAGAATATTGGACAAAAACGTTATCATCAATTCATTATATTATTAAGAGAATGTGTTACATCCGATATTTACAGAAAAAATACTATTTTCTTTATTTCAACGACTTTTAAAGTGTGAAACTGCATCAAAGCAAAGCTACCGCTCATACTTCAAAAACTACCGCTGTATTCGTTGAAAACATTAAAAACTCACACAGGTATTGTATTTATACCTTTCAACATATTCCTAAGAAGTCACCTTACGTTTCTCTTATGGTTTATTGTGCATTTGGTCTGCTGAAAAGAGCTCTTTCAAAGCGCAAAACCACCACGATTGATCGAATCTGGAAAGTTTTTAAAGAGGCATGGGAAGCAATAACCCTGTAAATTTTACAAAAAGCCTTCTACCATCGAAAGCATTACGCAGAATTAGAAACAAGATTATCATATAGATGATTTCAGAAAGCAATATTCATATTTTAATCGTTAAAAAAACAACGCCGAAATCGTCTAAAAAATGTGCGAACATCCTCTGTAAAAGAGCGGTCGCGTTATTATTGAAATGAGCTTTAATAAAATGAAAGCGTAAAACAAACAAATCCGGCCAAAT
Source organism: Maratus michaelseni (assembly GCA_963931845.1). Lineage (NCBI taxonomy): Eukaryota > Metazoa > Arthropoda > Arachnida > Araneae > Salticidae > Maratus > Maratus michaelseni. The sequence goes on along the minus strand of OZ007593.1, from coordinate 125,752,387 downwards.
AAGAATTTAAAAAGAGACTCAGTTTGGTATTAACGAGAAATTACGAAGATAAAAAGAGATATATATTGATGATTTAATGTAATATGTTAGTATTAAGTTGAAATCGGTGATGCGCAAAGTCCATGAAGAGTTTTAAACTTTATCTTCGAACTTACTAATCTGGTTTTTGTTCGGCGATTCCAATACTTTTGAAAGCCTTAAAATGCTTTCATTAGTACATGAATAAAGTTCACCGTTATAAATGCGAAAAAAAAGAACATTTAAAATTTTGCAGAACAGGAAGTTTGTTTGAAAGTGGAAAATCGTTGTAGAATTTAAAATTCCAAAAGGAATGGATTTTTTTCTTTTACGATTATTAAGCTATCCCGCTATATTTGAACAGCCAATTTGAGTCAAATATCACAAGATTCTTTTATTTCAAAGGCTCTACTGTTTTACAAGATAAGTTCCCCCCCTTAAGATCATTAGAAGTGTAATAGTTAAAGATGAGTTTGGACTCTTTTTTTCGAAATCCGAGCCCTAAAAATTTTGTGTCATCAGAGCTCCGAGAACGCTACCGAAAGTATGCAGTAGGAAATGTTCAATAGCATTTTATCCTACTTATTTTAAGACAGTTAGTTGCAATCTTTTCATCATATTTTAAAACTTCTTAAAAAAGATGCTTAAAAAAAGTTTTTGCACTCAATTACACACTTGGGGGAAAATTGATGCTACACACGGAACTTTACAACAATGCATGTTAATTTTTTGTTCAAATAGATGTTGGAAAGGATACCAAAAGTAATAATATTAAACCTGGTTTTATTGACAAAAGTATAAAACCTGGTTTTATTGACATAATTTATTTTAGCCTAATTACAAGAAATTTAATTTTTTTTTAAATTTTAAACTTTTAGGGAAAATTTAAAGAACTAAAACATCTTATGACCTTGACCTTCATAAATTATGTTACAAGTAGTAGTTAAATAGCAACACAAAACAGGAAAAAAATTGGACTTTTTTTTTTACTTGTTCAGAAAAAAGTTGCAAGATCTCAAAACTTAGTAAAAATGAGGGCGATTTTCACTAAAGATATTGTTGTAGCTATCAAACTTGCCTAGATAAATGATTTAAACCTAATTTATTTCAACGTCAATCCATTAGACAATTCATTAATGACCGAATTTGAGTCCTAATTTAAATGATTTTTATGATATTTTCTATGTCAGAGCTTTTAAAAAATGTTTTTGTGTAAAATATATGCTATATATATAATATTTCATTTCCTACGACTACATAACTTAATTTGTAATTTGGCTCTGCTATTTGTTATTGTGATTTCACTGTGTATGGTCAATTTCTTATGTTTCAATGGTTTAATTTTACATTAAGTTATATATATATATATATATATATATATATATTGCCAGTGATGATTGGTCACTTGCGATTTTAGACGTTTTGTTAAATATCTGGAAAGATACATGAGGAATTATCCTGAAACTTCCGGAGTGTAAACAACATGATTGACGTCATATATTTCCGCGAAGATTTTTTCCCGAAACCCTATAAGGGGCCGTCAACAAATTGAAGAAAAACGAATATCTTTTGGATAACCCTGTAAAAACTAATATTGCAAAAAGCATTCAAACTGTAGATTATGATTAAGTGGCTTATTGTAATAATTTGGGTTCAATTTTATGAAGATAGCATGTATACTCGAAGAGTAATTCACGTTTTTATAAAAACAGTCCCAAATTTTACCAAGTTTTTTTGCTTATAATTTGCAGAGTTTTTAATATAAAAACAAGTTATTTTCAGAAAATATGACAAACACAATTGTACACAATACCTTGCAATCAGAATTAAAAAATAATAAAAATTGTATGAAAAATGATCAGGTTTACTAAATATTGTTTCACTGCGCATGTGCGAATTCAATCAAAATATACTGTGCATAATATATTAGCTAAATGTATAGACCAACTTTTATGAAAGTCTCAAAAACGTAGCTTGAAAATTCTGATAGTAATCGTCGATAGAATAAGCTCGAATTTCGGTGTTCCCAAAAGGAAGCAAAAAGATGAGGGGTTGTATCCAAATATACTAGCTTATGAAATTGACATAATAAGAATGAAGTGTCTCTCATTCTATATTTGATACAACCTCTCATCTTTTTGCTTCCTTTTGGGAACAGCGAATTTCGAGCTTATTCTATCGACGATTACTATCAGAATTTTCAAGCTATGTTTTTGAGACTTTCATGAAAGTTGGTCTATATATTTAGCTAATATATTATGCACAGTATATTTTGATTGAATTCGCGCATGCGCAGTGAAACAATATTTAGTAAACCTGATCACTTTTCATACAATTTTTATTATTTTTTAATTCTGATTGCAGGGCGTTGTGTACAATTTTGTTTGTCATATTTTCTGCAAATAACTTGTTTTTATATTAAAAACTCTGCAAATTATAAGCAAAAAACTTGATAAAATTTGGGACTGTTTTTATAAAAACCTGAATTTCTCTTCGAGTATACATGCTATCTTCATAAAAATAAACCCAAATTATTAGAATAAGCCACTTAATCATAATCTACAGTTTGAATGCTTTTGCAATATTAGTTTTTACAGGGTTATCCAAAATATATTCGTTTTTCTTCAATTTGTTGACGGCCCCTTATGGGGTTTCGGGAAAAAATCTTCGCGGAAATATATGACGTCAATCATGTTGTTTACACTCCGGAAGTTTCAGGATAATTCCTCATGTATCTTTCCAGATATTTAACAAAACGTCTAAAATCGCAAGTGACCAATCATCATTGGCAATATAGTGTATATATATATATATATATATATAATAAACTATTTCAAATTTCCCTTTAAATTTTGAAATACTCATTTAACATAAGTTACATCTCCTAAAATACACGTTTTAGACTTTTTGAAACAAAACAACAGAAAATTATGCAAATAAACAAGAAAACAAATAGCACCAGATTTCCCACATGAGGGGTAAATTGGTATTAACTTTCCCCAGCCCACCCTTTGTTGATAATGAAAAGAAAGAAAAAAACACAAGAATCATGCTACAAGTTCTTAGTTACCCCAGCTTTCATTTTAAAACTAAATATTTTTCACAATTTAAAAAATAATCTCCATTAATTTAAAGGTTAGGCAGAAAAAGTTCGTTAGGCACTTTAAAAAACCAAAAAACGGTAGGTGTAATCGAGTTTTTTCTTTTTTTTTTTCCTTTACTATTCAGGCTGCTAAAGGGAAAAAAAAGTAGGAGTGATAGATAATGAATGTAACCAGTGTTTGTATTTGTCTTGAAAGAACAGGGGAGCGTTGAAAAAAATAATAAAACACCAGCACCCAATTATTCTCGTTTATCCTATTAATTTACTCGAAATAGCCTGTTTTCTATTTATTTTTGTTGTATTGGTACTTGCGTATTATCCGAGCCAGGTAACAGATCGCCAAAAATTATTGTCAATCGCCAATTTTGTTTATCGTTGTCAATCGTCAATCGTGCTCAAAACGGTAATGTAGTTTAATGTACATTTAATAAATGCACAAAATCGTTAAAATGATAATTAAAATAATACAAAAGAGTAATTTAGTATATTACATTTATTAAATACATAACTGGCGATTTTTAGCAATAAACTATATTAACGATGTTAGTTTTTATTTAAAGCGTTTTGTTATGCTCGCCAAAATGAATACGATATAAATATTATGTAGTATAAATATATTGTATCAATGAGTATAATATATATCTATATCTATGCTGTATCATATTATATAGTTATATGTATATAAATACTTATGATATTGCCTTTAATATGACAGCTATATAATGTTAACTATGCACTTAAAATAAAGAAAGCCAAAAGAAAAAAAAAAACTAATATTTTCGGCGCCAATGTTGGCGCAGTGAGTATGGCCTGACCTGGATAATACGTAAGTACCGTTTTATGTAAAGGGTGTTAAACATAGTGGGATGACTTAGGTAGCAGTTGTTATTGTTTTTAATCGCCAGAAAGACCTCATGTTATTTTGGATTAAAAGCATCCAAATCATGGAAAGGAAACATTGTTGTAGCGATTGTTATGCTGCGGTAGATTTTGAAAAATTCCTGCATTAGTCTCTAATATGCTTTCATTTGTTGAAAGAAAAAGGCTGTCATACCTATAGTATGTAACAAACCCATTTCATGGGCAAGGGACATAACTTCTAATTTGAGATCTACTGAACATATATCAAAGGTACTTGCACTCTAAGTAACTTTGCGAAGAGGGATTTGGTATATGAGAATTAATTTTCCCATCTGTGCGAAAATATGTCCATACTGGGATTCGAACCTAGAACCTGTGGCCAATTGTCTTTAACCAATGTACTTTAACCATTATAGCGCATAAATAATATCTTCCAATAAGACAGGTTTTTAACAGAAATACATAATCTTATTTTATATAGTTTTGTTAAATTTATTAGTAATTATTATGTATTTGTAATCAAGTATTATGTATTTATAATTAAGTATTAATATGTATTATTATGTATTTAAATCTTAATAATTAAGTATTAATGTTATGTATTAATAATTAAGGAATTATTGTGAGGGAGAAATATTTATTTGTTCATAATTTTACCTAGCACGACATTCTCAAGTATCATCAATCCAATAGGTATCTGCCTACATCAAATTGGCTGTTTTGGTGAAAATTTTCGAATTTTTTTTATTGTTTTATTTGAAAGAGCAATCTTTTACGATTCTAAATCTGTTTTAATTTTATTCCTACGATTATTAGAAGAGGAGTAATGGCAATTTTAACAATTAAATATTGTAGTTTTTTGCCTAAAAAGAAATCTTTAAATGCGATTTCTGGAAAATCAGTTTTTTCGTTATTTCCATGTGCGATAAAATTCATTACATAAAAAGTTTTAAAGATATTTCAGTGAAATTTTGTGAGAATGCTTTCTATATCAGTCACTATGCTCTGAACTAGGATCTAAGCTATATGTGATAATTTAATTATTTTATAGGTACTCGAATATGAAAAAATGGTAATTTTTACTCAAAAAAAATGTACCTTTTTATATATTTTGAAATTTTTCGATTATTTTTGAAGACATTGTAAAACTCCTAGTTCAGTGCACAGATAAGTGTAATAGAAGTATGCAGCATAAAGGAAATTGAAATATATTTATTTGAATTGAGTGTACGCTGTCTGGCGTAAACATGAAATTTTGCTAAAAAAATGGCAAACCCCCCCCCCAATTTTTTAAAATATTAAAAAGATATTGCTAGGATTTTATGTTTTCTTATCATTCTGTATTACAATTGAACTAAAAATAATTATATTTATTCAAAACTGTCCTTTTTTTTAAAAAAGTGCTCCGTACGTAGGCAGATACCTTAACGACGTAATCAATCCATAGTGAAAATCGATTTTTAAGTTTAGTTATTGTCCGATATGTATCAATAAATTAATCGTGCATGTGCATAATGTCTTTTCTACACATTAGAACAATGAAATTTTTTTTATGAAACGCACAACTTTCTATGTATTCGAAGTTTCATTATGTACAAATATAATTAGATTAAGACATCACAAAATAAGATATTTAAAAAAATGTAATACAATTTCATATGAAATGGTAAATTTTTTATTGCTATCTACCTGAAAGAAAGTATATTTGTGCCTCACCCACATAAGCTCAAGATTTTTGTGAAAACGTCTATATCATACAAAATAGTCTAGAAATATTTCACAATATATTTGTACGCATACACCATTGCTGTCTGCGCTGTAGCTTTCGTCTACAAATGGGAATTCCTGACTAATCAGCTCGGCTGCTCGTGTAGTAGTTGGAGTGCTGCCTACCAGTCAAAATGTGTTGGTTTCAGTTCCCAATTAATGCGTGAATTTTTGTTGTGGATCGAACACCTCTTTAAATACAGACCCCGGTCTGCTTAGTATACTTGCGTGCAGAAGATGAACCGCAAAACCATCCTGACGAATCGACACTAAGAAAATAAGATACTCGCCTTTTTTTACAATAAGAATTATCATTGTTGAAAATTGCTAATAAAAACCTTTATTAAATAATATATATCTTTATTGCAGTCGAAATTTATCTGGACTGGCGTTATCTTCGGAATCTGAATCCGTGATATCTAGCTGGGAAAGCAAGCCATTCCGTAACTTCTATGTTTACGGAACCACGACCATTTGTTCTCTCCTCTGTATTAAACTCTTTCCTAAGTGTTTCACTGATTTCAGCGCTGTTTTTTATATTTCGGTTACGAAATTTTTCAGAGTTGAATACATGCATTAGATATAACAGTGCATTTTAAAACAAATGGAAGTAACAGTGTCTATTGAGGAATTTTTCGTAATCCTTATCCATAACATTACAAATGTTACGACAATGGTTTATTTTCATGATCAGGGTGCTTTTATTAAAAAAAAGACTTTTTTGAGTGCTTGAAATCAAAAATCAAAAGCAGTTAACTCTTCTCTTAAGGCTGTTCTAATTTCCAAACAGGCTACTTTATGACATATTTTAGGTAGCTTTCAATACAAAAAAGTATAAAGCTACCTATTGCAGCCGTTCGGAGGGAAGCAGTTCCGGAAAATTTCGATATATTTTCACCGATCATGACCCCCAGACCCCAAAACCATCCTCCGTCCAAATGTTGATTTATATATATAGATATATCCATATATATATATATATATATATATATATATATATATATATATATATATATATATATATATATATATATCTGACCTATGTCATACGATAACGCCCGTAATTATGAATCGATTTTGATGAAACTAATTGTGTGTATTAAGGTCACTAATGTCTCGACCGAGTTCGTTGGCCAGCTTGGTCCGCCATCTTGTTTTTCAAGATGGTGGCCGTTTAAAGATGTAAAATAACTTAAAATCTAAAATAAATATACAAAAAATTTAAAAATTCAAATTTATTTTTTAATTACGTGTTAGGCCTTGATACAAGGATTCCAGAGCTTTTTTTGGTTTACCTCTATCTTAAAAAATGGCTGAGATAGAGCAGTTTGAAATTCTAGGGTGGCTGACATTTTGAAACAAAACAGCACATTAACGCGATTACTCGCAAATTTGTTTCTTTCATTGTTGTAATAACTTTCCCAGTCATACGCATAAAACTATATATTCATATCCGTTAACGCCAAAATTGGCGACATTGGCGACAAAATTGGGCGACATTTGGCGAAATATCGCCAAATCTGGCGATCAAAATAAGTCTTCATAAATGAAGCCAATTTGACTATTGCTCAATAATTTGGCGAATTTCTTATTCAAATTCAGTATTAACGAATCTTCTGTAAACGTTTCTTTGCATTTTAGCTTGCTGTTTTCGTGTAACATTAGCTAAAATTTTAAAACGAAGATATAGGAAAGCTACCTTTTCCTCCCGGTACAGGCCGGAAGGACTTTTTTAAATTCATTTTTGTTCGGAAACGCATGAAGTTGGTAGGTGGTCTTATTCATAAACTTTGTAATCGCAAGACGTTTTCCATTTTTTGGTAAAGACAAATAATCGTTCAGAAAAATAATGTCAAAGTCGGCATTTTGAACCGAATTTCCGACTCCGCAGCACGAGATAGGCGAAAAACGTGTCATCACGTGACACGAATTGCTTATAACCCGATATGCAATTTATTTATAAAAAACTGAAAAACTCATTTCGATTCCAAATCGCTTCAATAGTCTGACCTGCCACTTTTATTCCTTTGCGTTTAAATACTAGTCGTTGGGGGCCACCGTAATACTTACCCATCATGGATATGCATAATGTAAAATATTAAAATAAAAAATGTGTAAACTACTTATAAAATGCATTGCAATTCGAATAAAATCGTGACTTGATGACGTCATAAACTTTGAAGGCTCGATTACTGAATTGCTTAAAAGATCCTTATAACTCCAAAAACAATAATCCTATTAACTAGCGGTTTGTTGCATCTGATTAAGCGTCTCATTTCCAATTAAAATATATCTTTGAATTGACATTTGGTTGAAATACAGGGTCATGAAAAATCGAAGAGTGTGGAAAATAGGATTACAAATATCTCGGTAACTCATTATCCGATCGACTTCATGCTTTATGCAAAATTTATGTTTTCTTATTGTCTTTTATATTCACTCCTTAAAATAAACAATTTCGAAAATTTTTATATACCTTTTATCAGAACGAATATTTCGAGAGTCCGTAAAAAAATAGTTCCGGATAATCGAGGTTACTGAAATTCAATAGGCTTCTTCCCATTATTACATACTATGTACATACCAAATTTCAAGTCTCTATCTCAATTTGTTCGGGAGATAGAGCGTTTACAGACACACAGACAGACGGCAATTTTTTTTTTTCTAAAAATATGTTTTCGGAATCTCCAGTGTCTGAAACGTGTAAATCCATCAAATTTTTTTTTCGATTTTCAAAACGATTACAAGACTTACCCTATATTACGTATGATGGGTAAGTAATGAGTCAGAAAATGTTTCAGAAAGTTTCGCGTTGTTGAGCTGGGCATTCGAGAACCACCTTAAAAATAGTGCAATCGGTCAAAGTGGATAATCTGAAAACTTCCGATTGTAAACTGTTAATTACGTATGTTTCTAAACTTAATTACCACGTATTCTAAATTATTTTACTTTGTAAACCAAATCTCTTTTATATTCTCTTTATATAATCCTATGCTGCTCTATTTAACTCCATGCCTTATTTTTCAGATGTATTGTATTTGGGGTGTGGCCACTCTTTGGCGGCTTTACGGCGAAGTCAATGCAGAAGGTATACAACTCTCCGTAACCATTTTAGTTTTACTCTTTGTTTAGATGTTAATGATCGTGATCACTGATATAACATTTTGTTTAACGCTTTCTCATGTTCGTAATACAAAAGAGGCATTATTCTTTAAAAATATGTACCTGTAGAACAAGGTAGTTACTGTACAAAGTGCTGCCACAGATTGGAAGCCTTAAATTATGCCACGAGTTTGATAACATATAGCCTGTAGAGTTAGATTACGGTGTTTTCAATATAAATAATCTGTTGACTATGTAGAGCGGAAAAAGGAAAGATTAAAAACGATTTTGAAAGTGATTGATATTCCATGTAATTTTATTTTTTTGTATAACGATTAGCTGAATCTGATACTGTCGATCTAAAAATTTCCTGAAAATGCCCTTAAAAACCGTAAAAATCATCTAAAGATTTTAAAACATTTTTAATGTTTGAATAATATAATGCTTGAATAATTGAATTTCTCCCTAAAATATTTAAGAATTGCTTTATATTATGGAGGTAGCT